>OU015743.1:22120161-22147142 GCA_907169655.1 Acomys percivali | reverse complement strand
CCCCCCCCCCCCCCCCCCCCCCCCCCCCCCCCCCCCCCCGCTTCCCTGGCTCTGTATTCTTTCCAACCTCCCTCCTGCTCTACCAGTTCTTGCTGCCTCCCGCGGGGCCTCCAAGCTCACCTTGGACAGAGCCATATATGGGAAGCGGTCCATGGCTAGGGGTGTCTCAGGTCCTAGGTGACCATCCAACTGTCCCTTTAGGATCCGAGTAGCTGTCACTGTGGACACCCCCATGCCTGAAGAAGCAGAATCTGGTCAGGACTGAACTGTAGGCCTGCCAGGATCCGTGAGGGGGCCCTTGGGTGGCTGGAAAACAAGGGCCTCAGGGTGGGCAGGCCTCACACACTCACCGTCCCCCAGGAAGATGATGAGGTTCTTGGCTGATGTCTGAATGGGCTGCAGCTTCTTGGCGACATCCAGGGCCTCCTTTGCTTTTTGGTTCCAGAAGTCTGGGTTCTTCTCCTCCACTGGCCAAGAAAAGAGCAGAGTCAGGGTCAGACTGAGGGCCCGTGTGTGTGAAAAGAGCACCTGAAGCAGCCACCGTTACCTGGGATGATGCTAAGAGACAACTGAAACTTGAGGCTCAGCAGCAGCAAGAAGGCTCCCCACATGGCTGTGTGGGGTACCATGAGGAGGGTGGAGGGAGAACCTGCAGTAGCACAGCACTACCCGAGGCCCTGACTGCCTCCTCTTAAATAGAGGAGGACTTCCTTCCTGCCTGAAAGGCTCAGGGTCCCTCCCTAATCCTCAGGCTCTACCCTAGCCCCACCCTAGCCAATGAACTGAAGCTTGTCTGGCTGTAAGAAGGTGGCAGGATTAATGGAAGTTCAGGCCAGTGTCCTGAATCTGGGACAATGGGTGGGTCTCAGGCATCCCCGCCCCATCCCCTACCCCACCCCCACCCAGGTTAGGTGGGAGGCTGGGGGAGTGCTGTCTTGAGTGTAGAGCCATGATCTTATGCTGCAACAGCCAGCAACACTCTGCTTACTCTGGCCCATGGGCATCCATCACTCTTTTTGTGCCCATGAGCATTGGCCCCAGTTGCCTCTCCCCTAGACTCAGGGCAGGTAAGGCATCCAAGAGTATAAGGCAGAAGGAATAGTGAAGTGGAAAGATGGGCTGATGGGTCCTGTAGAGCCTTCTGCTCTTGAGTGTGTTTGATTTTTGTTGTTGTTTTGTTTTGTTTTGTTTTGTTTTTTGAGACAGGGTCTCTCTGTGTAGCCTTGGCTGTCCTAGACTCACTTTGTAGACCAGGCTGGCCTTGAACTCACAGCAATCTCGCCTGCCCCAGCCTCCTAAGTGCTGGGATCAAAGGCGTGTGCCACCACGCCCCGCTTGAGTGTGTTTGAATGCAAACTGCAGTGGAGGCTTATCTTACACATAAGATCCCCAGCCAAACCAAGCAAGGCCAGGGTCTTCCTGAGGAGCAGGCCTTGTTGTTTGTTTTACTCTTCATGTTGACCCCTCTTCTCTTGTGCAGGACACCAGAGTGAGTGTTCTGCATAGACCCTAGGCACATCTGTAGGTTTAGCCTAGAATATGAAACTGGTAGTTTCCTCTGGCCTAAGGGTGGGCTCAAAGTATTTCTGTGTTGCAGTGATACTGCCTCAAGACTATAAATTGAGAATGGAAAGCTGGGGCCCAGATCCTATGTGCGTTGAGTTCACCATTATCTCCAGTGGCCAAGTGGTGTGTAGGTCAAGATATACACCTATGGATGGATCAAAGAAATGTGATCCAGCTAGGCATGGTAGCTCAAGGTTGTAAGCTAGGTCCTCTAATCCAGGGCAGGGTTAGGATAGAAAGCTAACCTGTGCTACAAAGCAAGTATATTGACTCAAAATTAACCAAATCAGCCAGAGACTGGTGGTGCATGCCTTTAATCAAAGCACTTTGGAGGCAGAGGCAGGTAGATCTCTGTGAGTTCAAGGCCAGTCTGGTCTACATAGTTCCAGACAGTCAGAGAAACCCTACCTTGAAAATCAACAACCAAACACCAAGTAAGCCAAAACAACTACAATGACAACAAAACACCCAACCAATCAAGCCAGAAGTGGTAGCACACCCCTTTAATCCCAGCACTTAGGAGGCAAAGGCAAGTAGATCTCTGTGAATTCAAGGCCAGCCTGGTCTACAAATGAGTTCTAGGGCAGCCCAGCCTATACAGAGACTTTGTCTCAAATAAACAAACAAATAAATAAATAAATAGGGATAGGTGGGCTGGGGATGTGGCTCAGATGGCAGCACACATGAATTCCAGGGTTGATCCCCATAGCGCGTAAGACAAGTGTGTGTGACAGGGCTGGGTTTGTGTAATCCTAGCACTTGAGATATGAAGGCACACCTGGCCTGAGGGTGCACGCCTTTAATCCCAACACTCAGAAGGCAGAGGCTGGCGGATCTCTGTGAATTTGAGGCCAGCCTGGTCTATAAATCATGTTCTGGGACAGACAACCCTACAAAGAGAAACTGTCTCAAAAAAAAAAAAAATCAATAGTTCAAGGTCACTTTCTTTTACTATATTAGAAGGTTTAGAGAAAAGAACAAAACAAATAGTCAAAAGAAGGTAAGCCAGATTGGTAGCTGGTGTGTGAAATCTCAGCTGTGGGGGAGGTGGAGGCCAGCCTGGGCTAAGGGGAGATTTTGTCTCAAACAAACAAACAAACAAACAAACTGGAGCAGGGCATGGTACTGCACACCTTTAATCCAAGCACTCTAACCCCAACACCTTAATCCACACTGGGACGCCTGGGCAGAAGAAGCAAGCCTGGTCTATATAATGAGATCCTATTTCAACAGCAACAAACCATCTGACCAAACCAGCATTAGTATCTCTTCACTTAAGCTCTCCTCACCAAGGCCCACCCACAGTAGCCTCTTTTTCTACTCCTGTCTCATCATACCTGGATTATAAGGCTGGTCCCCAAGTCCAAGGCCCCCTCACTTGCTACCCAGAGCAGCTGCCTGCCCCACTCAGCTCCCTCTGAACTGAAGAAGCTACATCTGTATGTTTAAGTCTTGCGGAGATCCAACATGATGCTATGTGCCTGTGAACCCAGCCACTCCAGGCTGAGGTGGAAGAGTCACCAGAGTTCATAAGCTTGAGACTAGCCTAGGCAACATAGTGAGTCCAGGCTACCCTGGGCTACATATGGAAACACTGTCTCAAGAATAATAATAAAGTAGGAAAGTTCAGGCTAGTTGCTCACCTAGGATGTGGATTATGGAGATGATATTTATGTGAAAAGCCAAAACAACCCAGGCCTCCCTCAGGCCCTTGGATAGAAACTTAACCTTTGTTGTCCTTTTGAGACAAGGCCTCACTAAGCCTGGCTGGCCTGAAACTGGCTATAGAGACCAGGCTGGCCTTGAACTCACAGAGAGTCAGCTGCTTCTTCCTCCGCAGACATAGCTGGCAAGCTTTATATCTGATAACCTTCCTGTTGGCTGCTGGTAAAGCTGTCTGGTTGTATCACTCAGCTTAGTTGACCCCTGTGGCCTCCACAGCCTTAAAGCTATGAATGTGACCAACTTCAATCCAAACCTAAATGCTGGGGTTACAGGCATGAGCCCCTGAGCATGATCTATAATATTTTCTTTTGGGATAGGGTCTCAATAGGTTGTGCAGGCGGTTTTTGACCTTGCTATGTAACCCACGCTGGCCTTGGGCTCCCTCTACCTCAGTCTCCCAAGTAACTGGATTTATATGCATGTGTCACTGTAATACACAAATGGAGGGTGGGGCGGGGAGCCTTTCCCTTTTAAAATTTTATTTTATGAATTTAGGGTCTCACTCTGAAGATAGATGGGGTTCAAAATTACAGTTCTCCTGCCCTAGACTCCAAAGTGGTGGAATGAATGGCCTAAACGTCCATGCCTAGTTTTGGATAGTGATTGTTTTGGTTTTTGCTTTTGTGTTCTTGATTTTGCTGAATCAGAGTCTTATGTAGCTTGCTGTGTAGCCTAGGATGACCCTGAACTCCTGATCTTCCCGCTTGCACCTCCCAAGTGCTTGAATTCAGGCAGAATCCACCACCCTGAGTCTGTTTTTGCCTTTGATGCAAGGCCTCCTGTAGCCCAGGCTGACCTCAAATTCACCATGGAGCTGGGGTTCCTTTGGCACTCCTGATCCTCTGCCTCCATCTCTGGAGTGCTGGGATGACTGGCAGATGCCATCTCAGTCAGCCACAGGTGGGTTTGCTTGATTTGATTTGGAGATTTTGATATTTTGAGGCAGGCCCCACATAGCCCATGCTGGCCTTGAACTCAATATGTAGCCAAAAAGTGCTAGGATCATAGGCATACACCATAAGGCTCGTTTTACTCAGTGGTGGGGATCAAGCAATGATTTCATACATGTCTGACAAACACTGGGACAACTGAACTATGTCCTCAGCACACTGAAGAAATGGGTGAACAATTTTACAGAGAGTAGCTGCATGTTTTACATGCCCACAGCAATGCTTGAATGACCCAGTTTTCGCTGCATCTGAAATCAAGTCCACAGCCTCAATGTCAATTGAACTGAATGCATTTGGCCACTCCCTCCATGACCTACATCAATATTTTCTTTTTGGGATTTTTTTTTTTTGTTTTTCATTTCTTTGTGTAACTGAGCCCTGTCTGTCCTGGACTCACTTTGTAGATCAGATTGGCCTCCAGTTTTCAGAGGTCCTCCTGTCTTTGCCTTCAGAGTGCTGGGATTAAAGGCTTGCGCCACCACATCTGACTGATAGTTTATCTCTTAAGATTGACATAAGTGACTCCATTTTGAATCTGCTGTTGCCATTATCTTTGCTCTTGTGACAGATACAGCGTCAAGTGCCTCTCCTGCTGTTCTTGTGGAAACCTTTACTTCCTGAGCTGGTCTGCCCTAGTTTCCTGAAAATTCTTCATGTGTCTACAAAAGATTGGAAACCAGGCACAGACTTCCTGTCACTTGTACTGATCAAAAAGATGCTCATCTATACCTAAAGGCTATAGACAACCACTTGGGGCCACTGGATCCCTGTGTCCACCTTAGGTCTGAGTCACCTGACTATGGGGATAATAGTTGCAGTTCTTTCACTGCAGACCACAGAACCAGGTGTGACAGTACACACTTGTGACCTCAGCACCCAGCAGATAGAGGAAGGAGGATGGGGAGTTCAAGGCCGTCCTTTGCTAAATAGTGGATCCAGAGCAGTTTGGGATAAACAAATAAGATGCCTGGGGCTGTGGCTCAGTTGGCAGAGTGCTTGTCCATATGGCTGAAGCCCAGGGTTCGGTCCTCAGGGCCACATAGACTGGCCTTTGTGGTGCCTGTCATCTCAAGGCTCAGGAGTCAGGAGCATCAAAAGTTCAAGGTGAAGCCAGGTGGTGGTGGTGACTCACTTAATCTCTGTGAGTTCAAGGCCAGCCTGGACTATAGAGCGAGTTCCAGGACAGCCAGAGCTGTTACACAGAGAAACCCTGTCTGGAAAAACAAAAAACAAACAAACAAACAAAAAGTTCAAGGTAAAGCCAGGCACGGTGGTGAACGCCTTTAATCTTAGCACTTAGGAGGCAGAGGCAGGAGGATCTCTATGATTCTAGGCCTGACTAGTCTACAAGGCTACAGTTTCTACAGAGTTTCTACAGAGAAACCATCTCTGGAAAAAAAAATTCAAGGGGAGGAAAGCCTGGGCTGCCAGAGACCCTGGCTCAAAAGACCAAAACTGGAAACAAAACAAAACAAACAAAAATATACCAATGAATGGAATATATTCAGTGAAAAATGTTTTTAATTTCACAGTGATTGTGAATGTGTGTGTGTGTGTGTGTGTGTGTGTGTGTGTGTGTGTGTAGCCTCTATTCCTCCTACTTTTGAATAACCTTTGCCTGGTGCGGGAGCACACCAGTCTGATAGAATTAACATTGGGACTGGAGGCGGGAGGTGGTACTGTCAGGGTCTTGTTTATTCTCTGTGAGGGAGCAGGTGTGGCTCCTGACTGCTTCTGACCACTCAGATCTCACTAGGACAGCTCACAAAGTGTTTGCTGACAGCCCCTGACACTCAGGGAACACATAGCAGCGTCTGGGGATAGATGTGGACCACCAAAAGTCCCAGCATGCACAGGGAGTACTGTGAGACACAGGGGCACAGCTTCCTTCAGGTAGGTTCCCCAAGCACCCTCTACCCTTCTGTCACGGGAGCCTCCACCAGGAACAAGCAAAACCAATGTGATCATCTTGCTTCCTGTGGATGAAAGACTATTTTATTTCGCCTCTTTCCCCGGGTGTCACGTGGAGCAGACCTCCCGTGATCAGGATTCCAAGCCCACAGAACTGGCAGGGGGTTGGTAGGTATGAAACACCTGGGCACTGTTGTGGGTGGGCTGTGGCTAGAAGTCATCTCAGCCCCCACTCAGCCAATGACCCTCTCATCAGTTGTGTCATGGTGTCTCTCCTCTCAGGCCAAGTCTGCTCATGCATTTAAGGAGCTGGGGCAAAGGTTCAGCCACACCCATGGTCTTCTCAACCTTCCTGACTGAAGGGCCTCCAAGGCTAGTGCTGCTCCACTGAGCAGATAGGTACAATGTGTACTCCCTGTGTGAGGACCAACAGGCACGCTCACCACAGAGCAGTGGGAACCTGGTCGTCTGCAGGGTCACAGGCTCAGCCAGGGGCTTATAGGAAGATTCTTTGTGTCATAGCAAGAGTGAAGCCCATGAAAGATGCAGGAGCCCCTGGAGCCATGATCCCTTAGTTACTGCTGTGGGTTCTGAACACTTGGGCCAGTGACATTCGCTGTAAAGGCTGTGATCCTCAGCCAGCTGTCGAATGAGGCGTGGACGGCATGGTTGTATTCTTCTTGACCGTGGGACTGGACCACACAGACTCTTCCCACTGTGTGCTAGTGTGCCTGTTGTCCCTGAGAATTCCCCAGCTGTCAGAAATCTGGGAGGTGGCTTGGTGCTAGGAGAGGAGCTAGGCTGGGCTGAGGTAGAGCACTGGAGGGGGAGGCAAAAAAAAAAAAAAACCCACCTCACAGGGTTTAGTCAAGTCTTGGAAGCCATAATACCTACCACGTAGGCAAGGAGGTCAGAGGGAGAGGCAATAGCCCTGATGGACATGGTGTTACTTAGAATTCCACATGCCCCTAGATCTAGTCTCAGGGTCCCAGAGAAGTCTCTTCCTCCCTCAGCCTCCTGGAAGAGCCTCCATCCAGCTGCAGATACTGGTGGCATCCTAGGAGCATCCTCTTAGCCTATTGGGGGCAGATGTTGTGAAGCGGAGACCCCCAGAGATCCTACACTTCGAACATTGGCTAGCTGATGAGAGCAGCTGGAGATGAGGGCTGCTAGCACTAAGGCTGGGACAGGGACAGGCCACACTGATAAGGACTGGGTCCACCTGCTCTCCACCCCAGATCTCTGTGTCAAAGAGTATAATCACACACACACACACCCCACCCCCGCAGCAAGACGTCATCTCAGCTGGGCGTGGTAGCGTTTGCCTTTAATCCCAGCACTCGGGAGACAGAGACAGGTGGATCTCTGTGAGTTTGAGGCCAGGCTGGTCTACAAAGCGAGTCCAGGACAGCCAAGGCTACACAGAGGAGCCCTGTCTCCAAAAACAAACAAACAAACAACAACAACATCTCTGTGTATAACGTAGCGCTCTGAAGTTGCTGCAGATCAACTCTCATGTGAGGGTTGTCCAGACCTGGTGGACAGACAATATGAGGAAGGTCCTGGAACCCTGGGTCATCTTCTCAGGGACATCCAAGGCTCTCTGTGTCTCTAGATATCCATGTACTCAAGGTCCTTTGTTTCCTGCCCTCAGCCCACAGCCGCAGTGGAAGTGGCTGTTATCCAATTTTCCAGAAGGCCTTCTCTTAGGACAAGGAGGTGTTGCTAGCTATGAAATATCTGCAGCAGCTGTCCCATCTCATCTTCCACACCCCAGGGTGAGGTTGCAGACCCCCCACTCCTGCACTCCCAGCTCCTTGCCTTGGGGCCCCTCCACCAGCATCTTAGAGCTGTCTGCGTGGCGACCTTCAAATTCCCGTCTCTACAGGGAGCACTGCAGTGGGTACCAGACCCTCTGGTCACATGTCCACAGCTGCCCCGTGGAAGCTTGGCAAGGCTGAGGTCCTCCTGAGCTGTCCTTGCACCCTGGGATGATAAAGAGTCTGGATGTTTGTTTTCCAGGCCAGGTGTGACCACCTTGGGGAGAGCTGACTGGTCTCCACCCATCTTGAGTCTGAGAGATGGAGGACAGTGATGAATCCTGGGAATTGGCACCGGGTCTGCCATGACCAGGCCAACAGCTACTCTCACCTACCAGCTGCACTGGGTGTAGGACAGATGCTAAACTAGTCTCCCAGGCCTCTCCTGGCCTCCACCTAGATGGGGGAGCCCCTTGGTTCTCTGCAGCTCTCAAGTCCAGGCTCAGCTGGGGCCTTTGCCAACACTGCAGGCCCTGGCTGCTCTCACCAGACCTCTTTGCCCCACCCCCACCCCATCCCCACCCTGCCTCTCCAGCCAGCTATGTGGTAGGGCCTTAGGCAAGGGCTGAACAGTGTGTGGCCAAGCTTTTGATCAGAAGGCAGAGCCTGGAAGTTGTGACTCCTCCACTTTTTCCATTTTCACCCGGCTATCCCCTCCTTAGATGGCCTCTCTGACCTCCTAATCTGCACTACCCACCTCTCCACCTGTGTCCTGCACCCCAGGCATCCAGGGCTTGTCTTACTACAAAGTACTGGACACATCGCCTTATGTTGCAGTTACTTTTATTGTTGTTATGTCTCTTCAAGGATTGGCGACCCCAAGGGTAGGAAATAGTCTCTGTGTGGTATCTTTATGCAGCCTGAGGTGGATAGAGGTGGAGGCCAAAGGCTGATCTGGGCTGCTTACTGAGATCCCACAGCCTCCTTGAATAATGCTTATATTTCCTGTCATGGAAAGAGCATAGGGACCAGTCAAGGCCTGAAAAGCTTAAGTTACTTGTGTCCCTATGAAGGGTGATGGTGTGAAGGGGAGTCTGGGACAGCAATGGGCCTCAGCCTTCCGGGTACCATTTGGCATCTCCCCCTGCAAAGGCAGCCATTGAGAAGCAGAAGCCTGGAGTTACAAAGCAAATTCTGAAGGCCAGAGTGTTCTCTCAGAGATGGCTCCTAGAGCTGAGGGCTAAGCTGATGTCTCAACATTGCATAAAATAACTACCAACTTGGGGTGCAAAAAAAATCGGTGAAAACTTTGGGTGGAGAACTGTGAATGTGGGACTGACAGAGCACAGGAAACTATTAGTGGGGGTGAAGGGAACCATCAGAGAAGCCCAGCAGGGGACATGACCATCAGGATGCCACCACAGCAGCCCCTACTACCAGCAGCATGCTGACTAGTAGATGCAGGGACAGCAGGACAGTGGCCTGGCCAGCTGCACCATTTGTGACTTCAGTCTTGCTAGGCGTGGTGACGCTGCTCTGGCCGGCAGGGGGCGCCAGACCGCAGTCGGTGTAGGGCTCCAGGCAGCCTGCGAAGGCCATCACGTGAGCGATGTAGTTCTGCTCCTGCACTCCGTGCACTAGGTGCGCCTGCGGGCCACGCGCGAATATAGCCACGTCCTCCCCTCCGTGGGTCTCTGACGCGAGGGGTACAGCCGCCTGCTGCCTGTACGAGGGGCCACCTAGAGAGACAGAGTGTTCAGGGGAGTAGCATCCATCTGCCCTAGTCTCCCCTGCCAGCAGCCCCAGCTAGGCAACCTTGTGGCACTTACCACTCTCAGCTTCGGTGACAGTGGGCCTGGTGCTTGAATTAAGTGCGTAGCCCGGGCCGTTGCCATAGAGAATGGAAGTGTAGGGCTTGCCATCTAGAGCACTGAGTGGGGCCAGACCTGCACGGAGGAAGGAGACATCTCGTCCTCATACTGACTGCAGCTTTTGGTGGGCGAGTGAGCTCATTTCGCCTGCTCAATGGTTAAATTCTCGCAGATCCCTAACCGGCATGTGCTCTGTGTGTCATTTTGACAGTTGAGGAAACTTGAGGCCTAGCGATATCTAGCCGCATAGCCCTGAGGCAACATCACCTGACACTGTCCCTCGTCCTACCAAAGATGGAGGTCCCCCGCAATGTGTAGCCACCAAAGGCGAAGACGTGGGAGTGGTCAGCGGTGATGAGTATTAGCGTGTCCTTCTCACTGGTGAGCTGGCTGGCCTTTTCAATGGCAAAGTCAAACATGACAGCCTCAGTCAGTGCCAGGTGAGCTGTGCCCGCATGATGGCCTTGGTCAATACGCCCCCCTGCAGGAAGCCAGTGATGTGGGAGATACATTAGTTTGCTCTGGACTCCTGCCCCCTCCTCTCTTCTGTCAGGTACAACCACTCACCTTCCACGAAGAGGTAGAAACCCTGCGGGTTCCTGCTCAGCAGGTGCACGGCCACCTCTGTCATCTCCTCCAGGGAAGGGTCTGCTGAGTCGTTTCGGTTGATGTCATATTTCATTTCTGTCGGCTCAAAGAGGCCTGAGGGGCACAGGAATTCATGGTGACCACCAAGTTGGGAAATGGGGAGGGAGGCTCCAATGGAGGCCATCTGAGAGGTGACAGGGCAGGGCTAAGGTAGTACCCATGAGGTGAGTCACTTTTGAGTCCTGGGACGCCTGAAGGAGCTCCTGGCGGTTCCAAACATACCGGGCCCCCTACAGGGACACAGCCAGTCTTAGCACATAGCCCTGAGAGGCACAGTGCTGCCCTAGGCCCTGCCTTGGCCCCTGCCCTGGAACACACATTACCTGGTGCTTTCCCAGCCACTCCTTTACCAGGTTCTTGTTATCCAGCCTGGTTCCAGCCTGGTTAGGGTCAGCTGGGTATTCAGGGTCCCCAGTCCCCTTGGGAAACATGAACTTGCGGCCTCCACCGAGGATCACCTTTGGTCAGAGAACCAGCACAGGTAGAGTTAAGGCTTTATGAATGCTCTACTCGCTCCTGAAAGACAGCCCCCTGTGTCCACACCATGCCTGGGGGGATGCTTCTCTTGGACGGTCCACATGCAGGACCTGGAGTTCAGTCTGTTTATGCCTGAGATTGTGGCCAGTCTAAGGCTCACCCCTCGATCCAACCCTCCCTCTGGCTCTTGGAGCTCACATCGATGTCCATGTTGGAGATGAGTTGTGTGGCAATGTCCTTGCAGCCCTCCTGTACTGCAGAAGGAGGCATGTCTGCATCCGAGTACCAATTACGGTTCACCGTGTGTGCGTAGGTGCCAGCTGGAGATGCGTGCTGCACTCTGGTCGTGGTCACCACTCCCACAGACTTCCCTGCAGATGATGGAAGATCATTCAGTGGTCCAGGCCTGCCATACCTCCCAAGCCTAACACCAACCTACCTGCTTTCTTTGCATGGTACATCACTGAGAAGACCTCGTTGCCAAATGTGGTGTTGCACTGGTTGAACCGTGCAGCTGCGCTCACACCAATGGTCTTGTAGTTGGCCTTGACGCCGCAGAGATAGGCGGTGGCTGTGCCTGCACTGTCTGGGACCTGTCTGTCCACATTGTATGTCTGGTGACAGAGATACTCTTAGCTGTGTGCTACTGGTAGACATTTGTCCCTGCTTCTGGGACATGTCCACTCAGTCCCGGTTGTAAACTTGAGCTCCAGTTCTTCTGGATTTTTCCTTCTCCAGCCATCTTCAATGCTGCTGTACCCTTCCTCCCTCCCCCCCTCCCCGAGGCCCCCTCCCCAGACATCCCACATCCCAGATATGTGTTCCAGTACTCACCTTGGACAGAGCCATGTATGGGAAGCGGTCCATGGCTAGGGGTGTCTCAGGCCCTGAATGTTGTTGCAGCTGTCCCTTTAGGATCCTGGTGGCTGTCACTGTGGGCACCCCCATCCCTGAAGGAACAGAACCTGGTTAAGCCTGAGCTCCCAGGCCTTTCTGGACCCATCAGTGGCCTTGAATGCCTGGACTGTAAGGGCCTTAGGGTGGCCCAGGCCTCACACACTCACCGTCCCCCAGGAAGAGGATGAGGTTCTTGGCTGATGTCTGAATGGGCTGCAGCTTCTTGGCGACGTCCAGGGCCTCCTTTGCCTTTTGGTTCCAGAAGGCTGGGTTCTTCTCCTCCTCTGGCCAAGAGGAAGTAGACCCATGTTAGTCCTAGTGTGGGTGGCAGATTAGTCCTTCTGTGAGAGTCAGAAAGAAGCCTTCTTACCTGGGATGTCACCAAAGGACATATGTATCCTGAGACTCAAAACCAACAGCAGCACCCAGACTCCCCGCATGGTTGGGGCTACTGGTAGGTTGCCCAGCTAGAAAACCAAGGTACCAGCTACAGCTTGCCTGCCTGAGCTCAAGTGAAAGGAGGACTTTGTCCGTGGCTGTAAAGAGTCCACGTCCCTCCCCTAGATGCAAAGTCACCCTGGCCCTACCTCTGCCCTGTGAACTGAAGTCTGGCTCTTAGGGTGTGGCTAGGCCAGGGGTCCTGTGTCTCCTGCAGGTTGGATGGGAGGCTAGGGGCATCTGATCCTGGAAGAGAAACCTGTGCTGTGTGCTGCTGGGCCACCCACTTCTTGTGGCTGTCTTGTCAGGAATTCCTCACACTCCCTGGAAGGCAGCTGGAGCTGAACGTAAATGGGATTCTGAACACCCAGCCTAAACCAGGACCTGGATTTAGTCTCCTAGATCCAGGATGCTCACTGTAAAAGAGAAGGAAACACAGAGAGTGGCCTGAGTACCCTACCAATATAACTGCCTTCTCACTAGCCTTGCCTGAGACTCAGGATGTGGCCTCAAAGTGACTGCTCTGTGGGACAAATAGTGGTGATGGCACCCGTGTCCATGTCTTCAGTTACTGGTGGTGTGCTGGGCTTGTCCTGTTGATCCCTGAGTGTTTGTCTTTTATGTGTGTGGCAGGATGGAGTGGAACTGCTGTCTTGGACTAGATGTGGTATTGGCTGCATTTCTTCAGAGTAGACCTCAAGCTTGTGTCAGTAAGAGTGACCCCTGTTCCCTCAGACAGGTAGATGGGGCCTGAGGGTGACTGTATTATCCACCAGCACTGGGCACACCCAAGCAGCCTCTGATAAGGAGTAAGAGGCAGGTTCAAAAGTATTTCTACAATTTAGCAATTACACTTCAGAGTGATACGAATAGGAATTAAAGCAGGGGCCTTACCAGCTGCCTACAGCAGCACCTGTCCACAGTCTCAGCTCTGGGGAGTCAAAAACGGGGATTGAGTTTGAGGATAGCCTGGGCTAACTTAAGGAGACACTGTCTTAATTAAACAACAAAGTTTAAAAGTGTCACTTGTGACATAGGAGTGGAGAGGGGACCACTGGGAGTGAGAGGGCACAGGGAGGGGGAGGTAATGTGGAAGAAAGGGGAGAATCAAATAAAACATATTGTGTGAAAACATGCCATCTTAAAACCTCTTTGTAAATTAATAAAAATGTAAGAGCTGCCTCAGTGGGGCTGCAGAGATGGCTCAGTTTAAGAGTGATTACTGTTCTTGCAGAGGGACCCAAGTTTGGTTCCGAGAACCTGTGTCAGGTGACTCACAACTTTCTGTAACTCCAGCTCCAAGGGGACCTACTGTCTCCAGTGTCCACAGGCATCTGAATTCATTTGCACACACCACACCCGGACACACGCACATAATTTAAAATAGAATATTTCAAATGCTAGAAGAAATAGATTTAAAAAAAAAAAAAAGCAGTGTTTCAGACAACTGGACCTCTGGCCTAAGATTGACAGTCACATGGTTCACAGCAACCAAGAGTCAGGGAGCACGTGCTATGGTTTAGATCTGGTTAGTTGTGTCCCACCAAGGCTGAGGTGTTGCAAGCCCGGTCCTAAGTGTGAGGCTGGGCTTGAGGGTGCAGGGGCCGGTGAAGAGGAGTGAATGGTAGCTGAGTCACTGAGATCGCTGTCCTCTGAAGAGGTTAATGTGGTTCTCCTGGGACCCAGAAGGGTGCTGCTATGATGGGGTAATGAAAAAGTAAGACCAGAGCCCCAGCCCTTTCTGGGTCTCAGCTTTCCTTGTGAGCCTCCTCTCACATGTAGTAGAGCACTGTGCTGCCATGTGCCCTGTGACATCCCCAGGGGGCTCTTCGCAGAGCAGAGCTGAGGTCAGCGACAGTGCTTGATCTTCCAAACCCTTGAGCTAAGTGACCCTCTTCAGTATTTGTTACCCACCTCCAGGCATCTTCTTATGTCAATGGAAAAGACTCTTGTTGTACCAAGCATTTTAAACGCATGAATGGCTGAGCAAAATGTACTCCATATACACAGCAGGTGTCATCTACCTCAAAAGGGGGGGGGGGCAGGGGGATCTGATCAAATACATTGCATACACATATGAAAATGTCATAATGAAACCATTATAATGTACAATTAACATATGTCAACAAAACCAAACAAAAGTAGCAGCAGAAAGGAAAAAAAGATGTGTTGTTCACAGTGATAATACAGCACTCATGAGTGTAAAGCAGGAGTTAGATGGGTTGTGGGTTGTGGGTTCCATACAACCTGCCTGCTAGAACCCTCAGAACCCCTTGACACCCCGCCTGTGCTGGCCTGCAAGTTCTCTCATCTTTGACCAATCGTATAAGTTTCCTGCCACTGGTAACAGTCAAATTCAGACAAGTTTGTATTCAAGTGTATTCTCCAACATTCCTAGGCATGAAGAATAGAGGCCAACTTGGCCTGAACGGGTTTGGGTACACATGCAGTAAAACTAAACTGTGCCCCAAGCAACATTTTAGGAAGAGTCTATGTCCTATATTGTGTCTGTGCATAATTGGGTGTGCATATGATTAAAGTCAGATGCACTGTGGGAAGGGACATGGATAGCAGAAAAATGTATGACCTGACACCTATAATCCAAATAAAAAACCATACTACACCCCTTAGGTACTGCGGTGGTTTGAATGAAAGTGTGCCCCTTAGGCCCATAGGGAGTGACATATTAGGTGTGGCCTTGTTGGAGGAGCATGTCACTGAGGGCAGGCTTTGAGGTTTTAGATGCTCAAGCCAGGTCCAGTCTCTCAGCCTCTCCCCCTCTACCCCCTCCCTCCCTCTGTCCCTTCCTCCCTCCCCCATCTCCCCTCCTTCCTCCCTCCCCCAACCCCCCTCTGTCTCTCTGTCTCTCTCTCTTTTGCTGTTGCTGTCTCTGTCTGTCTGTCTGTCTGTCTGTCTGTCTGTCTGTCTGTCTGTCTGTCTCTCTCTCTCTCTCTGTCTCCCCCACTTCCCCCCTTCCTGCCCTCCTTCTTCCATCTCCCTGCTGCCTTCTGATGCAGATGTAGACCTCTCAGCTCCTTCTCCAGCACCATGTCTGCCTGCGTGCTGTCACGCTTCTGGTCATGATAATGGACTAAGCCTCTGAACTGTAAGCCAGCCCCGATTAAATGTTTTCCTTCATAGCAGTGGCTGTAGTTATAGCGTCTCTACAGCAATAGAAACCATAACAAAGATGGTGACCAACTCCTCTTTCTTTGGAACTCCATAAAAAGTCACAGCAATAAGTGGGGCCGTTGAGTACCCTTACTCAGGCAGCCCAGGCTATCCCTTTTTGTTTTGTTTTTTGTTTTTCAAGACAGGGTTTCTCTTTAGCCCTGGCTGTCCTGGACTTGCTTTGTAGACCAGGCTGGCCTTGAACTCACAGGGATCCACCTGGTCTGCCTCCCGAGTGCTGGGATTAAAGGCGTGCACCACCAGGCACCAGGCAATCCCTCTTTAATCTCATTTCACCCTAAACAAAGTTATCCCGCTCCTTGGGAAAGCCCATGTGAGTTAATTATTTTCAGTGCTTTGGATAAGAGGTTCAGACCCACACACAGCTAACAGTGCTGCATAACTCTATGTGTAGGAGGTTTCCAGGAAGTCAAATTCTCAGAAACAATTGAAATCCTAAGGAATGATTAGGAGGTAGAGGCAAGAGGATCAGGTGTTCAAGGTCATCCTACCTTGCAGTCAGCTAAACCCTGGCAAAAATGAAAACCCATCTGGGCATAGTAGCAGTAGCACAGGACTTTAATCCCAGCACTGAGGAGGCAGATATCTGTGAGTTTGAGGCCAGCCTGGTCTACTTAACAAGTTCCAGGACTGCAAAGGTTACAAAGTAAAATCCTGTCTCAAATAAAATAAAATATAAGCTAAACCAGTTAGATGGTGAAATTTTTTATTATATATGCTTTTAGGTGCACTTAAACATATTTCAAAGATTGAAGGAAAAAAAGACTCTTTTTTTGAGTTTTCCTCCCCAGCTAGGTTCATCTTTTTCTACCCAGGCTCCCTCACTCTCTGGGCCACAGGCCTAACTCCCAAGCCTCCTCTCACCCTCACTTGCCCCACGGTGCCCCCCATGGCCCCTGCCTGCCCTCGGGCAGAGCTTTCCAGAACCCTCTCTCTCATCTCTACCCCAGATCTGTGCCTGCTGATTCCAAATCACAGAAGCAAGACCAAGGGGGAGTCCTAACAGCGTCCACCACCACAGAGCCCGGATTAGCTCAGCAGCAGAGCACCTGCCTAGCATTCGCAGCCCAAAGTTCAGTTGCCAACACTACAAAACAACAGGCATTTAACCACCACCATAGCTGCCACCTGGAATGCTGTATTATCAAGCTTCGTTAGGTATCTATTGTTTTTCAGGCTTGTCAAGAAATGATGCAGGGTCTAGAGGTGTAGGGGTTTAGCAGTTGACAGAGTGCTTATTGCAAAGCATAGAGGCTAATAGCTGCAACCTTAGCACCCAAGAGGCTGAGGCAGGAGGATTGCCATAAATTCTAGACCAGCCTAGAGGGCTGGGGAACTATCTCAGCACAGGTACATGACTGGCATGCCGAGTCTATACCCTGGGTTGGATCCTCAGCACTAGAAAAGTATTTTAATTGGCAAATACTAATTATGGATATTGATGTTGTATAGTTGGATCAGTTGATTTGTAGCAATGGAGTCAGAGTAACTGTGCTTCCTGTCTCTTAAGCATTCTTTGTGTTGGGAAACAAAATTCCTTGACTAAAGGTCAGAGATGACTCGCTAGTGAGCAAGCCTTAATCATTTAATTAGTTTTATATCATGCTATAAATTAAAGGTTCAGAACACCACAGTCTTCAGACAGGAAGCCTTTGATGTGGCACATCCTGTTTTGGTAGAAGTTTGACCCTTAATACAGAGCCACCTGCCACTTTTTAAATTGTGTTGTTACTATTATTGTGCGTGTAGCCAAAATGTGGGTGTGCCCACGTGAAGGTCAGAGGACAACTTTGTGGAGTTGGTTTTCTCCTTCTGCCTTCCTGCGGTTCTGGCTATGCCAATCTTTTCCCCATGGAGATATTTCACTCCCTAGAGTCACATGTCATTTTAAGAAACAAGATAAAGGGTTGGAGAGAGGGCTCACAGGCTAAGAGCACCGGCTGCTTTTCCCGAGGACCTAGTTCCATTCCCAGCACCCAGGTAGCGGGGCACAGCCATCTAAGTTGCAGGTGATCCAATGCCTTCTTCTGGCCTCCATGGGCACCAGGCACATACACGGTACACAGTCTCGCATGTAGGCGAAACACTCATACACATAAAAAAAATCAAATATTCTTTTTAAAATAAATGATATGGAGAGAACCATATACATATCACTCAGTTTCCCCCATGACTCTGTCTATAGATGTCGTTCCTATTTCCCAGTTTGACAGGAATATTTGTGTGGGGGGCGGAGGTTGAGACCCTAGTCAACCCTATCACTTATATGACTGCCACTCTGCTCAAGTTACCACCCAGTTCCTTCCCCTCCAGACTCCTCTGTAGCCTCCCCTCCTCCTCCCGCACCTCATCTTCTCTCCCTTACCTCAGAGAGCTAATATTTGGACCCATTACCTTCAGAGTCTGTTGCTTCTAGTAGGTTATAGCCTCCGGGCCTATCTGTGGACTTTGGAATGGCTTTTTTCACATGACATGATTCTCTCAGAGTTGGCCGGTCATCATTGCCAGGACACATGGCTGAGATGCATCACCGTGTGACTGAGCATTCGCTTGCTGAAGGATTGCTGCTTGCTTCCAGCCTTGGCCTTCATGTATAAAGTGTCGGTGAGCGTGCAGGGTCAGTTTTCTAGACACACACGTTTCTACTCTGTGGAAGGGGTGCCTAGGAGTGCCAGCACTGGCCATGTCATTAGTTAAGCTCCTGGGCTGTTGGTGAAGATTGCCTGTGCCATGTCCATCATTTCCATGTGAGGGACCCTTTGTTAAACTCAGGTGAATCAGGTTTAATGACAAACACTTTTACCCCCCTGAGCCATCCCTCAAGTCCCTTAATTGTTTTTTAATTTTTACATTTTTCTCTTTTGAGACAGGGTCTCACTCTGTAGCCCACAGGGACCCGAAATTCACTATGTCACCTAGGCTGGCCTTGAACTATTGACAGCCCTCCCAACTCAGCCTCCCAAATATTGCTAGCCACCACAATTAGAACAAAGAACAAGGTTTTAAGAAATGAAGATGCAAAGTGGTATTATTAACATTATAATAACTTCAAGTTAGCTGGGCATGGTGGCATTAATTCTAGCCCTCAAGAGGCAGAAGTTCAAGACCAGATCATGCAATTGTAGTAGTAGTAGTAATGATAATAATAATAATAATAACAACAACAACAATTTCATTTTGTATAAACATTTTTGAAATATGAACCCAGGCCTAAAAGTAACTACAGAGAACTGAATTGGGCGAGATGTTGGTTACCCAGACATTTGGCATAGCCTCTTAACTTTTGTAACTGGGTCTCAGTTAGCCCTGAGGAGTTTATCCAGGGACAACATGGACACTCTTTACCACACTGACAGACACTCAGTAGGAAGGTTCTGATCCAGCTTCACTCTGCAGAGAGAACTTACTGAGCATTGTTGGTGCCACAGTCCTTACAGTAGAATCTGGAAAGCTACCCAAGTGACAGATAACCCTCTAATCACGTTTACTGGCCACACCAGAGTCCAAAGGATCTGACAAATATATCAAAGCCAGAGTCCCAGTATCTACCTCACATTGGGCCCCTCCCCCTATGACCTGCAGCACCTAAGCATTTGCAGGGGCTGACGTGAGTGGCTCATTTTGATTCTGATGCCGCCACATCCTAATTTGTTGTTGTCGCTGTCCTCTTGCTGTTGTTAGCTATTTTGACAGGTGTCTCTTATGCTCTTTTGTGGTCACGCTGTCACCCTCCATCACGATCAGCCAGGCTTCCCTGAGAATGTTCTTCATGTGCCTGGGCGGGGCTGGAGAGCAGGCATACACTGTGTGTCACCTGCAGTGATCAAAGGATCCTTTATCCACAGAGTCTATGGATACCCTCCAGCCATGTGGAACTACCTGGGCTCCTGCCTACATCTCCATGCCTGAGTCACATGACTGGTGACAGTCCTGCTTTGTCCTCCCCCCCCCCCCCCAGATCATATGGCAGCAACAATTCTGCTGCAGACTTAGAGGTATAGCTCCATTCCTTCCACGAGTTGGGTAATCCTTACATGGGGGTCTGGTAGGCAGACAGTGGGGTGGGGGAGGGTAGGCCTCAGCCTAGCCAGAGTGGCGGTGACCTCTCCATCCCTGTGATGTGGCATGTCTCACATGCCAGGCCTGTCCATGCATTTCTGTGACCAAGGGAGGAGCCTAGGCCACCCCTCTGTCCTTCTCAGCCTGACTGACTGAGGGGGGCCTACAGGAAAAGCTGTCATGGGCTGTGGGCGGTTGATACACTGTATGCATTTTGTCCTGGTTGTGGGTGACCATGAAGCAGTGCTCAGGGCAACAGAAGCTGGGCCACCCACAGGCTCTGTGCAATACCCCATGAAATTTCCAGAAGCAATTTAGACATAATTGTTAAGAACAAGTAAATGAGCTGAATATAAATGGGATGAGCAATTTATAAACGTACCCGCCATGTTACTGGAGGCAGAGGCTCGCCTCTCAAAGGCTAATGTTCAGGGCTTGGGAGCTGACAGGGATGAGTCAGGCTTGTTCAAGGGTTGTCCATCTTGAGAAGAGAGAGGGGTCATTGTCTCAATTTGAGGGCTCGGGGAGTATGGCAAGCGTTTGCAGTGGTTCTCAACCTTCCTAATGCTGTGACCCCTTAATACAGTTCCTCATGTTGTGGTGACCCCCCAATCATAAAATTATTTTCGCTACTACTTCATAACTGTAAGGTTGCTACTGTTATGAATGGTATCGTAAATATCTGATATCTGAGCCCCAAGGGGTCGTGACCCACAGGGTTATAGGGACCAGAACCACTGGCTTATAGGGAGGTGAAGCAGAGCAGGAAGGCTGGTACTGAAGTCTTGTTCATACAGGGCACGAGCCTCTTCTTTACTCCTCTGCTGGAAGATTGAGGTGAACCCCAGCCTCTTGAAGCCAGTTCCCGCAGTTCCTTTTTTTTTTTTTTTTTTTTTTTTCCCCTTGAGACAAAGTCAACCTCTGAAACTCAGGCTGCCATGGAACTCACTATATAGCCCAGGCTGGCCTCAAACTTGCAGCAGCTCCTCCTGCCTGTTTCCCAAGTGCTGGGGTTGCACGCATGCACCACCACTCCCAGATAGTTACAGTCTTCACCATCTGGGCAGGGTTTCTCATAAGTAAAGCATTAGGAAGGGATGAAAGGGCCAGGGGAGGAGGCAGGAATGGGCACCCCTAGACATTTTTAGCTTCAAAACCCTTTCAGGGCAGCAGTGGTGGCAGGAGATTAAGAAGGACCACAGCCCAGGGCTCACAGCTAATTGTAGTTCCAGCTCCAAGGACTCTAACACCCTCTTCTGGCTTCCTTGGACACCTGCATGCAGAGGAATTTTAATACAGCAACATGGCTACTCTGGATGGAATATGGACACGTCTTTAATTCCTGGAGACAGGGGCAAGTAGATCTCTGAGTTCAAGGCCAGACTGGTTTAGAACAAGTTCCGAGTATAGAAAAGCTTAGGTCCAGGCATGGCAGTACACGCCTTTAATCTCAGCACTCAGGAGACAGGCAAGCAGATCTCTGAGTTCTAGTCAGTGCTGATCAGGCAGTTCAGCTGAGTCAGGGAGCTGAGAGGCAGCGCAGTGGAGTGGAGTTCATGGCAGTTCAGTTCGTGGAATCCAGAGGCAGTTTTACCAGGAGAGTTATACAGAGACAGGTTGAAGAGAGAACAAGCCAGACAAGGGTAAAGGCAGAACAAGCCACAGAATTAAAAGGAGCCAAAAGATTACAACAGATTGCTAGAGTTAGTTTGAGGCCAAACAGAGCAATTCAGTGAGAAACTGAGAGAAGCCAAATTAAATAAATCAGCTGGGAGAGGAGTTTGAGGCAGAACAGCTGAGTTGAACCAGCCAGAGCTCAGAAAGAACAAGAAAGGGTGAGCTTATTCAGCAGTAAGTTTCAGAGGCTGAAAACATTCTAGCCTTAAGTAAGGTTATACAGAGCCTAGAAGCTTCCAGGACTAGGCCTAGGTTAGCAAACAGAGACAGTAAGCCTCCCAGACAACAACTAAATCAGGCAAATAAAAGTTACTTTACGGGCATGTGTATGTGCGCAAACACAAATAAAAAAAAAATTTTTTTTTTAAATTCCAAAACCAGCAAGATAGAGATGCTTGTAATCCCAGGATTCAGGCTGCTGAGGCAGAAGGATGAGGAGTTTTATGACAGCTCGGGCAAATAGTCTCAAAATGTTTTATGTTATACCAATTTAAGTTCATATTAATTAGATATCTAGCCATTTCCAAATAAGTTAAATTCCTAGCCAGACATCATAATGCACATCTATAGTCCTAAAACTCAGGAAGCTGAGACAGAATAATTTCCTTGAGTTTGAGGTCTTATCTCAAAACTAACATTCTAAACCTCAATTATTAAGCTTAAGTTTAAGATTTATACTTTTTATTACATGTCTTCGTTTTGTGTGTGTATCCATGCTTGCATGCCTCGGGGCCACAGCACATGCGTGGAGTCCAGAGGCCATCTTTTTTTGTTTTTGTTTTGTTTTGTTTTTTGAGACAGGGCTTCTCTATGTAGCTTTGGCTGTCCTGGACTCACTTGGTAGATCAGGCTGGCCTCAAACGTAAAGAAATCCACCTGCCTCTGCCTCCTGAGTACTGGGATTAAAGGCCTGCGCCACTACTGCCCAGCTGTCCAGAGGTCATCTTTATAGGTCTGGGTTCTTTCCATCCCACAAATCTCAGAGATCAAACTCAGGTCACTGGACTCAAAAGTTTCTTTACCTGCTGAGCTATGTCCCTGTCCCCTTTAGTTTTTTATAATATGGAAAATAGGCCAATATATTTTGTTTTTTGTTTTTGTTTTTGACCAATATATTTTGATCTGTTGGAAAATTCATTCTGTGCCAGGCAGTAGTGGTGCCTGCAGAGGCAAACAGATCTCTGTGAGTTCGAGGCCAGCCTGGTCTACAGAACAAGTTCCAGGACAGTCAGGGCTACACAGAGAAACCTTGTCTAAAACAATGAACAAACAAACAGAAAGAAAGAAAAAAAAACTCATTCTGTTTTCACATTTGAAAATTATGGCCATTTGGGAGACAGGGACAGGAGGATTGCTGCATTTGAGACCAGCCTGATCTACGTAGTGAGTTTCAGGCCCAAGTTAGACCTCAAACCCCTCCAAAGAAAGGAAAGAAATGAAGAGGGGAGGGGAATTTCTCTTTTTCAAGATTTATTTCATCATCATCGTTATTATTATTGTTGTTGTTGTTGTCGTCTGTGGGTACATACACAAGAGTACAGGTGGTGCCTGAGGAGCCCAGAGTGTCAGATCCCCTGAAACTGGAGTTACAGGTGGTTGTGAGCCTCCCAACTGTGGATACTGGGAACTTGGGTCCTCTGCAGGAGCAATGTCAACTCTTAACTGCTATCTCTCCAGGCCTATGGGAGGGGGATTTCTAATAACATGGCATAAGTCTCCTGAAGGCCTGCTTCACAAAGCTAAAAGTAAGAAAAGAAACAGCTCTGTATGTGAGAGAAGTGAGTACAGTTGATATATTCAAGATTTTTTTCTTTATTATGTGTACAGCACATGTATGCTTGTGTGCCAGAAGAGGCCACCAGATCTCATTATAGATGGTTGTGAGCCACTGTGTAGTTGCTGGGAATTGAACTCAGGGCCTTTGGAAAAGCAGCTAGTGCTCTTAACCTCTGAATCATCTCTCCAGCCCCATGAGCTACACTTTAAAAGGGAAACTATAGAATCTAAAGATGTATCCAGAAACAAGAAATGGCATTCCTTTTTGCGATAGCTTCTTACGTAACTCAAGCTGGCTTCAAACTCTCTGTGTGGCAGAGGACAGCCTGGAACTTCTGATCCTCAGGCATCTATATCCTGAGTGCTGGGATTGTGAGGATACACCGCCACACCCCTGTGCTTGCCTGGCAGGTACACTACTGGCTTATCCACAGTCCTAGGCTAGAAATTGTGTTTTAATCCTAAATCCTTAATGCAGAATAGTGGCATTAGTGGTTTATATAGATGGCTTACAAACAATTGGAACAGCATCAAGTGTGTATTATGAACTTCCCGGGACAAGATCCTTTACTGGGATGTCAGCTCAAATCAGGAAGAAGCTGAGCGAGCAAGTGAACAGGCTACTGACTCAGCCACAGGAGGCAGGGAAGGGGGAGCGGTGGCGCTACTGGATGACAGGGGCTCACTATTCACAAGATGCTTTCCTTCTGTGTGCCCACACCCAGCCTTGAGATCTGTGGTGAGTGGACAGCTGATCTGACGCAGGAGCTGCTGAGTTATGCTTACAGCCAGTATTACCCTCTTGCATATATGTCTTGGCTTCATGGATTAGTTTGGGCCTTGTGAGGGACTAGGACTGAGGAAACACAGGACAGATAAAGAAACACACATAATCCAAAGGCCTTGTTCACCCTATGTTCTAGTTTTTGCCATAAGACTGATTTTTTTTATTCATAAATTTATTTGGTTGATTGGTTGGTTTTTTTTGTTTGTTTGTTTGCTTTTGTTTTTTGGTTTTTTTGTTTGTTTGTTTATTTTGTTTTTTTGAGACAGGGTTTCTCTGTGTGGCCTTGGCTTTTCTGGAACTCTCTCAGTAGAGCAAGCTGGCCTTGAACTCACAGAGATCCACCTACGTCTGCCTTCAGAGTGGCTTTATTTTGATATTTCAAGACTGGGTCTTACTATGTAGCCCACTTGGTCTCAAGCTCCTTAACATCCATCCCCAGTCTCTTGAGTGCTAGGACTGTGGGCCTGTCCCACCGCACCTGTTTGGTCTCCTTAGAATAGGAAATTGTGACAGTTTTGTTTTTTAATCTTTTAAGCAGTCAGCCTAGAAATCTAAGACTTTTTTACTTTGTTTTGCTTTGCTTTGCTTTGTTTTTCAAGACAGGGTTTCTCTGTGTAGCCTTGGCTGTCCTAGACTCACTTTGTAGACCGAGGCTGGCCTGGAACTCACAGAGACCTACCTGCCTCTACCTGCTGGGATTAAAGGTATATACCACCATGCCGAGCTGAAATCTAAGATTTCACTCCATCCCCCAGCTTGGGGTGCTCCTCTAATGGCTGAAATCTAAGATTTGAGATTACATTATTTTGTGTGTAATGCTTTTTTTAAACCTCCTTTGAGACAGGGTCTTTTTAATGGCTATTCATTATATAGACCAGACTGTCCTTGAATGCACAGAGATCTACCTGCCTCTGTCTCTGCTACTAGAGTGCTGGGATTAAAGGCCTGAACCACCACAGCAGGCTGGCTTTTGTTTTTGAAATAGAATATTGTGTAGCCCAGGCTGGCTTTGAATTTGATATTTAGCTGAGGATAGCTCTGAACTCCTACGTATCTTCTGATTTCTACCCTTCTCATGCTGGGATCACAGGGCTGTGCTACCATGCCTGGAGTGTTCTTCTTCTTTTTTTTTTAATTAATTAATTATTTTATTTTATTTTTGGTTTTTTGAGACATGGTTTCTTTGTGTAGCCTTGGCTGTCCTGGACTGGCTTTGTAGACCAGGCTGGCCTCGAACTCACAGAGATCCGCCTGCCTCTGCCTCCTGAGTGCTGGGATTAAAGGCGTGCGCCACCACACCTGGCTTGGAGTGCTCTTCTAAAGGTTTCCTCATAAGTTTCCTTTCAAAACGCCCCTAGTTAACTAAGTGCTTTAAGATTTTCATATATTTGGCAAACTTCCCCAAATCAAAATTTCCCCCTTGTTCCAATTCAGTTGTGTGTGTGTGTGCGCGTGTGCATGCCTGTTTTGTTTGGTTTTTGTCTGGTTTTCAAGACAGGGTTTCTCTGTGTATCCTTGGCTGTCCTGGACTCGCTTTGTAGACCAGGCTGGCCTCGAACTCACAGCGATTCACCTGCCTCTGCCTCCCTGAATGCTGGAATTATAGGCATGCACCATTGCACTTGGCAACAGTCATAATTCTGTTAATGTTTTTTGAGAAAGGAATTCATGATGTAGCCCCTGCTGACCTGGAACTTGCTATAAAGTCTAGGTTGGCCTTGAACTCTTGGCGATCCTCAGGCATCTGCCTCCCAGGGGCGGGGGTTACAATCAGACCTGGCTGCAACGTTAAATTCTGAAGGCTGAAGAATAATGACTGTCTTTCATTGGGAACTATGAGGTCTTTCTGAATCACTGGTTTTCTTGGGCTCAAATACTTTATTCTGTGTCTTTCTGGATGCTTTCTGCATGCATTAAAACCTTCGAGCGGTGTCTTCTGAGAGGTTGCCGGGAAGGATGAGGTATCCGAGAAATGTGAATTTTTAATAACTTCCAACTGGAGAAGAATTTTCCAGAACTCTTTGGCAGAAATTGGTGAGTTTACGAAACCACTAACCCAATGGCAGGCAGAAAAAGAATTGGTAAATGTGAGCTCGAATTCATTAATAAAATAGTTGGGGGATCTAGGCGTGGTGGCGCACACCTATAATCCCAGCACTGAGAGGCAGAGGCAGCAGGATTGCAAGAGTGAACACAGCCTGAGATGTAAGGCCATATATCTCAAAGACAACAAAAGGAACAAAATTAAAACTGAAGAAGGTAGCCAGGCGTGGTGGCGCACACCTTTAATCCCAGCACTCGGGAGGCAGAGACAGGTGGATTGCTGAGTTCGAGGCCAGCCTGGTCTACAAAGTGAGTCTAGGACAGCCAAGGCTACACAGAGAAACCCTGTCTCAAAAAAAAAAAAAAAGTGAAGAAGGTGCCAGGTGTGGTGGCCCATACCTGGAGCCTTAGTGCTCAGGAAGTTGAGGCAAGAGGGTTGCCACAAGTTAGAAGTCCCCCAGGTCTACGTCAGGAGTAATACCTTAAACAATGTCTCAAAAGAAAGAAAGGAAAATAACACAGTTTCAAGTATTCCACTACAGTAACAGCAAACAGATGGATAGAAGTGTTTATTGTGGAAGTATTATCTCAGACAATAGAAACATGCTGCTACGATGTGGTGTGATTTATGTCTCTTGAGTGTCTCTTCGGTTTTCCTGAGTTGAAAGCAGTGTGCTCCCCAGTGTGGCAATGGTAAAAGGCAGTGGGCGGGACCTATGTATGAGGCCCTGGGCCCAGTCCCTAGCATTGGAAGGAGAAGAGAAGAGGTCAGAAGAGAGGAGAGGAGCAGGATGAGAGAGGAGGGATAGCAGGAGGTGATACTAGAGGAAGTCATTACATCATAGAAGACACTGTATCCGGAAGCATTAAGATAGTTCCCATTGGACCTGAGTTACATCTAGAAAGGGGCTTGTTCTGGCTGGCTGTCTCTCCCTATGGATCTCTGTGGGTTCGAGGCCAGCCTGGTGTACAAACCAAGTCCAGGCAGCCAGGGCTAAAACACAGAAACTCTATCTCAGAAAAAAAAAAAAAGAACGTGTGTGTATATATATATATATATTTAATATAATATATATGTTTAATATATATATTTAATATAATATATATAAATATATATATATATTTAAATTTATTTATTTAATATGTGTAGTGAGTATATACACATGTTCCATGGTGCTCATGTAACCAGTAGAGGACAATTTTG
>OU015743.1:22093750-22114615 GCA_907169655.1 Acomys percivali | reverse complement strand
AGAGAGAGAGAGAGAGAGAGAGAGAGAGAGAGAGAGAGAGAGAGAGACTGAGACTCACTATGTAGCCTTGTCTTAGAACTCAATATATAGACCAGGCAGATCTCAAACCTAGCTAGAGCCTCCTGCCTCTGCCTCCTGAGTGCTGGGATGAAAGGTGCTCATCCTATTGGCTAATTCACTATGAAGCCATGGCTGGCTTGAACTCCTTCCTGATCCTCCTGCCTCCAACTCCTGAGTTCTGTAATTACCCTTGGCAGACACGCCCTTTCCTTTTTGGGTTAATGATATTCAATTACTTAAATGGACCATTTGTTTACTTACCCATTCATCCACCCAAGGATACTTGGGGTATAATTTCATTTTCCATTGCAATAGCAAAGTAGCTGGTAGTGAGGATTGAATTTAAAAAGTAGATTTCTTTAAGGAGGTTTGAAAGTCCAACACCCTGGCTCTTGTATGTGCATGAATCCCATAACGACCCCCATCACTAAATCGCATGGTGGGTAGCATCCTGCTGGCTCCCAAGAGAGCCAGAAATGAAGGAGAGGCCAATCTTGGTCTTTCGTTATAACCCCCTCAAGTAAGATCTCATGAAATCTACAATAACCCCTTCTAAGAATATAGCCCCAAATGGCCTAGCTGCCCCTGCCTTCCACTTCTTAGTGTCCCATCACCTTCCAGCTTCGTCACCGTCACCGCACTAGGGACCAAGCATGCAACATGTGCACCTGTGAAGGAAAAGCTCCAGCCATATCCAAACCGTAGCACATGGTTGCTCCTGTCTGTGGCTGCTGTGGGATGTCTCTCTCAACATGAACGATAGAGCTGTGTCTGCAACCCCATTTTAAATAAACAGTAAAGAGAAAAAAAATCCCAAGCACTTGTCCAGGCCGAGCTTAATGAGAGGCCAACTGGACAGCTTTGTCTCCTTGTCATTGGGGCTCCTGGTATTAAAAGGTCAAACAATGGCCCCTCATCCAAGCTGTGTCCGTTAAGGTCCACCTGCCTCTAGCACCTGAGAGCCTAGTCATCCTGCCTCTCAGGAGCAAGAGTGATGTGTCTATACAGGACATCATGAGCAAGAGGTAGGTGGGCAGCCTGGCAGCACTGGGCACAAGCTCCTTGCCCACAGGGTAGCTGTGTAGCCTCCCACGCTACCTGGGAGGACACCTAAGGCACACGTGGAGCCTGCTCTGTCAGGACCCCTGGCCCAGGCTGGGTTAGACACACCCTGGCATTTTCCTCTGAAGCAATCAGGGCTTTAGTTAAGGTCACAGGGCAGGGGTGGGGCCTGGACGGCTACTTCGATCCAGGGGAGGGACAGACAAGGGGTTGTTCATTTAGGAGCAAAGTCTTGCCCTATTTAAGTCCAGGCAGGCTGGGCATTAGTCGGTACCCTGGTGTCCCAACTCCTTATCGACTGCAGTGCCACTACCGGCCCCAGCCATGCAGGGAGCCTGGGTGCTGTTGCTGCTGCTGGGCCTCAGGCTACAGCTGTCACTTAGCTTCATCCCAGGTAACGGTGGCTCTTCATCGATGCACACTCTGTTCACACACATGGGCCTCCACACTGACCCTACCTCTGCTATTTCCTTGGCCAGCGGAGGAGGAGGACCCAGACTTCTGGAACCAAAAGGCAAAGGAGGCCCTGGATGTTGCCAAAAAGCTGCAGCCCATTCAGACATCAGCCAAGAACCTCATCATCTTCCTGGGGGACGGTGAGTGTGTGAGGCCTGCCCACCCTGAGGCCCTTGTTTTCCAGCCACTCAAGGGCCCCCTCACGGATCCGGGCAGGCCTACGGTTCAGTCCTGACCAGATTCTGCTTCTTCAGGGATGGGGTTGCCCACAGTGACAGCTACTCGGATCCTAAAGGGACAGTTGAATGGTCGCCTAGGACCTGAGACACCCCTAGCCATGGACCGCTTGCCATATATGGCTCTGTCCAAGGTGAGTGGTGGGTGACATTTCTGGGATGCAGGGAAGAGGCTGACAAGGACCCAGGTAAAGGCTGGCAGAGGGAGCCCAGGAGACCTGGAGCCCAGTTAAGGGTCTGGCATAATGGGCAGGCCCCAGGCTCGGGTAAAGAAATAAATGTCTGCTGTGAGCCCAGTTGGGGGTGTCTCTGTCCCCAGACATACAGTGTGGACAGACAGGTCCCAGACAGTGCAAGCACAGCCACCGCCTACCTGTGTGGGGTCAAGACCAACTACAAGACCATCGGTGTGAGTGCGGCTGCACGATTTGACCAGTGCAACACCACATTTGGCAACGAGGTCTTCTCTGTGATGTACCATGCGAAGAAAGCAGGTGAGTTGGAGCCCGGCTCAGAGACAGGGGCAGGCCTGGTGTACAGGACGTCTCACACTGACCTTCGCCATCTTCAGGAAAGTCTGTAGGAGTGGTGACCACCACCAGGGTGCAGCATGCCTCTCCAGCGGGCACGTATGTTCACACGGTGAACCGCAACTGGTATGGGGATGCTGACATGCCTGCCTCAGCATTAAAGGAAGGCTGCAAAGACATTGCTACACAGCTCATTTCCAACATGGACATTAATGTGAGGACTAAAAGGGCAGGGACGAGGTTGGAGGAGGGGGTGGTCCCAGGCATCCTGTAGACTGAGCCCTCTGGATCTTCCAGGATCTCTGAGGGCTGGGTAGTTCCCATAGACCTATTGGGGAGCTGGGGACTAGTTGGAAAAGGAGGAGGAGAGTTCACCTTCCTTGATCCTCTCTGACCACAGGTGATCCTTGGTGGGGGCCGAAAATACATGTTTCCTGCAGGAACCCCAGACCCCGAGTATCCAAATGATGTTAATGAGACTGGAACCAGGCTGGACGGCCGGAACCTGGTGCAGGAATGGCTGTCCAGGCACCAGGTGATGGGGTGTTCAAGATCAATGGCACAGCAGAGCCCAGGGGAGGACTGTGGGCCTTACCAATTGTTTATGACCCTCTAGGGATCCCAGTATGTTTGGAACCGTCAAGAACTCATTCAGAAGTCCCTGGACCCATCAGTGACATACCTCATGGGTAATGGCCCCACACTTCCTGCACTGGTATACCTCTCAGATGGCGATCACTGTGTGTATGTGCACCCTGACCCCACTACCAAGCTTTGTGGTCACCATCATTTTTTTCGTTTTTGTCCCTCAGGACTCTTTGAGCCTGTAGACACAAAATTTGAGATCCAAAGAGACCCTTTAATGGATCCATCTCTTAAGGACATGACAGAGGCAGCCCTGAGAGTGCTAAGCAGGAACCCCAAAGGCTTCTACCTCTTTGTGGAGGGTGAGTCTCCCAACTCCCATGAAAAGAGGGGATGATGGACAGGGGTCAGGCTCAAGCTCACTGGCTTCCTGCAGGTGGCCGAATCGACCGTGGTCACCATCTGGGCACAGCCTATCTGGCGCTGACTGAGGCGGTGATGTTTGACTCAGCCATCGAGAAGGCTAGCCAGCTCACCAGTGAGCAGGACACACTGACCATTGTCACCGCTGACCACTCCCATGTCTTCTCCTTTGGTGGTTACACGCTTCGAGGAACCTCCATCTTCGGTGGGTCAGGGGACAGTGGCAGGTGTTTTTTTCCACAAATTACATACAAAACTTACTCTGGACCGTAGTTTCTCTATCTGTTAAGTGGACAGAAAGGGCACCTAGCCATGTGTGGATCTAGCGGCGACTGAACCCAATGGCCAGGCAAAAGGTGAGGGGAATCATCTAAGCACCAGTCGTTGGGAGAACAAAGTGTCTCTTTTCCTCCATGCAGGGCTGGCCCCCCTCAAGGCTCTGGACGGCAAGGCTTATACCTCCATCCTGTATGGCAACGGCCCAGGCTATGTCGGTCCAGGCGAAAGACCCAACGTCACTACCGCTGAAAGCAGTGAGTGGCTTGCCTGAGGGTCGAGCAGAGGGCACTCAGGTCAGAGATCCTCTCCCTGAACATCTTATCCCTCCAGATGACCCCTCGTACCGGCAGCAGGCGGCTGTGCCAGTGAAGTCGGAGACCCACGGCGGGGAGGACGTGGCGATATTCGCGCGTGGCCCGCAGGCGCACCTGCTTCACGGAGTGCAAGAGCAGAACTACATCGCGCACGTCATGGCCTTCGCAGGCTGCCTGGAGCCCTACACCGACTGCGGCCTGGCGCCCCCTGCCGGCCAGAGCAGCGTCACCACCCCTGGCCACCCCACCATAAAAAGCACCACGACAACCCGCCAGACCACCACCCCGGCCCAGAGCAGCGCTGGTAGCCTGGGCTCAGCCACCAGCCCGCTGGCCTTGACTCTGCTGGCCGGAACCCTGATGCTGCTACTAGGAACCACAGCAGAATCCTAAACTCCAGCTCATCCAGGCTCCACACACCAGGTCTCACCCACCCTGACCTCCTACTAACTTCTCACAGTCCCCTCCCCTGGCTGCGCCCTTACCTAGTGCTCCCTGCATTCTGGGGGTAAGCCCTACCTACCTTAGGGCCCTCTCTCTTTCTGCCAGCGGCCTCAACCCCTAGCCTTGCCTAGGGTTGCTGCCCAAGCAACCACAAGAGGACAGTCACCTCTGAACTAGCAGCCAGCCTCAGACCCCACAGAGCTCCTCCTTCCTGAGGCAGCACGATACCCTTGGCCCTGTCCCCATTGGGGCAGTCTGGACTCTCTTTCCTTTATCTCACCACCAGCTCCTAACAAAAGAGAGGGCTCCAACAATAATTTGTGGAGGACCAAACGTGCACCCACCCATTGGTACTCTCACCAAGCTTGGATGCATACAGGCTCTGGGGTACCCAGGACAAGGGCACAAGAGAACACAGAGAGAGGCTGCCCTCCCATCACTCCTCAGGCCATTGTGCTGGCAAGAAGGCTGCCGTACGGGGTCCCCCAGCCAGCCTTTGGCATAGTCCTTCCCCGCCCTTACTGGACCAGCTCCACACTCAGAACCCTTCATGGGCCCAGCCATACCAATCTACAGAGAGAAGATTCTGGAATCACTCAGCCCTCTCATGCCTATCACCCAGCTAGGAAATCCAAGGAGCTGCACCCCCACCTCACTCCCAGGTCATCTCAGGCTGCGCCTAAACTTCTGAACTAAGGAAAGTCCCTTCCTCCCAAGGTCTAGGCTGGGAGAGACAAGCCAATAATAAAGTGTTGTGCAATGCAATGTCAATACTCATTTTCTTTTTCTTCAGCTCAAAACTAGAGCCCAGTGCCTGCTAGGAAAGTGCTCTACCACTGAGCCACGTGCCCATGCTCTAGGAATATCTCCTCCTCCTCCTCCTCCTCCTCCTCCTCCCTTTCCTCCTCCTCTTCCTCCTGAAACTCTGTAGCTGAAGCTGGCCTCAAATATGCAGCAATCCTCTTGATGCAGTCTCCCAAATGCTGGGATCATAAGTGAACCATATTCCCAGCATTCTAGTAGGTTCCTTGCAGAAGGAAAGCCCAAAATGCCTGGAACACAGGGTTCAGGTGGGGAGGGGTGGGTAATGATGGAGATCAGGCTCAGGAGAGACAGCCAGCTGAACAGAGTGAAGGCCTGAACAACACAGAACAGCAGTGCAAAGGCCCTGAGGCAGCCATCCGTGGGGTTAGAATGACAGGGTCGGAGAGGGCGGTTGGGATGAAGGATGTAAAACAAGGGCAGGAAGTCAAAGGAGAGGAAGAGCTTTGGAGTCTATAGTGCTGGGGTCACAAGCCTTTGAATAGGAATCAGACCATCCCTGGCTCAGGGTGTCATACTTTGGCTATTGCCAGAGACATGCAATCTTTTCTGTTTTGTCAGGGTGAAGGAGGGGGTAGATCTAAGAGTTGGTCAGCCAGAGGTGAAGTGCAGACCCTAATCATCTCTGACTTGCACTGGGAGCTTGATGGAGCACCACCCCAGTCCAGTCATGGTCTGCACCTCCCAACCTGCCCAATGACAGCATTTGAAAGACTTACATAAAAGTGGAACCATCTGTGGTCTCTAGTAAATTCTGCAACATTACAAATTTATTTTTACATTTATAAAGGTACAAAAACACACTTTTCTCCCACTAGTAATATTAGGAAGATTGAATATGTTTCCTTATTTTCTAAAGTCTTGATTTAACACTGTGAAACATCAACTTGAAGTCCTGGCTCTCGGAGTAGTTTATTTCAATTCTAGATTTTAGTGGCTGTCATGAAAATATGGGAACCAAACGGAAGAAGGCGTCGTTAGTGGAGCTTCCAGAACCATCATACTGGTTTTTAAATTCCATCCACCAATTATGCAGGGCTTTTGTTCGGCCCCAGCTGATGTATTTCTGTCTTCCTGGGTGTCAATTAGTTGCTCTTTCAACACAATGGGGCGGCATTACACGTTTATGTTTTATAAATTTGCTCAAAACCCAAAGACCTTTTCATTTTAAAACTCACAGTTTTTAAAAACCAGCTTATTCTGGAATTAGATGTTGGCTAATAGATGTTCAACTTTGTGGACAGTCTGAAAACCACTAAGTTGTGGGCTTTAAGGGGGAGAATATTATGGTACGTGTAGATTATACCTACATGTCAAAGAGCAGATTAGACTGGTCTCTACTTATAAGCTTCAAGGTGTGGGTGTGAGGGTTTTATTACTCACATATTGCTGGGCAACCAACAAGATGGCTCAGCAGAGAAAGGTGCCTGTTTACTGGCCAGAAGCACAAGTTCGATCCTCAGAATCCACATATAGGTAAAAGGAGAGCTCCAATGTTTTCTTCTGATCTTCACAAGAAATTCATGGCAGGCACATGTGTGCACATGCATGAACACACACACACACACACACACACACACACACACACACACACACGGGAGGGGGGAGATTATTTATTTATTTATTTATTTTATGTTTTTAAGACAGGGTTTCTCTGTGTAGCCTTGGCTGTCCTGGAACTCATTCTGTAGACCAGACTGGCCTCGAACTCACATTGACCCACCTGTCTCTGCCTCCTAAGTGCTGAGGTTAAAGGTGTCAGCCACCACTGCCCGGCAATAATTTAATTAAAAAAAAAAATCACTTGGCCACAGAATCAAGCTTTTGTGAAAAGCTTTTTTTGGGAACTGGACCAGTGGCTGGTGGTGAGAGCACTTGCTTCTCAAACATGAGGACCAGAGTTCAGATCCTAGCACCCACCTGACAATTCAGACACACTCTCACAGATCTCTACAACCCCGGCACCAAGGAGAACGAACCCAGGACGATCTCTGGCGCTTGGTGCCTGTGAGTTCTGGGATCAGAAGGCAGAGAGTACTAGAGGAGGCCACTATGAATGCTTTCACAGGTACCCACACCATTGAAAAAAAAATCCTTTTCAAATCTGTTGTCAAGTTCCCTTTCTTCACCACGAGACATTATTCAAGACCCAAAGACAGGCCCTTATTACTTTTTCAATAAGAGGACATCCTCACTAAAAGCAGGGAAAGCGCATTTATTATTTTTTTCAAGCTTTTCACCAAGTGCCTAAACAGACAACTTGTGTTGCCTTAATAAATGTCAACGCACGAATCTTGAATAAGAGTCAGGCGTAGTGGTATGGCTTTGTAATTTCCAGGTCTTGGGGAGGCTGAGGCAGGAGGATAGCCACAGGTTCAAAGATTAGGTTGGGCTACATAAGCCAGCCTGGCCAGTGAGACACTGTCAAAAAAAAAAAAAAAAAAAGAAAAGGGAGGGAAGGAGGGAGGGGGAAAAGGGAAAAAAAGAAGGGGGGGGGGGGGGGGGGGGGAGGAGAGAGGAGGAGGAGGGGAGAGAGAAGGAAGGCAGCCAGGGGGTTCCAGCTACTGAGGAGGCTGAGGCAGGAGGACTTCTTGAGCTAAGGAATTCTAGATTAGCTAGGGCAGCATAGTGAGACTGTGTCATCAGGAGTGGCGATGTGGCAGAAAAGGGACGGGGAAGACACATAACATCTCTCTCTAGGACTTTGCCACAATTATTCTTGACTCATTCTCTCTTGTCTAGGAAGCCTTTGAAACCACACCCAAGCTCATTACCAAGACTCACAAAGATTTTGCTCTAACAGGACAATCTTGTTTTTATAAACTTACTCTACACCTCATACATCGATATGTGCCCAGGCTTCTGCCTGCAGTGCTGGTTTAAAGTAGGGACTGGAGAGTGGGTGGGTGAGTTTTGCAGGCACTGAACCTTGACTGTTTACCCAGAATCCTTTTGGAAAATCCTTTCCAAGTGGCTCGTCCATCAGTGTAACTTTTATCATGTTCCCCATAGGCCGTTGTTTTTATTCAACAAGGCATTTACTGTGGCAATATATCTTCCCTGCTCTATCTTGCCTTTAGTGGTTCACACACCAAAAAAAAAAAAAAAGTGGTTTGTGTGCTTCGTGATGGGGAAAAGAATCCAGCAGATACCTTAAGCTAAGAAACATCTGTACTTTCAGTCAACTGTATAGCAAGCCTCCCACACTGGGTAATTTTCTCTAATACTCATTCCTTCCAATCAACGGCAGTGTTCCCCCCACATCTTTCAGGAGTATTTGCTGACAAAGATATGCCTTTCGGTTTGTCGACAGATCATTTACTGTTCATTGTTTCTGCCATTTTTACTGCAGCAGAAAGAAAAAGTGTTTGCCTGGTGCTAGGTGGTTTTTTTTTTTTGTTTGTTTTGTTTTTTGTTGTTTTTTTTTTTTGGTCTTATGCTATTATGTAAGAAACTTTACAAAAGCTTTCCAAATATTTATCATTGCTTAGGGAAATATCAAAAGTACTGGGCTGAGAAGCACATAGCTTTAAACATCGTTGGGGAAAATATTGCAGGGGTTTGTCTTCATATTCTGAAGGCTGTTTTTAAATGTCTGGTGAACCATGAGGATTTTATGCTGTCGTTGATGAATATCTCAAGGCACAAGACACCCAGGGCTGAGGCTTTACTAGCAATGGTGGGAGCGGGGTGTTTCAAACAGTACTTCAAAAACTGTTTGCTTTTTTTTAATGCCTGGATAGCTCAACTGGTAAGGCTTCAGACCTTGAACCTAAAAACAAGGTTTTTTTGTTTTGTGTGTGTGTGTGTGTGTAGGTCAGAGGGCCAGAGAACAACTTTCAGGGAGTTGGTTCTCCCCCTCCAGTATGTGAGTCTGGGGGATTGAACTCAGATCATCTAGGGTTTGACAAGCACCATCTTCTGCTGAGCCATGTCTCCAGCCCTCGAATGCTTTCCCAGTGTCTGTTGTCCTGCACTCTTCTCACATGTGGGACCTGGTGCCGACGAGCATGTGTGGGAGCATCTGCTGGCCTCTTCTCTTTTTGGCTCACCAGGACTATTTGCAGTTTCTTGGCAGGGATCTTGTAAGTCACTTGGCCACCCTGGAGGATTAGTCTGATTAAAGCTGGATGATATAATCCATAAATCCACTTAGGTAGACACACTAGACTTGAAGAGCCACTGGGTCCACCCTGGTTTGAGGCACCCTTTACCCTTTGTTTTCCTCTGGGATCCCTGTGACTTCACACAGGGACCCAAATGAAAGGTGAAAATTTCCAGTATGGAGCACTCATATTCTCTCTCTCTCTCTCTCTCTCTCTCTCTCTCTCTCTCTCTCTCTCTATCTCTCTTTCTCTCTCTCTCCCTCTCTCTTATGTGTGTGTGTGTGTGTATAGGTGTGTTTGTGTACACTTGAGTGTGTGTTGCTGTGGTGCACTTGTATGTGCAGTTAAATGTGTGTGCACGTGCACATGGAGACCAGAGAAGAATTTTAGATATTTTTTTTTCCTCAGGAGTCATTCACCTTTTGGGGCTTGGGGTTTGGTTTTTGTTACTTTTTATTTTGAGAGACAGAGTCTCTTATTGAATCTGTAGACTAGACTGGCCAGCTAGTGGCCCCAGGGATCCTCCTGGCTCCACCTCCCAATGCTGGCATCACATGTGTACACCAATGTACTTTGTTTGTTTGTTTTGTTTTGTTTTTCAAGACAGGGTTTCTCTGTGTAGCCTTGGCTATCCTGGACTTGCTTTGTAGACCAGGCTGGCCTCGAATTCATATCAATCTGTCTTCCTCTGCCTCCCGAGTGCTGGGATTAAAGGCATGTGCCACCACACCCAGCCACCAATGTACTTTTTACATGGGTTATGGGAATCAAATTTGGGTCTTCCTGCATGCAAAGTAAGCACTTTATTGACTCAGATATCTTCCAGACTGCTTTTGTTTGTTTGGTTGGTTGGTTTGGCTTGTCTTGGTTGTTTTTAGACAGAGTCTCACAGTCCAGGCTGGTCTTGAACTCCTGAACCTCCTGCCTCATTACCGGCATGCAGTACCATGCTGAGTTTATGCAGTACTGGCGATCGAACCCAGAGCCTTATGCATCCTAGGCAAATATCCCTCTAACTGAGCCACATTCCCAGCACTGAAGTTTGACATTGCATATGAAGAGTGACTATTTCTGTGCAGGGTTGTGGCGAAGCATATGACAGAAACATGTCTGAAGATACTGTAGCACATGGTGGGCACTTGGGAAGGCCTGGCACTCCCTAGCCAAGTCCCTAGGGGCCCGATGTGCAGGGCCTTGGGCAGGATAACTCCCTGTGATGGTGGTCACTTTGCCCCAGGCACAGATCTGCCCCAGGCAAGGCCAGAAAGTACTACAGGCTCTCACTACCTGCCCATGCTCACAGACTCTTCCAAGAACTGACAGCTGGCATAGAAAGTGCCACAACAAGAAGAAATGGGCACAGCTGCCTCAGCCACTTGGGAGGATTCAGGCAGGTGCCAGGTGTGCCCTCCTCTTGCCCTTGCTGCTGAAGTTGCATCTGATACTGATCCTAGAAACAGGTGCCTCTACCCGTTAGCATTTGCATGAAAAGCTATGGCCCCTTGAGGAAGCCTCCTCACGATGATCCAGCCTCTGACCTTCCAGAGGCCTACAGAAGCAGTGTGGGGTTTCCCCTCACACCCCTGATCAAAGGTGGCCCCAGGGCCTACTTATTTCCGCTGTTCCAAGCCTCCATGTTTGCTAGTAGCACACACAACAGCCCGCAGCACCTGCAAGCAGCTAGAAGTTACCCTTGATGTAACCTTGCCCACTGGGGATGTCGGCTTGCAAGCACTGAGCATTTGGCAAGATGCCAGCGAACCAAAAGGGGGAGGAACCTGCTGAGCTGCCCTTCAAGGAAGAAACAGTCTCCTCCTGCCCCAGTAGTGAGACACATCCCTCCCCTCACACACACACACACATTGCCTTTAAGAAGGGGCCTCCAGATCCTGACGTGGTACCCTGCCTTCTTTCCTATCATATTTACAGAGTCTCACCATTGGCTACCATGGCATCTCAGACCTTCTTTACCTCATAAGGTGAAAGGGAAATGTTCCCCCAAAGAGCCATCTTCAGACACCACCTCACAAGTCTCTGACAGCAGCCCCTGGGACTATCTGGTCCCCCAGGAAGACCGGAGAATTATTTTTCCTTATTTATGCAAAGTATAGACAAGGAGAGATGCGCCTTTACAGCTCCATGTGACAGCAGCTTGGGGATTTGAGCTGCCTGCCGGCCCAATGAATCAGCTATGAGCGGCTGCCAGAGGCCCCTGCATCCAGGCAGCAGCTGAGGTCCTGGAAGGCAGGCGCCTGCTCTGCGGTCCACCAGATGAGCTCATGCTGGACTCTAGCCCGCACAGGACTGAACCCAGTGCCCTATGCATCACTCTGTGCACCTTGAACCCTGTTCTGATTACAGCGGTGGGAAGGGTGGGGAGGAAGGGGCATCTGCTGTGACCCACCAAGTGGATTTATTTGTACTACACCTGAACACACTGTCTGGTAGGAATGTGACTTGAGCTGGGAATATGTGGCAAAATGAGGCACAGTTAAAAAATAAAAATAAAAAAGCAATCACCACCAATGCACAGCCATGACTGCAGAAGGGATCAGAGTATGGGGGCTATGACCAATGGAGCGTACAAGAAGACACCTCTAAGGTAGGTTACAGACAAACAAAGGCTGAGAGTCCCCACCTCAGAAGACCCCAGAGGCTCCAAATGAATCACAACTCATGTCACACGAACAAGTCAGAACAAAGGAAGAGGGTGTTTGGTAAGCAGTGGGGTATAACACCTATGAGGGAAGGGAGCTATATGGTTTGCCTTAAAGGAAGAAATTATGGGTCTAGGGGTGGGGTGGGGGTGGGGGAAGGTGTCAAGGATCCCAGAGCGTGTGCTCCAACTCATCACAAGGACCGCGGGAAAGGCCAGGAGGGGTCAGGACAGCCATTTATTTCCAAGGGAAAGGAAAGCACAGTCCCCAGTCCCAATGACTGCCTGGTGGATGAAGCAGAGATCTGCAGTCCTCTGCAAGGCTGCCAGGTCCCTCGGTCAGTTACGAGCCATACAAATCCGTGGACGTCAAAACACAATGACAAGTGAGCTTATAGAGCAAGGACCTCCCCGGGGAGGATGGGCTTAGTTTCTCATTGTCCTGGACCTTCTCGAAGCATACGAAGGAGTTATAAATAGCACGATTAGGGGTGGATTTTTCTCCATGAATTCTCCCAAGGACCACCTCCTGCAGATCCATTGCTGCTCAGTGGCCTAAACCTGGACAGCAGGCTGCTGATTTCAAAGCCCAGAGGGTCCTGCTTTCACAGGAGGCCCCTGCACAGCCCTGTGGGTTTAGAGGTGATGGAAAAGCCCTTGACCCTTTGCCAAGGACGAAGGGAAAGTGCGAGTTCAAATGGAAACTCTCTTCTTTTAAGGGGTAGAGAGGAGTAGTTCTTATCTGTACAAATAAATCTCTCATTGGTACAGAGGCCATGATGAAGAGAAGGAAAGCTGGGCTTGGAAGTCTAGCCATAGCTCTGCCATGCCCTGGTACCGGGTGGCTCAAAGAACCATGGATGGGCAGGAAGTGCTCAGCCCTAGACAATTTGGAGCCAGCAGGAAAAAAGAGGAAATTGCTAATTGCGCTCTCTCTCTCTCTCTCTCTCTCTCTCTCTCCTCTCTCTCTCTCTCTCTCTCTCTCTCTGTATGTGTGTGCATTTGTGTGAGAGGGTACACATGCATATGTGCACAGCACATAAGCGGAGGTCAGAGGACAAACTCAGGTGTCACCCACTTTTTCTTTGGGATAGTTCTTTCATTGGCTTGGTACTTCACCATATTTGGCAGGCTGGCTGGCCTGCATTCTTCCAGACATCTGCCCCTCTCTGCCTTCCTTCCCATCAGTGGAGTTCTAGGTATGCCACTGGGCCCAGCTTCTACATGGGTGCTGGAGATTCAAACAGAGGCCCTTGCATTCCTGAAGCAAGAGTTCTGCCAGCTGGGGAGAACATTCTTCTCAGCCCTTCTGTTTCTGAAGCGAGGTCTCATGTAGCCACTGCTAGCCTTGGATGTGGGGTGGCCTTAACCATACACTGTGTGGCTGAGGGTAACCTCAATTCTTGATCCCTTAGCCTGTATTTCCCCAGTGGTGGGATTATAGGTGTGTGTTACCACACACAGCCTTTATGCGGTGCTGGTAACCTTGGAGAGATAGCAGGAGGAACTCGGAAGGGAGAGAAACACAGAGGCAGAACATCTTAACAGCTGCACAGGCCACACTCTTTCAGCACTCCCAAGAACTGTCCCTACTGCGGGTCTGGGACTGTCCCAGTCTTATATGAGGGGTACACTAGAGACAGAAAGGATGGGCACTGCTAACCATAAGGGGAGTAGGAAAAGGCCCCATGGGGATTTTCATGTGGAAGACCCTCACCAATACATTTGCAATAAGACTCAATATTAAAAAACAAATAAATGATGCTTAGAGTCTTTGGCCCCAGGGCCCCAGGATGCTAGACGTCTGGATCAGCTGAAAAGGTCAACTGCAGGGGTATAGAGACCTAAATCTTGGCCCCTCTGAATGTGTTAGAGCAGCCTGGGCCTTAAGGGCACCAGACAGTGGCCCTTCAGGGTGTCACATGACTCCTAGGATCCATTCGGGATAGACCTTCAGGGTGTCCCTTCCAGATCTTTCTAGCTAGCATCAAATCTTTCCCTACTTGTATAAATGAATGCCACCATCACCACCAACCCCAACCTGAGGAATACCCCAGCATCCCTGGCCTTGAATTTAGTTCATACTGTAGACCATACCTGGCAGCCATGATGAGGCAGGGCCGAGGTGGGGTGCTATGGGGGTGCAGCACTGGAGAGGGAAGAGGGGGTGGTCCCACCATCACACGTGGCAGCGAGATATTGTTAGGAGCACTCCTCACATCTATGCTGTTAGGAGCCCAGAGAAGGTAGCTATCTCCCATGGTCACATGGCAGTAACCCCTGGGCTTGAAGGCCAGTCACAAAGATAGGTGATAGAACCAGATTCAGCCTAGAAGGGCCCAGGAGTCTGATTTCAGGAAATATCGCTGGGGAAGAGGTGCAGCCCTGGGCACATGGGCATACAGGTGGACGCCTGGCAGCTGAAGTGCCATTGCACTGTCCCCAGCTCCTTTATTTCCCTGCTATTAAATGCTTAGTGGAAGATTGCCTTTGTCACCCTAGTGTGCTGTTTGGAGTATGCCTGCTGTGACGATGAGCTCAGTGGAGCCCATCAGCGCCCTTCTGGGCTTCTAGACTCCTGCCATTATGACCTGAAAGCGCTATCAGCCGCACTGATGCCCCCTCAGCAAACAGAAAGGAGCCTAAGGTGTGTGTGTGTCGGGGCGCGGGGTGCGTAAGCACGTTCCTCACCTCAGGTGGCTGAACAATGGCCATGGCCTCCGCTGAATATATGACATATGAGAAGACACAGAATCTAGAGGCCTGACTGCAAGAGGACTCAGAAGCCAGCAGGTGACCCATGGCTATTTCTGTGTCTCTGGGTTACGATGATAGTGTTTGTAAGGGGCTATCTGCAACAGCAGTGTGGGAACTAGTGGGTGACACACAATGACATTGGACCTTAGACTACCTGCTTGGCGGCCTGAGTCTCTAGCTCAGGCTATCCATATCCTCTTTCATTACCTCACTGACATCCTCAGCAGGGTGCTGTGGAGCTTGGGCTGCTGCCCTGAGACCTTCCTTAGCTGCAGCCACAGAGGCAGAAGTGATTGGACTTGGGTAATTCAGGACAATCTTAGTAAAGATGTGGAGGTTCAGTCTGGAGCTCCATTCCATCTAGACCCGGGCCAGAAGGGTGGGGTGAGTCTAGGATATGAGGAGGTCTCAGATATCAGGACCCCAGAATATCGCATAGGTCAAGGCAAGAGGAATTTCCTTCTATCCAAGATACGCAAGGGGCATGGTGTATATGTACCCAGCCCAGGAGAAAAGGTCTAGAAACCACTTGCGCATGGGATCCAACTCCAAGGAATGTCATGAAAATGTCCCTGACAAGCAGCTCTGAGCTGGGCTGTGTGCCCAAGACTGAGCAGCATGCTCTCAGCAGTCTTTCCCAACACCTGGGAATCCTCGGTGACCACCACCTCGGTGACTAGGAGGAAGAGCTGTCCCTCCTAGGCTGGCCACTCGAGGGGGGGAGAGGTCCTTCTCAGAGCCTGCCCCCTCATCAGGGTCACACTACTGTAGCCCAAGCTCAGATAGATAACTGGGACTTTTTAAATGTCACTGAAGCTGGGGACTCCGGTCACACATTCTTTGAGCGTGCCAGCAGGTGCTGGGCCAATAAGAGACTGACTGCTGTGATGAAATGAAGATGGGGCCACTGAAGAAAACAAAAACAAAAACAAAAAACAAAACAAAAACAAACAATAACAACAAAAAAGCCAGACCTGGGAGGAAAGACAGGTGCCCACTGGCGTCCTTCCTTATAGACTCTGGAACTGTCAGGCTGCCCAACATGGAGCCATGCCCAGCCCAGGCAATCCTTTCTGTATCCCTTGCACCACTGATTGTGTCTGGGGCCCCTAAGCTAATTACCTAGCACTACTTAGCTCCCATAGCATTTCTCATTCCAAGCTACAGAACGCCAGATGCTATGGAGGCTGGCCCCAAGTCTACAGAACCTGGGGCCCCTGGTCACCTTTCTAGAGGACAAGTTGACATGGAGGCCTGCCTAGAACACTGGACAGGGCTGGGGTGGGGGATGGGACACTGGCTTTCCACTGTCAGCAAGTCCCTGTGTCACCCTAAAAGTAAAAGATCAGAAGGCCACAGGGTTGGAGTGGGAGTGCTTTCATGGCTGTGGGAGACAGGGAGGGAAGGGGATGTGGGTAGGGGGCAAGCAGTTGTTAACAGAGAGGTGAAACAGAGGCATCCAAAACCAGAGGGAGTCAGAATGCCTCTCCAGGGTCCCAGCTGTGCTGTGGGGTGGATGCTCCCACCCAGAGAGACCCTCCATTCTCCACTTGGTCTGGAGGCTACGGCTATAGCACAGACAGCAGCTTTATTGACCAGACTTATCAGCAAGAACACATCAGTAGGACCTGTACAGTCCAGCCCCAGCGGGGGTCCAGCCACCTAAGACCAGGTGTGGGGAGCTCATACCTCCCCCTGGAGTACCCCCAGGACCCAGCCTTACCCCTACTCCAGGCCCTTGCTTGAGCGAAGGACTGCAGGGTTGGGGTGGGAAGACATAAGGGTTGGAAGGCAGCTAGACTCGGAGCGAGGCAGCATGGGTCTCACGGTGCCCCAGCAGCTGGCAGAGGTGATCCGTGCAGGGCAGTGGGGACGTGCAGGTAGGCAGGCAGACGGCCAGGCTCACCACACAGAGCATTTGTGGACAGGGTTCATGGGAGAGTCCTTGGGACAGTGAAAGGCCCGGCCGAATTCCTCAAACTGGGACACGCTTCCCAGGACCCTGAGGTGGGGGAGAGACCCCAGCAATGTGGGCTTCATTAGCCCCTCCCCCATCATTTTTTCTAGGTTACCCCCTGTCCCTTCTTGTCCCTCTGCCCCCATGCAGACACCAGGAGGGGACTGCCCTGGAAGGCAGAGGAGCATACCTATAGTGCTCAGGCGCGTGTTTGTCAGTCAGCACCTGCAGGTAGATGGACTGCGACCGTCGCTTGATGCACCAGTTCTGGGGGCGCCAACGGGCAAAGGGAAGGAGAGGGAGGGGGAAATGGGGCCAGGTGTCTACTGCCTATTCTCTATCCTTCTCCCCCCTCCCCACATGCTTAGGCCCCAGCCTAAGTGAAGCCATGGGGCATCGCCTCCAGGAGGACAGGTGATAGAACACAGGCTGGACCCCGGGGATGGCCACTGAAGGCCTGGGCGAGGCTGAGCCTGAGCTTGGATGCTGAGTTCCCTACCTCGGCCCTGCCCAACCCCTATCAGCTCTCCATCCAGCTCACCTGGGCAAAGGCAATAAAGAAAAGCTGGTTGTGTGTGTACTTGAGCCGGTGCAGCGGGTGCTCAGGGCCATGCTCCCGGACCCACTTCTGATAGGCCTGGGAGGGTGCGGAGGGCAGGGAGCCGCTGTGACCAGCCACCTGTGCTGAACACCCACCTCCCCTTCTCCCTCCTTCACTCAGTCACCCTCCCAAGAGAAGACTAGCCCCTCCTCCCTACCCCCCCCCTTGCCAGCCCCAGTTCTATACCATCCACTCCGCTGGTTCCCCTGCCTGTCCAGTCCACCTTCCTGCTTCCGGCATGTTGACCCCAGGATTGTGCCACCCCCTCCAGGTAGTCTTCTTTGTCTCTTTGTTCCCCCACCAACCCCCGCCCTGAACCCAGAGTACCCCATCCTAGGCCATAGCATCAGCCGGCTGGGAAAGGAGGGGCCGTGTCCCTAGCCTGGGGTCCTCATCAGCTCCCGCTTGCCCCGCCCCCAGCAGACAGAGAACAGTGGCTCACATAGTAGGCCAGCTTGAGGCCTCCCATGTCTGCGATGTTCTCGCCAAGCGTGTGTTTCCCATTCACCTGCCAGAAAGGAAGAGGAAGGGGCTGCATGGGGCCCTGCTGGCCTCTCACAGGTCTGGCTGCCCTCAGCTACTGCTGCCCTTTCCCCTTCCCCAGGGAATTTAGGGAAAGCCTTTTCCTCCCTTCACCGCCCCCCCACACACACACACACAGCTTCTATGTGAGTCTCCGGGAACTATGTGGCTGTTTGGTGCGTGTGGGACTCTGGAGCACGTATAGCCTTACTTGGGCATGTGTATGTGTGTGCGGGAGCATGTGTATGCTTCCAGCTTGTGGCCCGCCAAAGGGGCACTAAAGACAAGGCTGGGAGGTCGCACCCGCTGGTTGTAGACGGTGAAGTTGTCGTAGAGGCGAACAATGCACTCGGCCTTGCGCAGAAAGCGGCTGTAGGAGTCCTCAGTCCACCAGTGCAACAGGTTTCCTGAGCGGTCGTACTGGCCCCCTGTGGGCAACGGACAGGCATGCCAGCCTACCAAGACTGAGCCTCACCCTACAGCCAGGCTGGCTCTAAGCCCCTCCTCTCCCACCAGCTGGTCCTCTGTGATCCCCCCACTATCTTCCACCCCCTCCCACAAGACCCTCTCAGGCCTTACCCCAGTCGTCGTAGCCATGGGTCAGCTCATGCCCAATGATAGTGCCGATGCCCCCGTAGTTAAGAGACCTGGACGCACAGCAGTAGGTTAGGCCCTAGCCCTCTGCTGCTGCCCAGGCTCCTATTGCCCCTGGCAGGTAGCCAGGGAAGCCCCAGGGGTCTCAGCATCTCCAGAATCATGGGTATGCATCCCTCAGCTTTCCCACAGACTCCATGAAAGGGACCAGTGACACATTTAGCTGTGTTTTGGGGAATAACATCTTACAAAGCTGGTGGAGGCTGCGACTTAAAAGAAGAAGGAAGGAAACCAAGGAGCTCACTTGAGGACTGGGCCTCCTTCAACATCACTATACTCCTCCACTTTTAAAACACCTAGCCGGACCTAGAATGGGTAAGGGGTTGACCTCCCACCCAGAGGGACCCTCTTTAGCTGTAAGCTTGGCGCAAGGGTTGCCTCTGGTCAGGGTATTTCATTGCAACAAAGGAAGCTATTGCCTACAATTTCTCCTACCACAGATGAAATGAAATGGCACTATGGGCACCCAGGGTCTATAGCTGAAATTACCCAGTTCCCCACCACCATACCCCCAACCTTCCAAGGACTGATGGGATGGGCTCAGTTGTATCCTTTTAAGTGCCCTACTTACTGTGGGAAGTCAGGATCATACAGAGTGGGCTGCAGGATGCCAGCTGGGAATACTAAGGAAAAAGGCATGGTTAGTGGGAAACACATCAATCCCAGACCCACCTCCTGGCAGGCCAGGGCACATCTCCTTACCCATTTGGTTCTTGTTGGGTAGATAGTAAGCATTGAGTGCCTGCGGAGGGAGCAGCCACCTGTGCGAGGAGGACCAGAGTCACCTGGAAGGCACATAGGGTCCCCCAGGACCCTCACATCCTAGCTTCCTTCCAGCTGGCCCTGATGTCACAGCTAGCTTCTAACAGTGCATCCTCTGGTCTCCCCTGGGCCAGGTCACCACATACCATCATCACTCATGCTCTACCCAGGCCCATGTGTCCAGCATGTCAGCACACCCTCTCTTCCCTCATGGCCCCTCCTTTTGACCCCCTAGGTCGGGGCCCGGCACTTACGTGGATTTGTCCACCTCCTGTCGAATCTTCTTGACGGACAACTGGATACTGAACCGGATGCTGTTCAAGATGTTCTTGAAGTAGGTCTTCTCATGGACCTCAAACTGCATGGGGATGGGCAGTGCTCAGCTACGAGCTGGGGAAGGGCCAAGCTATTTGCTGAGGAGCCATGATGATGGGCTTCCCTGGGACCTGGAGGCAGTGACGTCCTGCCTACCTCATATTCTTTGTCTACAGCTTCAGGTTTCAGCAGGAAGTCTGGGTAGCCAACCATGACCATCATGTACTGGAGCTGAAGGCGAGAGATCAGGGCAAGGGGCCAGTGCCTCAGGAGACAGACGACAGACACTCAAGGGCAAAAAGGAAAAAAAAAAAGCTCCAGACTAGATAGATATCCAGCAGACAAATAATATTTGTGGGGCCAACAACTTGGACTCAGACCCTATGTCACCTTGGCCCGAGCAGCTGCCTTGGTCTGGGCGTCCATCCAGTCCAGCTCCTCCAGGCGCTGTCCCAGGATGTACTTGATATCTTCCACCAGTTGCTGTACCTTCCAGGGTCAGAAGTCAGGGATCAAGGGTCAACTAAGGAAGTCCTAGATCTGGCCTGCCCAGCACCTGGCACCAAAGGTATTCCTATCTAGTGTCACTTCTTCACTACAGGGCACCATGCTGAGCACCAAGGAGAGTCCTGGGAAGTAGGGCCCTACACTCAGCAGTGTGGTGGGGAGCTCCCCACCCCACACCCTCCCTGCCTGGAACTGTCCCGACACAATTCTATACAGTCCTAAGGTCACGTCTCCTAAGCATGGTTAAGAAGGACCCTCAGGGGAAAGACAGAGCAAGCCACCTGCACCTGACTGCATGCAACTTTCCTAGGGACAGCCAAGCCTTCTGCCCAACCTGGACCCTGAGCCACAAGGGAATGTACGGGGTCATCTACTCTCCACACAGAGCTCACTACCTGCACCCCCACCCTAGACCCACAGCAGCCTGACCTTGGCTTTACTGGCAGCTGAAAAGTGCTCATGTACAAAGAGGGCACCAAGAGCCATGCCGAAGTGGCGGTTGGCCTGGCCCAGGCAGACTCGGGCCAACTCCTGGGGTTTATCGCTGCCCTCCATCTCTCTGGCCAGCTCATGCAGTGCCTCGCGGAACGGTGGGGAGAGGTGCTCACTCAGAACCACCACCACACGCCACACGAGGTAGTTGTGTAGGATCCTAGAGGCCAGGTAAAGCAGGGGGTTGGCCAGACAGACATACAGGTAGGTTATCACCATCCTACCCACCTGTGCTCCCATGCTAGGAGAGGACTCAGTACCCACCCTACCCAACTAAGGAGAGAGAGAGAGAGAGAGAGAGAGAGAGAGAGAGAGAGAGAGAGAG
>OU015743.1:22075718-22086068 GCA_907169655.1 Acomys percivali | reverse complement strand
GTGTGTGTGTGTGTGTGTGTGTGTGTGTGTGTGTGTGTTTGTGTGTGTGTGTTCATGTATATGTGTAGAGAACAGAGACCAACTACAGGTGGCCTTCCTTAGGTACTATCTCACCTTGTCTTTTGAAAGGAGGTCTCCAATTGGCCTGGAGCTCGCCAAGTAGACATGGCTGGTCATCAAGCCCTGGGGATCTTCCTGCCCCCTCTTTCCTAGTATGGGTTTTATAAGCAGAGACTCCACACCCAGCTTTTTTTTTTAAACATTGGTTCCTAGAATCAAACTCTGGCCCTCGACCCTGCGTGGTAAGCACCTTACCAGCTGAGATCTCAACCCCTCCCCCAACCTGGAAGTGGCCGCTTCTCTGTCCTTCTCTGACCTTCTAAGTCTCCTCTTCCCTGCAAAACTCTGACTAGGCCCCATTTCCCAGAACCCAGCTGGCTCTCTTGTGCCTCAGGACCTTCACACTTACTGGATGGAACAGCCTTCCTCTGTCATCTCTTGGCCAATTGTCAGTCATCTTTCTGGCTTTCTGGGACACTCTCAGACGGCCTCATCAGTCTTGCAGTCTGGACAAGGCCTATCCCCATGGGCTTGGGGTATGCCCTCCCCAAGACCCCACCATACTGTTCTTGGCACTGAGTCCACTGTGGAGACTCACTAAGTGAGCACCAAGAATCCACCTCTACTTACCTCAGAAGCACCAAGATTACAAAGCTGCCACCACGCCCGGCCTCTAGGGATTGAACTTGGGTCCTCATGCTCAACACAGTGGACACTTTACCAACTCAGCCATCTCCCCAGCCCCTAGAACAATGTTTTTATGTTAGTAAATACCTGAGTATCTTTTTGTTTCAAAAGCTTTAAGCCATTTAAGTCATGCACATTTGTTGGGAGCCAACCTGAAGACTCTGTTCCCCATTGCTTCCCATCCTCTGGGGCCTTTGTCCATACCCCATGTGAGCCCCTTGCTCATGTTCTTCCTCACTTTCCTCCACTCTACTTTGGAGCAGCTCCATGCCCAGAAACTTAGGCAAGGGCATCTTGAAGTTGGCTGTGGTCCAGCTCTAACCTCAGGTCCAGGACCTAAGCTGCAGGTGTTAAGCGTAGGTAGGGCAGTGCTAGGGGCTGGCTTTACCCAGAAACCTCTGAATGAATCTCAGACACTGTGACTAGGGCCTTCGCCTCCTGTCCAGACATCCCGCTTCCAAAGGCCTTTCCTGGATCTCCCTGTCTGGAGTGGCCCAGTCATCTTTCATCAGTTGCTCTCGGTACATCTTGTACTGAATTTGTCCCCACCTGACATTCTCTTGTGACTTGCTCTGTGCCCAGTGGCAGCCTCCCTTCCTCGGTCTGTTGGAGGCAGATTTTTCCCATTGCACCATCCATCCTGCCTAGTGAGGTTTGGGCACCAGACACAGGGTCAGGATTGTGCTGGGCCAATAGAACCAGCAAGGCAGTATCAATCAGAGGGTGAAAGGACTTGACATTAGGAAGTCGGGTTTGCAAGCATGCAGCTCTGATGGGTGGGCCTCTGGGGCTCACCATTTTGATGGAAAGCCAGCCAGCCAGCTCAGCTCTTGCTACAGACATAAATAAGGCAGGGGATTAGGGACTATGTGACATTGCACCTCACAACCTAGGCACCCCCTTCCTGTCAGGGTCACCATGGCCACTGCCCATTACTGCAAGAAAGAAGCCAAAGGGACCCAAAAAGAAACCTTCCTTGGCTCAAAGGGTCTCCCAGTCCCCTCCCCCAGCACTCCATCACCATTTCAAGTGATTGGCGCTGAAGGGGATTGTTAGGTAATTAAAGCTGAGCCACTAATTGTTCCTTTTAGGAAAGAGAGCCTAGCTGCAAGAAGGGAGGGGAAGGAGAGTCTTAAGGGGATAGGGCTGGCTCTGGCCATGGGAGGGGCTTTCTAGAATGCCTATGTGTGTTTGGGGAAGGCAGAGGGTTGGTAAAAATGGACGGAGAATAAGAGTCCTCTGGAGAAGCTGTGTAATGTCATGAGTGTCCACTGTCTAGCTCGATGCTCTGCACCCACCCCTCCAGGTGTTGACTGGAATGGGCTTGCCGAGGGTCTTCCACAGTATCCTCTCAAAACAAGCAGCAGGGTTCCAAGACACTCCTTCCCTGCCCCCCAGTTCCAGGCTGACCTCTGAGCAGAGAGCCTTGGTGCTAAGTTCCTGCCCTGCCTTCCTCTGCCGCTGGCTCTTGGAACAAGCACTTTGGCCTCACAGAATTAGCCATCAGCTAGATAGATGTGCACCAGCTTAGAAGGCCAGTCACATACAGGCATCAGTGTGGCTCCAAATCCCCCCTCTCCGAAAGATATCCCAAGGCCTCGGTCTCTGTTGCTCTCATTTTCTGTTGCTGCCTAACAAGCTGCCCCAAACACAGCCAGTGGAACACAGTCTCTATGTTCCTGGCCCAGGTGCGGCTCACTATATTTTTGTGCTCAACGTCCCACTAGGCTTAGATGAAGGTGTCAACCACAGGCATCACTCTCCCCTGAGGTCAAGGTCCTTTGCCAAGCTCACTTGATGGGTCAGAATTCTCTTCCGTGTAGCTAGATGATTCAGGTTGCTAGCTTGGGGCTGACTGTCCCCCAGGGTCTGATGTTAGCTCTGCACTCCTAATGAGCACCCCCATCTTAAAAGCCAGCAATGGGGAATCTGCTTTACAGCGAATCTGAACAGCTACTGGATCCCACTAAACAACCAAGAGAATGCGCTGCTCTGAAGGACTCATGTGCTGGGTCAGTTCATCTCAATACCCAATATTTCCCCCATCTCAACTCATTGGAATCCTCATTGAATCTTCAAAACCTCTTCAGAGTAGTATCCAGATGTGTTTGATTGAGTTACAGGGAGAGATGTGTGTGGACATGAGGGGTCTAGAACCTTGATGACCCCATAGAATCCCACCACAAGGATAAGTCAAAGGTCAAAGCCAATGCTAAAATATGAGCACTGAGGACTGATCTAACCTGATTAGTTGTTTGGGGTTTGTTTTTGTTTGTTTGTCAACTTGAAACTCACCAGGGTCATCTGGAAAGAGAGAACTTCAATTGAGAAAATGCTTCCATTAGATTGGCCCATAGGCAAGTCTGTGGGGGCATTTTCTTGATTAACGACTGACACAGGAAGGCCCAGCCCACTGTGGACAGTGCTACCCCTGCGCAGGTGGTCCTGGGTTGTGTAAGAAAGCAGGGTGAGCAAGCCATTGCATACAAGCCAGTAAGTATCACTCCTCCATGATCTCTGCTTCAGTTCCTGCCTCCAGGTTCCTGCTTTGAGTTCCTGGCCTAATGTCTCGTCATGAAGGACTATAAGGTGAAATAAACTCTTTCTTCCCCAAGTTGTTTTTGGTCGTCGTGTTTATCCCAGTAACAGAAACCTAAGACAGGCCTTGAACTCTTAGACTACGTCCTTCGGTCCTCAGAGCGACCCCAGGAGTGAGTGCCACTATTCCCTGTTTTACAGAGAATGCAAACAAGATAGCATAAATTCCACAAAGACACACAGCTGATCAGTAGCCTGGCTGAGACCCAAGGGTTACCCAGGGTCTGATCTAGTATGCACTTGGGAAAATCATGTAACTACTCTGGGCCTCTGTTCGATGAAAAACACTAAAATACATTCTCCATAGACAAACTGATCAGAGTCCATGCTCGCATGACAGAAACCCAGCAAGCTGGTCCAGCCATTCCAATGCCAGTTGGCATGCGGCTGCTAGACTGGTATTTGTAATACCTGATAAGATGAATGGGACCAGTCCCTGAGACCCATCCAACTCCAGCCAGTCTGACCCTGCAACCCAATGGACAATGCCCCCAGCATTGATGCTCAGAGGCCTTCCAGCATCAAAAACCCCAAGATTAATGGCCAGAAATTGCTGCTCACCCATGCAGTCTGGCCTCTAGACACCTGAGTGGGGCTTAAAACCTTAGGCCCACAATAGACTCGTGTGTCTGTGAAGTGTGCCTCTCTTGCCACTCTCTCCTCTCTGCGAGGCAGTTCTGAGGAGAGAGGTGAGATGCAGAGGAAGCAATGGCCACCTGCTCCCTCCCCCATGAGAAAAGCTGACAGTCACCCCCATGGTCCCCTCCCCCACTTTCCACCCCCCGCCCCATGCTTGAGCTGCCTCCCTCAGTAATGGGCTTAATCATAACATGCATTAGCTCGGGCCTGCTGCCTGCAATTACCACTTCAATCAGCCACCCACCACCCGACAGCCCCCCAGCCTCAGGCCACCCATAGGGACACCCCACCAGTCCACCCCACCTCCCCTAAAATGTAGCATAGGGGCCCCAGACTGTGCAGATGGACAGAGATGTGACCCCTGCTGCAGAGCCCTGGGGTGGGGCTGGCCAGTGGGCACAGAGCCACAGCTCAGGGTTACAGGCAATTATTTTAAAAGCCTGTTGAGGGAAATGTGCTGCCTACCCAGTGCAGCGCTGTCTTCCTGAGGTTATGTTGACCCAGGTAGCTGACAGGCTCCTAGCACACAGTATGTTCGTGTGCCGTTCACAAGCACCGTCTGGTACCAGGGCACTAGGAGCACATACACAGACCAGAGTACCCACCTGGACCTCAGAGCCAGCCCTAGGCTTTGGGGGCTTTTCCTATGCAGCCACTTGCACTCTTTAGCCCTAACCTCTAGCACTGGTTCCCTCCCAGAGTTCAGGAAACAGAGGCGCTGAGTTGAGCTGGAGGACTTCCCATGACATCTAGCCTCAGCGCTGGGTGGGGACTGGAGAGAAGGGCAGAAGGCGGGCCTGGTGCAGGGAGCGGAGGGGGGCTGCTGTTGTGCTGTGATTCTCTCTAATTGCTGTTTTGCTGAGAGGTAATTAAAATGCCTTTTTATTTCACACGTCAGAGCCCTTGCCAGGCTGCAGAGAGGGCACAGGGGGAAGCCAGGAGGTGGAGGCAATAGAGAGCTAGGCGCCTGGCACATGCTGGAGTCAGAGGGGTAAAGCACTGAGCCCAGCCAGCCTGCCAGGAGGTCCCTGGTCCAGCCCATGAGCATCCTGAGTGTAGTCCAGACCAAAGTCTGTGGAGCCCACCACAGCCAACAAAGAGCATATAATGAAGTCAGGAGCAGCCCCCAGGAGCCTCCTCCATGCAGGTGTTTTGCTGGCTGCTCAACTTGCAAACACAACCACTCCTGTGGAGATACCAGCATTTTCCCAGGAGAGAGGAAGAAAAAAACCACGGGCCCCTGCCTTCTCAATCAGTTCCCTAGTAGGATTCAAATGGGATGGACCCTAAATCCAAAATCATTAAGCTAACTTGTCCATCCAGCACACACCTGTCTCCTCCTAGAGTTCCACAGCCCTACCCTGATTACCCTTGGGGCCCCATGGGACAGGGTACAGCCTTGAGATGCATGACAATACCTACCGTCAGGCATCAGTCCAGGCCAGTCACCCCAGACTCTGTGGTTACCTGCTGATGGGCCCCTCAGGGAGGAGAGCACTGGCCATAATCAGAGCAGAGCCTAGATACTGACCTAGCCAGAGTCAGGCGAGAAAGCAAAAGGTCCCCTGCCTTCTCCTAGGATGGCTGTAGATGGTGGGCTAACAGCACGTCGGCCTCACTGGTGGAGGAGGAGGCACACCTCTGTGTTTTCTTGTCCTGTTCCACTCCACTTCCTAACCGCCAATTCTCTCCTTTCAATGTGGGCCTGTTATAGCATCGTCCCCTCCATATCCTCCATATCCTCATCACCATCATCAGTACCACCATCACCTCATCTAATACCCTTGTCTTTGTACAATTCATCATCATTTCTACCATGGGCATCAGTATCAACATCACGTCATCACTGTCCCATCAGCAGTGGTGTCGTCACTACCATCATCACCAGGGCTCACCTGGTACCCAGAACCGTTTAACCTCACCAAATCCTTAGAATAAGGATGCTCTAATTTCTCGGGTGGGCAAACCAAGCCTTGCAGCCTAGGAGCTTACCCACAAAGCCATCGATGCAGGATTTGAATCTCAACTGCTTGACCCCAAAGTTCGAAGGCATAATTGCTACATACCACCACTGTCAGTCCAGAGAACTGGACCGTGTCAAGGGGAAAAGAAAAGAAAAGCTGGGAGACGCCCATTAGGGATACTTAGGAAGCAGCAGAGATGGAGGTGTGCCCAGTACTTAGCTCAGTTTTCTTAGCAGACAGCCACTTGTCACTCTAATAGTGCTTAACAGCCTTGCTCCCAGCCCTCCCCTGGCTGTGCCTCACAAGAGCTGAGGGGGGGTGGGGGGAGGACCCTAAGAAAAGCCACTGATACTCAAGCAAAGGGAGGGGAGAGGTGGCTTGTTAAGGGGACTTGTTACTCTTCCAGAGGACCTGGGTTCAACCCTAGGCACTTACATAGTGGCTCCCAACCATCAAATGCCCTCTTCTGATCTCTGCAGGTGTCAGGCAAGCACATGGCTCACGTACATCCAGACAAAATATTCATACACATAAGATTAAAACAAAAAAATTTTAAAGAATATGTACACTGAACTCCAGAGTTTTGTTTGTTTTGGAGGTGAGGAACAAATGCACTCATGCAGAAGCCAGAGGCTGAAGCCCAGTGTCTCCCCAATTGCTCGCTATTTTATTTTTTGTTGTACATACTTTCTTATTTGATGTGTATGAGTGTCTTGCCCACATGTATGTATATGCACAGTGGGTGTGCCTGGTCCCTGTGGAGTTCAGAATAGTGCATCGGATTCCCTAGAACTAGAGTTATGCCAGGAACAGAACCCAGGACCTCTGCAAGAGCAAGGAGTGCTCCTTAACTACCAAGCCATCTCTCTAGCCCCGCCTACTTAGTTTTTTTAGACAGAGCCCCTCCCTCTTTAGTGCTGTGCTATGCCTGTTTTTGGTTTTGGTTTGTTTTTAACATGGGTTCTAGAGAACTGAACCTCAGCTCCTCGTGTTTAGATAGCATGCAGTTTACCAGCCGAGTCGTTTCCCCAGTCCTGTCTCCAGCACAACGGAAGTCAGGCTGCCCGTGTTCCCTTGCTTTGTGAGACTTGGCTAGCTCTAGGAGGCTGTCCCCAGTGGTAGCAAAGCTGAGGATGGACTGTGTTTAGTTGGGGGTGATTGTAACAAACATGGTAGACCTGGGATTCCTTCGTTTGGAAGGCTGGGAGTGTAGGTGAGGGAGCTGGCATGGTCAGGCTCTGGTGAGGCACTGTTCCTGGTTGTACATGTCAATCTCCCTCCTCTTTTCTGGTTCTTCTTCTTCTTCTTTTTTTTTTTTTAAGATTTATTTTATTATTATGTATACAGCATTGTCTGCTTGTTTACCTGCAGGCCAGAAGAGGGCACCAGGTTACTTTATAGATGGTTGTGAGCCACCATGTGGTTGCTGGGAATTGAACTCAGGACCTTTGGAAGAGCAAGTGGTGCTCTTAACCACTGAGCCATCTCTGTCCTTTGGTTGGAGACCTTAAAGGGACATGGCCTCTTTTAAGGCTGCTGCCTCTGCTCTTGGTGCAATCTCCCTCCTCTACCCTCACGTAGTAGAGAGCAGAGGGGTAAGGCAAACCCATTCATGTTTCCTCTTATGGGGACGAGAGTTCCATACCAGTAATGCCATCAGTGTTCTGGTTTCAACCTATCAGCCAGGAGGGAGCGCTATCAGCCAGGAGGGAGCGCTATCAGCCAGGCTATAATAGACAGTGAGTCAGAGAGCAGTTAACAGGCAAGCCAGGCAATAGCCAATGATATGGCCAAGAGAAAATTCTTTTCTCCCAACCTGCCAACCATCACTCTTCATCCTCACCAGTCTGTTAGCCTTGGTGTATTGGTCCCTTAGAGAAGCTAATGACAGCAGTTGCATCTTCAGCATCTAATCAGGTCCTTAGTACCCTACGATGGTTTTCTGGAAGTACTGGGGTGAGAGTATTTGGGATCCTTGAGGGGTGGTAGAGGAAGGACCAGGGATCCTGAGGCCCATCAGCAGGTGCTCCCCTCTTAAATGCAAGGATGGCCACCCGGGCATCCTCCTGTCCACTATGATCACTCTGTGGTCTTATAGATAAGTGGTCCAGGAGTGGAGAGAAGAGGCTGAGGGCTCTCTAGGTCTCTATGTAGGACAGGGGCTGTCTCTCTAGTGTGCAGCAGTTTGGCCTGTAGCCAAGAAAGGGCCTCAATTGTCTTTGTGTCCCCGGTGTGTCCCATAGAAAGAATGAGTGGAAACCTTCTTAAGATTAAAGCTCTTCCTTGTAACCCCCAAGTGAGGGAACTCTCCATCACTGGGGAAAACTGACTGACACCTCAGACTCCAGAGTAACAATATTCTGATTGAAATCCCAACTCTGCCATTTACTAGTTGTGAACAGGTTTTTCTTGGCCTCTTTAAGGCTTGATATCTTCATCTGAAAATAGGAGCAGTAAGATTTGCTGAGATCTGAGGGTGGCTACTATGAGAGAAGGCAGAGAAGAGCCGCCCGATGAAGACCAGGCACTTGTGCCGTGCTCTATCTACATAGTATCTCCTTGTGCTGTATCTACATAGTATCTCCTTGTGCTGTATCTACATAGTATCTCCTTCCAGGCGGGTCAGGGCTAGGAGACAGGCCTTGGAGCAAGATAAAGACTTAGATAGCCAGCTCAGGGTGTGTTTGGAGACCACTGAAATCTGGGAAAGGGCCTCTGGGAAGCCGGCAGAATCTGAGACTAGGAAAGGAGTCTTTCTGCCAACACTGGCTGAGCTGGGGCTTTCCTTGTCTCTGAGCCTCAATACCCCATCAGATGTATGGGCATCCTAACAGGGCCAGCCTCTCAGGAATTGTGGGATTTATGCAAGGCAACATAATAAAAGCTCTCGGCAGCATGTGAGGCATACCGTGGCAGGGGCGGCCAGTCTCTCTCTCTCTCTCTCTCTCTCTCTCTCTCTCTCTCTCTCTCTCTCTCTCTCTCTCTCTCTCTCTCACACACACACACACACACACACACACACACGTGTGTGTGTGTGGGTGAGCATGAGCATATACACACCCACACATGCCTGGCTCCCCTGAAGAAGCCCGGGCGCCCCCACCACCCTTACCATCCACCCCTGGAGGCTACAGCAGTCATGCTCACGGCTGTCAATGTTCCCTGCCAGCTAATGGACCAATTTTTTAGCATTACGGAGATTTGGCCAATTTGGCGGCCCTGACAGAAAGGCGCACTGAGTGAACAGTTGCCTGAGGGTAGGGTGGGGTGGGAGAGCTGAGGAGGATAGGAACCAGAAGGGGCTGCAGGCATCCCCACCTCTCTGCCTGCTCCAGGCTGAGGCCTCATAGTCCAGCAAGGGGAGGTGGAGCCATTGGGGAGATTACAGAGATAATTACCCCCACTTACAGGCCCCTCCTGTGCTAAGCACTTTGCATATATTTTCCTCTTTTAATCCTCCATAACCCTATGAGGCCATTTCTATTATTTTCTCCATCCTTCCTGATGTGAAACTTAGGCATGAGGCACTGTGTTTGCTCAAGGTCATATGGCCAAAAAGTAATGGGAGTTGGGAGGAAGAGTTGGGGCTTAAAACCAGGCCTTCTAACTATCACTGGGCTCCACTGTAACTGAAGACTGAGATTCAAGCCAGGACAGACACCATGCAGCTGTCCACCCACCTACTCAACAGTGTCCAAGAGCCTCAACCCCACACCATCAGCCCCTAAGGGCTCTGTAGGAGGGGATCCCCGACATGCCACACAGGGTCCTGATTTCCTCTTTCCTCTGGCAGAAGGTATGGCTCTCACATCTCAAAATATTCCCCCAAGGCAGCACACTGCAGGGAGAGAGGGCACTGGAGCTAGGCATCTCCCGTGCCCAGGCTGTGGGCAAAGTCCCCAAAAGCTATGGCTTTCCAGGGCTGGTCCTAGGGCAATGCCAAGCTGTGCACTCCAGTTCACACCCTGGGCCCTTCTAGGAGAAAGGAGGCTGCTGTGCCATGGAGGGGGGGAAGGAGGGGGCTGCAGAGGGGGAGGGGGCTGCTGGGCTCTGTGCATTAAGCGATCAGAGAGCACAATATTTCATTGCCGGCAATCGCAGCCAAGACATCAACTGCTTGGGGAGAGCAGCCTTAAAAGCCTTTTGATTTTATTTCTTCCACTTCATTTTTTTCCCCTCCCTTTCCTTGCTGGTGTCCTTGACAAGGCTCCCTTCCCCCTCTCCTGCCCCTTCCCCAACCTGGGCTCTAATGCTCCTTAGAGTCTGACTGAGGAAAGCTGAGCTTCCTCCTTCAGGCTTTTGCAAAGCAAAGGGCCTCTGAGAGCTCTAGCCTAGTCTGACTCAAGGTTTGCATGTGACTGGGGAGACGCCTTGGTGTACTTGTCTTTGGGTATGCCCCCCC
>OU015743.1:22038821-22064219 GCA_907169655.1 Acomys percivali | reverse complement strand
CTTCTTCTTCTTCTTCTTCTTCTTCTTCTTCTTCTTCTTCCTCTTCTCTTTTGGTACTAAGGATTGAACTTGGGCCTTGCTTCCAGTAGGCAAGTTACTTTCCCACCAAGCCACATCCCCAGCCTTCTGATTGTTCTCTCTCTCTCTCTCTCTCTCTCTCTCTCTCTCTCTCTCTCTCTCTCTCTCTCTCTCTGTTTTTTAATTATTTATTTTTATTTCATGTCCATTTGTGTTTTGCCTGCATCTATGTCTGTGTGAGGGTGTCAGATCTTGGAGTTACAGACAGTTGTGAGCTGCCATGTGGGTGTTGGGAATTGAACCCCGGTCCTCTGGAAGAGCAGACAGTACTCTTAACCACTGAGCCATCTCTCCAGCTCTTAGTCTGTCTCTTTAACTGGTGTATTGGTATCAAGTGTCTAAGCCTAACATGTGGCTATCAGAGCCTAGTCTTTTAATTTTAAGGCCTTTAGTAATGCAGACTCCTCTCCCTCTGAGTTTGGAACAGAGGAGGAGAAACAACCTTTTATTTTATTTATTAAAGAGATGTGGTCCTGCTTTGTGGCCTAGTTTCCAAGTCCTGAGGTCACACAATCACCCTGCCTCCATCTCCTAGAATTACAGGTGTGCATCATCACACCAGGAATTTTTTTTTTTTTTTTGAGGGCCTGTTATTGGGAGACACCATTCCTCGTGCAGTCACTGCCAGATACAGGACAGGATTGCAGCTGAAAGCCACAGAGCACACAGCTTTCCCCACCTCCTGCTGTTATGTCCTGATTTGCTTCATTGCTGGGAGTGATGTGCAGGGGGCAGAAGGGACCCAGAGAGACCTTTAATGACATCTGTGGCCCCTGATTTCTCAGCTTCCTGTTCTACCATCTCATTTCTAGGCATCACCACCCCACACTCTTTCCTGCAGCAGACCAGCTATGTACATACTGTAGACCATCCGTACACTCTAAGTAACTGCCCAAGAAGCTAAGGCCTTAGAAGTGGCCATGGCCAGAAAGAAGGATACTTCAAAGCAAGGACAGGAGCCTGCCTGTTCATCACAGTATGCGTCAGGTTTGGTATTGGTGTTGGGGACAGCTCTGGGATGGCAGACAAGCACTGCTCCTTACACAGACAAGTGGCAAATGACCAAACTCAGAAGGGCAGATAGTGCTGACTGGGGGTTGGGGGTGGTGGGGGAGGGGGAGGGGAGAGTTCTCAATTTGTAGGGGCCAGATCGGAAATGATATGATTTTTTCAGGCCCTGCCCTGTGCTGGGGGGGTGAGAGAAATGTCTACTCCAGTCCTGCCATCAGATTGGACTATGGGGAGGTAGAGTGAGGAAAGATGGTTCTATGCTGGCCTGGCCAGGCTACAACAGGCACACGGGAGCCATATCTCTCTGCTAAGAACTTGGAGACCACATAAGATTTATCCCTATGAAATACATAGCTAACCCCAATCCCTGGCGTCATTAAATTTACACAATCCATACCTAGCATCCCCCCACTCCCCCTTCCCCAATGCCTCATAGTGGTAACAGAGAGGGGAAGAAGGGATAAACACTGTGATAAGCAATCCTTTTGAAGAGAACATACCCCCTGGCCACAGTATGTCCCAATTCCTGTACTTAAATCCTTAACCAAAGTGGCCTTGTTACCAGCATAAATCAAGGCGCCAAGGGTAGTTTTGTTTTGTTTTTACCCAAAGGCCCGGCCCTACCCCAGGTGGCAACTGAATATCAGGACAGCTGCCTATTTATGGCCCTTCTCTCAAAACTCTCTCCTGCCAGATCAGGGTCACATCAACTGAAAACAATGCTGGACAGACTGAGCGGGCAGGAACAGGGGTCTGGGAGAGACTCAGAAGCTGCTGGGTCTTGTGCTCCCCGAACTGGGCCACAGTGGGGCCTTTCATCTCCCGATTTTGCCGCTTCCCGCTACCCCAGTGCGGCAATTACAGAGCAAATTAGAATACTTTGATCATCTTTAGAAACGGGCCACACGGAGGAGGGACACTGCCAAGCAATTAGGGGCAGAGGGGCTGGGAGTTCAATGGCTTGCTTAGGGGGTAAGAATGCCCAGGACACCCACCCCTGCCTCTTGCTCTCCTCCCTGCAAGAGTGCCTGTCCCAGCATAGCGGTGAACTCCCCAGGGTGGCAGAAGCAGATGGGGAACACCCCCTCCGAGCCCCTGCCCACCAGTCTCTCTCTGCCTGGCCCCCAGCCCAACCGTCAGCCCTTCTCCCCCCGCCCCAAGCCCCTTTGAAGCGGCCGCAGAACAAGAGCTGCTTTGACAGAAGGCGGGGGACTCAAAGCTGGGACGATGAGACTTCAAAGGTGAGGGTCGAGCCCACTACCTCATCGCCCTCCCCCCAGCCCTGGCTGCCCTCCCACGCAAAAACACCCCCTCTGTCCTCTATATAGCCCCTGAGCGCCATTTCCCTGAGGGCTCCCAAGGGGTGAGGGCCAGGTGAGGTGCAGACCACTAACTAGAAATGGGTAATTTAGTGTAAGACATCAGGGTCAGAGCGACTGGAGGGACACAAATCCCGTGCCCAGGAAGAATCACAGGAGAGGGTGGACTTCAGGAAAAAAGAGGACAGGGTCTCCTGCCTTGGCCCCCAGGGCACCATGCTGCTGGCTATGTTGCTGCTGTTGCTGCTACTGTCCCCAGACTCCCAGACTGCCCATGGGCATCCACTGTACATGCGCCTGTCCCCCAGCACCCTGCAAGGTGAGCCGGGCTTGTCTGAGGAAGTCACTGGAATGGGAGGGGCATAGAGAAAATGAGGTCAAGGATAGGGCAAGGAAAATGAATTTGTCATTCGAACTTATGAGGGCCTGTGTCCTTTTTGCCGACCTGGGCCGGAACCGGGATATAGGAAGGAGAGGAGGGGCAGATGTCCTCCCCCAGGAAGTAGAAACAGCAAGGGCTCGCTGCCAAGGGATTCTACGTTAACAGAGTTAGAAGACTCGGGGCTGTAGGCTTTGGTAATGCAGGCCAGAAGATGGATATCTCAGCCACATTCACTGGGTGACGGTGGGCATCGGTTTTCCTCTGAAGTCTAAGAAAGAAACCTTTCAGAGACTCCAGCCCAATTCAATTGAGCGTGAGACCACTTGCCCTGAGGGCTGGGCCTCACTTTCTCTACCACCCTAGTAACCTAGCCTCCTACCATGCTACAAGAGCCTCAGACAGGCTTCAGGGAGAGTAGACCGGGGCTCTCTGCCAAGGAGATGTGACTTTGTGTCCCATGTCCACGCAGTTTTGTCTGCCCAGGGGACTCAGGCATTGCAGGCTGCCCAGAGGAGCGCCCAGTGGGCCATAAAGCGTGTGTTGATGGAGATCCGGCACAGACTGCATGACTGCCAAGGTTGTACCAACAGGGCTGCCCTGCCCATGCCCCAGCAAGCTCACACTATTCCACAGGATTCGTTCTCTTGTCCGTGCCCAGCCCTTATTTTTAAGATTCCATTCTCCTTGGGGGTCAGACTGTTTTTGAAGGTCCAAGTGGAAGGGGAATGCAAACTTCAAGCATAGCAGGGAGGTGGGGGACAGTATGAGCTCAGGTGGTCGCAGGTCCCCGGCTGTTCAAACAGTTCCTGTGTGCTAGAAGGTGGGCCAAGGAAGGGAGTGGTTGAGAGACGAGCCCGGGCTCAGGCCCAGCAAACGGGTAGAGGATCCACTAGAGGGCGGCAGTGAGGATCTAAAACTTGTTTCCCAGCAGGACCTGGGCGCCCAAGACCTCAAGCCCCGCTCCTCCAGGACCCACCAGAGCCAGGTGAGACTAAAAGGCTCCAAGGAGCAGGGCTGAGGGTGAAAAAGGCTTCGCTGTGAAGACAGCTAAAACTTTTCCTTGATGACACAGTCTCTGCCATTCTAGGACCATGTGGCGAAAGGAGCCAGGGCGTAGCCAACGTGACCCGAGCTCACGGCCGCATAGTTGGAGGCAGCACGGCTCCATCCGGGGCCTGGCCTTGGCTAGTGAGGCTGCAACTTGGGGGTCTGCCTCTTTGTGGCGGCGTCCTGGTGGCTTCGTCCTGGGTGCTCACGGCTGCACACTGCTTCGCCGGGTATGTCGTAAAGGCACAGCAGGGCTACCCAATCCCGTGGGACTCTGCACCTATGGACCAAAGGACAGCAGAGCCGGTCTCTGCTGCCCCCTAGGGGAAGGTGGCTCCTAGCCTCAAAATGCTGGCGCGGGGGGCGGGGGTGGGGTAAAGGAGTCGGGGTCGGGGAGAGTATCCCAAAGCAGGAGGGCATCACACTGTGGATTTTCCCCCTGTGGGGACCCACCCCTTCCCAGGCCTCCCTCTCTGTCCCTAGGATCACAGCATTTGCAGGCTCACAGGACGGTGTGGGTGCATGAGGGACTGGGCCTCCAAGGGGCCTCGCAGCACCTCTGTCCCTGATGCGTGTCACTCACTGCTTGCGCTGCAGTGCCTCAAATGAGCTTCTGTGGACTGTGATGCTAGCCGAGGGGCCCCAGGGGGAGCAAGCGGTGGAAGTGCCGGTGAACCGTATCTCGCCCCACCCTAAGGTGAGAAGATATGCCCTGTGTCCTCAGAGCTGGGAACGGCACAGCCAGCCTTCTTCCTTGACCTCGTACCGCCACCTCTCTCTAGTTTGACCCGCAGACCTTTCACAATGACCTGGCTTTGGTACAGTTGTGGACGCCTGTGAGCCCAGAGGGGCCGGCGCGCCCCGTTTGCCTACCCCAGGGTTCTCGGGAACCTCCGGCCGGCACCCCTTGCGCCATCGCAGGCTGGGGAGCCCTCTTCGAAGGTACTACCAGCTAAGGCCTGGCTAAGCTGCAAGTGGTAGTGGAAGAACCAGTGGGGGCAGGGGGTGGGGCTTGGGGGCTGGGTGAAAGATTGAGTTTGGGGAGGTTAAGATGATCTTCCATTTCACAAACCGGAAGAAAGCAAAAAAGGCAAAGGGGGAGGGGATTTCAAGGCTCAGCCTCTACCCCCTAAACCCCTAACCCCCTACACTCTTTCTTGTAGATGGGCCTGAGTCTCAGGCGGTGAGGGAGGCCCGCGTTCCTCTGCTCAGTGCAGACACCTGTCAAAAGGCCCTGGGGCCTGGGCTGCGTCCCAGCACCATGCTCTGTGCTGGTTACCTGGCTGGGGGCATCGACTCATGCCAGGTATGAACTCAAACTGACAGGGGGGTTCTGGATGCGCCTCTCTCCTTGACAAGATAGGCCCCTTCTCTTTGGAGTCTCGCTGACAGCTCCTACCAACCGCTAAATCTTCCTTATTAAAATGAAAACAAGTAGTAAGCGCAGAAGCAGCCAGAGCCGCCTTCTCCACCAGGCACTAGACAGGTATAATGCAGAGGCATGGTGAATGCATTGCTCTCTGTTGGCTCTGGTCCCTTAGGGTGACTCCGGAGGCCCTTTAACGTGTTCCGAGTCCGGCCCGCGCCCCAGAGAGGTCCTCTTTGGAGTCACCTCTTGGGGGGATGGCTGTGGGGAGCCAGGGAAGCCTGGGGTCTACACCCGTGTGGCCGTGTTCAAAGACTGGCTACAGGAGCAGATGAACGGTGAGCATCCCCCTGCCAATGGTCCCTCGGACAGTTCTGAGCAAGCCGGCTTCCATGCCGCAGCTCCGGTCTCCATGGAAGCGCTGCGGATGGGTGGTTTGTAAGCCCCTATACAAGGAGTGATCTGGCATCTGCTTGCAGCGGCCCCCTCCACTCGCGAGCCTAGCTGCAGAGAACTTCTAGCTTGGGACCCGCGTGAGGAAGAGCCCGCTGCGGACGGCCAAGAGCTCTGCGCCTTTTACGCGCGCCGGTGCCGGAGGTCGGAGCGCTCCTGTGCCCAACTGGCGCTCCAACAGTGTCTGCAGCGCCGGCGACGGTGCGGTCAGTCTGGTTCTCCTCGGCTTGAATAGTGGGCCGGGCCCCACCCCACCCCCGGGCGGACAGTTTACATCTTTGTCCCCTCCCGCAGAGCTGCGGTCACTGGCGCACACGCTGCTCGGCCTGCTCCGGGGCGCGCAGGAACTGCTGGGACCTCGGCCAGGGTTGCAGCGTGGAGTCCCCGCGCCTGCTCGCTCCGCTCCTTCACTCCGGGAGCCTCCTGGCCACAAAGACCGCGAACAGCGGTTGTACTCAGGTATCCCAGGTGCCCCAACCAAGCCTTGGTCCCAAAGTCGCGGAGTTCTGTTCTCTTGCCCAGGCGTGCCCTATAACCCCACGATCTCCACCCCAGGATCGCGAGTTGCGGGAACGTGGTTCCAGAAGCCAAAGCCGGAGCGGCGCAAGGAAACAAAGGGTAATGTCGCTCCCTGCCGGCCTTCTAGAGAGAAGCAGCCAAAAGGCTGAGACGAGTTTCTGCTAGAAAACTCCAAATGACAACAGAGAAAACCTGCTCACTGCCTCTCTCCCTGGGAAACAGATGGCTTTTGGGGAGACTTGTGGCACCGAGCCCTTGTTGGTGTCAAATAGAGGCACTATACCTTGCATGAACACGGAACCTCTGCCACCCTCAGTTTCCCCATCTGGAGCACGCAGAGGATGTCAGGGGTATCTGCACTTAGCTCCCTCTGCTGTCTGTTTTCTGATCCTGTGGGGGATTCCCTTTCTTGTAGCCTGCCCTGGCCTGGAGCCTCTGCAACAGAAGTTGGCAGCTATTCAGCGAGCACACGCCTGGATCCTACAGATCCCGACTGAGCACTTGGCCATGAACTTTCACGAGGTAGGTCTCAGGCTGCCCAGGCTCCTTTCACAGCGGCATGTGAAGGCTGACCTGACCGAAGGCCAGCAGGGACCGGACAGGGGGATTCAGCTTTTGCGTGGGGCGGGTGGGGGCAGGGCGGGGCAGGGGAGCTGGGATAAGAAGTGAATAGGAAGAGGGAAAGTTGAGAGGTAAGAATGGAAGGGCTCATGTGGTCATTCACAGGATCAGGAAATTAGGTGGACTGCCACGACAGGAAGAGGGCGGGGCAAGGATTTAAGTGGGTTCCTAGGCTTCGGGAGGAAGAAATGACCCCCAGGTCAAAAACCCTCAGGAGTGTTATTTTGGATCCTGACCTCCCTCTGCAGGTGCTGGCGGATCTGGGCTCTAAGACACTGACTGGGCTCTTCAAAGCTTGGGTGAGGGCCGGCTTGGGGGACCAGCGTGTGGTCTTCAGTGGGCTGGTGGGCTTGGAGCCTTCTACACTGGCTCATAGTCTCCCTCGCCTACTAGTGCAGGCCCTGAAGGCCTTCCGCTCGGCTTTCCTGACAGAAGGAGAGCCCCAGGGACCCTGAATGGGTTTGGAACCCCAGAGGCCAGGAAAGGGGTAGCACAACCAATTTCAGCCTTCTGTTCCCTGCGCCAGGCAGCCCTTTCCTGTGAGGCTAACGGGTTTCTGCGAGTGAGCTATGACAAGCTCTCACTATTTCAGTTGTTCTGGTAATGTGTGGAGAGAGTGGGGGGTCCTGGACCTCAGACCTCACATGTCTTCCCGAATGTGTCACCAGACACTCACAGCTGCTTTAATAAATGTTATTTATAATCTGCATAAAATCTGGAGCTTTATTGGGATGAGGAGAAGTGGTCATTAGGTAAGGGTGGGGCAGGGGCCAGATTCTGGAAACAGTTAACAGAGAGCACACAGACGCAGGAATGGGAGGCTCTTGCTTGCATTTCTAGAGTTTGAAACTAATATGGACTACATAGTGAGCTCTGGGCTACAAAATGAAACCCTCCCCCAAAGAATTCCTTCAAGTTGTCCTCTGACTCTCAGGCATGTGCCATGAAGTGAATACACACACACACACACACACACACACACACACACACACACACACACACACACAATAAATAGATAGTAGATAGATAAATGATATGTTGGCTCTGTTTCTTAACAATTAAACTTTATTATACAACCCAACTAGCTTACACAAAAGGGAAAAAAGATTAAAGGGAAACAAGAGTGAACCTTCCGGTATCTGGTCCACAGGATGGGTCCCTAGGTGTCTCTGGCCTGTTCGCTGATCCTCTTCCCAATCCACGTCCGCTCAAGCCCGGTCTCAACCTGCTGCTCCTCTCTGTCCTCTCCGCCTGTCTCTCACGTGCAAGGGGTGGTCTCCCTCTCCCATTGAGGGTCGATTAGAAACACAATAGTCCAGGTGGAGTCTCCAGGTCCACTTCCTGAATTCCAGACCCACGATGGCTCCACCCAGTCTATCTCAAGGTTAATCTCAGGGACTATCCTTGGTGTGTCCAAGGGCAAAGCCCGCCAAGACTGCTTTTACCTGTGACAAAGCTTACACTCCTTCCCACACAGATAGACAGACAGACAGGTTTTGTTTTGCTTTGTTTGGTTTTTTTGAGACAGGGTTTCTCTGTGTGAGTTATCCTCTGACCACACACACTGTGGCATGTAGACACACACACACATTAAATAGGATAAAAATAAAAAACAGGCAAAATAGAGAACTATAGACTTTGATCTCCACAGGCCCATACACAAGCACATACACGCATGTATATGTATATAACTAGACACGTGTACACACATCATACACATATACCATATCCACAAAAGAAGTTAGAGGCAGGACAGCTATTAACATGTCTTTTACTACCCAAGTGGCAGCAACTGGCCTATGTGTCACCACCCTATCAAGGCTACCAACACATACACTCACACACACCATGTGTCCCATAGCCTCTGCCACCCTCCCAGCCCCCACCCTCCCAGCTATCCCTGACAATCCCTGCTTTGGGCCTCTGCCCTAGCTGGCAAACCCCACCCCCCACCCCCCCTCATCACCAGCCTTGAAGTATCAGGTTGCATTTCCGGCCTCTTCCTTCCAAACACCCCAAGCCACCAGCACCTGTCCCCTAGCCTGCCTCATTCCATAGCCAACTGGCTGAAGGGAAGACCTAAACCCCAGTCAGAGGTGGGGGATGGCAGGGCCTCTGCCCACACTGGGGCTGCTGGCTGCCCTTGCTGTGTGTGGTAAGGGTGGACATGACTCCCTTCCTGGGGGCCTTCCGCATGGGCTCCACACTGCATGGTCCCCTCCCTACAATTATGCCTACTTCCCACTCTGCCCTTTTTAACCCCAGGTCTCCCACTCCCAGGAAGCAACTGACTTCCCTCTGCTCTGCCCAGCCCAGGGCTAACCCAGTGGGACCATAGGGCAGCTTCCCTCCCGGGTCTTGTGACCAGTACCTTGTTCTCTCCGGAACCCTCCCAGGCAGCTGGGGCCTGAATGAGGAGCAGCGGCTGATCCAGCACCTGTTCAAAGAGAAGGGCTACAACAGAGAACTTCGGCCGGTGGCTCGAAAGGAGGACAGAGTGGATGTCGCACTAAGTCTCACCCTCTCCAACCTCATCTCCCTGGTGAGTGGACCTTCCTGGGATGGGCCTGAGGCTGGGGAGAGGAAAGCAAGAAGGGACAGTTGCTCAAAGGCCTCATCCTGACCAGCTCTTCTTCCCCGTGAGACCTACCTAACTAGTCCCCAGACTGGATGGCGCTGTTGAGCTACAGCTACCCAAAGGCGTCAGCTGTGCCTTCCACTGTCACTGCTCGTCCCTGTGCCCCCCCCCCCCCCCGACCCGGGCCTCCTGCCCTCTGCTTCTGTAGTCTGCAGACCCACCTCAATTTGTTGCTCTTGTAGACCCTGGTCCTTCCAGCTGCCATGGTCCCCTGGAGCCTGGTGACTGAGTTTGGGTGAAATTTTGTTGGGACCATTTGAGGGACAATTCTCTTGTTTGATTACAGAAAGAAGTGGAAGAGACCCTCACCACCAACGTGTGGATAGATCATGTAAGGGTACCCTGCCAAAGGCTCCAGGCCCCTTGTGCTCACTTCCGGTGGGGATCCACAAGCTCCTGCGGACACTTCATTGGGAGAGCTTGACTACGCGGATCCCAGCTGCCTTCTTCCACCGTGGCCTCTGCTAGCGCTGAGGACATGTCCTTGAAGGCTAGGGTTCCTCTGTGCTTAAAAAATTGCCACTCTGTCCCAACTCTCAGCTTTGTTTTGTCTTCCCTAGAGAAGTGAGGACCACTGGGGAGGGTGGACAGAGGCAGAGCCCACTCCTGATGTTCTTTCCGGACTTGTAGGCCTGGACAGATAGCCGGCTTCAATGGGATGTCAATGAGTTTGGGAACATCACTGTCCTGCGCCTGCCCCCGGACATGGTGTGGCTACCAGAGATTGTGCTGGAGAACAAGTTGAGAGGAAGCCTCCCAGACCTCCCTGCTTTGCCCTGCTTCCCTCCCTTATCCCCTTAGCCTGCACCTCCAACCCTGCCTGCCTGCCAGCCCTTTCTCTCCTGGCTCCTCCAGTCCTGCCAGACCCCGGCTGGCCAGGGCACACAGTGATCATGGTCCCCCATCCCACAGCAATGACGGCTCCTTCCAGATTTCATACGCCTGCAATGTGCTTGTTTACAACTCGGGCTACGTGACCTGGCTACCGCCCGCCATCTTCCGCTCCTCCTGCCCCATCTCGGTCACCTACTTCCCTTTTGATTGGCAGAACTGCTCCCTCAAATTCAGGTGTGTCCACCTGAATGTCTCTTGGTCCAGGGCACCCAGCCAGGGGGCAGGAGGCAGTGAGGGAAATGCTCTCAGACGGGGGCCTTGGTCCCATGCTGACCAAAATCTTCTCAGACCATATCCTTTCCCAACTAGCCCTTCCCCCTGCACCACAACCTCCTGCCCCCAGAAGCCCCATCCAGAGACTCATGGTCACTCTTTGCCCATTGTTCTCTCCAGTTCACTAAAGTATACAGCCAAGGAGATCACACTTAGCCTGAAGCAGGAGGAGGAGGAAGATGGCCGTAGCTACCCCATCGAATGGATCATCATTGACCCTGAGGGTTTCACAGGTACTTCGGAAGCCATGGTGGGTGAGCCGTGAAGATGCACATGTCCTTGGATGTACACAGTCACACTAGCACCTCACACACTCACAGCTGGGGGCACCAGCACAGATACAGGCAGGGACAGGTATGCAGACACAGCCTGCACACCTACTGAGACTCCAAAAGTAGAAACACCACTACACCCAACACACACAGTAGATATTTGTGAGGTTGACAGGGCCCCTGAGGATGGATGTGGCTGATGCAGGCGTAAATGGGCCTTTTTGCACCTGGAGAGCCTAGGGGTGTGGCTAGGGGGCTCCTATGGATGGGTGTGTGCCACCACCAACCCCATCTGTGACTAGCTCAGTTCTGTGGGGCTCCCTGCTCAGTCCTGTATAGCAAAAGAAGCGTGTCTTCTGGTTTCAGGGCAGGGATACCCTAGATGGGTCTTATACTCATCTAAGGTTCTCCCTAAGATCTAGGCCAAGGAGGGATGGCCAAGAGCTGACACTAGAGCTTTGGTTTTTAACTTAGAAGGCAAACTCAGAAGGGTGTGGTAACACACACCTGTAATCTCGCCACTTGGGAGGCAGAAACAGAAGAACTGCCCCAATTTCAAAGCCAGCCTGGTCTACACAGGGAGTTCCAGGCCAGCCAGGGCTACACACCAAGACCCTGTTTCAAAAACTAATAAAAATAAACAGGGCTCAGCAGGTAAAGGGCACTTGCTGCTAAAGCTGAGAACATGGGTTCAATTCCTGGAGCCCATATGGTGGAAGGAGAAAATCAACTCCTACAAGTTATCCTCTGACCTACACCCCATACCCCACACACACTTAACACAAAAAGAAAAGTGTGATGGTGCACAACTGTCATCCCAGCACTTCAGAGGCTGAGGTAAGAGCATCAGGAGTTCAAAGACAGCCTTGTCTGCACAGTGATATCAGCTTGAACTGCAAACTCAAGGGCCAAGAGCATTTTAGTTAAAACAAAGTACTACGTGCGCGCGCATGTGTGTGTGTGTGTGTGTGTGTGTGTGTGTGTGTGTGTGTGTGTGTGTAGCGTGCACATGCATGCCATAGCACATCTGTCAAGGTCAGAAGGCAGTTTGCATGAGTCAGTTCTCTCCTTCCCAGAAATTGAATTCAGGTCATCGAGCTTGACAGACACCTTCCATCTCATGGAGTCAGCTCATTGGCTCCTGTCAGTGATTTTAAAAAACTCTCTTTAATTGCCACACAACCCAATTACTATAGCTTCTTTTTTGTTTTCTTTCTTTCTTTTTTTTTTTTTTTTTGTTGTTTTGTTTTTTTGTTGTTGTTTTGTTTTGTCTTGTTTTTGGTTTCTTGGTTTTTCGAGACAGGGTTTCTCTGTGCAGCCTTGGCTGTCCTGGACTCGCTTTGTAGACCAGGCTGGCCTTGAACTTACAGCGATCCAGTATAGCTTCTTCTTCTTCTTTTTTTTTTTTTTTTTTTTTTAGATTTTATATATTTATTTATTTTATTATGTATATGAGTGCTCTATTTGCATGTATACCACATGCCAGAAGAGGGCATCAGATCACATTACAGATGGTTGTAAGCCACCGTGTGGTTGCTGGGAATTGAACTCAGGACCTCTGGAAGAGCAGGCAGCGCTCTTAACCACTGAGCCATCTCTCCAGGCCTGCTTTTTTCTTTTTTAATTACTATTTATTTTAATTATCTGGGAGTTTTGTCTTAATTTGCATCTCCATACTAGAAGGCATTGGATCCCATGGGACTACAGTTATAGATGGTTATGAGTGCTGGGAATTAAACCCAGGACTTCTGAAAGAGCAGCCAGCACTTCTAACTGCTGAGCCAAAACATATTCCTTATTTGAACCATGTACTGCTTCAGCTTCTGCTTTTTTCCAAGGAGAGAGAGAGAGAAACAAAACAAAACAAAGACCATAAAAGAACCACAAAAAGTCAAGAAAAACTTCTTCCTCAGAGACTGAATCTGCTAGCCCAACCCCCAGAGACAGACCCCACAGCACCCGAGACTTCTCCGTGCCTCAGCTCCCTCAGACAGCAGAGGGTCCGCTTTGCTGCATCCCAGGCCCTCACTCTGCCCCAAGGCTCCTTAGTCCCATGGGCTCCCCTCCTCCAGCTTGATCCCAAACCGTCCTTGTGCCTCCCTCAGAGAATGGTGAATGGGAAATAGTACACCGGGCAGCCAAAAATAATGTGGACCCGAGTGTCCCGATGGACAGCACCAGCCACCAAGACGTCACCTTCTACCTCATCATCCGCCGCAAGCCACTATTCTACATCATCAACATCCTGGTTCCCTGCGTGCTCATCTCCTTCATGATCAACCTGGTCTTCTACCTGCCGGGCGACTGTGAGCCCCATGCCCCGTTGTTCCCTGGCTCCCCGGCTCCCAAGGCCACCTAGCACAGGGGTTCCAGTCCTGCCCCTTCTCTTCATGGTGAAGGGAGAAATGACTCTGGATAGCATTGTGTGTAAGAACTCAGGCAGGAATGGCAGGCGGCCCTGGCTGCTCTTTGGTTTAGGAAGTGCATGTTGGGGTTCTGCCAGGATGCCTGGGAGCTTTCTTGAGTGACAGGGGTTTGGCAAACAGAACAGTTAATGTTGATCGCTGACCCAGTGCTGTGCTCCAAATGTTTTTGAGAAACAGACAGGGAGTTTGGGTTAGGCTACTTGTCCAGATCACTCAGCTAATAAGCTACGGGGACAGGATTTAAACCCAGGCATGTGATGCCATACCCTATGATGCTTGTCATGGTATTTTGAACATTGGCAGTAGGGCCCACCATGGGAGCGGGGGGCACTTCATGGACTCTTAAGCGTGAGCTTCCAGCTAGGTCTAACTCCCCAGGTGGAGAGAAGACCTCAGTGGCCATCTCAGTGCTCCTGGCCCAATCTGTCTTCCTGTTGCTTATCTCCAAGAGGCTGCCTGCCACATCCATGGCCATCCCCTTGGTAGGCAAGTGAGTACAGCCCTGCCCACACCCAGCCCTGCCCACACCCAGCCCTGCCCGTGCCTCTGCCCTCGGTCCCCTGCTCCAGGCATGGTGTGCTCCCCCAGGTTCCTGCTCTTCGGCATGGTGCTGGTTACCATGGTGGTGGTGATCTGTGTCATCGTGCTCAACATCCACTTCCGAACACCCAGCACCCATGTGCTGTCTGAGGGAGTCAAGAAGGTGAGCTTTCGACCCAAGATGGAAACCAAGTCCTGGGCAGGAGGATCGATGAGAGCGACAGGTGTGCTCAGAAGCATCGGGCGCAGAACCGCTGCTCCCGCTGTACAGAGTGAAGACCTGAGTTCAATCCCTAGCCCCACTAAGCTTTAAAAAAAATAAATAAATAAGGGGCCAGATAGATGGCTCAGTAGATTGGAGCACTTGCCACCAAGCTTGATCACCTGAGTTTGATCCCCCAGGACCCATGTGGTTTAAGGGGTGGGGGGACCAACTCCTGCAGCATGCCCCCTACCTCCACAAGAACACTGGCATGCCTACATACATGTGCATGTAAACAAATGTAATTTTAAAATTAAAAAGTAAACAGGTGGGGACACAGAGGACAGGGTGTTTGGGACGAGGCTGTCTTTGAGCTGAGCCACTGAGGGCCAACAGGCTCTGCTGGAACAAGTCATCTTCTGGGCGACAATTCTATAGATCTTCAACAAAGAATCTATAGGTCTTTAATGATGATTCTATAGGTCTTTAATGGCTTTTGTCTTTGTAATTAATTGTTTGAAGACTGAGCTCAATATTTGGGCTTCTACTTATTCTAGACAGGGTCTTACTATACAGCTCATAAAAAAAAGGGGGGCATAGGTGATAGCTAGTTGGTACAGTGCTAGCTTGCCCAAGGCCCAATACTAAATGTAAACCAAGCCTGGTGGCACAGCCCTAGAATCCTAGTGGGAGGATCAGAATTCAAGGTCATCCCTCAGTTACCTGGTGAGACCTAGGCTGTCCTGGGATGCATGAGACGCTGACTCATGGAGGAGGAAGAGGGAGGATGAGGCCGGGTGTGGCTCAGTGAGAAAGTGTATGCCCAAACTCTTGATTCTCTTGCCTCTGCCTTCTGAATGCTGGAGTTACAGACATGTACCCCGTCCTCAGCTCCTTTTTGTTTTTAAGAATTATTTTCAGTGACTGAGCTCTTCTATTACTGTGAGTAATGTGGGACCATTGAAAACATCCTCCATGCCAGTCAGTGGGGGGATCTGGGAAACAGATGGCAGGGTCAGCCTGGAACCCTGGCAACCAGGCTCATAATGTATAGAGGTGACTCCACATTTGCGAAATGGCCTCTCTTGTGTCCCCTCCACTGCCAAAGTTCTTCCTGGAGACCCTGCCCAAGCTCCTGCTCATGTCTCGCCCGGGAGAGGAAGACCCTGGCCCCAGGGCTCTCATCCGGAGGAGCAGCTCCCTGGGGTACATCTCCAAGGCGGAGGAGTATTTTTCACTCAAGTCCCGCAGTGACCTCATGTTTGAGAAGCAGTCAGAGCGGCACGGGCTGGCCCGGCGCCTCACCACAGCCAGTGAGTTCTGGTAGCCTTGGAGCTTGGCCCGTACGTGGGAGGTGAGCATGGAAAGGCATCACTCCTGCCTCTGGCCCGTGTCCACAGGCAAGCCCCCAGCAAGCTCTGAGCAGGTCCAACAGGAACTTTTCAATGAACTGAAGCCAGCTGTGGATGGGGCAAACTTCATTGTCAACCATATGAGGGACCAGAACAGTTACAATGAGGTAAGTGACCTGAGCTTCCCATGGAACCAGATGTTCAAGTACTCTACTGATCAAGTGAATTCTGTCTTCCCCTCATGTACACATGCCTGCTTAGATGAAGAGATGCATAATGGGTAAGGGTCCCTTGGCATGTGTTCTCCCAGGAAGGCAAAATTCCTTCATGAAGCCTCGCAGCATCACACTGGGCCAAGCTCAGGGTCACACACAGACACACAGCCCTACCGGACCAGGACATTCTAAGTCTTTCTTAGGGTCTATTCTTTCTCCTCAGATACCCCAGACAGTATCATTATTTATTGTTATTATGTTACTTTTGTGGCCCTAGGGATTGGACTTGGGGCTTTATGTATGCTAGGAAAGCTGAGTGACACCCCCAGCTGAGCATCAGGCCTTTCAAAGGCAGCCATACTGGGTTATCTACTCTTAGGCAACTTTTTAACCGTCCTCCATTGTATCCTTCTGTTCACATGTGGCTAGAGGCACCCCTGAGTGGTGTGGGCCCTTACTAAGAGTAATGGCAGCATGTTCTAACCCCCCTCCCCTACGGCTACTGATGCAAGCCTGAGTTGACTCCACACACACATATAAACCAACCCGAAGTGCCTCCATTTCTGGTCCCTAGCTTAGGGGTGTGATCCTGAGAACCTCCCTCACCCCATGGTGTCTTGGCCCTACTTGTAGGAGAAGGACAACTGGAACCAGGTAGCCCGCACAGTGGACCGTCTCTGCCTGTTTGTGGTGACACCCGTCATGGTGGTGGGCACAGCCTGGATCTTCCTGCAGGGTGTCTACAACCAGCCTCCACCCCAGCCTTTCCCTGGAGACCCATTCTCCTACAACGAGAAAGACAAGCGCTTCATCTAGGGCAGGCATGAGTGGACAACCAGGCAGACAGCAGTCTGAGAATAGCAATTAGTTCCTGTCCGCGAGTTGGGGCCTGCCTGGCACTGTGTGGCTGGGCTGAGGTCATGGTAGGGAGAGGCCGGCTCCCGGGAGCAATTCCTTTCTAAATAAAGGAGGGAGACACTTGAGATGGGCTGAGAGTGGATGTGGTAGGAAGGAGGCCCCAGGGATGTGGGGAGAGGCAAGGGTCTTGCTCAGGGGCCATTGAAGTGACACCAGGACTGGGAAGAGCCCTGTGAGGGTCCTTCAGTCTGAGCTGCATCTCTGCCTTGCTCCCTTCCAGTCAGAATCTGAACCTCCTGTTTCCTTGCCTTCCTTCCCTCACCCACCCACTCAAACTCAGCCTCCCAGGTCCCACCCGAGGCCTCCCCTCCATTGTCTAGGGGAAGGAGGTCTTCTACGGGTATTGGACTGTCCAGATTGTTATCTTGTCAGCCCCAATTCCTTGGTCATTCTGTCTGGGTCCTTCTGAGAAGCTGGGGACTAGCATAGAGGATCATGGGACCATCAGTTAAAGCCCCATCAGCGTGAGTCACACACATCCAGGACCCAGTCCCTGTAAAGTATCCCCAAGTTTTTTTCTTCTTCTCTCTGGACTGCCTAAACCAGGGTTGCCTTACAATATTTGAGCACACTTACGATAAAGAATTATCCATTGTTCGCCTGAAGTTCAAATTTAAATGTGTATTCGGTTTTCTTATTGACTACAGCTGTCGACCCCGTCCTAAATGAAGGGGCACTCAGACCTATCCCGGGCCCTGTTGAGAGCACTCCTGAGTGTAGTCTGCAAATCCCACCTCTCAGTTCACACCTTGAGACAGTCCCTGCATTGTGCACTTGGCAGTAAGGGTAAAATGGGGTAGAAATGATGCTATGGTCCTTCAAAGAACAGCTTCTAAGATGGTGCCACTCTTGCTGGGTGATGGTGGTGCATGCATTTAGGCCCAGCACTTAGGAAGCAGAGGCAGAGAGATCTTTGTAAGTGTGAAACTAGTCTGGGCTACATATTCACACACACACACACACACACACACACACACACACACACACACACACAGAGTGGCCTCTCCCTCCCACTCTCTTTGGGAAGCCAGCTACGGTGCTGAGGATCTGCAGAAGGGTCCACCTAACAACAGCCACATGGGTGGGTGAAGTAGAGAGAGGACCTTTCTGCCCTGATGGGACCTCCAGATGAGAGCTTAGCTGCTTCCAGGTTCCGGACCCTCAGGAATTGTGGGGGATAATAAATGTGTTTGGGAGCACAGATTTTGTGGCACTTGCTTCCACTCACAGTATGCTCTTCAGGGACCCATCACTCCTGCTGCAGTCTTGACTTTATTTCTCTTATGATAGCTGGGATGGACCCCACAGGCCTGTGCGTGGAAGGCAAGTGTTCCCACCAATTAGCTGTACCCCAACCCTTAGCTTCAGTCTCTTCCTCTGCACGGTGAATGCGTGCAGTAAGCCTCGCTCACAGGTTGTTGCTAACATTGAGTTTGCTTGTTGGGGTAAAGGTACCTGTGTTCTAGGAACTTTAGGGAACTCTAAGGGTGATTTCTTAGCCAGGGCTGCATTTGCAGGCTTGGGCTGCAGGACATGGGTGAGAGGAGTTTGTGCCCAGGACTCCTGCATCCCAGCCTAGTTCTGTGACAGAAAGGAACCAAGATCAGGGGGGCCAGTGGCCCAATTGTTCACCTCGTAGTTTTACAGATGTAAAGTCTTCACGGCTCAAACTATTTACTCAGAGAGAAGTGGTGATGCCATTTGGTCCCAACAGCAGTGAGTGATCTTGAGATGTGACTGAGGAAAAGGAAAACCCATGTCAAGCCAAAACTGACCCTAGTTACTGTCTACAGATTCAAGGCTAAGTTCAGAAAAAAACAGCTTCTTCATCCAACACCTACCAGATAAGCAAGGAGTCCAGGACTCCCCCAGAATTACCCACTCATCTTTGTACACAAGGGCTGGGAGAGGTCCTCATCTGCCCTTGCTAGCCATTTCTCTCTGCCGCTCAGCGGCACTGTTGGAACCCTGGCATGTGGTGGAACCCTGGCATGTGGTGATGCTGCTGGCAATGCAGCAAGTCCAGCGACTTGTAGGGTCGTCCTTGTCCCAGCTAAGGAGACTGGATGCTCCAGAAGTGACAAACCCCCAAATACCACACGCAACCAAGAATACCTTTTGCATTTTGCACAGCTCATTATCTCCCTGAGGTGCTGTCAGGACCAGTCCTCTATGGTTGACTTGGAGCCTCATCTCCTTTTGGACCAGGATATCACATTCCTAAGCAGCTTCCCAGTCAGATAACCCTGTACCCCTCTGTCAGTAGAGCTGCCAATCTTCTTAGTGGGGAGGACATTCGTTAGGAGTGGACTAGCCTCCCAGGACAAAATGCAATGAGCCGGAGCCACAGCTTAAGTGAGCCAGTGTCCTCACCTAGGAAGAATTTAGATGTGAAGATGGTTTACACTGGTTCAGTTGGTGGGGGGTAGGGGGTGGGGGGAAGCAACTAGACATCCAAATTCTTGGCTGCTCACCTAGACTGATTCCCATATCTCCCTGGCCTTGTTACCCATGTTTGCTGCCTCGGGTTGGGAGCTAGCTGCTACACTTCTTGTGCCTTACGTCTATATGTTCTGGCAGGAACAAGGCTGGCCATTTATTACGCCTTTTATTGTTAAGCAATAAGTTCAGTTGGTGGGGCAACCATTTGGTGTGCACGAAGCCCTGGGTTTGATATCCAGCAGCACTATGTGAAAGCCAGGCTGGTGACCACAGCAACTGAGAGGGTAAGGGGCCATCACAGAACATGCCAGGAAGGGAAAGAGGTCACACACACCCCCTTTTCTCTTCCAGACACTTGAGGCAAGGAAAGGGTGGGTGGGACTGGAGGACCGGCGGATGGCCACTGCTCACAGCACTTCCTCACTGTAGGGACCAGGCCTGATCTTTGGCAAAGGTAGACTGGATGGGAGTTAAGAGTCAGAGACATACAAAGGGGGGAATAAGGGGAGTGCATTTGGGGGACACCAGAGAGCAAATGGGAGGGCCAGAGGCTTCTGAGGTAGAAAGGAACCTTTGGCTTCGGGCCATCCAGGGACAGGGGGGGTCTCCCAGGTTCTTAGTTAGTGAAGCCTTGCAGAAAAACAGGAGCTTTCAGAGGAAACAAGGGCCCAGAGCAGATCTAACACCAAGAACAAGCCACCCCCAAGGTAACTGAGTGAAAGGGGGGGTCAATACGAGGAATTATGAAAGAAGACAGGTGCCGCCACCACTCCCTGCCCCCACCCATAGAGTTCTCGTGGGATGTGAAGGACTTGAGGCCCTTCTGGGGGACGGATTCTGAGCCTGACTTCCTGTTTCTAAAACACACTGCAACATCACAGACATCTACTAGGGCTGGGGCTATATTCCCCTAGGCATTCAGAGGTGTCCAGTGCCCTACCCTGCCTGGAACAGCTGCCCATGTGGTAGCACTTAGGGGCCACACACGCTGACCAGACTGCTTGGAATAGCTGGCCACATGACAGGTGGCCCAAGTATTGACAGAGCCAGTAGCAAGTCCCTGTTCCCAGATCAGTCTCAACCCTGCCCTTTGATGGTGACAAGCCTTGAAGTAGATGGGGCTCACTCCCCTGGCCTCCCTTCTCCTGTCGTTCTCCTCCTCTGGCTCTGGGGGACACATCCTCAAGTCTAGCCTGTCTGCCTCAGTGGACTATGAGTCCTCCTAAGCAACTGGACACATCCCTGGGTCTCCCCAACCCTACACAGAACCTACGGCTATCTATCTGATAATTTTATGAACTGCAGCCCCACTGACAAGCTACTGTACACAGCTGGCCCAATCACAAGCACCGACCCCAATTCCATATCCTTCTCAGCGCCCCCCTAAAGCTTACTAGGTCTGTGTCCCCTGTCTCAGGCCACAGGAAAAGCTGCCATGGTCCAGGGATAGTCAATGCCATAGACTTCCAATACACTTGCAGCCTTCTTCAACCTGTGGCCTGTAGGTCACACACCTCCCAAGATGAAGCCCTACCCACCTGCAAATGAAAACCAGAAATGACACTGTCAACAGTTAGACACCATGTAGGTGCTTGCTTCCTGTGTCTTGGTCCACTAGAGTGACCACAGAGACACCAGGCTTTGTGGGAGAGTCTTGAGGTAGTGAGTCAAAGTCACGGAGATCCTCAGGTACAAACCACACACACACACACACACACCCAAGACAGAATGAAAATGCCTCATCAATCACCACCGGCCTCCTCAGCACCACCTCTGTCCCATACCCATCTGTCCTTGGGTATTTGCTGAGTCTCCTAGCTGGAAAAACAGGTGTAGGTCTGAAGCGACTAAGTTTGAGAGTGGGCTGTCTCTGTTGAGACAGTTTTGAAAGTGTCCCATCTTCAATGGGTCCTTCATTCCATGGCTGGCCCAGGTAATCTGAGCCCAGCATTGTACACATCCTGGGAACAGCTGACAATGCTGTGGTCAGACAGCTGGTGGGGCCAGCTAGAGCTGGCAGGGATGGCCAGGATGGGAATGCAGGCTGACATATGACACCCCAGGCCACCCCCCCACACCACCCCAGGACCTGCAAATCTACTGTCCCACCCATCACCAGGCAGAACTGAGGCACCATGCATGGGGGCCAGGGACCTCGGCTGCTCCTGCAGTTGCTGGCTATCTGCCTGGGTGAGGCACTAGGAATTTGAGACCTAGGGTGGGGAGCCATGGAAGGGACAGATCGGGAGTGCAAGGCTACAGCGGATGGAGGGTCTGGGAGCTATCTGTGCTCTCCCTCACCCCAGCCCCACTGAGTCTCCACTTTGTCCCTCTGTGCCTCCCACGCTGTCTGTTGTAGGGGCCCGGAGCCTCAACCAAGAGGAGCGCCTGCTTGCCGACCTGATGCGAAACTACGACCCCCACCTGCGGCCCGCCGAGCGAGACTCAGACGTGGTCAACGTCAGCCTGAAGCTTACCCTGACCAACCTCATCTCCCTGGTAGGGAAATGTTGGGCATCATCAGGCCCCTAGACTTATCGGGAGGAGATGGAATCTAACTCTAGCACTCAGAACAGCAGAAGGCCTACAGTGGGGAGGATAGGGTTCGCGAGATCCTTGTGGCTATGAGGTGGGAGGCTGAGAGCTTCGTAGGTCCAGCTGTGTCTGGTGGAGCCATTGGTACCTCTGGAGGGAAGACTAACTCTCGTCTGTACCCATGCCAGAACGAGCGAGAGGAGGCCCTCACGACTAATGTCTGGATAGAGATGGTAAGACGCCACCTGCTTTATCTCCCTGCTTATTGCGGCTGCCCCTCACTGCCACCCCTTGGGCCCTCTCTGCTGGCATGCCATTCCCCAGCCCTGTGTAGCTCAGGGCAGAAAGGAACTGCCTCTTCGTGAACAGCAATGGTGCGACTATCGCCTGCGCTGGGACCCTCAAGACTATGAAGGCCTGTGGATACTGAGGGTGCCGTCCACTATGGTCTGGCGGCCGGATATCGTGCTGGAGAACAAGTGAGGAGGGGGTTTGGGTAGGAAATGAAGGATGCCAGGGTCCAGCAGAACGAGGAAAGTTAGAGAAAGAACAGGAGAGCAGGGTACTGCAGGGTGCCAGGCTGAGGGTGGGACCAAAGTACAGACACTGGCCTGGGCCCACTAGACTTGAGTCTAGTCCTGGCCTCCTGTAATGTGTTAGCCACCTGGGGGTGGGGGGTTGAGTTTCCCATCCCTGTAACCTGGAGTCAATTTTAACAGCTAAAGAAATGATTAGAGATCATCAGGTCAGACACACAAAAAATGGTTCATTCAGAGTCGGGCACTCCATGAGAGCTTAATAGTGTTAGCTATTTTTGCCATAATTGTAGTTATTTATATGGAGAAAGAGAAGCAGAGATTATGAGGTGGTTGTGGGGGCACTGTCTCCCCCAGACTTCTGTACTCATCTCAGGCCTGGAGTGGAGATGCCCTGGAGGTTGTTTGGGGTGATAGTAGACGCTGGCCAATCAGGAGTATGGTAGCACTCAGATTACATCCATGCAAAGCAGATAGACAGTTTGGGGCTGTGGTACCCCTGCCTCCAGCTCTGTGCTCTGTACTCTGCCCTCTGCACACAGTGTGGACGGTGTCTTCGAGGTGGCCCTCTACTGCAACGTGCTTGTGTCCCCCAACGGTTGTATCTACTGGCTGCCACCTGCCATCTTCCGTTCCTCCTGCTCCGTCTCTGTCACCTACTTCCCCTTCGACTGGCAGAACTGCTCACTCGTCTTCCAGTGAGACCACTGATGGAGTGGGATGAGCTTCAGGGAGCCAGTGGCTTGGGGGATAGGGGGGAGGGCAGGGCTGGATAGAGGCGGGAGACCAGCATTGGAGGCACCTCAAGGCCAGGTGGCCTGGATCCATCACCTGTACCTATTTTGATGGTGACACCTGAATGTGTCCTCTCACCCATCCTCCATCATTGCTCCAGCTTCCTGTCTATGTCCCAAGGGGAGACACGGATGTCTAGAGTATGTGGGTAAGAACACACAGGCATGCCTGCATACACATAGAACCGTACACAGGCAGGCTGTCCTGGAAAAGAAAAGCCTGGCCTAAGCTACATGTGACCCAAGCCACACCTGACACCTCTGGGTCACAGTTTATTCATTCATAAGCAGTGACTGGAGGTCTTGGGAGGAGCTGGCAGGACCCCAAGTGTCCTCTTATGATAGGCTTGTCTTTCTGCCCTACGGTCTTTGGTGAGTAGGAGAGACAGGGTGCCCCTGAAGCCTTTGGCCAGGCAGTAGCACTGAGCCCCCAAAGAGCCTGTGTTCCCCATGCCCTGCATGCTACCACCTACCAAGGCTTGATGGAAGACTCAGAGCATCACACTGTGTATGTCAAAGCCCAGTGCCCACAGCTGCCTTCAGACCACTGTGTCTGTGACCTCACGAGCAGGTCTCCCTGGCTTCACTTTAGCCTCTTTCCACTCCTGACCCACAGGTCCCAGACTTACAGCACCAGTGAGATCAACTTGCAGCTGAGCCAAGAAGATGGGCAAGCCATTGAGTGGATCTTCATTGACCCGGAGGCTTTCACAGGTAACCCCCACTGGGAGCCCCTGCCAGATCAGGGCTGTGCTCTCCCATACACTCCGATACAAAAACCATGACGGATTATAGTATATGGTTTCCAAAAGATCCTGACGGAAATCCAGGCATGGTGGCACACATATATGATCCCAGCCCTCCAGACGATTGAAAGTTTGAAGCTAGCTTGGGCTAGGCAGTAAGACGGTCTTTAAAGAGAAAGGCAGGAGGGCTAGGGAGATGGCTCCGTGGGATAAAGCACTTATGGCACATATATGAAGACCACAATTCAGGTCCCCAGAACTCACATAAACGCTGGTTAGGAGTGGCAGCCTACTTGTAACTCCAGCACAAGGCAGGCAGAAGCAAGAGAGTCCCAGTGACAGACCCTGCCTCAGTATAAAAGGCGAAGAGTGACCGAAGAAGACACACAACATCTGGCTTCCATGTCTATACACATACGCATCTACACATACACATGCACCACACACATGTGAATATATAGACACATACATGTGCACACATGTATGCCCTCATATATCACAAAAAAAGGGATCCAGGGAAGTTCTGACTTTTCCTACAATATTTACTCTAATTTGGGCATGGAGATCAATAGTCAATCTCCCATTCCACTTGTGTCTCTGCATACTGGTGCTTACCCCCTTAATAAAGCACATGCTGCCCCTGTGACTTGGTTGTTCAGGCCATTCACTTACCCAGGTCACATCCCCTGTGCTCACCACAGAGAATGGAGAATGGGCCATCCGGCATCGACCAGCCAAAATGCTACTGGACTCTGTAGCACCAGCAGAGGAAGCAGGCCATCAAAAGGTGGTGTTCTACCTGCTCATCCAGCGCAAGCCCCTCTTCTATGTCATCAACATCATCGCCCCCTGTGTGCTCATTTCCTCTGTCGCCATCCTCATCTACTTCCTTCCTGCCAAGGGTACCTGGGCCTGGGGGAGGGCAGCAGTGCAGAGGCCCATGGGGAGGCCAGGGCAGACCTTGCTCATGGGACAGGGTGGCACCACAATCCTAGGGCAAGGACAATGGGCTTCCTGTAGGGTAAGGGAGTTCCTCAGGGTGTGTGTGTGTGTATATGTGGTGGGTGCCTGTTCTGAGGGCATCTTGGTCATGGGCAGCGGGCGGCCAGAAATGCACAGTGGCCATCAACGTGCTCCTGGCCCAGACTGTCTTCCTTTTCCTCGTGGCCAAGAAGGTGCCTGAGACCTCCCAGGCGGTGCCGCTCATCAGCAAGTAAGGCTAGTCCTCACACCTGCTTCCCACCCCCCATCGTCTTTACTGGGGATCGAGCCCATGGCCTTGCTAAGCTATATCCCCAGTACACCCATTCCATTCCTGGGCTTTTGATATGACCTTCCACCAGGGAACCTAAGGGAAGCAGGGTGGGTGGCACCTGGGTCTGAGGTGTATAAGGGACATTCAGCCTCCTGCCTGCCTGACCCTGGACAGGTACCTGACCTTCCTCATGGTGGTGACCATCCTCATCGTCGTGAACTCTGTGGTCGTGCTCAACGTGTCCTTGAGGTCCCCCCACACGCACTCCATGGCCCGGGGGGTCCGCAAGGCAAGACACTTCCCCGCCCACTCAGGCATCCAGCTATCCATCCCAGTAACATATGACCCCCCCTCCACATCTCTGTCCCCATTCCCAAATTCAGCAGCACACCTATGACATACGTATCTTCAGGCCTAAGGCTGCCAAATGAAAATATCAGTGCCCAGAGAATGTTACATGTGCTAAATTATTTAAAGCCCCATAAATGGGTATTGGTGTGCATTGACTCCATTTAACAGAGAGAGAGAGAGAGAGAGAGAGAGAGAGAGAGAGAGAGAGAGAGA
>OU015743.1:22003531-22038811 GCA_907169655.1 Acomys percivali | reverse complement strand
AGAGAGAGAGAGAGAGAGAGAGAGAGAGAGAGAGAGAGAGAGAGAGAGAGAGAGAGAGAGAAAACAAAGAGGTTAAGCCAGTTCCCAGAAAGCAGAGAGAGGATTCTGTCCCAGCTGTCTTTGTGCTCTGCAGTCTGCCTACAGCAGGCTACTGAGAATGCTGTTACAAATGTAGATTCCCTAGGTATATGCCAGGTAGCCTAGGCTATTCTAGCAGGGAGCAGAGGGTTAAAGTCCATTTGTTTGAAATAAGTGCTCTGGTGATTCTGAAGGTCGCAAAAGCTTGGGGCCCAGGTTCTGTGTCCAGAAAAAAAGTAGTCAAGCTGTACCAGGACCCAGTTCTGCCCCTAAGGCATTGTCTTCATGCTCCTGCTTGTATTCCTAAGCATGGTCTGGCTGCCCAAACAGGCCCTACCACAGCCACGCCTTTACAGGTATTCCTGAGGCTCCTGCCCCAGCTGTTACGGATGCATGTGCGCCCACTGGCCCCTGCTGCTGTCCAGGATGCCCGGCTGCCACTCCAGAATGGCTCCTCCTCCTGGCCCATCATGAACCGGGAGGAAGGGGGCCCCTGTCTGCCCCGAAGTGAACTCCTCTTTAGGCAGAGGCAGCGCAACGGATTGGTGCAGGCAGTACTGGAGAAATTAGGTGAGGCCCAAGGGGTGTCATTGGAACAATCCTGGCCAGTGAGTGCAGCTGGAGCTGGGCACAGCAGATGAGTGCTGGGCAAGTGTTCAAGTTGGAGAGAAGGGACTGGGTCTCTGGAAAGAAGCCACACCCCTGGCTGCTCTTTTCCACTGACTCTGTTTCCCCATCAGAGAATGGTCCAGAACCGAGGCAGAGCCAGGAGTTCTGTGGCAGCCTGAAGCAAGCTTCCCCAGCCATCCAAGCCTGTGTGGAAGCCTGTAACCTCATGGCCCGGGCCAGAGAGCAGCAGAGTCACTTTGACAGTGTAAGCAGGGCAGGGTGGGAGAGGACCCAAGTGGAATGTGAGAGCAGGATGAACGGGGTGCTTGGGTTAGGTTCATGGATGGAAAGAAGCAGAGCTGGGAGCGGAAGGAGGAGGGACCACCAGGACAGAAGCCATGAAAGAAGACTGGCTGGTACCTAGACAGAAGGGGAAAGACTGAAGACTAGGGAATGGAGGCCGGCTGGGGACCCAACAGCGAAAGCAGGAGCCAGGCTAGCGGCTGCCCCTGTCACCCCCCCCCCCCCCACTGCACAATCTGTTGTTGCCCTCAGGGGAATGAGGAATGGTTCCTGGTGGGCCGAGTGCTGGACCGCGTCTGTTTCCTAGCCATGCTCTCACTCTTCATCTGTGGCACCGCTGGCATCTTCCTCATGGCCCACTATAATCGCGTGCCTGACCTGCCATTCCCTGGAGACTCCCGCCCCTACCTGCCTTTGCCAGACTGAGCCAACCAATCACTCCTGGGTCCTGCTGTTGATGGAGATGTATTCGGGAGTGCTCCTTGGAAAGTACCCAAACATTCCTGGGAGGAGACAAGGGAAATAAAGAGACAGAGAGGGAGTTCTGGAGTAGTTGGCGATGGGTGTGGTCATGCATGAATTTGGGACTGACACTCCTGTGGCAATGGTTGGCACCAGTCTTCCACTTCCTGTGTTCCTCTCACTTCAGCAGAGCACCACTGATAAGCCACTTTGAATCCCTAAGGACTCTGCTTTTCATGATGCCATTGGCTGGGGAAGGTCTTACCCTTTGAGGCCTGAGAATTCCCTCCTGCCTTTTTGTAAGATTTATTTTTATTAGCCGGGCATGGGTGGCACATGCCTTTAATCCCAGCACTCGGGAGGCAGAGGCAGGTGGATTGATGTGAGTTCGAGGCCAGCCTGGTCTACAAAGCGAGTCCAGGTCGGCCAGGGCTACACAGAGAAACTCTGTCTCGAAAAAAAAAAAAGATTTATTTTTATTATTTTTAGCTAGATGTATGTATATATTGGGAGTGGGTTGTGTGCACACAAATGAAGGTACCTGTTGGAGGCCAGCAGAGGGCGTCAGAAGCCTAGAGTTGGAGTTATAGGCACTAGAGAGCAACCAGAGGGTGGGTGCTGGGAACTGAACTCATGTCCTCTATGCAAGCATCAAGTGCTGTTAACCACTGAGCTATTTCTCCAACTCTATTATCTTCCCTCTTGTGATCTTTCTCTAAAAGGGTGGTAAGAGATGTGGACTCTCTTAAAAGAAGAGAACCAGAGCTGGGTGTGGTGGAGCCCACCTTTAGTCTTAGCACTAGGAAGGCAGAGCCAAGACAATCTCTGTGAGTTTGAGGCCAGCTAGAATGAGAGAGAGAGAGAGAGAGAGAGAGAGAGAGAGAGAGAGAGAGAGAGAGAGAGAGAGAGAGAGAGAGAGAGAAAAGAAGAAGAAGAAGAGGAGGAGGAGGAGGAGGAGGTGGAGGAGGAGGAGGAGGAGGGTGTAGAGATAGCTCAGTGGTTAAGGACCCTGGATATCTTTTTTTCAAGGGATCTGAGTTGGATTTCCAGCACCCACATGGTAGCTTACATCCAGCTGTAACTCCAGTTCCAGGTGATCTAACTCTCTTTTGTGGCTTCTGCAATACACTCGTATAGATAGTGTAGATATGCGCACAGGCAGAACACCCATATACATAAAATGAAAATAAACCTTAAAAACAAGGTGTACTCGGGGCTACAGAGATGGCTTGATGGATAGGAGCACTTGCTGCTCTTCCAGGTTCTAGTCCCAGCAGCCACATGGCAGCTCACAACTAACTGTAACTTCAGTGCCAGGGGATCTGACACCCTCACACAGACATAAATGCAAGCAAAACACCAGTGTACATGTAAATAATAAATAAGTAATTTTAATTATTAAAAAAAGAGCTGTGGGCATGGAGAACACGTCTTTAATCCAAGCACTTGAGAGGCAGAGGCAGGTGAACTGCTTTGAGTTCAAGGCCAGCCTGGTCTACAAAACTAGTCCAGGCCAGGCAAGGCTACACAGAGAAAACCTGTCTCAAAAAAACCAACCAACCAACAACCAACCAAACAAAACAAAAGAAAACAAACAACAAAAAAATTTCTTGAGTGTTATCTTTTTGTCCATTGTTAGAAAGTCTTCACATTATGGACAGGCAAGAGTCACTATTCACCTGAGCCATGTTTCACTTGAGCAAGCTGGGATCCAGGATAAGAACTCCCTAGAACACTCCTTTAGGATCCAAAGTCCCACCTCTGACCCAATCTCAGACACTGTAAGAAAGATTCCTAGCCCTGCAAGTGCACCTTTCTTTCCCTCTCTTCTCAAAAGCAGGGTATTTGAAGGGTTAAGACCAAAGGGAGAACCCCCCAGCTTCCCGTGGTAGTGTATCAGGAAATAGAATGACCCTGGGGAGAAAAACATGGCCTTGCTGAGTGACCAGGGGACCACTATGGCCCAGACCAGGGAGGGAGTGTTTCCTTACCTATAAACACAGGCACGAACATCAGTTCCTACCTCTCCTTACTGTTGATGCAAAATACATATTTAACGATGGAACATGTTCAGCAGATGGGTCAGGAAATTGTGCAGCTGATGGCTTTGGATTTATGACACCAACCAGGGAGTTTATTTACTCCTGTGTATGTGATATGTTTTGTACAATCCTTAGGTATGCGGGGCAAAGACTTCAGTTGAGGAGGCAATTTGGTGAGCGAGACCATCTCAGTTCTCAGTAAATGCCTTTTGTCACCCTGGTTCGTCACCACCCACCCCACCTCCTGCTTCAACCAAGGCAAGGAGGGTCTCATGTATCCCAGGCTGCCCTTGAACTCGATATATTGGTCAGGCTGGTCTGGATCTTATTGCCTCCACTTTCCAAGAATCAGGATTACAAATTTGTTTGAAGCCGGGCGTAGTGGCGCATGCCTATAATCCCAGCACTCCAGAGGCAGAGAGACAGGTGGATCACTGTGAGTTCGAGGCCAGCCTGGTCTACAAAGCGAGTCCAGGACAGCCAAGGCTACACAGAGAAACCCTGTCTCGAAAAACAAAAAAAAAAAAAATTTTTTTTTTTTGGTTTGGACTTTTCTCGTCCTCTCAATACACCAATAGCAAAGGATCGGCTCTCAGAGATGACCACTTGGTACCATTTACTAAGGGTTACTGTGCCTGACATTTCTCCTGGAAGCCACTGTGAGGTTAAAGCAGATGGCCGGCTGCATAAACAGCGAGCCATGACGCCACAAGGTGGCCGTGAGGGACTAGACCCAGACTGTTCAGGTCGCGCAGCCTTACTGGGCTGCCCGTCTGGGAAAACGGCCCGGCGCAGGGCCTGTGCGCCGACGTTCCGCTGAGCGCCTAGCCAACCGGAAGTAGCCGGGCCTTTGGCGACAGGACCGAGCAGAGCGGAAGTCACTCCGTGAGGCAGTGGCGACAGCGGCGGCGAGAGGATGAACAACAAGTTCGACGCGTGAGTGGCGCGTGGCCGCCCCCGGGGCCCCTTCCCCCAACCGTCCCCCGGGACCGCTCCCGCCGGGGCCGGGCGCGCACTCAGACGAGCCGCTCGCTCCGGGGCCGCTGCGGCCCGAGCGTCCCTGCGCCCGCGGGCCCGACGGGGCCGGGAGAGCGTGGCCGAGGTCTCCGGGACCCCTGAGCCGCTGGACCCCGGCGCGGCGCGGGCCGGGGGAGGGGAGGCCGCGCCGCCCGGAAGGAGATTTTCGGACGCCCCGCCCTGGTGGGTGCGGGCTGCCGGCGGCGTGGAGGGGCGGGACCTCGGCGCTTCGGGTGTTTCCGCAGCCTTGCTGCCTTCCCTCTGAACGCGGCTTCCCTCCCGCACTCGCTCTGCGTCCTGGGAAGGTCACCTCTCCCTTCTGAACCTCGGTTTTGTCTTCTGCAAGCGGGGACGGTAACAGAGCCCGTGTCGTAGAGTTGGGCAGCTGCGATGAGGTAATGGGGCAGCCGCGATGAGTACTGTGGCCTCTCGAGTACGGAATGCTTTTCATCTGAGATTCTTCCTGCTTCCTTTCCCTACCCGTTCCTGTCTTCCAACTCTTAGTGGCTGCCCACTCCTGCCTTCTTTCCAAGTATCCACTCTCATCCCTTACTCCAGTAGCGACAGTTGGGAAGTGCAGAGAAATAAAAGTGGGGATTTTTTGGTGGGGGGAGGGGCACTCCCCTCTCAACGATTATATCTTTCTGCATTTAAAAATAATTTTTGTTTCATTTAACAGCACTTAAGTTAGCATGTCACAAGAATTGTATATTCCGATAGATTATAGTACTCCCTCCTTTCCTTTCTTTATAGTCTTCTCATTGAAAGACCTACAGTTTTAGTTTTAAGCTCACCAGCTGTTTGGCAGCACAAAAGTTCTCCAGTCTGAACTATTGCTCATAACCTCTCTAGTGGTTAGAACTGGGCTGGGAGGACCAGCCCGCACTCTACAGTGCCTAGAGGCACTGTGTAAAATGGTGAGACCGGGGGCTGCGGAGATGGCTCAGAGGTTAAGAGCACTGTCTGTTCTTCCAAAGGTCCTGAGTTCAATTCCCAGCAACCACATGGTGGCTCACAACCATCTACAATGAGATCTGGTGCCCTCTTCTGGAAGGCAGGCACACATGCAAGCAGAATGTGTATAAATAATAAATAAATAAATAAATAAGCTGAGGCCAAAGTGTGGAGGTAAAGTGCAACCACTGATAGGTGGCAAAGCTGCGGTTTTTCAATACAGCGAGTTCTACAGTGCATACCCAGGGCAGCTCTTGGGGATTTTCATGGTGGCCGAATGAGCTCTAGTTCTTGAGACAAGCTGATGTCTTGCTGTTTTGCTGAGCCCAGCAGGATAGGGACCCTCATGATCTCCCACCATAAGCCCTGCAGTACCTAGCTCCCACCCTGCAGCCCTTCCACCCTTTCTCTCCTCATTTGAACAAATCAAACTGCATCCCAAGAAGATAGTTTTAAGTCATCTGTCTTGAGTAAGGAGATACCATGGCCAAGGCAGCTCTTAGGGCACGTATTCTTCAGCAAGCCCCCCCCCCCCCAATCTTTGTAATCCTTTCAAACAGTTCCACTCCCTAGTCATAAAACATTCAAATTATGGGCCTATGGGGCCAGTCTCCTTCTGATCACCACAGGCATCTCTGTAGATTTTTTAAAAACTATTTTAGATTAGCATAGAAAGTAACAGGTTCCATTGTGACACTTCGTATTTATGAAGTTTGTCCCCCACTGTATTCCCCCACAGTACCTGTCCTCTGGCTGATGTCCTTTCTTCTAGTTGCTCCCACTTCTGCTTTCCTATTATGTGTATATTGCCCTCTATTTCCCACTGTCATATTCATAATAACTCTGCAAAAAGATATCTCTTTTTTGTTTGGTTGGGTTTTTTTTTTTGTTTGGTTGATTTCTTGAGACCGGGTTTCTCTGTGTAGCCCTGGCTGTCCTGGACTCACTTTGTAGACCAGGCTGGCCTTGAACTCACAGCGATGTGCCTGCCTCTGCCTCCCGAGTGCTGGGATTAAAGACGTACGTGCAAAAGAGATCTTACAGTTAAGGAAAATGAGGCTTTCCACAGCTAAACAACTAGTGCAAGATAGCCTAAAAGGCCAGCTCAGGTGTGCTCTTGAGCTTTGTTCATGAGTTTCTTTATCAACATTTTGCCTGGTGGTTTTAATTACTTGTGACTATTAGCTGTTGTAAGGACTAGAGTCTTTTAACGCCTGTCTTCTAACTTTGTAGGGGGCAAAAAAGCTCGCTTTTATTTGAAATTAGCAATTAAAAGATAATGCCTTTGTCCCTAGTTTTAGTTTGGTCACATGAAAACTCTGCAGTTTGTAGTATTGTTCCATATTTGCCATCTGCACTCTTTATCACATCTCCCCGAAATTTCCCAGAATCATTCTCAAAGTTCAGTCTCCAGTGAGTGCAGTAGTGTGATCTGATGGACACAGATTAAAATGGAGCTCTAACCTCCTTTAATATATGGACTCTGCTTCTTTGAGTGTAATCAGAGCTGGTAATAGCTTTAAAGGGTGGTCATGAGACTCACCAAGCGGCTAGGTCTCATTGCCTTTTGTGTTACTAACACGTGGAGCCTAAGATGCCCTCTCAAAAACTGCAGCCCCAACTATGGTAAACTTGGTTTTCAGGTCCTAGGTTTTTGGAGGCCAGGCTTCATGTAGTCCCTGTTTTATATGGGTCCCTTTCTATCATTAGCTTTTGGCCTATTTTTAAAGTGTTTCTAAACTATCTTAATTTAGTATCATTTGTTTTTTTGAGATCTGTTCATTAAACATGTTTATTTTATGTTTGTGCCTGGTGCTTGAGCTACAGTGGAGAATTAGATCAAATTTCTACCTGCAAAGAATTAGCTTATTTCAGAGGATGTTGGGAAGTACCTGGACAGAAGCTTGGAGAGCTGACCCATGTCACTTAGTTTCGACATGGATTGAGCAGCTTGGGTCATAGAGTGCTCCTGCTTCAGTGTGGACTGTATCTTGGTCACATCTAGCTTCAGGCTGGGAAGAGCAGCTTCTGAAAAGCACGTTATAAACCCCTTGTCTTAGATGCAGGTGCAGAGAGCAGTGTCTTCAAGAAGTAAAAGCAAGCCAGGTGTGGTGGCCTTAATCCCAGCACTAGAGGCAGAGGCAGGTGGATCTCTTTGTGTTCCAGGACAGCCAGGGCTTCATAGAGAAACCCTTTCTCATAAGGCCAGAAAGAGAGGGAGGGGGAGAGAGGAAGGATGGGTGTTGTCGTTTAGTAAACTCCTTGCTTCCCATGAAGGAGGTGCTGGGTTCCATTACCAAAGCCACCAAAACTAAAGCAAAGGCCAGATCATAAAGACACAAAATGAAGTCCAGTAAGATTCATATTTGCTGGCTTAGAAAGGGGTCCAAGATGGCCTCTGAATGATAATAACATTGGGTTTTTTTTTTTTCTCTGCCTTAATTGTTTTTGTTTTCTTTTTGTTTCCTAGTAGTGACTGAAAGAAAACCACTAGAAAAGAAGGAACACAACATTTTTCTTGGGGCAAAAATGAGAGATCCTAGATGACTGTCCTTCTTGAACCTCAGAGGCTGTAGTAAGGACTAGGGCATGTGCCCCACAGCATGTCCTGTACACAGGGAAGTTGTCTGGGGCTAAAGCAGTAGAAAAATCCATGAGATGGTCTTGATCAGAAGATGAAAATTGGCCTTAACAGTATACGAAATCTAGATGTTCGTATTATTCAGAGCAGAAGGGAGATTTGGTTTAACCTATATTGGGAGAGATTAGGCACTGTTTCCAAGAGACAGTGAGTCCTGAAGAGCCGTAAACCAGGAGTGGAGGCGTGACCACATGCTGAAAATGGTAGAGTAGGCAGAGATTGGGGAACTGTACTTTGGTGGGCAGGGCAGGAGTAGAGGGGCTTGTCGGGAGTGGGTAGGAGATATTTTGGGGACATGCAAACAGAATGGGCTTTTGCACCAAGTTGAGGCTTTATATATTGTATCTCCTCAGTTCTTTGGGGACAGGCACTCTGGTAACCAGTGAGATGCTTGCTAAATGTTGGTAATTTTTAATCCATGGAGTTTATGTTCAAGACAGGCTCATTTTGAAAAGGAAACTGAACAATTCAAGTTTAATCAAGGGGAAGGAAGTTTTATGAGCCCTGATGATGCCTCTGATACACCAGGCAGATGGCTGCATCACCACATCTCCTCTTCACTTGCTGTGCTCATCAGTCCCTTCTCTTTCTCTTTCTCCTCCTCTGGACTGGCTGCCTCTTCTTTCCTGAGTCTTGATTCTTTCATGGGCCCTAAAGCTGTTCCAGCTTCCGAATCCTTGGTCTTTGTTTTCCTGGATGAAATCACTGTGGAGAGAGGAATCTGTATTTTGAACAAGGGTCTGAGGCATAGGTTATTAGGCTGCCTGGACGCTCTCTATTCCTGTGCCTTATCTAGTTGGGTCTTGACCAGGGTGGGGATGGGGAAGTCTGTATCACAGGGAATGGTCACCTGAGTATCTCCTGCAATATGGCTGCCACATAGGCAAAGCAGGCATCCCAAGACATGACAAGCTTATCCATCCTAATATTTATAGGTGCATTTTATGTGTTAGGCATTAAAGATCTGTAGACAAACAAACAAACACCCCCACAACTTTCTAAATGCAAAACACTGTATACCTTAGTTCTGTGTCTGTATAGGATAATGTCTGAGTTACAACTGAGGTGCTTCCAGCACCTGTCTTGAAAATGCCTGATTCTATTCTAAACACACTGTCTTAAAAACCAAAAGATGATTCTGGGGAAAACCTGTGGGTGAATGGTCTAATTCTAGAGTGAATGCCATTCTCCCCCTCCACTTTAAAAGTATGTGTATAGTGGTCAGAAGACAACTTAGCTGGAGTAAGTTCTCATGTATGTATGTAGGGCCCAGGGATTGAACTCAGGTCTGCAGGCTTGGCCTCCAGCACCTTTATCCACTGAGCCACCTTAGCAGATTGAGCAAACGGCACACTTTGTGTACTAAACTGTTTGTTTTTGTCTGCATCTGGTATGTTTTAGGTTTCACATTTGGCTCTGCTTATTAGACACCACATCCCTTTTATTTTTCCTTTTCATTTAACCTTTAGTTAGTGTCATTTTGTTTTGGGTGCCAGTGATACTGAGATGATGTATGATATTGCTCTGAAGAAGCCCTCTATCTCTGTCTTGAAGAAGAAACAGAAATGGCACCTTGGGCTGGAGGCAAGGTGTTTTCCAGTGGGAAGAGTTGCTAGGGAGGAGAGGAGTATGGCACTGGACAAGACCCAACCTCTAAAGTCTTCTGTAGAGCAGCACTTTGTGCTGTATTTTACTCTAGAGCATAGCTAATGGGAGGTTTACAGTTGAGAGTCTTTTTTTTTTTTTTAAGTTTTTCGAGACAGGGTTTCTCTGTGTAGCCTTGGCTATCCTGGACTCACTTTGTAGACCAGGCTGGCCTCGAACTCACAATGATCCTGCTTCTGCCTCCTGAGTGCTGGGATTACAGGCATGCGCCACCACGCCCAGCTAACGGTTGAGGGTCTTAAGGATGCAGGTTAAATAATGGATTCTCATTTAGAAAGTGGAAAGGAGAGATTTGTGTCAGACCCATTTATAGATTGACCTAAGGTATAGCAGGAGGACAGCTAGAAGAGAGGTGGGAAGTAGAGGGCATAACTGGCTTGTTTTTGACAACAAAAGCTACCCTTTAAAACTGCTTTTTTTATGCTGCTGTTGGGAAACTGAGAGCCTGCTGGAATTCACAGATTAGCTGATTTAATAGTTTTTATTTAATTCTCTTGGTTTGATTTCCCTTTTGCCTTTCTCACAGATACATCTCATTGGCCTGTGATTTGGGTGACTTTGGGCTAGTTAACATGGTAGTTCTAAGACTTTGTGGTTTTGTTAGGTACAAGAATACTTTTGTTATGGAATGACATTATTTTGCTTTCCCATGTAGCTTAAAAGATGATGACAGTGGAGACCATGATCAGAATGAAGAAAACAGCACACAGAAAGATGGTGAGAAGGAAAAAACGGAACGGGACAAGAGCCAGAGCAGTGGCAAGAGGAAGGTATGTTTTCGGTTATAATACGGGTGTAGTTGCTTTTGCATGTGAGCCTTGGTTATCTCATGGAGTCTGTTTATCTGAAGATAGCAGATTAGCTTGACTGCAAGTACTCTTTTGGAATCTCTGATTTGTTCTAAAAACAAGGTTATGGGGCGGCTAGTGAGATGCCTTCCCTCCATGTGCTCTTGTGCACACATGAACACATATACACAAAAAGATTGTGGGACTAGGAGTATCACTCTATGGGAGGGTGTAGAGGAATGTTAATTCAGATAATGGCTGTTCTGGCAAGAGATCACATCCAAAGAGCTTCTAGGTCTATGTGATACAGCTGGCAAGAGACCATATCCAAAGATCTAGGTCTGTGTGATCCGGCTGGAATACAAACATGCCTTAAATCCAGGAGGCAGAGGCAGACAGATTTGAGTTCAAGGCCAGCCTGGTTTAGAGCAAGTATTAGGTAAAGAAAAGCTTAGATCCAGGCGTGGTGGTACATGCCTTTAATACCAAACAAAGGTAAAGTTAGTTTGTAGAAGGAAGCACCCATGTTTGAAAGTGATGTCTAATTGAATGGCAGAAAAAGTGACAAGTCAGAGAAGATTTGACAGAATAGGATACACCCAACTATCACAAGAAGAGAAAGGAAAGGGAAGATACTTAAGAGACGGTTTTACAGAGAGAGGAGGCAGATTTTACCAGGACAGTAATAGATGGGTTGCAGAGAGAGAGAGAACTCAGGTGAAGACAGAAGCAGACAGAAAATGCGAAGAAGCCAGAAGATTAGAGCAGATTAGAGCTGAGTTAGTTTGAGGCCAAGCAGAACAATTCTAGGCCGAGAGAGAAGCCAGATTAAATAAGTCAGCTGGGAGAAGAGTTTGGACCAGAACAGCTGAGTTGAACCAGCCAGCCCAGAGCGCAGAAAAACAAATAAGAATGAGCTTATTAAGCAGTAAGTCTCAGAGGCCAAAACATTTTAGGCCTAGATTAGATTGTACAGAGGCTAGAAGCTTCCAGGACTAGGCCTAGGTCAGCAGAAGGGCAGTTAGCCTCCCAGACAACAGTTGAGCCAGGAGAATAGAAGTTGCTTTTACAGGAGGGTATAAGGCTTTGGGTCAATCGCTAGCACTAAAGACGGAGTGAAGTGTGTGGAGACAGTAAGCAAGAGCACATGGGTCACTGGGGTGGCCAAAGCCTGCAGGGCGCATGTGTGCAAGTGTCACAACGACATCCTTAGTGTGCATCTGTAATCACAACATTTAAAACTGCTACAATGACTAGATTTGATTTTGGAAATTAGAACTTCCTCTTGTGAAGTCTTAGGGTGCTGCCTTGCTTTACAGTATCCTCGTGTGAGATGGAGGAGTCAGGGTTCTCAACTGGGACTTGCTTTAAAGGCTACTCAGTAACTCAAATCATATACATTACTGTTTTAGATTTCTCAGTCAACAGTAATACACATTGAAAGTGGCTTCAGATAGAATTTACGGAATGGAAGATGAATGAATCAAGTTTTTTCAGCATTATAGCACTATTTATCTGATAATCCCAAATACTTGCCAAACATAAGCATTTTCTGCTAGGTTGTTAAGAGGTCACAAAGGTGTCAGGAGGTGATGGCACACACCTTTAGTCCCAGCACTTGGGAAGCAGGCAAGCAGATCTCTGAGTTTGAGGCCAACTTGGTTTACAGAGTAAATTCCAGGATAGTCAGGACTACACAGAGAAAACCTGTCTCCAAAAAAGGAAAGAAGGAAGGAAAAGTCACAAAGGTGAGGAAGCAGTGAATAAAGACTTGTGTTCACTGAGCATTCACTCTGTTAGGCAGTGCCCAAGCACTTCATGCTGCTAGTTCAACTGTTCTTAACAGTGACCCATTGAGGTGGCTGTTGTTATTTCCTCCGTCTTGCCGACAGGGAGCTGAGGCACAGGCGGGTTAAGCAATTTGCCAGTCTTTAATGACGAATGTTGAGGGGTAGTACTTGGAGTGAACATAGCTTGAGATAATAAATGCCAGTGCTTTTATTTTTTATAGACTTGCTTTGTAGACCAGGATGGCCTCAAACTCATAGTGATTAACCTGCCTCTGCCTCCTGAGTGCTGGGATTAAAGGCGTGCACCACCACGCCTGGCTTGCCAGTGGTTTTATAAGGCAGAAAGTTGTGTTACAGCAGCTTAGAATCATCTAACCACTAAATGCACTGTATAATCAGGCTCCAGAACATTGCAAGTAATTGAAATAATGGTATTATTTTCAGTTGTGGAGGTGGTAAGGAACTACACTTTAAAAACACAGACAAACCACTGTTTGCTTATTTAGCCCTGACTAGCCAGGAACTCAATCTGTCAACCAGTGTGTTCTCAAACTCACAGATCTGCTTGCCTCTGCCTCCCAGTCCTGAAATTAAAGATTTTTGCCACCACATCTAGTAGCAGTGGCACTATAAAATGTTTATTAGGGATCAGAGAAATGGCCCATTAGGCACAAGCCTGATGATATGAATTCAATCCTTGGGTCCCACAGTAAGAAGGGAAGAACTAATCCTGAAAGTTGTCCTCTGACCTCCATACATACACCATGACATACATGCTCCCACACTCTGTCTTTCATACACATACATGATAATAATAATCACAATTTCAAACAAAACAAGGTGCTAAAGAGGTGACTTAGTGATTAAAAGCACTTGCTTTTCTTACAGGGGACTAGAGTTTTGGTCTCAGCATTCATGCCAGCTAGCTAACAAGCCCTCTTCTGGCCTCTGAAAGCACCCACATACATACATGCACATGTACACGTACACGTACACACGTACACACACACACACACACACACACACTGGCAGGGGAGGGCGGGTAACAAAAATTAATCTTAAATAAAAGAGCAATAGAATAAAATGTTTGCGCTCTCAGCATTGTGACACGTGCCATGCATTAACTTGCCTTCTGTATTCACCAGGCTGTTGTCCCTGGACCAGCAGAGCATCCCCTGCAGTACAATTACACCTTTTGGTACTCTAGAAGAACCCCCGGCCGTCCCACCAGCTCGCAGAGCTACGAGCAGAACATCAAGCAGATTGGCACCTTTGCCTCTGTGAGTATTTAGTTGTTTGAAATATTCCTTGGTATGGAACTCCTACCTGCATTTCTGCCGCTGTTTATCTACCTTCCTAATAACCTGTTAAACATTCTGGTTTCCTTACTTGGCTAAGGTGTGTTCCCAAGGTCATGTTTGTTCTATTCTTAGGTTCATTGTTAGCTGTCCATAGGTAACATGTAGGTAATATAAGTGTGGGAATGGCAGCTTTGATCAGAATGGCAAAATACAAAGTTTTGATTTGAGGGTTGTTTTTTTTTTTTTTTTTTAATTTCAGCAGATATTTATTCAGTCTTCATATACAAAGTGTCAGAAGAGGGACAATGTTTGTTATATATCATATCTGTCCTCATGAAATTGGATTCTGGGGGGCTGGAGAGATGGCTCAGCGGTTAAGAGCACTGTCTGCTTTTCCACACGTCCTGAGTTCAATTCCCAGCAACCACATGGTGGCTTACAACCATCTACTGGGATCTGATGCCTCTTCTGGCATGCCAGGTGTACATTCAAACAGAGCACTCATATACATTGAATAAATAAATAATCTTTAAAAAAGAAAAAGAAATTGGATTCTGATAAAATTGTTTCTGTGGATAGCATCAGTACAGAGTGCTCAGGCTCCTTCTCACCCCAGCTCACCCTCACCTTCCCTCCTGGCTCTTTACTACATTTCTATATTTGGAGACCCTGACCACAACTTAACACCAGTGTTATCTTGTTCAACAAAGGCTTTCCTGCACCCTGTATGCTCTGTGTTCAGTCTGTGCAGAATCAGTTTTCTAAGCAGGTCTTGCTGGGTAGCCCCAGGTTGGTTGAGATCTTGCCACAGTCCTGTCTTAAGTACTGGGATTATAGATGTAATCCACCACACCTAGTTTATCCATTGCTTTCTAGCACAGAAACCATCACAGTCTGTTGTGTGGGAATGTTAGACTAATTTCCAGCTACAGTGGCAGCCGCTGTTAGGAACAACTGGTTAAACATTAGGATCAGAGAAGGAACTGGAAAAGACATTAAATTACTCTCTCTTGGTTTTTCGAGACAGGGTTTCTCTGTGTAGCCTTGACTGTCCTGGACTCACTTTGTAGACCAGGCTGGCCTTGAACTCACAGCGATCCGCCTGCCTCTGCCTCCCGAGTGCTGAAATTACTATCATATAGAATATAGAAAAAGAATTGTGAGTTTGGAGGTTGGAGAGATGGTTCAGAGCTTAAGGGCACTGACTGCTCCTCCAAAAGTCCTGAGCTCAATTCCCAGCAACCACATGGTGGCTCACAATCACCTATAATGTGATCTGATACCCTCTTCTTCCCTTTTAGTATTAAGTTTGTCGTCAGCACCCTCAGCACTCCCTGGACAAATGATAAAGCCTAAAGCGTGCTTCATAAATCACAGCACTAAGAGGTGGCTTGTGGGGGGCTGGAGAGATGGCTCAGAGGTTAAGAGCACTGACTTCTCTTCCAAAGGTCATGAGTTCAATTCCCAGCAACCACATGGCGGTTCATAACCATTTAATGAGATCTGGTGCCCTCTTCTGGCCTACTGACTCACATGCAGGCAGAATACTGTATACGCAATAAATAAAAAGGAGGGGTCTGTGACACTAAATTCCTTCTAAGAAGTAATGATAACATGAAACTGTTTTCAAACCCAAAGCAGTAGTTTTAGTGTTCTTTTTTTTTTCCTTTTTTCTTTTCTTATATTTGATTTTTTGAGACAAGGTTTCTCTGTGTAGCCTTGGCTATCCTTGACTCACTTTATAGACCAGTCTGGCCTCGAACTCACAGTGATCTGCCTGTCTCTGCCTCCCAAATGCTGGGATTAAAGGTGTGCGCCACCATACTCAGCCAAATAGAACATTCTTATACATAAAAAAATAAATAAATCTTAAAAATAAAATAACATTAAGGAGTTAGAGAAGCTGGGCTACACAGAGAAACCCTATCTCAAAAAACAAAAGAAAGGGGGACATGGGTTTGAGAAATATCTCATTTGTTAAAAGCAAAAGCACATACTGCTCTTCCTAAGGACCTGAGATCAATTCCCAGCACCCATATCAAGCAGCTGTAACCCCAGCTCCAGAGGCATCTCGCACCTCTGGACTCTGTGGGCACACATGCGCATACTAATAAAAAAGAACTAATTTTTGAAAGGTCTTTTTAAAAAAAGATTTATCTAATTTTAAGTTATGTGTATGTATCTGTGTGTATTTGTGCACATATGCACATGCCTGCAAGGCCAGAAGGTATCCGATTCCTGGGAGCTGGCATTACAGGAAGTTGTGAGCTACCTGACATGGGTGCTGGAAACTGCAAGAGCAGTATTCTAGTGCTAGGAATGTGGCATATGGCTGTGATTTCCCAGGAAGCTGAGGCAAAAGAATCACAAGTGCCAAGCCAGGCTGAGGTCTAGTCTAGCAAGACCCTGTCTCAAAAGAAACAGTATCACCATCTGTGCTGGTCCTTGGCTCTGTACTGGATAGATTCCTGGAGGCACTTCCCTTGAATGTATGATGAGAAAAGAAGCTGCAATGGCTCTTAGAGGTCTTTTCTGCACCTCTTCTCTGAGTCAGTAAAAAGTATTTTTGGCTTAAAGTAGAACTTTTTTTTTTTTTTAAAGATTTATTTATTATGTATACAGTATGATGAGATCACATTATATATAGATGGTTGTGAGCCATCATGTGGTTGCTGGGAATTGAACTCAGGACCTCTGGAAGAGCAGTCAGTGCTCTTAACCACTGAGCCATCTCTCCAGCCCTAAAGTAGAACTTTTGAAAAGGCATCTTTTGGGTCCGGAAAGATGACTCAATGGTTAAGAGCATTTGCTATGCTTTCAGACAACTGGCGTTTTGAGTCCCAGCATCCATAACCACTTGTAGCTCCAGCTCTAGGGAATCCAATGTCCTCTGGGCTCTGTGGGTGCCCACAAGCATGTGTGAGTATATATACATACACATAAACAAAAGTGAAAAATAAACCTGTAGGCCAGATGTAGTGGCAGAAGCAGGAAGAGCTTGGTGAGTTAAAGGCCAGCCTGGTCTACATAGTGACTTTTAGGCTAGCATAGTAAGACTCTGTCTCTAAAAAGGGAGGGGAGAAAAGGGAAAGAAACTTTTTTTCCTTGAGATTGGATTTCTCTGTGTCGTCTTGGTTAGCCTGCAACTCACTCTGTAGACCAGAATGGCCTTGAACACAAAAGATCCACCTGCCCCTGCCTCCCAAGTGCTGGGATTAAAGGCGTGCAGCACCACCACCTGGCTAAGAAAAGAAACCTTTAACAACAAAATAGAAGGCTACACAGTGAAACCTGTCTCAAAAAACAAACAAAAAAAGTGTTCTATTTGCATGTACACATGCATGCCAGAAAAGGACACCAGCTCTCATTATAGACGGTTGTGAGCCACCATGTAGTTGCTGAGAATTGAACTCAGGACCTCTGGAAGAGCAGACAGTGCTCTTAACTGCTGAGCCACCTCTCTAGCCCCCTTAACACTCTTTCTTTTTTTTGTTTGTTTTTTTGTTTTGTTTTTATGGTTTTTTGAGACAGGGTCTCTCTGTGTAGCCTTGGCTGTCCTGGACTCACTTTGTAGACCAGGCTGGCCTTGAACTCACATCGATCCACCTGCCTCTGCCTCCCAAGTGCTGGGATTAAAGGCGTGCGCCACCACGCCCGGCTTTAACACACTTTCTTAAGCTGTTTATTTTTTAAAGATTTATTTATTAATACATGTACAGTTCTCTACCTGCAGGACAGAAGAGGGCATTAGATCACATTATAGATGGTTGTGAGCCACCATGTGGTTGCTGGGAATTGAACTCGGGACCTCTGGATGAGCAGGCGGTGCTCTTAACCTCTGAGCCATCTCTCCAGCCCCTTAAGCTGTTTATTTTATCTCTCTCTTGGCTTAGGTACAGATTGTATATTTTGCCTGTAAGATCTGAAGAGACTGAACCATCAAACTGATTCTTGCCTAAACAATATACTTTGTCCCCACCACACCCCTCCATCCTAATTCACAGTGAGCCTTGGTACTCATGAATTTACATAGTTTTTTCAGTTGTTAGGGTAGATAAAAGTTTAGATTACTACTCACTGTTATCTTCCAAATTACCATATGTACAGATAGACCCAGCAGTTGCAGAGATGAGGTGTTCCATTAGAATCCTACAGGTGGCATTAGTTCTGACTTTGAAATGTGAAATGTTCTGTCAGGGAGGCAGCTGGAGAGAACAACTATTTCATGTCATAGGAGGTCAGTTTCTCTTGTTATGTAGATTTAACAGAGCCAGCAGCTGTTTCCTGCTATGCAGTCTTGTTGAGTGTGATGTGGAGAGTTATGGGTAGTTACTCTCCATGTCTTTACATCCTAAAGTGCCTCCCTATTGCTAGTTCCTACCCTGTCTTTTGTAGATCACAGGAGTGTGTGTTTGTTTGTGTGTGTGTGTGTGTGTGTGTGTGTGTGTGTGTGTGTGTGTGTGTGTGTGTGTGTCTGCTAAGTGTCTACAGAGGCTAGAAGTGGACATTAGATTCTCTGATGCTGTAGTTACAGGCTGTTGTGAACCACTCAGTGTGAGTGCTGGGAACTAAACTCAGATCCTCTGGGAGGAAGAACAATGAGTTCTCTTAACCCCTGAGCCATCTAGGTTTCCAGCTCCTGGGGTTTTGTTGTTTGTTTTTGAGGCAGGTCTCATTATGTAGCTCTGTCTGAGTGATCGCCATTCCCTAGGGAGAGTACTGGAATTACAAGTGTATAAACACATTTGAAAGAAAAATATAAGCCGGGCGTGGTGGCGCATGCCTTTAATCCCAGCACTCGGGAGGCAGAGGCAGGTGGATCGCTGTGAGTTCGAGGCCAGCCTGGACTACAAAGTGAGTCCAGGTCAGTCAAGGCTACACAGAGAAACCATGTCTCGAAAAACCAAAATAAATAAATAAATAAATAAAAAATAGAAAGAAAAATATAAATCTAGTTTTCTTCAGAAATTTAAGGCAAATTAGGAGGAAACCTATTTCAGATGAGAGGAGTGGTAGAAACATTAGCCATAGGCCAGCCTGGACTATAGTGTGAGACTCTGTCTAAACAAAAAGAAAAAACTTACTAGGTTTGGCTCTACAAGTATATGCAAGTGAGGCCTTGTGGTGCCTCATATACCTCGACAGAAGGTTCTTGGTTGTGCAAAGAGTTACTGCATGGTGAGAGGAGGAACATGTAAGTGTGGCTGGCTTTACCCCCTCAAAGCTGTGGAAGGCGGCCAGCAGTTTTCACCAATTTTTCTTTTAAGATTTTATTTTTATTTTATCTGTATTAGTGTTTAGTTAAATACATATATGTGTACCACATGTGTACAGTGCCCAAAGAAATTTGAAAAGGGTATTAGAGTTCCTGGGTCTGTGAATCAGAAATGGTTATGAGCTGCCATATGAGTGCTAGGAAGAGAATCTGGGTTCTCTGGAAGGTCAACCAGAGTACTTGTTCCTGAGCCAGCTCTCTGGCCCCAGAGTGTCTCCTTGTATTGAAAGTGTTGTGTGATGTCTGTTTTGTTTTACTTTCCCCCCATTTGATTAGTCTATATTAGCCAGGTATAGAAGTACATGTTTATAATCCTAGCACTTGGGAGGTGGAGGCAGGAGGTAGTTCTAATATGCTCTTCTTTCTACCCTGCTCCACATAATGAGTTCCCCAAAGAAGATAGATGGGGCATAGTGTCTCTTGTGCTTCTCTTCTCAGTATCACAGCTTTGTACTATGTAACACAGCTTTGTGCGCATCCAAAGAAGAGATAAAATTCATGGACTCTTGGCTCTTCTTTCTGCAGGTGGAACAGTTCTGGAAATTTTACAGCCATATGGTACGTCCTGGGGACCTGACAGGCCACAGTGACTTTCATCTCTTCAAAGAAGGAATTAAACCTATGTGGGAGGTAAGGACTAAAGCTTCTAGCTACTTCTGTGAGCGGATTTTGTTGTTAAGCCCTGACAAAGTTAAGAGTTTTGGAGTTTTATCTCAAAGCTGTAACATTATTTGTTAAGTCTTGGGAGCCTGCACCTCTAGGAAAAACATTGATGCAGTTGCATGTGTTCATGGGTTCTGACTGCAGAGTGGCTTTAAAGATGGTGCTGTCTTAGTTAGCTACTGTTGTATTGCAATAAGAGACACCATGACCAAGGCAACTGTTATAAGAGAAAGCATTTAAGGGCCGGGCGTGGTGGCGCACGCCTATAATCCCAGCCCTCGGGAGGCAGAGGCAGGTGGATCGCTGTGAGTTTGAGGCCAGCCTGGTCTACAAAGCGGGTCCAGGACAGCCAAGGCTACACAGAGAAACCCTGTCTCGAAAAAACCAAAAGAAAAAAAAGAAAAGAAAAGAGAAAGCATTTAATTGGGGCTTGCTTACAGTTTTAGAGGTTTAGTCCATTATTGTCATGGTAGGGAGCATCATGACATGTAGGCAGGCACTGGAACAGTAGCTGAATATCCCGGTCTATAAGCAGGGAAAGAGACTCTGGCCTTGGCATGGGCTTTAACTGCTCAAAACCCACCCACAATGGCACACTTCGTCTCACAAGGCCATACTCTTAATCTTTCTAATTATTTCAAATAGTGCCACTCCCTGGAGACTATGAATTCAAATATATGAGCCTATGGGGGTTACTCTTATTCAAACCATCATCGGTACTGTCATTCAAATGGTATTATTATAGCAGTAAACACTTTTTTAAATGTCCTTATTCCCATAGAACTCATGTCTGTGTGTACATGTATATGTAATGCATTTGCTTAGTAGATAGAGGATTAAAGTATAAGGAAAAAAACCTTCAGAGTAACAAGAGACCCAGAAATGAGCTCTGTGATCTCTTTGCAGAGCTGTTACTTGACTGTGCTTGTGCAGCACTTCTACTCCATGGCCAGAGCATTTTTTCCTAAGAAAAAAAAGTTGTAGAAAATGTGAAAAGTCTTCCCTTCCCTGTAGACATGTTCCTCCTGGGGCCCTTAGCATTCTTCAGCTGCTTCACAGGTTAAATATTTCCCTCAAGACCAGTTTATTTGGTTCCTCGGAGGTTTCTAGTCATATGCTCTCTCACCATCCTGTGTGCACGGTTACAGTAGTACTCAGTAGACTATAACTATAATTGATTTGTCTGTCTCTACTACATTGTGTCTGGGTTATGATCTGAGCTTCTGGCTTTCTACTTGGTACTTAGGGATAGTCAGCTTTTAGCAAATGGTGATTTTGATCTGTGTTTGAAATGTGACATTTCACTTTGATTTGTAAGATAGTCCTGATAAAAGTAGATTCTTTTTAAAAGATTTATTAACCTATTTTAAAAATGATTTAGATCAAGGATGCCTGCCTTTTTTTTTTTTTTCTTTTGTTCCCTATTTTTTATCTCCTTTGAACCGGAAAATGACCATACTTCCTTGGTCTTCCAAGGAAGACTTCCTTGGGTATTCAAAGATGAAACTATGGACCAGTATTTTAACCTTGATGCTTTCCATCTTTCTATAGGATGATGCTAATAAAAATGGTGGCAAGTGGATCATTCGACTTCGGAAGGGCTTAGCTTCCCGCTGCTGGGAGAATCTCATCCTGGCCATGCTGGGGGAGCAATTCATGGTTGGGGAGGAGATCTGTGGGGCTGTGGTCTCTGTCCGCTTTCAGGTGAGTCAGCCTGGGCCAGTGTTCTTGTGTTGCCGCTGCTCTCATTGCTGCTTCTGGTTGGTTTGATAAATCATTCTGTTCCTCCCTTAGGAGGACATTATTTCTATATGGAATAAGACCGCCAGCGACCAAGCAACCACAGCCCGAATCCGGGATACTCTTCGGCGCGTGCTTAACCTACCTCCCAACACCATTATGGAATACAAAACCCACACCGACAGCATCAAGTACGTGTTGGGGGGGCTGGGGGGTACAGGTCCCTGAGCTTAGCAGAAGTAGCTCCATAGTTGGGCCCAGATGCATGTGGTCATACTTGACACTGACTTGTGAAGTAGGGACACACCAGCCCCCTCCAGGGCTTTGGCCACTTGTTGAAGTTCTTGTTCGTGAGTCTCCAAGGGCCTACTGTGAGGTGCTATGGAGCAGAGAGCCCTTCTGCAGGAACCCAGTTTCCCTGCCTGGGCTGGCTTCACTTCTGTAGGCTGTCTTGTCTTTCTTAATACTAACCACTATTTTAAAACGAAAGACAAAGCTCTTTCAGAGGTTTTTCATGGCTGCTTTTAAAGACGATTTCATTGAACAATAAAATCCTCTTCCCTACCCACCCTGACCCCACCTCTGCATGTCTGTTTAACCTGTCAGCTTTAGTCTGTTTTCTTTGTCTTGGGAGAGTGACTTCTTATCAGCAGTGGTGACTCCACTTTCTATGTATAGAACTGAAGTCTAGAGGAACTGTGCAGATTGTGAGAGGAGAAGGGAGGGGACAGGAGAAAGAAGCTTGCATCCCACTGTCCACATTGAGAATAACTGATGAGGGCTTGCTCCTTCAGGGACAGTGACAGATGAGCTCAGGTCATTATGACTAGGTGTAGGAGGAGCTTCCAGGCTGTCTCAAAGTTGGAAGGAAAGCCAGCCAGCCAGGAGTCAGGTCTCTTTATTGTCTCCTGTGGCCCTGAGTTAGTATGTATGTGCCTTTGGGAAGTCTCTACAACTCTGCATCAGTTTCTCCAGCTATAAGATGGGAGTACAGGAATAAATAGTATTGTTGTGGTAACTTTGTAACTGAAGGTCCTCAGGGCAGGAAACCTCTTACAGGACCAAGTATTACTGCTGTCATCATTAGTATAATATCATCATCATGCCATTCCTATTCAAGACTAATGGTGAGCCCAGTGGTTGTATTCATCAGCAGGCAGATGTGAGACTTTCCCATGCATTCACATACGATGTTGTAGGTGGAGTTCGCTTATACCAGCTAGGTGCCAGTTTTTAACTGGGAGTACTGCCATGGGAACAGGTCCAACATCAGATGGTTGCCTCTGACTCATCGGAGCCACCAGCACTCATTTGCCATCTGTAGCCCTGGTTGCTTGTTTCAGCAATCCTGTACAGCACTGTTTTTCTTAGAGAAGGTGTGTCTTAACTCTCTGCTGCGGGACAGAAGTAGTGTCTGCCCTCCTGCTAGGTGTAGTTAAAGCTCTAAAGGTTACATCTTTCCGTAGGATTCTTGTTATTAGGTTCCCATCTAACCTGGTTAGGAAAGGGAAAGAGTAGTTTCCATTCACTCCCCACTGTTCTCCCCTTTCTGATACCTGGAGGCAGTTCATCTTGACTTGTGAAATCCCATAAACAGTATTTCCAGGACCTAGGAGCCTCTGGGACTCCTGCCCTGCAGCTGTAACACCCTCCTCAAGACCCAGATGCCACTTTCCCTTGCTCCCCACTCTCTTTCCTCTCCCATTGAGCTACCTTTTGCACTTCCACTAGAATGCCAGGCAGGCTGGGCCCCCAAAGGCTCCTTTTTCAAAACCTCTGGAAGCCGCGATTGAATGTGCCATGACCCTCTCCCTCTCTGGATGGCACCATCATTGAAGCTGGCGTCATCGGAGTCTCTTGTTCTGTTGGCGTGTCACCCGGAAGACCCTTCTGTCCTGGACAAGAGGAACGGAAGAGCATGTTATCCTTTGAGAACAGGCTGACAGCAGCAACTACTACAACAGCTGAGATCACAAATAAATGGTGCTAAACCAGCTTGTCTCATGCTCTTGCTCTTTATGGTGCATCAAGATGTGGCCTTTGGATTGACTGTCGCCATTATCAAGGGATGGCACACAGACTTCTCCATGCAGGGCCATTGAGGGAATGCAGCTTCATACCCACAAGCCCATTATGTAGTCATATGGTACTTTATTCCAGGACTGTTGTGGTCTAACATAATAAGGTGATGTCTAGCTCTCAAAGTAAGACTCCACTGCCTAGTGCTCAAGTGTACTAGTTTCTGTCCAGTTAGACTGACAGCTGGCCCAGAGTGGCTGCTGAGTTCAGGTCCAGAGTTGAAAGTCTCATAAGGTTGGAAAGGGTTATCTTTGCCTTTTCTTTGCTAACTTCTATTTGCCTTTAGTTCATAGAAATCTCTTGCTTGGAGCTAAAGCCCTGCTTCTGTCTGTCTGTGGCTGTACATACATACTTTTTGCTTTGTGCTAATGGGGTATTCTCTCTGGTGCCAAAGCTGCTTGGCAACCTCCCCCCTTTTCTTGCAGAGTAGATTGTCTTCCTCTTTGGTAGTCTTGCTTGGTGAGAGTCCTTCATTCCTTCCAGCCTAGGGTTACTGTGCAGGGTCTAGGGTGAGAGGTGCCTTCATCTTGGGGGGATTCGCCTTTGAGGTAATCTGAAAGCATATGTACCAGCATTGTGACACTATGGCTTTGGCATATGTGTGCGTTCAGCTTGGCTTTCAGGCCCTTAACCTGCTTGGAGAGTTTCAGCAAGCTTTGTTAACTATAACCCCAAAACTAAAAGTTAAAAAGCATTTTTATGAACTCTGGGTTGCCAGAATGGGAGGTACCTCCAAGGTTGAGTTTTCCAGAGTGCCTCATCCAATCTGGCAGCAGCACATTCCTTAACACTAGCTGGCTGACTTAACCCTAGTCTTTGTGTGGTCCAAAAGTCCACAAACTCGGTGAGACCTTAGGCTCTGTGTTCTGGGAGTGCTTGTGCTGTGTCTGCTTTATCATGTTCTCTAAATTGACTGAAATATCTAGAAAAGAGATTTGCTGGACTGCAGAAAGCCTGTTGTGTGTTGAGCACTTGTCAAACATTGGCTTTCTTGGGCCTTTTGCCTTATCTTTCACTGTGAGGTACATGTGCATTGTGGCTGCATCAGCCAGTAAACTTGATGCCACTTTGCAGAGTTAGAGCCTCTCAGCAGCAGACTGAGCTGAGACCCCCTTCAGATCCCAGCCACATGTGAGGTGTCAGCACTGCTCCTGCCCTGGCCTGTTCCTTGTAGCTTTTGTTTGAGCCAGTGAACAAGATCTGCTGAGACTTGAGAAAGAGCCAGTAGTAATGGTTGTCTCCCAAGTACTCTGGAGATAGGGCTGCTAATGAGTGAGGGGCATGTTTTTAGGAGTTGCTCAGCTTCTTCACTCAAGCATTCCGCATTCCTCCAGCTTGCTTGTATTTTGGCCAGTTTCTAGTGTCCTTTACCTGTCTCGTCTTTCCAGCCTTCCCTGGTCACCCTGCCTGTTGCTATTTCCTGCCGCACACCTGGGTGAACCATGAAGTATCCCTTGCCCTCCAGAGGCCGTTTAGCTTGGTCTTTGTGATACTGACTATATCCCTAAGAAAGATAAGGCCTACTCACTTGTGTTTGTATCAGGTCATAGATCTGGAACTTGCCATGTAGTCCACACCGGCCCCCAACTTCACAGCAGAATCCTGGGACTAGAGGTGTATGCCACCATGCCCATCTCATATGCAGCTCATGGCTTCTTCTAATGAAGCAGATTTGTAGTTGAGTTTTCATAGGTTTGGGCCTTATATCAAATGGCTCACTGCATCCTCTGCTTGAAGAGAAACCTCATAACACATTCTGAATTCTAGGGCCACCAGGGTAGTACTGTCACAAAGGCAGCTAACATAACACTGTCTTGTGAGCAAATTGCTCTTTGGAGCTGCCACACTGTATTCCTTGTACCTGGGACTGGAATGGCAAAAGGGCCCTCTTCCCATAGTGGAACACAGTGCTGGATAAGACTGGTAAGGTTTTTCTGCAGACAATAAGGGAGAAGGAGAGATACAGGCCAAATTGAGGAGACTTTTCTTCACCTGGTCTGACTGTCATTGTATTTCAGCATTAAACTTTGACATACAGATGAGGGCCCACCCAGTCACTGTCTTAGTTCAGTCAAACTCTGGTGATGCTGGGCCACTTTAAGCTTAATAAGTATCTGACCTTGGATTGTGCTCATCTGGCTGAACCCCTGTCTAGTGTTGAAGGCTGACTAAGAACAAGGCACTAATGCCTATAGAGGTCTAGAAGATGAAATTACACACAAATGAGAACTCCCAGTTCTGAGAATTTGCTTTCTGGTGAGATGGGATCAGTTGGCCTTAAAGAGCTCATTGTCGCTGTCACTGGAATCTGCTCAGAAGTCTGAGTAGGCTGTGTTAGTCCCCGGATTGTTTCTAGACACTCAGGTCCTAAGACAATGGTTAGGATAACATCTTTAAAGGAGAAAGTTCTGATGTCAGCTAATGTGCATGGAATGCCAGTTGGAGGGAAGTAACCAGAAATTCACACCTGGCTGACCTCTGAGACTGTGAGTGAGCACACCAAAGTCCCTGGCCAAGTGCTTTATTTTCCCTGAATCTGTACAAGGAAGTTTCCAAAGCCAGAGTCTTCATGTCTGAGCTTAGTTTATTCTGGAGTGTACCAGGAAGACCTCTGGAGCCTTCTAGGTCTTCACCCAGTGAACTGTTGTTAGGCAAGTATAGTAGGGAAAGGCCCTCCTGGAAACAAGGATAAATGAGATGAACTTCAACCCTGCTATGTGACCTTGTTGACTTTTAACTCACTTAAAGTAGAAGTTAAGTCCTGCTGTTTGAGAGACCCCAGGTCATTGTCCAAGCACTGAGTTTTCTTTTGTCTTCATTGAGAGCGAAGAGTGAAGCTGCCTCCAGCATCCTTAGGAACTAGCATACAACTCATCACTGTCTCCAGAAAGAGCTTGGGAATTGACAGGTTCTAGCATACTTCTTAAACAGTCTTAGTTTTTCTTGGAGTCATTGTCGTAAGCTAGTCGTTTTTCTGGAAAACATAAATGCTGCTATGCTATAGAGGGAAAATATTGATGAAACTGGGGTATACATTGCCTAGTCCTTAATTAGTAATTTTACTTATTTTTGAGACATGTTCTCACAATGTAGTCTTGGCCATCCTAGGATTCACTATGTAGACCAGACTGGCCTCAAACTTACAGAAGTCCATTTTCCTCTGTTTCCCAAGTACTAAGATTAAAGGTATTGCCACCTTGCCCAGTTCCCTATTCCTTCTTTTTTTTTAAAAAAAAAAAAAAAAGGGGAAAACTGTTTAGAATGCCTGGTAATTAAATATATTTTAGTACTTACAATACTAAATGTGTAGTGAGTGTCATGATATTTTGTCACTCAGTGCTGTTGCTACCTTAAACCAAGAAAAGAGTAATTGTCTGGGCAGGCTGGTAGTACAAGCCTTTAATCCTGGCACTAGGGAGGCAGACGCAGGCTGATCTCAGTGGGCTTGGGGCCATTCTGGTCTACATAGCAAGTTCTAGGCCAGCATTAAGTTTGATATACAGTGCCCAAGAAAATCACTGCTTTCAAACTGAAAAGTGGACAGGCTAGAAAGGTGAGAGCTGTGGGGCAATGAGAGCTTCCAGAACACTAGAGGATCTAATTTTATCCTTTTTCATAAAGCAGCCACAGAGGGCCTATCTGTGGAACAGTGGCTGTGCTGTGAGCTTTGAATGTGCGTACTCCCACCACTCACACTTCTAATTCCTTCCTAATTACGTTCCTAAATTATGCTCATCAAAAAACAGAAGTTGTACTGAGCTCTGTTAACAGGATATGTTAGCTACCATGACCCACACATCTTAAATCTAAAGATAAGACTTATGGGTGTTTTCAGAAGCAGATAGAGCCTGACATATTTAGTACTAATCTCAAGTTTATAAAGGCTAGAAGGTTGGAAAAGTAAAAGCAGAGAAAATGACGTAACTGGGTTGCGTCTTTAGACATCATAAAATGCTAGTGAATCCTTGACCTGGATCCCCCCAGGGTCAGGCCCAATGAAGACGTGTTTCTACTACCTGTTCCCAGATCCAGGGTAGCAAAGGCAAGAACTGTTGCCCTTTGCTGAAGAAAGATGGAAACATTTGTGGGCATGGCTGAGCTTCAACTCTGACCTCTGTGGCCTCCCCTTTTACCCCTGTTGAACACTAGCGAGGCCTCAAGAGAGTAGTGAAGGCTAGACTTCTAAGTACAGCAAACTGAAAATGCCAGCTGCCTGCCATCTAAGAAGAAAACCTGCTGGGAGCTTCACTCTACTCAGCTTCTGTGTCTCCAGTCAGCATGGAGGGCATCAGAAAGTGGGAGGTGGGATGATGGTGTCTGCTCTGTTCTAAGCGTTTGATCTGAATGTGCTGTTGTTTTTTGTCTCTGGTTTACCAGGGCCTGGGAGGAGTTTCATGGCCTGGTGAACAGCAGCGGCCGCTGATCGGACGCTCCCCCTCTGTCTCTCACACTCAGGGTAGGGCCTTGTCTACCTTCTCTGTAACCCCATGACATGCCTCTCAGCCATAGGAGCCCTCTCCCCAAGGGGATGCCTGTTTGCCTCCAGCCTTGTTCTGCCAGCATTGCATCTCAAGGAAACATGGAGTTCCAGACTCTGCCTCCCTGGACCCTGTGTCTCAAGATTAACCCTGTATAGCTCACCGGCCCTTATGATTCTGTGTTCCTGTTTGGCTCTCTGCACCAACAGATCTGAGATCTCTTTAGATGCTAACATTTCATGAGAGTAAATATCTTCCTGTTTAGTTCAGATACAGCCATTTTTAAGCCATCTGCCAACGTTCCCGTGGCCAAAGGACAGTTCCATAGACCCCTGTGTGGGTTAGGTGAGAGAGATGTCTCACTGATGATGATGCCTGTCAGTTGTGAGGAAACAGTATTGTAAAATTGGTTTCCACAATGAAAGACAACAGACGGATGGATTTGAGGACTATAAGAGACCATGGCATGACATGACAAGAGATGGGCCCCAAAGTTGGGAAGGGCTGGTCCAACTCCAGCATCTGCCTGCCTGAGTATTTGCAGTTCGTCAAGATAGTGTCCAGCTCACATCTGTCTCTAGCAGAGGGACCCGGTAAGTTTAGCTGAAATGGAATATTTTCCTCAGTGAGAGCCTCCTCCTAGATGTCAAGCACCATGTGCCTCTGTGATAGCTGCTTCAGAAGCCCCCTCCCCCAGGAAGGAAATGAAGGTTTTCCAGACAAGGGGACCTGCCACCCTCAGATGAGTCAAATGAGGTGACTCTAAGGAATAGGAGCAGGTGACTGCACATCTGGGTGCTCTGTGGTCCAGTGTGATCTAGGGTGACCTGTTGGAGGGTTCCTGAAAGTAGATGGTGTTCCCAACTCCCTTTTTGGTTTTGTTTTGTTTTGTTTTAATAGGAGGTGGGTAGGGAGGGGTGTGTGTGTGTGTGTGTGTGTGTGTGTGTGTGTGTGTGTGTGTGTGTGTGTGTGTGTGTGTGTGAGAGAGAGAGAGAGAGAGAGAGAGAGAGAGAGAGAGAGAGAGTGTGAGCTAGAGAGAGAGAGAGAGAGAGAGAGAGAGAGAGAGTGTGAGCTAGAGAGAGCTTACAGAGATTTCCCTGTATCTGCCTCCCGGGTAGGAGCATGGGGATTACAGACTTGCACCATCCTGCTGGCCTTTTATAGGTTCTGAGAATTCAGACTCAAGTCCTTATGCTTGCATAGCAAACACTTTGCCCACTAAGCTATCTCTCTAGCCCTTGTTTTTATTTTTTGAGACAGGGTCCATGTAGCCCAGGCTGGCCTTGAACTCAGTGTGTAGTTGAGATAACCCTGAACCCCTGATCCTCCTGCCTCCACCTCCCAAGGGGTAGGATCATAGGCATGAGCTACCACACTGAGCTCCCTCTCTCCACCCTGACTTCATAGTTTGATTCTGCTTTAATTTAAATTTTGGCCAAGAGTAGTGATTTATACCTATACTCTCAGCAATGAGAAAGCCGACGCAGGAGGATTGCTAAGTATTTGCAATCAGCCCAAGTGACACGGTGAGTTCAAGGCCCGCCTGGTTTATGGTGCAGTCTTATATGTCCTCCTTTGCTGTCAGCCCTGCAAAAAGTCTTTAAACTAGAAATTTAAAATGACTCCTTTCTTAGCACATACTAAATTATCCCAAGAAAAATACCCTTGAAGTATTTGGAGAGGTCATATCTGCATAATTACCATGGTAGATTTTCTCTGTTTGTAGCTCTTCTGTTCTTCCTCAAGCACTTGCTGTCCATGGGTTTAGGAGCTTTGAGGAACATTCTAATTTAAACCTAAAAGGCTACCACATTATCTGACCCAGCTTGAAAGGACCTCATATGTCACCTCTACTGATTGGGTCTTGCTTTAGGTGAGAGTGGCATCCTAGGACACAGACACCTGCTACAAGACACCTTAGCTAGCCTCTTGCTTTATTGTTTCCTTATACAAATAGATCATGTTCTGTAGAGAAAATTGATTTAAAAACTGCTGTTTAAATAATTCTATCTGGGCAGAGCCAGGTATGATGGTACGTGCCTTTAATCCCAGCATTTGGGAGACAGGCAGGTGGATCACTGTGAGTTCGAGGCCTGCCTGTTCTACAAACCGAGTCCAGGACAGCCAAGATAACACAGAGAAACCTTGTCTCAGAAAAACCAACAACAACAAAAAATTTCTACCTGGGCAGGGTGTCACACACCTATAGTCCTAATACGACAGAGGCAGGAGTACTGAATTTCAAGGTTTGTATGGGTTGTGTCTTGCCACGCCCTCTGCAAAAAAAAAAAAAAAAAAAAGAAAGAAAAAGAAAAAAATGAAGATAGTAGCTCGTACATAGAACTATAGCGCTTGAGAGGTAGAGGCAATAGGATCAGGAGTCCAGGGTCATTGTCCCTTACATAGCAAGCTCAAAACCAACTTGTGCTGCATGAGCCCTTGTCTCAAAACAATACATGCATACATCTTAAATCACAAATGTTTTCCCCAAATTACCTATTTTATGTGTTTACATAGTCTAGGGATTTTACTTAACTTTCATTATGAAGCCATGACTTTTAGTGAAATTACCACTAAGTCAGTAGGAGAGGATCCTAGTTACCTAATGACTGGGCTAACATGGACAGAACAAGGGGGTGTGACGTAGGTCAGTGCTGCTGTCATGGTGGGTTAGTAAGAGATGAGATTTAGAAGTCACTCCCATTGAACCTAGAAAGATCTTAAAACTGTGCTGACTCTTCAGGGAGAGAAGAAGCCAAAACCGCCCACCAGGGTAGACTGCAGACGCCGGGGGTGAGGTCAGGGTCAAGCAGGGTAGTAGGCCATGATGAGCTCCTATTCTAAGCCAGCTTTCCAGAGCAGAGTCTTGGGTGGCCCAGGGACACCTTGGTGCCACCACTGAGCACAGGTGTATAGACCGACACTTCCAGAGAGGAAGACATCCTTCTGAGGAACTATTTTACCCCTCTATCCAAAGGAGTTAGCCCCTGCCTTAGCCTCTTGTTTCCAAAGTTAGAACTTGAATTTAAAAGTGACCATTTTGAAGCAAAGAAAATTAGAAAGTCATTTGAGAATATTTAGGCAACAGTTTTCACACTGGGAATAGGAATTTAGGAACCGGTTTGAATGGGGTCTGGTGTTTCTGAGATCTCAAAACAGCATAACTTAACAATTCAGAAGGATTTCCCCTAGGGCTATGGGCCTGGGGCCTCGGGTGCCCTGTATGTTCCGAGGTGCCCTGAGCACATCCCATCATAACTACCTGCTGGTTTGTTGTTCAGGTGGTTGGTTGGCTGGTTAGTTTTAAAAGCGCAGAAGCACAGAGATAAGTGTGATGGTGCTCACCTGTAATCTTAGCACTCAGGGACTGAGGCAGGAGGATCACAAGTTTTGAGGCCAGCAAGGTCTACATAGCAAGTTCCAATTCAAGGTAAAGAAAAGGACAAGCTGATTTAGGGAGAAGAGGCCACTGACAGCCTCTGACACTTCCTGTCCACTCTCTTCTTTCTGTTACCTAACTTCTTGTTCTGTAGCTAGACCTGACTGAATGTAGTTCTTAGCTAGTCTAGGGAAAAACACACCTCAGAGTACTTTTTTTTTTTTTTTTCATTTTTCAAGACAGGGTTTCTCTGTGTAACCTTGACTATCTTAGACTGACTTTCTAGACCAGGCTGGCCTCTGTCTCCTGAGTGCTGAGATTCAGGCGTGTGCCATCGTGCCTGATGCCTCAGACTAAATTTGGCACTAAATGTTCTAAACTGTTACTGTGTTTAGAAAGACTGGACTACAACTATAGGCCCTTGCCTCCTTCCACCCGCCTCAGCCTGCCCTGGCCGAGCCTGCTGCCTACCTTCATTGCTCTTTGTTTTCCTGTCAGATAACTGGGAAGGGTCTCCTGGGTTCTGGCTCTTCTACTCTTCTTTATTGTCCATCTTGCCAATGAACCTTCAAGTGATAGGACGGACTGCTTAGGCTTTCTGACTGGCAAGGCCCTGATGGGAAGTCCAGCAATACCTGACTGCTGAAGGAAAGTGGAGCCGAGCTCTGCAGTGGGCCTGCACAGCATCAGTCAGTACTTTCCTGAGCTCCTCTTCCTGCCCCACAGCTGTCCTGGGTCCAGAGGCTCAGATACCCACCTCCTTATCCAGGACAGACTTGTGCCTCTCTTCCTGGGTTGGAGAGTCCTGTCACTTTCCACTGGCCCACCTTTCTGTTCATCTTTCTCACAAGAGCAGATTTGTTTCTGTTGAGCCTTATCTGGGCACAGATGTGGCACTGAGAGGGAAGAGGTGGAGCACAGCAAACGTCCTGTATGGTTGCTTCAGCATGTGGCATGTATAGAAGCAGTATGGTCTGAAACGCAGACTTAGTGACACAGCACTTCCTCCTGCTTTCCTCTTTGGTACTGTTAGGAATCCTTACCATCTTTTGTTGGCCTCTGTGACGACAACTCAGAGGAATCTGTCCTTATGAAAGGTTTGCATACCACTTAAAAGATGGTTCCCAGTTAGCCTTGTGTTCAGCTTCATAGATGAAAACAGTTGATAAATGAGCCACAGGGTCATGTGTGTCAGAGAAGGGCCAGTGAGCTTTGGAAATAACATCAGTTTCTTGCAAGTTTCCCTGGAGCAGCTCACCCATCTCTTGGTGTACAGAACAGTTGATATCTAGTTGTAGAGCTCATGGTCACTGTCAGCATGCTTCCAGCTGCCAGTAGCAGGAGGGAACTGCCCTGTGGCAGCCCGAACAAACACTCTCTTCATTGTTTATTTACTCTAGACCAGTTGCCCAGTTAAATGTAGCAGTGTTAGGGAAGATCAGTTAAGGCCACAGCACTACAGTGTCTCTTTAAAATGAAAAGGTTATTGACTTCAGAAGCCTGAGTAATGAGAGTTTGCTTCATGTAAACAGAAAGCCCTGGGCTAGGGCAGTAGCTGATTGGACCTTAAAGTCCTGTCAAGGAAACCCATGAGATTTTTGAGATTTAGGTGATAGGACCTGCTTAGCTGTGGCTGGATTTCTAGTGTGAGAAAGGTGGTCAGGGATGCTTGCACCCAGTAGAAGGCACATAAGACACATATTGGGAGCACCTTACGTTCCCATGTTCCTCTTTCTGGAAAAAACTTCAGACCAGAGTACACTCTGTGTAGATGCAGTTTGGTTTTAAACAAGGCTTGTGGGTGGGGTTGGATTTGTTATTGAATGGTCTGATCGTGTCTTCTCCCCCATTTCACCTGCCCACCTGCCATTGGGTCCTTGTCCTACCATGTGTAACTGTTAGTTTCAGCCTTTCTTAAAGTGTTATATACAGGCAAATGAATTCATATGTAGCTTTTCTCCTCCACCTTCATTGGAGATGGCTGTTGTGTACCAGAGACTGTCTATTGATCTTGGAGATGTCTCCATATTAGCAGAAGTCTTCTCCTTTTATTCTCCTTAAAGCTGCAGTGTCCCATTGTGAGAATGCATGCATTACTACTTCACCTGCACTGGGGGAGTTACTAACCTTTTGCCTTGCCAAGCAACAGGCTGGAAGTGTTTACAGGGATTTGCAGGCTGCCATTTGGCTTTAGATTGGCAGGGAAGGGCTGGTCATGGAGAGCTGGAGAGCTGGTCAGGCCCTGCCCCGTATGTGTGTGCTTATACCTAGGTGGTCCATATATTGAATACTCTATTTTCTCCCATTTTCTCTTTCAGGGACAATTCAAGCTTTCGAAATACAAAAATCACATTGTGAAAGTACACAAGCTGGCAATAATCCTTTTCTGTTTGTGTGTTTGTCTGAAATGGATGTGAGGCTCAGGCAGTCCTGTCTGCTCACTAAAGGGGTGTACCTAAGCCACGTGCTCCCTTTCTGCACTCGTTCCTGGAAGACGGACTCCGCTAGACACCTTCCAGCATTGCTGACCGTATAAAGCGGGAAGAATGGGGAAAATATGACTTTGTAATAGACAAACACTTCTGAGTGGGGTTCTGTGTGGGAGTGCAGCTGTCTTCTTGGTGTGTGCTGTCCAGATGCCTTGTGGCATCCTGCTGTACTCTCCTGCTGTTCAAAGGACTTGATGACCGACCACGTGTATGTGCCCTGTGTTGGGTCTGAGCTGAGCGTTATCAGTATTATGAATGCTTGCACATCCAGGCACAGCCTCTGCTTAGAGTTGAAGAGATCCAAATACCTCTCCCAGCTCTGCTGTTAAGTTATTGTGTGTTCCTCTCCCCCAAGCCTACCACTCTGAACATCTGTTAGGATATGATGAGAGCCTAGGATTCTGTGTCCTTTGCGCCTTACACCTCTAGTGGGGACTCTTCTTAGGCACTGTGGCACTTACATTGTGATCCTGGCCAGCACAGGTTTTGCTGATGAAACCTAGGTATCTGCCCTGTAAAAAGCTGGAGAAGAGTGCAGTTCAATCAGAAGATAGATTATAGTGCAGGTCCTATGTGTAGGGTTGGGGCTGAGGGCAGTGACTGAAACCAGCCTCACATGCAAGTGGGACTTGTGTGCTGAGCATGGTCTGTGGGGCTTGCATGTCCCTCATGGAAGAGGAAGCTGCCACTGGTTAGTGCCACATTAACACTTAGTGTGTAGGTCCCACAATGCTGAAATGGACATCTGAAGAAGTGGCAGCCTTCCTGGATGCTTTTATTTGATGGCTGTGTCCATCAGCTGTGGTTGGAAAAGTCTTTTGGTCCTCAACACCTGGATGTAAGCAAATTGTCCAGCTCCTCCATATGCAAAAGGCTCCTGCAGGCATGTCCTCATGAGAGAAGCTGAGTGATCTGACTTTGGGAGCCTGAGGCCAGAGAGATCAAAAAAGCACCCAAGATCAAGGAAGAAATGGGCAGCTGCAGCAATTTCAAGTAGCCCTGTGTGCTGGGCTCTTGTGAGCCGAGATGGCAGTACCTTAAATTAAGGCCTCTATAGCATGTCCCTGAAGCCTGGGGTTCCTCAGCCACGGGTCTCAGGAATTCTGAAGTAACAGCATCTCCTTGTAGCCATCATACTCTTCCTTCTTTCCAACTCCTCCTCCAGGCATTGCTGTCTGGGGATGCCTTTCCTTGAAAGAACAGAGTGCAGGGGCCAAGAGGAAAGGTGTTTGTGCTGTGGGTGAAGCCATCTGAGAAGAAAGTCCAGCAGTGATGGAAACTCCAGGAATCTGAAGAATGTATTCTGGGGTGGTTGTGAAGGGCTCCAGCAACACCAGAGCATCACTGGCTGTCAAGGAGGCAGAGGCTGCCTCTGGAGGCTTGACTAAGGCAGGTGGCCTCACATTGGCCTATGCGCAGGTCGCCTCAAAAATTCCAAAGAGCAGACATTTGGACTTGCCTTCCTTTGGGCATCTCTCTGGTGTGTGTGTGTGTGTGTGTGTGTGTGTGTGTGTGTGTGTGTGTGTG
>OU015743.1:21964284-22003521 GCA_907169655.1 Acomys percivali | reverse complement strand
GTGTGTGTGTGTGTGTGTGTGTGTGTGTGTGTGTGTGTGTGTGTGTGTACAGTGTCTAAGAGTGAGGCCTGTGTCAGGCCTAATGGTTAGATGTTTTGTTTTGCTTTTTTTAAAAAAAAATCTTTTGTTCAGATATTTGAATCTCCTAGATAATTGAATTTTCTAGAGCTGCTTGTCTTTCCCCACCCTCTTAGTATTTGACAGTTGGGTTTTTCCCCTCGCATCTAAAGTCTGTGGCCCCTGCTCCCATTAGAGTGAGGGGTTCTCACAGTCCGGCAGCAGCTCAACCCCAGTGTTCTTCCAGGTGCTCTGCCCAACAGCTTAGGGGGAAATTGACTAGTCAGTTTACTCAAACCACTCATTTTTCCCCAAACTAGCTGGAGAAGTATCTCCACTTATTTTGACTTCACAGGCGTCTGGTAGGCCGAGGTACCACATGGCTATGGTTATCAGCTGTTCTCGGAACAGGTTGAGGCCTGCCAGAACCAGTGTGACCAGCATGACAGGTTGCTGCTAGAGAAGGGAGAGTCGGGTTTGTGCTGGTCTCTCTTCTGCCTCCATGGCCCTCTCCTCTTAAGAGCCTTTCTCCGTGTGTGTGTGTGTGTGTGTGTGTGTGTTTCCCTGTGACACTGGCAGTGGGGATACTTTTCAACCAGAGAAAAGCTTGTCAGTGCTCCAAGAATGAATTTCCAAGTATTTGCTGGAGGGGAAGGAGCAGGGCTGTGACAGTGGTGTAGCGTTGCACTTTGAGAGGATTGTCTACTGCAGTAATAAATGGAAAGTATCAGCAAGAGCAGGCTGTGTCTTGTTACTACAAGGGTAGTTGGGACACTGGTGGGAGGGTGGTAGCAGCTCTGTCCTAGTGTCTGTTTGCAGTGCATTCCAGGACTGTGGGGTATAGGCAATGCGAACAGCACTGACAGCTCCAGTGTGAAAGAGTCTCAACAGTTCCATGTAGCGTAGGGTGTCCTCAGGCTTATATGTAGTAGGAGACTTTGAGCTTCTGAGTCTCCTGCCTCTGTCTTCTAAATGCTGGGAATACAGGCCTCTGCTGTCATTCTAGGTCAGTCTATGCAGTGCTAGGGACTGAACCCAGGGCTTCCTGCGTGTTACTCAAGTGTTCTTCCAACTAAGCCACATCTCCAGCCCTCTAGTTAGCTTTAGCCATTGCCAGAATTCAGTTTACATTTTCGTTACTGTTTGTTGGACAGGATCTTACCATGTTGGCCAGGCTGACTGATCCTGAATTTACATGAATCTCATGTCTCTGGCTCTTCACTGCTGGGGTTAGAGGTGTATCTACCTTCAGATTACATACTTAACATCAGAAAAATGCTGTTAATTATCCTTAACTGGGGATAAGAAATATTGGGGTAAAGACAGACATTCAAAGAACCTGGGAGATGATAGATCCCAAGAGATATGATTCATCAATAAAGAGAAAAATACGGAAGGAATGGGGTTGTTCCTAAGTGCAGACTGAGAAGCTTGCACATACTCTCTGCTGAACTGTGCAGGGCTGTTCAGTGCTCCAGGAGAAGATTTAAGTGCCTCTGAGGTCCCTGCACTTGGCCTGGAGAAGAGGACCAGTGCCAGAGCACGGGTTATAAATGCCTGTGCAGAATTTACTCCCTTAATCCTGGCGAGGCGGAAGTTTGGGGAGGTCTGAGAAGCTGAGTTCTGGGCTGGAGCCCCCAACTCTGCTCAGTCTTGGAACCTGGAAATTCTGGCGGCTTCCAGGACGAAGAGACTGAGTCTAGATAGAAAAGTGGACCTGTGGTAGTGTTTTGTGACGTCTGAATCAGGACACATCGAGGGCCAGGACTTTTTTTTACTAAGATTGTGAACTTAGCTCATACGAAAAGTTGAGACTTGGAGAAGAAACTACTTGGGGGTGGGGGTGGGTTCTAACAGATAACTTTTATTACCAAGAATAAAACTGCAAGAAAAACAAATGCTATGCAGCTAGCTGCTCACGGGAGCGGCTTTGTAGGGAAACAGCATCCTACAGGGAGGAGGGAAGGCTTTAGGTTCCAGAAAAACTTCCTCAGCATTTGAGCTGTCAAAAATGAAGACGGGGCTTAGAGAGGTGGCTCAGTGGTTAAGAGCACTGTCTGCTCTTCCAGAGTTCAATTCCCAGCAACCACACGATGGCTCACAACCATCTCTAATGGGATCTGGTGCCCTTTTCTGGTGTCTACGCATACATGTAATTTAGGCAGAACACTATATATGTAATAAATAAATAAATAAATAAATAAATAAATAAATAAATAAATCTTTTTTAAAAAATGAAGAGAGTGAGCTGGGCATGGTGGTAACACACCTTTAATCCCAGCACTTGGGAGGCAGAGGCAGGCGGATCTCTGTGAGTTTGAGGCCAACCTGCTCTACAAAGTGAGTCCAGGATAGCCAGGGCTCCACAGAGAAACCCTGTCTCAAAAAGCAAAACAAAACAAAATGAAGAGGGTGGCTGGGCCTGGGAGAAACAACAGAGGACAGAAGATCACCTATTGGGGATTTGCCAAGGGGGTCCCAAGTAGCAGTCAAAAAGGTGAACTAGATGGCTTTGGAAGCCTCATCCTGCTGTGGTATCTGAGGATTTTAGAATGGACCTGCTACTTGAAAGTTCAGTAGTATCAGACAGGTGAAAGGATGACTCTCTGGCCAGCCTTTCCTAACTGCTTGCCAGGATGAGATAGACAAGGGATGGTGTGTGGCTCCTAAAAGCCCAGCAGGAAGTCTCAAAGGCTCAGGACAACAAGGAGCAACATCAGATGTCAGAAGCTCCAGCACCTGCTACACCCCGACCCGTCCTCCTAAGCCAGGTCATTGCCTACTCCAGCTACCCACAGGATCGCCCTCTGCAAGCATCCCTGATCATCAGACTGGCCCCCAACCAGTCCTCCCCCAACCCACCCTCAACAAGGTTTGTCTCCCCTCTCTAAATGGCTTTCCAGAGTTTGTTTTTCATTTGAGGCAGGGTATTGCTGTAACCCAGGCTGGCCTTGACTCTCTTACCTTTCTGTTTGAGCCTCCCAAGTGCTGTGATTCCAGGCATGAACCACTGTGCCCAACTGCAGGATGTGTTTTGTGTTTCTATAATCCCAGAACTCAGAAAGCAGAGGTAGGGGAATAACAAAGGCAAGGATAGCTTCAGCTACACAGTGAGACTGTTCTGAAGCAAAACAAAACAAAGTCCTCAAATTAGAGAAAACTGATAGATCGACATAAGGAGATACAATTCATCAATAAAGAGAAAAGTGCTAACAAACCATAAAAAGACACGGTCCCTTGAATGCTATTACAACTCCATGACACTATGGAAAAGAAAATGCAGTGGACACAGGAAGGAAATGAGTAGTTGCTGGACATTGGCAGGAGGTGGGAATAGCTGGAGCACTCCAGACGTGGTATGATGGATTCCTGCCAGCTCACATTCATCAACACATTGCAAGAGGTACACGAACAGTGAGTGCTCTTAACCACTGAGCGTCTGTCCAGCCCTCAGCTGTAATAGTTTTTTTAACTATGATTGTAAGGTCACAAGGTTCCTTTGTGACAAATTATTATTCTTTTATACTGTATAGTAGTTTTTGTTTTGTTTTACTGAATTAAGAACACTGATAACTTAAAAATTCTACCTCCTCACTACCATATTAAAATGGCTAACCAGGAATTGTGGGGCACACCTTTAATTCTAGCACTTGGGAGGCAGAGGCAGGTAGATCTCTGAGTTCAAGACCAACCTGGTCTACAGAGCAAGTTCCAGGGCAGCCAGGGCTACATAGAGACTGTCTCAACCTCCCACCTGCAAGGAAAGACTTAAGCTACTTGTATCAAACATCCAATACAAACTGACCACCACCTGCTTACAGCAGGCGTCAGTCTGACATGCTTATTCACTGATCCTATAGCATAATTATAGGTCATGATTTTAGTGTTTATTCTTTGTCTCACGAAATCCAAGGACCATGCCAGCTCTTCTACTAGTTGTCATGGCTCCAGTATGAATTCTTTCTGTGTGAACAAGGTGGACCCATCAAAAGGTCAGGTGCTCTAAAACACAGATCCCCAATCCTGTGGCTACAATTAACAGGGACAGGTGGAAGGGAACCCTTCAGAAAGTGTGCTGCAAAAATGCCTTCTTTCTGTGCTTGTTTCTCAAGCTAAGAGCAGCTGTGTGCATGAGATGTTTAAAGCCTACATTAAGGTAGAGATGGGCAGCTTTGTACACTTATCAGTGGCAACAGTGGTATTGTTCTGCCTGCTCTCTTTCTGAGGCAGTTTGATTTGTACTTGCAAAAAAATATTTATTTGAGCCAAGTGGTGATGGCACGCTCCTTTAATCCCAGCACTTGGAAGGCAGAAGCAGGTGGATCTCCCTGTGTTCAAGGCCAGCAAGTCCCAGGACAGCCAGGGCTACACAGAGAAACCATGTCTCAAAAAACCAAATAAATAAATAAATAAATAAAATTTTTTGTAGATTGAGTATGGCAGGACATTACTTTAATCCTAGCACCTAGAAGACAGAGGTAGGTGGCTCTCTGTGAGTTCAAGGCCAGCCAGGTCTTCATATCAGGTTCCAGGACAGCCAGAGCTACATAATAGAGCCTGTATGCAGAAGATTAATTGTCACCATTGTCACTATTAATTGACAGGGTCTCTTTTGTAGCCCTGACTAGCTTGGAACACTATGGAGACCAAGCTGTCCTTGAACTCTCAGCAATCCTCCTGCCTCAACCTCACAGCTGCTGGGAAGAGAAAAGACCTTGCCAACAAGAGCCAATGGCAAGGAAGAATGGACGGAAGTGCTCACAAGAGGGAGAAGTGCTCCCTTCCCAACAGCCAGAGTCAGCCAGTGCACGGTGACAAGGTACTGCCACACCTTGAAAACGAGGAGACATCACCCAAGAAGTAAAGGCTGTTCCTGACCCCCCCTGAAAGGTTTGAAAACAAGTCTTCAAAAGACTAGAACAATTTGGAAGTGAAGGGTCTGCTTGCCATAAAAGCCCTGACGCTCTTTAAAGACACACTGCATAGTCCACCTGCCAAAACCATAAACTTCACAGTGTTTGGTATCCAATAAAAATTCCTTAACATAGGAGGAAGAACCAGAAAATGGCCTTAGTCTGTAGAGCAGATGCTATAAGTAGGCCAACAAGGGCAAATTTTCTAAATTTCCATTTAAAATGAATCTTCAACTAACATTCCTTAGTGAAAATTGGAACTAGAATCCATCCTCTTGTCTCACTGCTTGCTCCCCGTTTCCACCGAGCAGTGAGCTGCTGCTAGTGACCCCCAACAATGGATCAGCTCTGCGGTGTGACCTTATTACCAAGGCTGTCACACCAGGCCCAATGACAATGTCACCTCCTCTAGAGAGTCCTCTCTGGCCTCCTGCGATGTCTTCTTGCTGCCCCGTCTTTTTTTCCTTGCCATTTCTTTCCTTTTTTCTTTTTTTGCAGTGCATGTTGAATTTTTGTGAGTGTAAAATCATCTCCCTCAGAGACTATAAACTGAGGCCTAGTGTGCGACTAAGTCGTGAGGAAGCAGCACCTAGTTCAGTCCTAGAGCAAGTATTCCTGTAAGGCCTTCGGGAAGCGCACTGGCTGCGGGAACAGATCGCTCAGCCGCTGCTCTCCGCGTCTCTCTTCAGGTTAAGAACTGTGGCGCGGAGGGCATCGCCTTCGACTGGAGTCGTCCGGAGGCACAAAATGCAAAATACAGCCGGTGCTCTTTAAAGACCTTTGACAAAGTCTGCACTGACCCCTTCTCAGCCCAGGTTGGTTTTGGTCCAGTTCCCAACCTGGTACGCGGTCATGCCCGGCTGCGTCCACTAGAGGGCACTCCGCGACCCCAGTTCCCGCGGGGCAGCCAGTTTGCAACCGTTTTTAAAGGCTGGGTCTGCTCAGGCCAGTCTTGGAGAGAGAATCTGAAAACATGAAGTCTGAAAAGCCTGCGACATTCCCGGCTCTTACCTGTCCAGGAATGGAGCGGCTTTCTAACCTTAATCCTCTGCGCCCCAAGCCGGGGGTCGCCTGGGGAAGTGGGGGATAGGGCTGGTACAGCCCTGGACATCCACTCTGACCCTGGACTTTAAATCAGGGGAGCACCAGATCCCTCCATTTTCACAGAAGCAGGCCCTATCAGAAACGTTCTCTCTTCCCCTCTCCTTCGATCCTTGCCTTCCTGTCTCTTGTTTTGGGGTAGGGTCTTGCTCCTGTCTAACTCACTAAGTGGTAGAAGATGGCTGGCCTTGAACTCTGTCATTGTGCTGCCTCCTCCCAAGGGCCGAAATGGCAGGTGTGTGCCACCACTGTAGGAAGGCATTTTTGACTTTGCTAATTAAAAAAATAACATTAGTTCAATCTTTTTGGCCTTTCGAAACAGGGTTTCTCTGTGTAGCCTTGGCTTGTCCTGGGCTTGCTTTGTAGACCAGGCTGGCCTCGAACTCTGCCTCCCTGAGTGCTGGGATTTAAGCCACCGCACTTGCTCTAGTTCATCCTTCTTTTGAGGCAATCTCAGAACTTCATTCATGGCAGGCAAGTGCGTTATTACAAAACGACACTCCAGCACCCTGTTTTTTGTTTCATTTAATTTATTTGCTTTTTAAAATAAAAGTAAACAGTAAAATAATTTTGCAATTACCTGAGGAGGAAGGTGGGGAGGAGTGCTTTTGCAGATAGTAGAACAACAAGGAAAGTGAATGGAGGGAACGTCAGGGTAACCGGGGGAAAAAACCAAAAAGCAAAAACCAGGAAGCAGAAGCACACATTCAAACATCTCATTATCATGATACTAGAAAATGGATGGACGGTACACTGACCAAACCTTTAATGCACGAGCATGACTGAAGATCTGCTATTAAAAATCAGAAGTTAGGGGCTAGAGAGGTAGCTCAGAGGTTAAGAGCACTGTCTGCTCTTCCAGAGGTCCTGAGTTCAATTCCCAGCAACCACATGGTGGCTCACAACCATCTGTAATGTGATCTGGTGCCCTCTTCTGGTGTGCATTATCATATACATTAAATCAATCAATTAATCAATCAATCAATAAATATTTTTTAAAAAATCAAAAATTAGAGGCTGGAGAGCTGGCTCAGTGGTAAAGAGCATTGGCTGTTCAATTCCCAGTACCCACATGACAGTCTATAACTTCAGTTCCAGGGAATCCAACACCCTCACACAGACATACATGCAAGGCAAAACACCAATGCACATAAAACAAAAGTAAATAGATCTTTAGAAGTAATCAGAAATTATTTATCTGTAGAGATTGACTTTTACCTGTGTGTTCTGTTCTGTGTGTACATGCCCTGTGTGTCCAGATACCCAAGGAAGCTGGAAGAGGGCACTGGGTCCCCAAAGTTCACCACAGGAGGTTGTGAGCAGCCTGATGTGGGCGCTGGGACCTGAGCCCAGGCCCTCTAGAAGAGCACACTTAATCCATCAGCCGTTTCTTCAATGCCTCCTCCTATTTACTTTTAATGTCCATTAGGCAAACATGTTCTGGATTCTTTGTTATTTGGCATTGAACCAAAGACTAAAAATGTGCTCTACCTCTAAGTTATAACATCAGCCTCTGTAAGGGGCTCAGAGGGGAGCTAAGATTAATTAAAATATACATTTTTTTTTTTGAGACAGGGTAATGCAGGCTGGCCTGAAACTCAAAATCCTTGCCTCGGTTTCCCAGATGCTGGGATTATAGGCCCACCCAGAATAAATTTTCACTTCAACTATTCTTGACTTTTCACCTTTGTTGGATTGTTTTTCAGTGCTCACATGTGCCAGGTACTATGCTCGGGATCAGGGATCCAAGGTGACTTCATGAAGGCCCCTCTAAGTTTTCCCTCAGTAGGAGGGACAGCTGTGCCACTCAGGGAGGACCAGGGGAGACGTCTTGGGCTTCTTTCTCCTTTCACTTCCCACACTTACTGCCCTTTCACCTCCAGGCCATGCATCCCTCCTGATAGCAAACCCGCTTGTCATCCCCAGGATGGAAACACCCTCACCCACGGGTGTGGGCCTGAGCCGGCGGTCATTCTCAACAGGGGCCGGACACAGCGCACAGCATGCGCTCCCCTTTAGGTGTTCTGGGGTTCTTCAGCAGGTGCACAGTTCAGGTGAGCCCCTGAAGCACCTGTAGTTGCCTCTGCAGGTGGGTGGCGGGGGAACCCCTGGGTCTGCTTCTCAAAAGAAGGGCTTCATGCAGACACATGTCTTGGGTGATGGGCATGGTCACTGTGGTGGTGGCGCACATGTCGTCCACTCAACTCTCCGTGGGATAAGAGACCAGGGCTCAAAACACTGACTACCTCTCAACCCCCACACAGAGTAATAAGTCCAGAGAGGAAGGAGTGGGGCCGAGGAAGAGAGCCATCCACCACATACATGCCAGGAGAGGCTGGAGTGCGAAGGGTTAGTTCTGAGTCTCAGATTTAGGGCATCAAAACATAACAAGGGAGCCGAGCAGGGTAGTGCACACAGTTAATCCCAGCACTAGGGGAGGCAGAGGCAGGTGGATCTCTGTGAGTTTGAGGCCAGCCTGGTCTACAAAGCGAGTCCAGGACAGCCAAGGCTACACAGGGAAACATTGTCTTGAAAAATCAAAAGAAAACAAAAACATAGCAAGGGGCACCGTTTGCCGTGTTTTGTTTTGAAACAGGTCTGTTGTAGCCCAAGTTGGCCCCAAACTCACTATGTGGCCAAAGATGACCGTGAGCTTCTGAGGCTTCTGCTTCCCTAGTGTTAGAAGTACAGATGCCCACCACCTTGCTCAGTCTGCAGTCCTAGGGCTTCTTGTGTGCTAGGCAGCCTACCAACTGAGCTACATCCACATCATATTTATATACATTATAGCTGGGCATGGTGCGCACACCTTTAACCCCTGCACTTTGGAAGCCGAGGCAGGATCTCTGTGAGTTCCAGGACATAGTAGGCTCTGGACAGGCAGGCCTATATGGCTTCTTTTCTCTTCTTCACCTCCTTCTAGGACTGGCAGTTGTAGACTGTAGAGTTGTAGACTGGGTTTAGGGGTGTGTGTGTGTGTGTGTGTGTGTGTGTGTGTTTACCCCTGTGTGGTTTGGGGTTTTGTTTGTTTGTTTGTTTTTGGTTTTTCAAGGCAGGATTTCTCTGTAGCCTTGGCTGACCTAGACTTGCTTTGTAGACCAGGCTGGCCTCAAACTCACAGTGATCCATCTGCCTCTGCCTCTGCCTCCCGAGTGCTGGGATTAAAGGTGTGCACCACCCTGCCCGGCCAGGTTTTGTTTTTAAATTACTATTTTTCATACAGACCTATTCAATGAAAGAGACTGTAGGTGCCACCAGAGACCATCAAGGGCCAGGGAGCAGGTGGATTAAGGTCCCTATGCTGTTGTCTGCTTCTTAAGGAGTCACCAGCTGCTTGCAGGGTCCTGCTGTTAAGCCCAGCCAGGCTCAGCAGGTGGAGATGGACAAGGTGCCCAGCAGGTGGAAGAAATTGAGAGAACAGGGATGGCACTGGCCAGCTGGGAACCTGCTCCTGCCTGCTGTGGGTCCAGGGGCCTCAGGAAAGAACAGTGTCAAGGCTGGAGAGATGCCACTTGCTGCTCTTACAGAGAACCTAGGTTCGGTTCCCCAATACCCACATGGTAGCTCACATACATTTGTGACTCCAGTTTTAGGGGATCTGATGCCCTCTTCTGGCCTCCGGCACCAGACAGACACATCCCTGGTACACAGACATACATGCAGGTAAAACATTCAAACATATAAACTGAAAATAAATAAGCCTAAAGGAAGACAAGGAGGAGGAGGAGAAAGAGCGCAAAGAGGAATTTCTGAGATGTCCCTTGTGAGTCTGAGGAAGAAAGGCCACAGCTCAACACTTTAGTCCCCCTGGATCTTGAGAGGGGGACTGTGTGCCCACACCTTACCCACGCTACCTTTGTGCTAAGCCCTCTCATAGCGAGGGGCTCCAGCTGTCTAGAGAATGAAGACTCAGCCCAGCTGTGAGCCCTAAGGCAAGGCAGAGGACTTGGTGACTACTCAACAGCGGACACAGTCCCCTCAGCCTCCCCCACCTCAGGTGGGGCAATTTCCTCCCAACCTCAGGGCTAAAGCTGACATCCCTTAGGTGAAAACTGTTCTAGGCACTGGGGCACTGCCAATAGGAAGCCTGTTCGGATGTTCAGGAACTGGGCCAGCTGAGAGCTTGCATGGCCTGGGGTCCTCCTGGCAGCTTGTTCCCCACAGCAGCCACCATGGACCTCCTGTCAGACCTGTCAGACCTCCTGGGGGCTCTGTTCCCCCAGGTTAGTACTGGTTCCCCAATCCAGCTTCCCTTCCGGAAGAGAGCCAGTGGGCCTATCTGATACCAGCCTGCTGGTAACCGCTCCCACCTCTTTATCTGCCCAGCCCAGTCCATATTTGGGCACAGTGACACCAGCTGGTAATGACATCGTGGAGTCTACGTCATCTCAGCTTTGTTCTGTTGAAGTTTCTAAGTTAGCTGGGCTTGAGGTACCCATGTACCTGGCTTCTTCCTCTTTGAGCTTTTTATTGACATGAAAACAAGTGTGAGCCTCAGAAGTTACTAAGAATAAATTCAAAGGGAAGTTACAGGCCAATAGCGAATGCCCACAATACATGTCTGCCAAAGGGTTTGTGCCAGAATTATATAAGGAACTTTTACATCTTGGTAAGAGACCATGCAACCAGAAGTGGGCCCAAAAACGTGAACAAACACGGTACCAAGAAGATTCATGGAGGGTTAACAGACAAATGAAGTACTAACCAGCATCACTGGTCACTGGGAAATGCTGTTCAAAACCACAGTGAGGCTGAAGGTGTGGCTCAGTTGGCAATTACTTGCCTAGTATGAACAAAGCCCTGGCTCTGGTTCCCCAGCACCACGTAAACTGGCCACGGATGACCCACTTGTAATCCTAGCACTTGGGAGGTAGAGGCAGGAAGATCAGAAATGCAAGGCTAGCCTGTGTTACCAGAGACCTTACCAGAGAGGTGGAGGTAGAGAGAGGGGGGTGGAAGGATGGATAGATAGATGATAGATAGATAGATACATAGATAGATAGATAGATAGATAGATAGATAGATAGATAGACAGACAGACAGACAGACAGACAGACAGACAGACAGACAGACAGAGTGAGCTATAAGGAGAATGGAGAATTTAAGGCCAGCTTGGGCTACATAGCAACATACTACCAGGCAGTGCTCTTCAGGAGCTCAAATACTAAAATTAGAACATAGAAAAGATTAGCATGATCCCTGAGCAAGGATGATATGAGAATTTATATATGAAGCAGTTTGTATCTTTCTTTTTTTTTAGTTTTGTTTTCCTGGTAGCCTTGGCTATCTTGGACTTGCTTTGTAGACCAGGCTGGCCTTGAACTCACAGAGATCTACTTGCCTCTGTCTCTCTGAGTGCTGGGATCACAGGTGTGCGCCATCACACCCAGCTAGCAGTCTGTATTTTTACAGGGGGAAAAAGAGGCTAGGTGTAGGGCTGAGTGCACTTGCCTTGTACTAAAGTCCTGGGCCACAAACCTCTGAAAGTGTCACACACGAGGAAGTGGGACTTTTCCAAATGGAAGCATAATATTTAGAACCTTTGCTGCCCTCCTCTCAGTAACTAACAGAACCTACACACAAAGCCACAAACAGCGATTGTCACCACAGCTTGCTAGTAACAGACCGGACTAAAAGCAGCTCCAGTGCTCACCATGAACAATAAGCAATAAGCGAGCTGTGGTATATCCACCCAACAGGAAGCTGTTCCTCAGGGAGAGGAAGGAGCCACGTTGGAGAAGTGCGACTGCGGTGACTCTACTTATACAGAAGAGTCAGCACAAGGGACTCTATGACCTCTGAGGCCTGTCCTGGTCCCCTTGGAATGCTTCCCTGGCCTCTTCATGGAAGCCCCGCCTTGTGCCCTTGTGGCTCAGCAGCGTGAGTCTCGGGTGTGTGTGTGTGTGTGTGTGTGTGAGAGAGAGAGAGAGAGAGAGAGAGAGAGAGAGAGAGAGAGAGAGAGAGAGAGAGGGAGAGAACACAAACACAGAGGCCAGAGACTTTGGATTTCCAGAACTGGAGTCACAGGCAGTTGTGAGCCGCCTAATGTGGGGGATGAGAAGCGAACTCATGACCTCTGCAAGAGCAGCAAGGGCTCTTAACTGCTCAGCCATCTCTGTTTTCTTCTTTGTTGTGTTAATTATTCCAAGTAAACAATTAACTCTGTGTGGTTCAGCTGATTGGTTCCCTGCGATCTAAAGGAAGCTCTTAGCTCTAGCTTAATGGCCCAGTCTCTATGTAGAGGCAGAGCTAGGTGTATGTGGTACGGATCTTGTTACACAAGCAGTAGACGCAGCACCATGTGCAGCTTTTAACAGATGCACATCCAGGCCAAGGCTGCCATCACACGTGTTCACCACAGTACGCCTGCTTTAGTCCTTGTGGGTGCTTGCTGGCCTGCGTGTGTTTGAGGCAATCTCCCATAGCCACAGCCATGGACCACCACAGGCTTAGGCTTTGGATTTAAATAGATCGAGGCTCCTGCTGCAGCTTGCCTGTGCCTGTCTGTCCATGCCCAGGCCTGTTTGTCTAGATTTGGCCCTGGGTGGTGCTGTCAGGCTATACAGCGACTGGGGGGCGGACGCCGGGTTTCCTCCTGAGAAGAGGTTACGAGGCTGTATTCTCTTATAGTCTGTATGTCTCTACTCTTTGAAGCAATGCTTTGCTGAATGACACAGTTTCTTTTAATAGCACGGTCGTTTTCTTTTAATAAAGCACAGCATCATACCAGGCATTTGTTGTGGCTTCACACACACACACACACACACACACACACACACACACACACACAGTGGCAAACCACCTTCCCAGCAGCCACTAGGAGGAAGGTGCTCTGTGGACAGATAGGTGGCTGGACCAACAAAACACAGTCCACATACACAGTGGCATCATCGCCTCCTTAGAGCGAAAGGAGGCCTGACACAAAGCTACAACAGGGATACCATGACGACCTCAGCTCAGAGAAACCAGGTAGATTCTGGAAGGACGGGTGCTGTTGGAGTCTGGTAACCCATGTGAGGAACGTAGAATAGTCAAATTTCTAGCGACTACATAAAAAATCGGTTGATGTGGGCAGGGGAAGAGGGCAAGGAATTGCTGGTTTCATGTGATTTGGGGGGTGGGGGGCAGTTCACGGAGCCTAGGCTGGCTTCAATGTTTTGTGTCTCCTAAAATAACCTTGAACTCCTCCTGATCCTCCTGTCTCAGCCTTCCAAGTATGGGGGTTGTAGGCGCCAGCCACGGTGGCTCCTGCATTTGGATGGTTCAGATGGTAACTTTATCAGTCAAAGCCACACAGAATCTTAGCATAGAAGTCATAACCAATCTCAGTTCTCAGAACGCTGAGGCAGGAGGATCACAGGTTTGAGGCCATCCTGGGCTAAGTAATGAGAGTCTATATTCAAAAAGGATGGAAGGAAGGAAGGAAGGAGAGGGAGGAGGGAGGGAGGGAGAGAGGAGAGGGAGGAGGGGGAAGGGGGGAGGGAGGGGAGAGAGAACACAGTGCTAGACTCTCACACACCCCTATCTTATGCCGGCTTCCAGGCACATCTCTCAACACAATGCTATCCCCAACTTCTAGCATTTCTCTCTTGGTATGAACTTTACACGAACATTCAGGATGCCTTTCTGGGCTCTTCTCTATCTGCCTTCATGACATTTATGAGAACTATTCATGTTTCCACGTGTTCATTTTCACAGCTGCGTAGAATTACACTGTATGAGTTTTACCATTCATTAACAGGCATGTGGATTGTTTCTGGTTTGGTGTCTGCCTTTCAGTACACGCCTTTCTGTTTGGTGCATGCTGGGAAATCTGCCTCCTTCTTCTCCTCCTCTTTCCCCTCTTCCCCCCACCCCACCGTGTGTGTGTGTGTGTGTGTGTGTGTGTGTGTGTGTGTGTGTGGCTTGGGGCCAGACCCAGGACTTTGAATGTTAAGCCAATGCTCTGCTCCTAAACTGCACCCTTACTCCTTACTAGTCCTATTATTTTTCTTAAGTCCCCCCCCAGACAAGGTGTCCTGAACTCACTTTGTAGACCAGGCTGGCCTCGAACTCAGAGATCTGCCTGCCCACGCCTCCAGAGTGTTGGGATTAAAGGCAAGTGCCACCACACTTGGCTTGTTTTTTAAGTTTTTAGCCCTATTGTTTTGTAAGTTTTATGCTCAGCAGGATTTTGTCAGTTAATTAAAACTACCTGTAGCTCATTCATTTCAGTTAATGTTCATGTTTTCTTACAATCTTATAGCTCTGAATATAATTTCATGTTATATATACTTTATTTTAATTTATTTGTGTCTATGTGAGTGTGTCTGTGTGTGTGTGCCTGAAACTGGAGTTGCAGACAGCTGGGAGCTGGGAGCTGAACTCAGGCCCTTTAAAAAGAGTAAGCAGTGCTCTTAACCACTGAGCCATCTCTCTAGCCCCAGCTCTAATTATTTTTAAACATTTCTTCTCCTCTTTGTGAATTTGTGTGAAGTTTCTCAAATATTCATACCTAACTGTACTAGGACTGCTCTCCCCAATATGGGTAGCATCCTTTGAAGGAGGTGGCAATATGAATTGCTCCTGCCTCGGTAAGCTGGCCACCTCCTCTCTCATCTGTCTCCTCCTTCACACTGGGATTTGCATCCTCAGTGCTCCTGCTCCTCACATTGGGACAGAATCCCACCCGGTACCTGATTTCCCAGGGAGCAGGTCAGCCCACCTCTCAGCCCCCATGATCTCCGGAACCAGTTCCCATAGAAACCTCTTCTTCGGCATCTCTGTGTTCCTCTAGAGACCCACCACAATCCCACGTGAAGTTGCTGTGGGAAACAACTCAACAGTCCCTAAGAAGGTTGAGTATAGGAACACCATCTCACCTAGCAAATTATACAGATCCATGAGAATCAAAACTGAACGTCCACATGGAAATGGAACATGAACTTCCACAGAAGCCTAGCTCTTTGTATTTAGGAGGTGAAAATAAACCAAAATCCCACCAAGTAATAAATGATGGTACATTCATCCAATGGAATAGTATTCTGCCACAAGAGAGAGAGAGAGAGAGAGAGAGAGAGAGAGAGAGAGAGAGAGAGAGAGAGAGAGAGATGAGTATCTATTGCATACACTACCTAGGTGAACTGTCACCACCTAGAGATGATGGGACCTGGGAGAATGGAGCCAATAAAGGAGGTGGACGAAAGTCTCATGCAATAGCCAACTCTATTCAGAGCATCTGACAATTCATTTTGAGGGTTAAGAAGAATCACAAGAGTAAAGTCTACAATCACAAGGACAAGCTGCGTGTGGCAAAAAAACAAAAACAAAAACAAAAACAAAACATGCTTTTCCATAGAAGCATATAAACCTTTGCTTGAACAACAGGAGTAAGCAATAACAAGCAATCGGAAATAAACTCACTCCTATCCACCACACCTGGGACGGGGGTGAAGGCACATCTCAAGAATAGTTCCATGTGTTGAAGAAACTGAGGTCACAAGACTCATGTCATGGTGGTGCACACCACGCACTTGGGAGGCAGAGGCAGGCAGGTGGCTGTGAGTTCAAGGCCAGCCTGGTTTACAAAGAGAGTTCCAGGACAGCCAGGGCTACACAGAGAACCCCTGAAGACTGGTGTCTTCTTTTCCTGTAGTTTTCAGATAGTGAACCTTGGAAACAATTTTAGAAAGTGAAAGAAGCCAAACACCTGTTCAAATGTGCCGTGAATCTTTTTGAATGAAATACTTAGACCAACCAAATCTGTGGAGATAGAAACAGAATGAGAGAGATAGGAGCTGGAGGGCTGGGGTGTGAAATGATGTCCTAAGACATACAAGTATTTTTCTGGATGATGACTACGTTTTGGAACTACAAGGAAGTAGTATTTGCACAATGGTGTGAATGCGCCAAATGCCACTTAAAGGAAGGAAGGAAAGAAAGAAAAGGGCTAATTGAAGTGGCACATCCCTGTAATCCCTGCACTTGAGAGACAGAGGCAGGATGATCAGAAATTTAAGTCATCCTCAACTACATAGTAATTTTGTGGCCACTATGGGTGACATGAGACCCTGTTTTTGTTGGTTGGGTTTTGGTTTTATTGTTTTGTTTCAGAGAGAGAGAGAGAGAGAGATGAAGGCAAGGAGGGAGGGGCTGGGACCAGCTCAATCCCTGAAGCCCTAGCCTGACTCACACACAAGGAAAGGTTGCCACTGATTCTATGTGTGATGTTAATCATCTTTCCATCAACGAAACAATCATCTGAGGTTGTGGCCATGGTCAGTTGGCCATGGTCAGTTGTGGTTTCTTAATAGCTCTTCCTCCCTTTTTCACCCCAATCCCTTCCAACACCCCAACACAAGGTAGGGGAAAAAGGCTAGAGGGAGAAGGGGTGTGGTTCTTTTTGGCTATTTCCTGATGTTTAGGGTCCTCCGGTTCCTTGGGGGTAAGTCCAATCCTCATTTCAGGATATCTCTAACTTCTCATCCAACTGCATCAACAGCAACCAGGAGCAGCAGAGGGGAGCAGCAGGGAAGGACAACAGCATTCTTTCTTCCTGAACCCCCAGTCTTTCTCTGGATCTGGCATTTATTCCCTCTCCAGAGTCCTCAGAATTAAACTATCTGCAGCTGGCAAAGAGCCCCTCTCAAAACCAGCCAATTGTCTGCTGCACTGGACAGTCTGGATCAGCCCTCATATCCCACACCTGGGATTAAAGCAAAAACATGTTTACATAACTGAGAACCCAAAACTTCCATAACCACCACATGTTGGGATGATACTATTGGGCACATACTGGGTTAAATAAAATAAAATATATTAAAATTACTTTCATCAGGGTGTGGGTGAGTGTCTGTGTGTGTGTATGAGAGGAGAGAGAGAGAGAGAGAGAGAGAGAGAGAGAGAGAGTTGCTGGAGGTCTTGGAGGTCGGCCCAGGACCTGTGCATGCTAAGCGTTCACTAAGCTATGAACTTCATTCAGACCTTCCTTTTACGTTGGGTACTAGAAAGTTTAAAATACTCAGCAGAGGATGATGGAAAACATCTGTCATCCATGCACTTAGAAAGTAAAGGCAAAGCAGAAAGAATTCAAGGCCAGCTTAGCTACACAGTAAGTTCGAGGCCCAGCGTGGCATACATTATAGCTTACTTCGAAAAAACCAAAAGTAAAATAAAAAATTTTTAAAGTCTTCTGTTAGATGGTCTGACCATCAGTGCTGTGTGCAGGTGGACAGAGATGAAGATGATGTCCTTGTCATCTGTTCATCTAGGCTATACCTGGGAAAGCCTGGCTCAGGGGAGGAATGGGGGTGGGGAGGATTGAACCACCCTAGGTGCTGGAACCTACAGCTGGTTAACAGGGTTGAGGATGAGGGAGCAGGAGAAGGATCCTGAGGGAATGGCTGTGAAATGGGGTGGGACCCTCCTGTAGCCGTGCCCAGGCTGCAGGAAGAGCTGTGTCAGGCGAGGGACAGGAAAGGGCATTGCTGACTATCTGTCCTTGTTCCTTTTTTTGTGAACTCGGCACAAGCTAGAGTCATCTGGAAAGACCTTCAAAGGACAAAATGCTTCCATCATATTGCCTATAGGGAAGACCTGTAGGGCATTTTAAAAAATTAGTGATTGATGTGGGAAAACCCAGTTTACTGGAGTTGGTGCCATGGCTGGGCATGTGGCCCCTAGGAGCAAGCCAGTGGCATCACTCCTTCTCGGGCTCTGATTCAGTTCCCGCCTCCTGGTTCCTGCCCCAATTCAGTTCCCACCTTGGTTTACCTCAACAATGGACTATGCTTGGGCATATAAACCAAATAAACCCTTTCCTCCCCAAATTGCTTCCAATAGTGGTGTCTTTATCACAGCAATAGAGACCCAGCTAAGACACCAGCTTTGGTGGTGATGTCTGTAATCTCCACATCTGGGAGACTGAGCCAAGAGGCTGTGCCTCACAACAAGGCCATGCCTCAAAAGAATCTTTCCATGTTCTTCTTTTCTCTCCCTCTCTTTTGTTCATTCTTTCAAGACAGGATTTGTCTGTCCTGGCTGTCCTGGAACTCAGGCAGTCTTTGAACTCAGAGATCCACCTGTCTCTGCCTCCTGAGTGCTGTGCTTCAAGGTGTGAGCCACCGCTGCCTGGCCCATGTTTTTCTTTTAGCATCATCCCAGAATCTCTTGGCTTTCTAAGATAGCTGTCGTCACCCAGGTAGCCTGGGTCTGCAGTAGGCCCTTGGTATGTCCTGTGGTCCCTAGGTTCTGGATGGTCTCCCAAATCACAGCTGTAGATAGCCAGAGCATAGAGATCTCCAGAAGAGTGCATCTCTGGGGGGTTGAAACCCGATAACCCGGCCCAGAAGGTCTGAGGCATAGAGCCCCCAAACTTTTGCTTCCACATTTGGATGTCCGGTTTTCAGAGGATTCTGCTGCAGCTGAGCCAGCTCTGGACCTCAAGGGCTGGGCCAGGAGTATCACGGGTGCAAGGCTGGCTAGCTGTCAGAAACAGGGCACAACTGTGAGGAACAGTGTGCTGGCAGCGAAGGGGAAATTTTGATGCCAACCACTTCCAAAGGACTGGTATGGCAAGCCCACACCTGTTAGGCCCCCTCACTTCCTGCTGATCATTACTCAAATGTCATCTCTAAGGTACCAGAGGATGTTTTCCTTGGTCCTCTGTTATTTATTTAAACTTATTTTTAGTAATTAAGAGGGTGTATGACTGTGTCAATGTAGGTTGGAGCCGGGGCATGGGTACCTGAGGAGGCCAGGAGGTGTCAGATCCCTTGGAACTGGAGTCACAAGCAGTTGGGAGCCACCCTCAAAGGTGCTGAGAACACAACTGAGATCCTCTGCAAGAGTAGCCAGCGCTTGTAACCGCTGAGCCACCCCTCAAGCCCCATCTTTTGTCTTAGTATATACTAATCGAAATAGATTTGAGGTTTCTCCACACAGCTCTGCCCAAAGTGCATGCAGATGTGTGAGCAAAGTAACCATTGTTGTCTGAAGCCATTGAGTTTGGGGATGGCTTGTTACGTAGAAACTTAACTGGGCCTTGGCCTTGGAGTTAAAACAAGCTTTACACTGGGCTTGGTGGTGCAGGCCTGTAATCACAATGCTCATGAGGTAGAGGCAGGAGGATGAGGAGTTCAAGGCTATCCTTGGCTACATAGACGATTGAGAGTAGCCTAGGCTACATGAGACTTTGTCTAAAAATGAGAGAGAGAGAGAGAGAGAAAGAGAGAGAACAAATAAGAAACATAATTGATTTTTCCTATGAAATGGAGAAATTACTCAGCCACTCCAGAAGAATATTAGCAAAATAAATGAGATCATGGAATGATATAATCAAGTTACAACTGCTCTAGGCAAAACATTAAACCCTCCCTATGTTTCTTCATGGCATTTCTATTTTTCTTTTTTAGATTCACTTTTATCTGTGTGTGTGTGTGTGTGTGTGTGTGTGTGTGTGTGTGTGTGTATGTGTGTGCATGTATGTATATGGATGGAGGGGTGCTCACAAAAGCCAGACGAGAATGTTGGATCCCCTGGAACTGGAGTGGCAGGTGGGTGTGAGCCACTCAGTGTGGATGCTGGGAACTGAACCAGGGACCTCAGCTGCTAGAGCTTTTAATCACTGAGCTATCGCTTCAGCTTTGCCTAATAGTTAAAGCAAACAAGAAAACAAAACAACAGACAATCCCAGTGCTCAGGAGGCAGGTGCAGCGAGCTCTTGGTGAGTCTGAGGCCAGCCTGGTCTACATAGTGAGTTATGGGAAAAAAATCAGAACTACATACTGAGACCTAGCCTCCAAAACACAAAATTATACTCCTTTGTTTTGTGTATGTATGTGGGTGGGTGGGTGCTTGCCACGGTGGATATGCGTGAGGGTCAGAGGACAGTTTTCTGGAGTGAGTTCTTTCCTTCTACAAGGTGGGTCCAGGAGATGGAACTCAGGCTGTCAGGCTTGGCAGCAAACACCTTGTGTAACAGTCTCCTTCAAGATCAAAACATCTCATCCTCCATAGGAGCTCCTCCTGCCACGAGAGATAAGCAACAACAAGATAGGTTCAAGAACTCCCTGAAATTGACTAGATTCACTAGACCCTTCCCTGCCAGAGTCAACAGAGCCCAGCTACAAAGAAGGCTCTCAGATGAGCCTTGCTACCAAGACTCGGACAAGCAGAGTCTTCAAGGAAGACTCTCAGAGGAGAAAAGCTGCAGAGGACTCAGATCAGAACAGCTGCCTGGGAGAGGTTTAGACTGACGGAGGCACCTGGAGAGGACACTGTCCAGCCTGTTGTGCTGGGCAGTGTGCTCCAGGTCCCCAGCTTTGTGTCACCCATGCTAAGGTGGGCGTTGGTGATGCCGTTGTTTTTGAGTCATTTCTGCTCTTGTAAGTAACCCCAATAAAACCCATTGATTCACCAAATTGAACTTTGGTGGTCTGTGGTCTGTGGTGGGTTCCCTGTCTAGGATGAATAGATGACCGTGTTTTGTTTCCCCAGGAAAAGTTTTGTCACACAATATACCTTTACCTACTAGCTCATCTTGCCAGGCACCCAATGGCTTTTTGAACCATTACATACACACTCCATCTTGAACGCAGGCTCTCCTTCATGGCAAGCGCGAAGATCTGCTACTGAGCTGTTCCTCTCATGGCTGTTCACCACATAACTGTTTTTGGTTTGATTTTTTTTTTCCCTTATGAGACAGGGTTTCTCTGTGTAGCCTTGGCTGTCCTGGACTAACTTTGTAGACCAGGCTGGCCTCGAACTCACAGAGATCCTCCTGCCTCTTGCCTCCCTGAGTGCTGGGATTCCAGGCGCCCTCCACAGCACCTGGCTCCATGTTTGGTTTTTGAAGCAGAGGGTCTTACTGTATAAATATAGTCCAACCAAGCTGCTATGATCCTCCTGCCTCAGCCTTCCAAGTGCTGGAATCACAGGCTCACATGAGCCACTATGCCCACGAAAAGTACATTTATTTAATGACATTTTCTTGAACAGCTTTAAAAAAAAGAAACACATATTTTACTTTGTGTGTGCTAGGGATTAAACAAAGGCCCTCTCTCAAGCTAAGCATTGGCACTCCACCCTCGAGCCACACACCCCTCCATTAATTTCTTTTTTGCTTTGTTTCCAAACAGAGGGTCTTGATAGAAACCCCAAGCTGGCTTCCGGCCCTGACATTCTCTTGTCTCTGCCTCCTGAGTGCTGGGGCTATAAGCGTGTGCCCCTTGCCCAGCTAATCAAATTATGCTTTCACCAGAGCACACGCAGGCTCTGAATCTCCCCTGTGGCTCCTAAGATGCACAAGCTAGCAGATCATCCATTTCTGAGGTACACACCGCCAGGCTCACCACAGACACACCCCAGTCCTCAGCCCACAAATGCAGAGCTGGTCCCTAGTGTAGCCACTATCGTGTTTACAAGCTGCTTCTCCACCACGTTTGGCTGATGTAACCCCCATTCGCACCACATCTTTCCTTAGGGAGAATGATGGCGGCTCTACTTGTTTTTACTTCAATCGCTTGTTCTAAAAGAAAGGGGGCGGGGGGGGGGGGGTTAAGAATGAAAAAGCCAAGATACCTACTATATTGGTCTCTTTCCTCCGGGGAATCAGGAATCAGGGGGTTTTCCTCAATTTGTTTATTTGTGTTTAATGTTTTTAGTTTGTTGTGGGAACATTTCAATGCTACAGAAAAGTAGCTCTGCTCTGCCTGGGGGCATCTCTTAATCCGGGGCCTCAAGGCGATGACTGTCGCTAACACACGTAGGGGGGTAGAGATGTCACCAGGAGTACCCAGTTCTCACCAAAGCAGGTCCCAGGCCGAGAGCTCCCAAGTTGGAGCGCTTCTGGAAGAGAATGGAACCGCCTGAACGGTTGCCAAACTTAACTCCCCGGTCCTTGCTACAGGTCTCCAGGGGACTGCGAGGTTCTCCAGATCCCCGAGGGCGGATTCTGGCCGCAAGGTCAGTTAATTTCAGGGTTCAAGACTAGACTGAGGGACGGAGCAGGATCCAGTCCCCAGCCTCTGGGAGGGCTAAGCAGACACGACCCCTAAGACGCGCAGACACTCGCTCGTCCTCTGTCCGACAGGGGGTCGGTCCCACTGCTCCCGCGCCTCCTTAAAGCCGCTCCAGCCCGCAGCTCCACCCCGCCCCGCCCGCCCCGCCTACCTGCTGTTCTACCCAACCGCCGGGTCCCGAATGTCTTCACCAAGCGTCACAAAGCCGCGAGCCTGTAAAGAGCGCACAGCTCTCTGCGTCCGCGTGCCGAATCGCGCATCCCAGCTCCGCCACCACCGCCCGCCACCATGTCCGGCGAGGAACTGGCCCGCAAGCTGCAGCGCCGGCTGAGACTAGAGGCGCCGGCAGAGACCGACCTGGGCGGCTTCCAGCCCACACCCCGCGCTGTCCCAGAAGGGTACGGTGAGCCAGTACCGCTTGCCCACCCGCCCGCGGCCACCGCGGACGCCGAGCTGAGCGCCCGGCTGAGCCGCAGGCTAGACGTCCACCTAGGCGCAGCGCGGTCCCGCCGCTCCAAGGTCTTCAACCCCTACACCGAGTTCCCGGAGTTCAGCCGCCGCCTAATCAAGGATCTGGAGAGCATGTTCAAAATGTGAGCCGTGGTCCTGCGTCTCCGAGGACCGGGAGATCGGGAACAGAGTCAGGGGCTGCCGCGCCCGGGTGGGAAGTTGCGGGAAGGAGGTGCAGGCGTCCTGGGTGCACTGAACGTCCGGCCCAGCGCAGCGAGATCGTGCGCACCAAGTTCTTAACGCGCTTTGGGGGGATGTGAGGGTTAGGGGCCTTCTGTCCTGGGCGGAACTCAGAAGTTCCCATTAAAAAGCCCCCTTCCTTGAGTCCCCTGCTCCTCAGGGCGGAACCCACCCCTACCCCCTGCCTCCCCAGCGCCTGCCTCCCCCAGCTCCTGCCTCCCCCGAGCCCTCCCGCGCCCCCCCATCCCTGTCCCCTCCATTCACAGTTCCAGAGATTTGCTCTGAGCAACTTCTAGGAAACGAGCCCGAGGTGCATCTCAGCTGCCAGCCTTAACTTTATCAAGCCTCAAGGGAGAAATTAGCTGGATTGTCCTTTTATCTTTTAAAACAAAGAAGAAAGTTGGCCCTTGTCTTCCTCGCGGAGTCTGAGAGATGAACCAAGGCTGTGAACTTGGTTGCGTTAAACTCGGAACACACGAGGAAGTCCCCTAGACCAATGCGGGGCCAGGAGCCTCCTGGGGGGCACCTCCTATTCAATTACCCCTTCCAGCCGGTTGAGTTGCAGATGCGGCTGGCTCGGGACTGGTGCCTCCTGCTAGTCACTGGGATGCAAGAGGAGTGCAAAGACCCGATAGGTGGCCTGGCGCGTGAGAAGTCTCTTCCCTGGCCTCATTTCTCCCACTTGAAGTGAGAAAGAAGCAGTCAAGACCCTTGCTTTTCTTCCTCCTCCTCCTCCTCCCCCTCCCCCTCCTCCTCCTCTTTGTTTTGTTTTTAGTTTTAGGTTTTCTTTCTAAGTGGTGACACTCCTATTTAGTCCCATTTGGATTTGGGAAGCAGAGGCAGGCAAATGCTATCTGAGAATTCGAGGCCAGACATGGCTGCATAGTGACACCCAGGCTCAAAAAAACAAAAAACAAAAAAACCACATTTATATATTTACTGTGAGTGTGCATGTGCGAAGAAGTGCTACAGCACACTCATGGAAGTCAAAGGACAAGTTGTGAAAATCCGTTCTGTCCCTCTACTCTGTAGATGTCGGGGTGGAACTCAGGTGGTCAGACCTAGTAGCAAATGCTTACCAACTCGCCGGGCCCCACCTTTGCCTTTTAAGGCCACAAAGTAATCTGTACACCAAAAATGCCTCACTAAGTTATTAATATTATTTCCAGAATTGGGCCGGGTCCGGAAAAATGGCTGGGGGAGCGAAGGCCGCTGGCCAGGTCATGCTTGGGCGTCTTTAAGTGCGCTTGGAATGTGTTTGCCCTCCCGCAAGGAGGTTCTATTTAAAGGCGCTACAGCCTCTGCTACTCATGATTCCAGGTCCGAAGAGCTGGCACCTGCAACACTCACCACCTCTCTCAGTCCCTGTCTCCGAGCAGGATTTGGGCAACTGAGGAAGGTGGAGTTGGGACTAAAGAATGGGACTGGGGTGAAGGCGGGAGAAACCAAGGAAGACACACTGGCTTGACAGAAACAAAGAGACAAACATCCCGCCCCAATCCCCCCCCACACACACACAATGTTTTCTGTGGGTTTTACATTTGGGGGGGATGGCTGCTTTAGCCTGGATGCTCCTTGGTGTATCAGTGCCTCCAGTCCTGGCAGATTCTTCCTCACCTTGCTCTATGGTCTCTCCAGATTTTGTTTTTACTGGGCAACACACTTAGGAAGGGTAAGTTTGTCCACTGCCTAAGAGGCGTAAAATCCATCCATCTTGTGAGACTGAGCAATGTTGGTCCTGGCAAAGAGCAGGCATTGCTCCAGCGTCAAGCTAAGGAGAAGGCAGTGTGTATGTACCCGGGAGTCCCGGGAGAGCTGACAGCTCAAACTGTGCAGGGTGTTTCTACAGAGCTGTACTGTCCATCTGAATTCTAGGTTATATCTTTTTCACCTGCAATAAAACTTAGCATAAACAACAAAGGGAAGTGATCTGGCTCCTAAAACGAAGCCAGCCGCCTGTCTCAGCTGTGGCTGGATCTGTGAGACTCAGGTGATGATGTAGTCAGTGGTATTTCATTTGTCTTTCTCATTCCCTCCCTCCCTCTTTGTTTCTTGATTTATGTGGCATCTCATATAGCCCAAGCCAGCCTTGAATACACTATGTAGCTGAGGCTGGGCCATCTCTTTCTTTCCAAGATAGGGTCTCACTCTGTAGTCCAGACTGGGCTCCAACTGTTGACATTACTTGTGTACACCAACAAGGCCAGTGCAGCTCTTGGTTTCTAAGCCATCTTCCTGTCCTTTCTTTTCTGTTCTTACTCTCAGATGGTTCCTTGCAGTTGCAGAGGATGTGGCCACAGTTGGTCCAGAGAAGCTCAGTGAGAAAAAGTAGTCATCGCAGCCTTTGTATGTGCCCTTTTTAGGTGTGTGTGTGTGTGAGAGAGAGAGAGAGAGAAAGAAAGAGACAGACAGAGAGACACACAGACACAGATACACAGAGACAGAGAGACAGAGATTACTATTTTTAATGGGCTCTTAGCCAGTTAGTTGTTCAGGGTGAATCTATTTGCTCTCATTGGCCAGGACTGAGCCTGGTGCCTTCCCGTTCTCCAAAGGATGCACATGTTTTCCCACATCTGCACCCAGCTCTCCCTACCTACCTCAGGCTCCCCATGCCTAATAGAAACAGGGCTTGCTCAGCTCAGACCTTCCTCAGGCAGGATCCATGAGACCCAGTAATAAAAGCTGATATCCCCAGCTGAATTCTCTTTTTCATCATGTGCTTCTGCTGGGTCTCCCATTCCTGAGGCAGCAGGAACTTCATCCTCTCTCCCCCCACAGTCAGGGCCTCCATGTCTAGGAGATTTCACTGTCTAGACTCTCCTAATAATACGCTGGTTTTAGCTCTCATCCAGCCTGGTGGCCCAGGGGGACACGAAGACCTGACCTCACTTTTTGAAGAGTCCAGAAGTGCCTCGGGCTGGCCAGCTGGCTTGGTTGGAGTCCTCCCTTCTGTCTATTCCATCAGCTGGTATTTGTGTGCACTTACAGGTGTGTGCCTGAGCTCCACTGCCCTTTCCCAGGCAAGTGCAGGCCCCGAGCCCCCTTCCACCCTTCTGTCAAAGCCACTGGGGCTTGGTGATTTGCAGATCTGCTCTGGCCTGGCCATGTCACCTGTCTTATAGGCAGTTAAGGTTCCTTTCCTCTGCCTACAGTATTGCTTGATTTTATTTATTGAGATAGGGTTTTTGTTTGTTTGTTTGTTTTGTCCTTTTTTAACAGAATAACCGAGCTGGTTTGGAACTCGTGGCATTGCTCCTGCTTCAGCCTTCCACTTGTTGAGAAGTATGTGTGTGCCTGCCCCTTTGGCTCTGTATTACTTTTTTCTTTTCTTTCTTTCTTTCTTTCTTTCTTTTTTTTTTTTTTTTTAAGATTTATTTATTTATTATGTATACAGTACTCTGCCTGCAAGCCAATGAAGCACCATGTGGTTGCTGGGAATTGAACTCATGGCCTTTGGAAGAGCAGTCAGTGCTCTTAACCTCTGAGCCATTTCTCCAGCCCCCCTTTCTTCTTCTCTTTGAGAGAGAATTTCGTATATCTTTTTTTTTTTATTTTATGTTGGTTTTTGATTGAGGGTTTTTTCTGTTTATCCTTGGCTGTCCTGGACTCACTTTGTAGACCAGGCTGGCCTCAAACTCACAGCGATCTGCCTGCCTCTGCCTCCCGAGTGCTGGGATTAAAGGCGTGCGCCACCACGCCCGGTGAATTTCGTATATTTTAGGCTAGCCTTGAACTCACGATGTAGCCAAAGCTGCTGCTGCTTCTTCTTCTTCTTCTTCTTCTTCTTCTTCTTCTTCTTCTTCTTCTTCTTCTTCTTCTTCTTTTTTGTTTTGTTTTTCGAGACAGGGTTTCTCTTGTAGCCTTTGCTGTCCCAGATTCGCACTCACAGCAATCCTCTGCCTCTGCCTCTCAAGTGCTGGGATTAAAGGCATGCACAACCACACCCAGTGACTTTGAACTTCTGATCCTCCTGTCTCTAGCTCCCAAGGGCCAGGATAGCAGACTTACACCATCATATCCATCTATGCAACACCGGGGTTTAAACCCAAGGCTTTGTGTATGCTAGGCGAGTACTTTACCAACCAAGCTACACTCCCATCCTTCTGCATGACTTTTAAAAGAAAATAGAAAATTGTAGTGGGACTTCTGAGGTTCAAACCTAACCTCCCCTCCCCTCCCCTTCCCCCTCACTCCCGTCCCAGGAGAGTTCCTTTGGGCAGCTGGTTTAAAAATCCTTTGTGTTTGGGTTCAGTACTCTTCTGCCAGGTGGGGCTGTCTTCTCCTGTGTTATGTGGGAAGCAGTTCTCTGACATTTGCTGGGAAGGCTTCCTGGGTTGGTTTCAGCCACTGACTTTCAAATATTTATTTATTGTTTTTTATGATTATTTTGTCTTTTGCAAGTAGTGTCTCACTCTGAATCCTTGAACTCAAAGCCAGGCTCCTGCCTCAGACTAAGTGCTGGGATTACAGAAATAAGCCTCCACACCTGGCTTTACTCAGAGATTTTCTTTAGATGACTACAGAACTCAGTTCAGTACCCTAGGTAGCTGAAGGCAGCCACACTTAATTCTTCATAGCTCTGAAAGCCTGCAGGACAGGAGTTGGCTGCATAATGCCTGCTCTGCTGCTGGCTCAAGGTGAGAGGGAATCTTCCTGTCCCCCCTCTCTCTCCCTCCCTCCCTCTCTCCATCCATCTATCTGCCTGTCTGTCTGTCTGCTCAGAGGCTTCCAGTTGCTAACTAATCCAAAACAACTTCATCATAGTTTAACTTATTACCTCTGCAAAGACTCTGTTTCCAACCAAGGTCACTTTGTGGCGTTCCTGAGTGGATATGAAAAGAGGGAAAGGGGGCACTACCTAACGCAGGAGAATGAGCGAGACAAGCCACTCAGTACTCAAAACACTCTGGAGAGAGGCTTCCAAGGAGGATCTGAGCTTTATAGGAAGGCAGGAATCTCAGACTTACTTAAAGCCAGCGCCATGCCCCTGCAGCCCACCTCCATCCCCACAGACTAGCCTTCTCAAAACCCGGAGTTCTGTAGAAAAGCCAGCCAGCGGAGCCCAGCCCCACCTGTGCCAGGAGAGCTCTGGCTTCAGCCGGCCTGCCAGAATTTCACTTTTCAGTAGTTTCTAGATGTGCATTCTGATGTCGCCTTCTCTCCCCAGGCCCCTTTGCAGGGTGTAACCTGATTAGTCCAGCACACACAAAGCCCAACCACTCTTTGTCAGGAAGCAAGGCTAGATAGATTCACCCAGACGCAGAAGGAAAATAAAATTCTCCGGCCTTTTATATTTTATTTTCCTGTTTTAAATGACTTGGCATAAGGGTTCCTTGCATTTTCAAAGCTTGGCTTGGGGAGGGGTGAGTGAGGGGGGGTGGGGAGGTAGGGGGGTGGTTTCCCCGCCTGCGACCCCTGGGGAGCTTGCTCAGTTTTTGGAGTAGGTGTCAAGTGTCCTGAGTCCTAAATGGTGCACCGGAGAAGAAAGACAACTTTCTAATGAGTGTGGGAAGCCAGAGGCATCAGCAGCCTGGCCAGAGCTAGTTGCCTCTCTGTTTCCAAGCGTGTAAGTGTGTCATTGGATAGCTGGAGCTGGAGGAATAGTGGCCTGATTTTAAAGGAAGGGTGAGAAGCGCCCAGAAGAAACTGACCCTATAGTGTGTGTGCGTGGCTGAAATGTGATCAGAGCTGGCTGTGCAGTCAAGGTTAGACAGGAAACTTTAATTACCCAGGCTGTTCCAGAGGCCCCTGGCAATGGGGAAGTAATGAGGACAGTCACTTCAGCCGCTTGCAGGCAGGGCCCAAGCACAGCAGCTTAACATGCAGCCCGGGTATCTCTTCAGCACAGCAGTGAGAGCTTGGGTTTCAACTCCCCAAAGAGAGGGTGGGAACTCTAGTGCTGGCCGGCAGGATGCTGTTTTTTTTTTTTTTTAAATGAAGAATCTGAAATGCTGATGTCATGATGCCCTGCCAAGGCCACATTCCCCACCACCAGGACATCGCTGGCCACTAAAGATGTAGACTTCCTTCATCTCTCCCACCTCACTTTCTTCCTCCTTAGTTTGCCTAGCAGGAGACAGGGCAGGAGGAAGAAAGGGGATGCGGGGTGTAGATGACTGGGTTTTCTTCCTTTCTTAGTTTTGGTTCTGGGGCTAGAACTCCGTGCCTGTGCATGTCAAGCATACCCTCTACCATGAAGCTACAGCCTCAGCTCTTCTAGATTGGCTGAGACTTTTTCAGAGATGTGAAGTGTGGGCACGCACAGCAAGGGCAACGGGTCATGGAGAATCCTATCATGAAGGGGAAGGGTGGCTCTGGGAGTCCGTTGTTCTCCTGGGGTACCCAAGTCTGTCTCTGCAATCCATGTCAGTCTCCTGGCTGTTCTGCTTGCCTGTGGGTATAGGTCACGGGGCAGGCTAGAATACGGGCTACTGGGTGGGGCTGTGTGGGATGTTATGGCCACCATCTTCTGAGCCTTCTTTCAGGTGACCCTCCACCACACTCCTCTGGCTTCAAAGGGCCCTGGGTAACGGACCACGTCCACTCCTGCCTGCTTCCTATCCTTGAGAACTGCTTTTGGGGATGCCTCCTCCCTTTCCCTGCCTCCCTCCACCCTCAGCCTCCTCTGTTCTCGTCACCAAGTGCATTTTGAGGAGGGGGGCCATGCCTCTGACTTCCTCCCCCTCTGAAAGCCAACAGTGTGTGGAGTCAACCTGCAGCGATGGGACTTGTCCTACTGAAGAGCAGTGGCCTGTGGTTTTGCCACCTAGGAAGGTCCCTAACCCTTGGCTTGGAGGCTTAAAGGCCTTTGTGTAGGTAGTCGTGTGTGTGTGTGTGTGTGTGTGTGTGTGTGTGTGTGTGTGTGTGTGTCTGTCTGTCTGTCTGTCTGTCTGCCTGTCTGTGTCTTGTTTCCAGTTGCTGAAGATAGAGGCCAGGACTTTGTATGTGCTAGGAAAGTATTTTTACCACTGAGGGACGCTCAACTCCTGGGCTGTTTTAATTACTTCTGAAACAAATTATCATTGTGTGTGTGGCACACACGTGTGGAGGTCAAAAGACAAGGAGTCGGTTTGCTCTTTTCTCTTTTATGTGGGTCCAGGGGGGATTGAACTCGGGTCTTCAGGCTTGCATGAGATGTATTTCACCTGCTGAGGCAGCACACCGCCTTGTTTGTTTGTTTGTTTGTTTGTTTGAGCCTGGAATCAGTCCCTTGCTTCTGAATGAAGGCTGGGTTGTTTTTTGTTTGTTTGTTTGTTTGTTTGTTTGTTTGGTAAAGCTAGGGCTTGGTTGCTGGTGATAGCAGCAGACCTCATGCTAGTCTTAGGCTAAGCAGGGCCTTGGGGACAGGGTGGGGGACAGGGTGGAGACCTACTGGAGTGTCAGGGGGCTCTTTGTAGCTGTGCTAGGGTCTGATTCCAATCTAGTGACCCTCATCTCTGGTGGGTGTGGTGGCTGCCTGCTCTCCCTACCCAAGGCCAGCATTAGGTCACAGACCCACCCTCAGCCTACTGCCAACTTGGCTTAGGACCGTAGGAAACAGGAGAACAATGTTCGGGACCTTCGGGCTGTTGTGTGCTGGTCCTTCCAACCCTTCCTGATGGTGAAACACCAGGACAGCCCCCCCCCCCAGCCCCCCTTAGTCTCTCCCCTCCCTCCTCCCTGTCACACTGCTTACAGTGTACCCATTGTGCCTTGGGGACAGTTCTTGCCAAAACTACCTCACTGCTGACAGCCCCAGCTCTTTGGCCATGGAGACCTGCTGAGTTCAGTCATGCCCTTGGGGGAAGCTGGCCCTGGATCCTGCCCAGCTTGGTCTTGGCAGTGCCTTTCTCTGCCCCTCCCTAAGTGCTTCAGGCTTCCCTTTGCGGAGTAGCCAGTGGTACTGAGTGCTGGGGCCCCCAGTGGTGCTCTGTGCATAGGAGTCTTATACAGGCTCAGCTTGTGGTCACGCACACATGGCAACTCACTCCTTCCCTTGGGCGCTCTGAATTGGGTGCCAGCAGCAAGGAAATGGAATCACAGAGAAGCCAGAGGACTGGCCCTGCAAGTGACATAGTTTAACCCCAGATGGCTTGCGTTATGGTCCCCTATATCAAGACCTGCCTCCTTTAGTGTCCCTTCTACTGTAGGCCCCAGGCTCTAAACCACAGCCACCCTTGACACAGATCACTGCACGTCTTGCCTCTGCACACTGCCTGAACTCCAGGTCCCACTGGACCACCCACCTCATGTCATACTTGGCCCTGTCTGTCCATCTAGCCTACTGTGTCGTAGCCACAGGGACCTTGCCTGAACTCCAATCTCATTACTTGCTTCCCTTTTCAGAGGTTCTTGCAGATTAGAGGCAGTGTAGAACATTTGTGAAACAAAGCCCAGGCTCCTCATCACTAGCCATGAAGGCCCACCCCACCTTCTCTCAGGAGTTCTTGTAGCCTGTCCCTGCCTTTACTGGGCTAATCTCCCCACAGCCTCTGCGGTGACCTCTAGTCAGCTTCTAGCCAACGATACTTACATCTTTCTGTTATTATCTCTTCCCTCCCCTCCTCCTCCTCCTCCTCCTGGGAAATCAGCCATATATATATATAACTTGTTTTTTTTTGTTTGTTTGTTTGTTTGCTCTTTGAGACAGGGTCTCTCTATGTAATCCTGTCTGGTCTGGAACTCACTATACAGACCAGGCTGGCCTTGGTCTCAGAGATCCTCCTGCCTCTGCCTCCTCAGTGCTGGCATTAAAGGTGTGTGCTACCACCGCCTGCCTAGAGTGAGATATTTTATTTATTTAGTTTTTCGAGACAGGGTTTCCCTGTATAACAACTCTGGCTATCCTAGAACTCGCTCTGTAGTCCAGGCTGGCCTCGAACTCACGGAGATCCACCTGCCTCTGCCTCCTCAGTGCTGGCATTAAAGGTGTATGCCACCACCGCCTCCCTAAATTTAAAAAAAAAAAAAAAAAAAAAAAAGACAGGGTCCCATGCATTTCAGGCTGCCCTCAAACTTTGGTATGTAGCCAAGGATACTGATACTCCTGTCTCTGTCTCTCTCTCCGGGTGGAGGTGTTGGGATTATAGACAGGTAGATGCTACCGTGCCGTATTTATGTGGTGCTAGGGACTGAACCCAGGGTGTCGTGCATGCTAGGTAAGCATTCTACCAACTTAATTCTTTGTAGTTTAGTGTAACCAACACTTCTCTGTGGTCTTCTTGGCCGGCCTCAAGGGGCACAGACGCAGCAGATGCCTTGCTCGCCTCCAGAGAGGTTCTGGGCTCAGTCGGCTACAGCTGCACAAGGACCCTATGCACTGCTAGGAAGTAACTAGAACCTGTGGTGCGGGGTCCTGCAGCTCCCTTCAGCAGAGCCACTGACCCACTCAGGCACACACCTGTAAGTGAGACGTGGAAAAAGGCAAATGACCACTTCTCAGGTTGTGCCCAAGATCGCGTGACCACTGAGTGTGCAGCTGGGGCCTTAATTAGGTCACTGGTTCTAGCCGGGTGCTCTAGACGCTGAAGGCTGCTGGGTTTAAGGTGGTGCCAGCCTAGAAGGGGACACGAGAAGAGGTCTTGTTGGCAGGGAGTTGTGGAGCAGATATGGTCACTGAGGCTGGGGACAGGAGGATGGCAGCCTGGGTGTTGCTCCCTTACCTTTTGGAGCCATAAGTTAGTCCTCACTTTACACCTAAGCTGGGCTGTTGGCTGTCTCCAAGCCCCGCCCCACCCCACCCCCATCCCCAGCTGGCTGAAGTGCTATCTTTCACCCAGTACCTCCCCAGGCTCTTTTCTTCCTGAATTTCAAGACCTGGGAATCAGGAGGGGTGGACACTGCTTGATGAGCCCTAATGGAACCCAGAAAGCCTCTAGTGTTTAGGGGTGTTGTCCCCCTAGTCTCCAACAGGACTAGTCCCAAGGACACCTCTATCCTGGGGCCTAGCCCCTCGGGACACCTCTAGGCTGAAGCAGAGCCCTCTCCTTCGGCCAATCTGGTTGGATGAACCCTCTGAACCGAGTGTGGTGGATCAGGCCTGTAAGCCCAGTTCCTCCGAAGGCCAAGGAGCTCTCTAGCAGCCAGGTGGGTGTGGTGGTGCACGCCTTTGATCACAGCACTCCTGAGGCAGAGGAAGACGGATCTATCATGTCAAAGACTGGCCTGGTCTACAGAGAGTTCCAAGACACAGCCAGCACTACACAGAGAAACCCTGTCTCAAAATAAAACACACACACACACACACACACACACACACACACACACACTACAACAACAATAACAACAAAAAGAAGCTCTCAAGTTCAGAGCCTGCTTGAACTACAAATTGAGTTCAAGACCAGCTGGAGATGTAGCTCAGTGACAGCGCGCTTGTCTGACTTGCATGAGGGACACTGAGGTAACCGCTGGTAACCAATAAAAAGAGAGGAAAAACCCTGAGCTTCCCTCTGTACCCTCCCACCTCACGGTCTGGGGCTGCTCCAGGTTGGCATCCTACAGGCCACCAGAGCCTCTGCCTCCTCTATCTGTGCCTTTTCTTCTGAACGAATCACCTGGAACTCTAAACCTCTGGGGGTGTTTGTTTGTTTGTTTTCTGTTCCCTGTGCCAAACTACAGGCCAGGCTGCCTGTGCTGACTCAGACCCCTTTCAAAAGGGACCTGGGATCAGGGTCTTCCTTCTCATGGAGTAATAGTTGGTCACTAACAAAGGGAGTTCTTTCTGTGTTCTGGGTGCAGCACATATATTTTTCTTTTTGTGTTAGTTTGTTTTGTTTTTTGTTTCTTTGTTTGTTTTTTTCTCTGTCCACGCTTATTTTCCTGAAATCTTTCCCCCCCCCCCCCTTTTGGTTTTTTGAGACAGGGTTTCTTTGTGTAGACTTGGCTGTTCTGGACTTGCTTTGTAGATTAGGCTGACCTTGAACTCACAGCAATCCGCCTGTCTCTGCCTCCCTGAGTGCTAGGATTAAAGGCGTGCACCACCTTAAGAACTTTTGTGATTTTTAATTATGTAGGGGGGGGGAGTATGTACATGAGTGTACATACCCTCAGGGGCCAGAAGAGGGGGCTGGAGTTACAGGCCTTGCTCAGCCATCTGATTGGGGTTCTATGACCCAAAACTTGGGTCTTTTGGAAGAGAAGGATGTGCTCTTAACTGCTGAGCTATGTCTCTAGCCCCCTTCCCTGTAATCTTGGCAACATCTGGAAAAAGAAAGGATTGGATAACTGGAGGAGCAAGCACATGATGGTATCTGGGCTTTGAGCCAGTGACCCCCAGGAACCCATGTCTTCCTTTGGAAGAGCACTGAGGCCGAATTGTGCCCAGTCACATTTGCATTGCTAGCTTCCCAGGGAAGTTCCCTCTGCACCATCTTGACAGATCCTTGCCATTTCATGAGAGGCAGTTCGTGTGGCTAACTTGCTAGGTCTTTGCCATGCTCCCCTAGGGCGGCCCTAGAGGCCGCCGTGCCTTGTTTCCACAATATATACCCGATATCAGTGGGAGGATTCACACATCGCCTCCCCACAGGAGGGTTCTCTGCTGTGTGAGTCAGGGCAGCACCCAGAGGCCAGTTTGGGGACAGGAAGCTTGGGCACTTTGGTGTACCGAGTGGCTATCCTGTGTGATCACCCACTGCCCTCTCCTTTTAACCCCGTGGGGCAGTTCCTAGCATGGGTAGTGGGTGCACTGTCACTGTATGCACTTGGATAAAGCTGAGTTGGAAGCTGTTAGTGTTGAAGGCCCAGCTACTGCTGGTAGTCTTGCAGAGTGATGAGTGCACAGTGAGTACCCTGGGATAGTGTGGGTGGTCCCCCAGCTCCTCCTGCCTCCTACGTTTCTTTGTAGATTTCTAGACACAATATGCAGAAGCACAGGGTGCTGTGGCTAACTAAGGGGTAAGGTTTCCAGCCTGCACTGGTCTTCTGCAGCCTTATTAAAAAAAAAAAAGTTGATCTTTGACCAGAAAAGGAACAGACTTTGCCAGAAGGGAGCCCCGAGGCACTGGCTGTGTGAGAGCAGGTGAAACTGCTTTGTGCTACAACGCATCCAGGCCACCCTCCCCAACTTCCCTAGACTTGGCTAGGAATGCATATCCTCACCAGCTGGGTCATACCCTCCATAAGTCTATCCTGTGCTGGCACCCAGAAGAAATGGCTTCCTGAGACAGACGTCTGATGTTGCCACCTTCCCTGAGGAGACCACAGGTCCTCCAGATTGCCTTGTGCAGAGTTGGCCTGCCTCTCCCTTTTCAGAATATTCTGGTACCCCAAGACCACGTGGCAACAGAAGTCCCCTTACTGGGCTCTCTGCACATTTGCCTCTCTGCCGGGTCCTGTGCGGCAAGTGACTCTCTGTACTGCCACCTTCCCTGTGTCTTCGTCCCTTCTGGGACTGCCTTTGTGTTTCCCTTCTGCCCTGGAGAGGCCCCAGTACATCTGAGCCTAGTGATTGAGGGAGTATTGGGAGCTCAAAAAAGCCAAGAGCTGTGGGACAAATGTGGCCCTGAGCAGCCTGGACAGCTGAGGTTTTGTGTCTTAATTCTGACCTCGCACTTGCCCCCTGAGAGCCAGGGCTGCCCTAACCGTAAGCACCCTGCCTTTGGAGGCCATGTTAGCACACTGATGATCTGGTTGCCCAGCCTGCTGTGGCTGGGAGGGTTGGAAGAACAGGTGATATAGCTAGGGAAGACCCAGAGAACTGGATAGACGGACTCTGGGCCTGTGGCCTCAGGAAGTCCCCGAGGCTAATCTAGACTGGTCCATTTGGGGCCATCAGGTTGAGCCTCTGAATGACCACTTGCTAGGGGGTGGAACCTGCAGTGCCCTCCCTGACTTTGGGGTCACACTGGAGCTGGTGACACGAGGCTCTTCTCCAGCTGGACTGGGGCAGACAGCGATTCTGACAATCCCACAATGCTCTTGTTCTCCTGTCTTCCTGGCTCTGTTCCTTTGAAAAGACACCTATTTCCACCAAGGTCTGGCTGTGTGGTATGCTTGTGCGTCTGCAGGTGTGCTTGTGCGTCTGCAGGTGTGCAGGTGCAGCCTGTGCGCCACAAGCACCCCAAAGAGAAGCCATGAATGTGTCCCAACAGAAAAAAAGATCATAAAATTACTTAAAACAGATTTTTTTTTTTTTTTTTGCAGGGAGGGAACAATTATTTTTGTAACTTGATTTCAAGTTTCTCAAGCATGACTTTGTAGATGACATCATGCTGCAGTGTCAAAAGGTTGTCCTTGCTGAGACACAGGGCCCCCCCACCCCCACCCCCACCCCCACCTGCAAGGCACTTTTTGGGCACCACCACCCTCCTGAGAAAGGGGGAGGGTCTCTGGGGAGTTTCTGATGGCGGAGCCTCTAGGCAAAGGTTACCTGGCTTCTTTCTTTCTTCATTAATGTCAGGGTTATCCTGATGAGGTGAAAACCAAGAAAACCCAGGGGCTCTGTGCAATGCAGGCCAGAAGAGTAAGTAATTCATGGGCCGAGGAGGAGGTGTCCAGAATTGGGTAGGCACTAGAAACCAACTGTCTGCCTCCCTCACTTAGCCTTCATTGGTGCACAAGCAGCAAACAGCAGAGAACCTTTGCCGATGGCTCTGGGACCCTGCCCTTGTCCCCAGTGGGCTGGCACAGTCTCTTCAGACCCAGAACAGGGGGCAGGGCAGTGGGTTGCCTTTATTTCAGATGCCAGAGATGGTGAAGACTGGGACCGAGATGAGTATGGGCATCTCTTTGAGGCAGAAGCCTGGAAGCCATTTAGTGCCTTGTCTTGTGTGTGGGTAGTGACTCCTTCGTAAAAAGAGCCCCAGGCACCAGTCATAGTGCCTTTGCACTTCTCCATAGAGACAGTCAAAACTCTCAGGTGCCTAGTAGGGTGGGGCTGGTGCCCAGGTCTTCAGAGCCATCTGGAGGGCTTAGAGCCCACCTCCATCAGATCCCAGAGCCTGTGAAGAGGGAAGGGACAGAGAAAATGGGAAACGTCACGCATCTAGATGGAAGCTTCAAGAAACAGTGGCAGAAAGGCTTGGGGCTGTTCCCATTTCTTTTTTTTTTTTTTTTTAATTAATTTATTCTTGTTACATCTCTATGGTTGTCCCATCCCTTGTATCCTCCTATTCTCCCCTCCCTCCTATTTCCCCCTTATTGTTCCCATTTCTTCTTCCTCTTCCTCCCTTTCACCTTTTGAGTCTTGCTAAAATTTATTTTCTTTTTACATGTGTGAGCGTTTTTTGCCTTGCATGCCCATGGCTCTGTGTACTACATGCCCGAGGGACCTGTAGGTGGCAGAAGAGGGCCTCGGATCTCCCGGGACCAGACTTGTGGTTGGTTGTAAACCTCCACGTGGGTGCTGGGAATTGAATCTGGGTCCTCTCAAAGAGCAGCCGCTGCTCTTAACCACTGAGCCCCCCCTACCCCACCCCATGAATAAATGAACGTAATGAAAAAAAGAAAGAAATTGTTCATGGTGGTTTTAGGCCTATAATGCCAGTGCTTGGGAGGCTAAGACAAGGGGCTCACCCACCAATTTGAGGCTAGCCTGGGCTAGATAGTGAGACGATCTAAAGGAGAAAGATAAGGAGGAAGGTGGGAGGAAAAAGAGAAGAGAGGGAGGGGGCTGGAGAGATGGCTCAGCCGCTAAAGGCTCGGCCCACGACCAAAAAGATAAGAGACACGGGAGGACAGGGCCCATTAGCTTAACTCAGAGCCACATGGCCGTTTTCATCATCCATTGAGTGAGGCACTAATTGCCTCCCCCCCCCCACCCCCCCAGGGAGGGAAGGCCCTCGGTGAACTCTTAATTAACAGGGAGGGCAAGCAGCTATTATTAATTTGTTACAGGCTCGTCCCAAAGACCAGGCAGCTTACACTGAGATGACACATGCAAAACAGCAGTTGGAGCTGCTGCCCTGAGTCCCCTTTTGGTACCACGAAGCTTGAAGCTTCGTTAAGTCACTTCCCACTTTGAGGGAGCAGATAAAATGGGAAAATGAAAGCAGCCTGGTGAAGTTTTGTTGTGCCTGCTTTGAAACACCCCCCACCTCCCCACCCCCAGTCTCTGAAGGAAGTGACTTGCAGACAGGCTCCTGTGAAGGGTCACTTTGAAGCTCCACAGGGGAGGAGGATGTCACTGATGTGGTCACTTTATAGCCGGGACTTCAGTAGATGCCACCAGGCCGATGTTTCTAGCAGGAACAAAGAGGGCAACCCTGACTGAGTACCTGGGCGGGGAAGGGCAGCCGGCTGCTGCCTCTCTTCTTCCCTGATGTCTTGGTTTCAGAGATCCCCCCTCACATCTACAGAGTGCTTTATTCTGGTGTCAATCAGATGGCCTCCCACAGAGCAGAGTCTGGCCACTCTTGCTTCTCTGTCTTCTCTTCCTGCCTGGGATAACCCTCTGAGGTGGTGGCCTTCTGCATCCCAGCACATGCTTTTCAAAGGGGCTGGGACTCTAATCTCAGCCCTCTGCCCCTTCTGTTTTAGTTTTTAATCATCGTTTTGGTTTGGAGACGGAGTCTCTGTTACATTCAGTCTGGCCTCCAGCTCTTCATCTAGCTCCAGCCTTGAGTTCCTAATCTCTCTGCCTCTACCTCCCAGCTGTTGAGTTATAGATTATAGATTTTTATCCCTGTGCCCTGCTCTCTTCTCTTATTTAAAAAGAATGCTGAGGGGAGAAGTCCCAGAGAGGTGGCTCAGTGGTTAAGAGGACTGACTGCTCTTCTAGAGGACCTAAGGTCAATTCCCAGCACCCACCTGGCAGCTCACAACTGCCTTAACTTGAGTTCCAGGGGATCTGACCTCACATCAATGCATATAAAATAAAAATAATTTTTAGTTAGTTTTTTTTGTTTTGTTTTGTTTTGTTTTGTTTTTGAGACAGGGTTTCTCTGTGTGTAGCCCTGACTGTCCTGGACTCACTTTGTAGACCAGGCTGGCCTCATACACAGCAATCCACCTGCCTCTGCCTAACCATTGCACCATGCCCGGCCAAAATTAAATAAATTTAAAAAAAAATATTATTATTATTATTGTTTTTTTAAAAGATTTATTTATTATCATGTATACAGTGCTCTGCCTGCATGTACATCAGATCACATTATAGATGGTTGTGAGCCACCATGTGGTTGCTGAGAATTGAACTCATGACCTCTGGAAGAGCAGACAGTGCTCTTAACCACTGAGCCATCTCTCCAGCCCTAAATAAATTTTTAAAAAATAAAATAAAATAAATAATTTAGAGGCTAGTGGATAAATCATTCACCACACAAACGTGAGGAACAGATCCATATAAAGCCATAGCACTCCTACTGTGAGGTGGCGGGTGGAGACACAGGGGTATCCCCAGAAACACTCAGTCAGCTAGCTTGGCATACACAGTGACGAATGTTAGCAACTGCCTGAAACAGGGTGAAAAGCAAGGACTAACCCCCGATACTGTCTTCTAACATACACATCATACACACAGATATGTATACACACACACACACACACACACACACACA
>OU015743.1:21945512-21964274 GCA_907169655.1 Acomys percivali | reverse complement strand
ATCCCTGTCCCTTACTCCTTTCACTTCTGTGGATTCTATCCCCTTCCGGCAGGCAGAATAACAGCACACAACTGGTTAAAGGAGCAGTTGGATAGTCCAGTGAGGTCTCAGGTCCTAGTCAGCGTGCTATTGCTGTGAAGAGACATCATGACCATGCCGTCTCTTATGGGGCTGGCTTACAGTTCAGAGGGTTTAGTCCATTATCATCATGGCAGGAAGCATGGCGGCATGCAGGCAGACATGGTGCTGGAGGAGCTTAGAGTTCTACTTCCAGATAGACAGGCAGCAGGAAAAGAGAGGGGGAGGGGAGTAGGCCTGGCTTGAGCATTTAAGACCCCCAAAGCCCAACTCCCCCCCCCACCAGTGACACACTTCCTCCAACAAGGCCACCCTTAACTCCAACAAGGCCATACCTCTTAATCCCTGTCAAGTAGTGCCACTCCCTAACGGCCAAGCGTTCAAATATATGGGGGCCATTCCTACTCAAACCACTATATGCCACGACCCTCCCACCCTGTTTCTATGAAGGGATAGTCTACAAGCCCAGCTGGATGATAGTTTGCAAGCAGGCCAGGCTGAACTCATAAACGTGGCGCAGTTTGGCTCAGAGGCTGGCCCTGTACAACAGGTACATATGAAATTTAACCTCCCCACATCACCCCACTTGGGATCAAGTTCAGGGCCTTGTGCACTCTAGGTAAGCATCCTGGCTTTAAACACTCACTTCAGTGGTGTTAGGTCCATTTGCACTGTGGCGTAGCCATTGCCACAACATGGTGAGCTTTTTTATCTGGCAATGGGCAGATGGTTTCCTCACCTCTCTCCTAGATGCTGGCCACCCCACAGGGCTTCTGTCTCTGTAATTTGGTCACCGTGGGTGCCTCATAGAGGTGGAGTCCTGCAGTGTGTGTCCTACCTTGTCTCATTTAGCGTGAGTTAATTCACATAACTCTTGAAATTACTTCAAGTTCATCAAGGTCAAAACTTCCCTTTCAGCCTGCTGCATGGATCCCCACCCCATTTTTCATATCCGCTCATGGACTGATGGACACTTGGGGTCCTTCCACCATTTAACTGTTGTGGGTAGTGCTGTGGTGTACCTTAAAACACAAGTATCTAGTTAAGGTATGAAGATATTGCTTCTTTGTTCACAGAAAGTTTTTTTTTTTTTAAAGATTTTATTTATTTATTATGTACAAAGTACTCTTGCCCCCATATGTGCCTGTAGACCAGAAGAGGGCACCAGATCTCATTATAGATGGTTGTGAGCCACCATGTGATTGCTGGGAATTGAACTCAGGACCTCTGGAAGAGCAGCCAGTGCTCTTAACCTCTGAGCCATCTCTCCAGCCCCCAGAAAGTATTTTTTTTAAAGGAGGGATGGGTATGTGTCTTAGTGGCAGAGCACTGGCCAGCTATGTGTGAGGCCCTAGGTTCAATCTGCAGTACTGAGAGAGGAAAAAAAATGAAAAAGAAATGGAATTGTTTTGGTATGGGTTATATGGTGACTCTCTGTTTAGAACCTTGGACTCTCACTGTGTGTTATTCCTTCCTTTCCCTCCTTATTACATCTTTTGTTTTATTAGTGTTCAGTGTGTGCACATGTGTGTACATGTGTGCACATGTGTGTGGCACTCATGTGGAGGTCACAAGATAAGTTGGAAGAGTCGACTTTCTCCCCTACCTTCATGTAGTTTCTGAGATGTCAGGCATGTATGACAAGGTCTTGACCCATTGAGCCATCTCAACTGGACCAACTCAGTGAGGTGTTTTGGGCCTAGATTCTCCCTGACAGATATGCCCCAGCAAGACCTGAGACCTCCTTCCCTGGATGGCTCAGAAACAGACAGTTCCCTTGATATGACTCAGGCAAATGCACCCCTGAGTCTCCCACAAGCACCTGATGGGGGAGCCATGCTTACCTGAGCAGTGGCCTCAGTGTGGCCATGGTTTTCTAGTGGGCCAGTTTGATATCTGTGTTTCAAAAGTAGGTGAGTGTATGCCATCCCAGCAGTTCACCTTGGGTCATAGACCCAAGCAAACTGGAACACAGGGACACTTGAACTCCAAGAGTCAAAGCGGGATCACTTTTATTAGTACAACGCATTTTGGCTTTTGTTTTGTTATGTCTTTTGAGGCAAGGTTTCTCTGTGTAACAGAGCTCTGACTGTCCTGGACTCTTATTTGCAGACCAGGCTGACCTCGAACTCGGAGATCTGCCTGCCTCTGCCTTCCTGAGTGCTGGAATTAAAAGTATGCACTACCACACCTGGCACATTTGATAATATTTACTCCCTCTCCTAACTCCTTCAGATCCACTTCCCTACCCAGCCAACTTTGTGTCTTTTTTTTTTTTAATCCATCAAGTACAAGCATAGTTTATGTTGCCCATATGCTCTCCGTCTTGGATATGTAGCTCATATTGGGGACACATCTACCCACCAGGGGTCGCACCCTTAAGGAAAACTATCAACTATCAACTGCCAACACCTCCTTAGTTAGGGATGGTATTTCATGGCCACCTCTCCTCTCTGTGCTGGAATTTTGTCTGGCCTGAGTCTGCATCGGTCTTATTCATGCTGCTTAAAATACCCTTAGTTCACACGCACAGCTTCCCCGCTGTGTCCAAACCCACTGTTCCCTTATAGTCAGCCATTCCCTAGGACTCTTCCAATCTTTCTGCCCTCTCTTCCACCATGATCCTTGAGCCTTGGGAGGAGGGGGTGTGATGCAGAGATCCCATTTAGGACCGAGCATTCCGTTGTCTCTTACTGTGTTCCTTGATCAGTCGCAGGTCTCTGTGTTAACCACCATCTACTGCAAGAAGAAGCTTCCCTGATGACAGTTGCTGATAACGCTAATATAGGGGTATGACAATACATCATTAGGAGTCAGTTTAATATTACGTACATTTAGCAGAGTGATCATAGCAAATTCTCCCTAGGGCCCATGGCCTATTTAGCCACAGTTTCTTGGCCCACGTAACGGTGCTAAGCTACAGGTTTCAACCTGTGGAATGGGCCCAAAAGTCCAATGAAAAGGTGGCTGGTTACTTCCATACGGTTGTGTCACTATTGCACTAATGGGCAAGTCTTGCCAGGCAGGTCATTTAACTCGATCTCAGTTGGGTAAGACTGGTAATTCCTTTTCTCCCGATAGCGGCCATAGAACCTTCCAGCACTGTGAAAGCTAGCCGGTAGGGAAAGGGATGAAGCTTCCAGGTTAGTACCAGCCTGATCTACCCCTGTTCTCAAGCATACGGTGTCTTCAACATGGCATCATTTTCCAAGAAATGGGTTAGACTTTTGAAGAGTTTCTGTTTTAAGATTCATGTTTTTACAGCTTATTTTTTATGTATTTGTATGTGCATGCCTGCCACGTGTGTGCTCATATCCATAGAGGCCAGAAGAAGGTACTGGGTCGCCCAGAACTGGAATTATAGGTGGAATGTAGGCTTTCTGCTGTGGGTGCTGGGAACTTGGATCCTCTGCAAAAACAATGCATGCCCTTAACCACTGTGCCACACCCCTAACTGGCATCATTTATGATAACAAAAAAGGGGGTGGGGAAATAGCTCAAACATCTCTTTCTTTCCTTGGTTTTTCTTTTTCTTTTTTGTTTTTTCGAGACAGGGTTTCTCTGTGTAGCCTTGGTTGTCCTGGACTAGCTTTGTAGACCAAGCTGGCCTCAAACTCATAGGGATCCTCCTGCCTCTGCCTCCCTGAATGTGGGGATTAAAGGTGTGTGCCACTGCTCCCAGCTTCAAACATCTGTTTTCATGGCTCTGGCTCTAGAAGGGTAATTCAGAGCCTCACACAGTGCTGGCAAGGGCCGTACCATGGAGTTACGTTCCCAGCCCCAAAGCTTTGATTTTAGGCAAATGAGGCTTACACTGGGCTTTGGCAAAACCATGGAAATCATTGTTTATTTCCTTATTTTGAGATAGGGTCTCAAGCTATGTATCCCAGGTTGGTCTTAAACTCATTGGGATATTCCTACTTCTAGAGTGTTTGGGATTACAGGCATTGGCCACCTGGGGACCTGCGTTATTAAGCACTCACACATCAGCCTTTGAGTCTTCAAGGTCCTGGGCTGGGCCATCTGGAGACCTGGAGGCACCCTGTTAATTTCCAGACATGGGTCATTCATATTAAGGGGTTCTCAGAGGTCATCCACCAGTGACACAGAGATCTTGCCTGTGTCCTTGGGAGAGTAACTCCTCCAGCAGCAAGGCTGCGCCCAGTGGGAGCTCAGAGGGCTTGAGGAAAAAATAGCCAATAGAAGAGGCCAGTGGATTTTGGCACCAGAGGAGGACATAACAATGGATGCTATTGGGGAACAGGAAGGCTACAGAGGCGAGGAGGGAGGGGTGCCTGTGTCAGCAATGGGTGGGACAGCCTGAGTCAGCCACTGTGGCTGGAACGGAGTGTGTCAGTGTGTCAGGGAGTCCTGGGCCCTTCCTCAGCATGACAATGTGGACTTTAAATACTACTGCCCACGGCTTAGATTTCCATTTGCCCACAGGCTACATTTCTTAGTGAATAGCGGTGGTTCTCTACAGAGGTGCTTTTTCTTTATGGGGGTAGGGGTCAGATGGACAGTGAAAAAAGACTGAATAGAATTTTTTAAAAAAATATGGTAAAGTGTGCATAACAAAAATGACCACTTGGAGGTAGAATAGTTGCACACACCTGTGTAACCCAGCACTTGGGAGGGTCAGAGTGAATTTGAGGGCTGTCTGAGCCACAGAGTAGAACCCAGTCTAAATGTGAGCGAGCATATGCACACACATGGGGGCATGAGGGGGGAGAGGAGGAAGATACACAGAGGGGCTGGACCCATGCATGGTTCAGTGGTTAAGAGTGAGCACTGCACTCTTAGAGGACCCAAATTTGGTTCTCAGCATCCACATCAGGTATTTCACAACCTCTTGTAACTCCATCTCCTGAACCCTCTGGCCCCAGGGGGCCTCTGCACTCACGTGCACATACCCACACACAGATCCGTATGCGTGCACATAATTCAAAGTAATACAAATAAAAAGACAAAGGAAGGAAAATGAGCATTTTAACCACTTATATAGACACAGATACAGGGCATTAAACGTGTACACAGTGTGACACCAGAAACTTGGCCCTGTCCTTATCCCAGATTGAATCTTTACCCATTAAGCCATCCCTCCAACCCCAGGAAAAAACCCTTCAGCCTTCTATGTGATTTTTGACCACTGTCCTTTTGGGGCTGACTTGAATCGATGACTGTGGCATCCCTGAGGGTCACCCAGGTTACAGCATACATCCTCCGTTTTTTTGTTTGTTTGTTTGATTTTTGGGCTTTTTTTGTTTTTTGTTTTTTTTTGGGGGGGGGATGTTTTCAAGACAGGGTAGGATCTCTCTGTGTAGCCTTGACTGTCCTCGACTCACTTTGTAGACCAGGCTGACCTCGAACTCACAGCGATCTGCCTGCCTCTGCCTCCCTGAGTGCTGGCCCAAGGAGAAGGGGTCAAAGATAGACCTCTCACTTCGTGAAACTGGCTTTATTTCCAGGCAAGGGTCCATGGGAAGAGTGACAGCGGGCAGAGGGGCCAGCCACACGGGGAGAGCAGCCACTCACACAGCTGTGACTACTCAGACCTGGAAGTAGAAGCACACAGCCCCGAGGCGAGACCACGCCCACTTCACAGCCAACCGGGGCTGGAACGCAGCTTTCAAAGACCAACCAAACAAGACAGAAGAGAAGGAGGGTGATGGGGTTGCCAGGAATGAGTGTGGCAGAGACACCAGGAGGGTGACCACCAGAACGGTGCATCATTCAGCGTAGCATGTGTTGGGTTTCAGAGCATGTGCCACTATATATTCCCAGAGTCCAGCATTTGCAATGGTTGGGTCCATGTTGGTTGACTAAATTGAAGGAGATAAAATACATGAAAATCAACATTTTGAACAAAGTCCATTTTGAGTGTGCAAAGCACAAGGACAGACTGTTGTTGGTTTTTTTTTTTTTTTTTTTTTTTTTTTTAACTAAAAGAGGGGGCCTCTTCTGATGAGGTAGCCTTGAGAGGTCCCTTATGGTGAAGTAGTCTGAAGAGCCTTGCAAAGCAGGAGACAGTTGAGTTACTTTTTAATAGATGAAACCAAAAGAGTTATACTGGGGGCGGGGTGGCTCAGAGGTTAAGAGCACTGGCTGCTCTTCCAAAGGTACTGAGTTCAATTCCCAGCAACCACATGGTGGCTCACAGCCATCTATAATGAGATCTGGTGTGTAGGTATATATACAGGGAGAACACTGTATACGTAATAAATAAAAAGTCTTCTTTTTAAAAAAAGTCACACTGGGAAACTAACAGGTTTGACTTTGTCCTGACCTTGCCTCCTTGGACCATGCAGGTATGATGCTGGCAGGGATGGCTTCATCGACCTGATGGAGCTCAAGCTCATGATGGAGAAGCTGGGGGCCCCCCAGACCCACCTGGGCCTGAAGAGGATGATCAAGGAGGTGGATGAAGACTTCGATGGCAAGCTCAGCTTCCGGGAGGTATCTGGCCTGCCGAGCCCGGGAGGACCGCCCTGGCCCACAGCCCCTGAGTGCTAATGGGTTTGCCTCCTGAGAATGGTTGGATATTTAATCTTTAGCTTAGCTTTTAAATATATCTTTTGTAAGCTGTGCGGGTGGCATGCTGCTATAATTTCAGCCCTCAAGAGACAGAGGAGGATCATGAGTTCAAGGCTAGCCTCAGCTATATAGTGAATTACGTAAGACCCTGACTCAAAAAATAAAAAATAAAAAATAATCTTTTGTGGTAGCTTATGTGTGTGATCCCAGTACATGATGGCCGGAGTAAGAGGGTTGCTATGAGTTTCTGCCCATGAGGCTCTATGCCTGACTTCTTACGTAAGCTTTTTTTTTTTTTTTTGGTTTTTCAAGGCAGGGTTTCTCTGTGTAGCCTTGGCTATTGGCTATCCTGGACTTGCTTTCTAGACCAGGCTGGTCTCGAACTCACAATGATTCACCTGCCTCTGCCTCCCAAGTGCTGGGATTACAGATGTGTGCCATGATGCCTGGCCTTATGTAGGTTTTTTTATTTTTTTATCTTTGTTTGGGCTTTGTGTGTGTGTGTGTGCCGGCCTCAAACTCATGGAGATCCACCTGCCTTTGCTTCCCCGAGTCCTGGGATTAAAGGCGTGCGCCACCACGCCCGGCCCCAGGAGTTCTTTTTTAATTTTTAATTTTTACTTTTATTGTATGGGGGCATATATGCCTCTGTGGATATGTGAAGATCAGGGGACCACTTGGAGTAGTCAGGTCTCCCCTTCCATGTCCAGTCCAGGCCTTGAACTCAGGTCGTCAGTCTTGGCAGCAAGCATCTTGACCTGCGGAGCCATCTCGTGTCAGCCCACTCTTGGGTTCTTGGCACGCCCTTTTCTCATAGCGAGTTACTTCCTTTGTTCTAAAACAAGAACTTTACGTCTGTCACTTACAAATGAAGAGCTCTGACACAGGAAATATTTGTACAGCTCTAGCCACAGTCATGAAGTTAAAAATTCCCTCAGTCTTAGCCCAGAATGGCCTGAGATGGGCTTGGGACTTGAGGAGCTTCTGAGCTGTGCTAGCTCCCTCTGTCTTCTCTTCGTTCTCGACCTCTCCTTACCCACCTGCCCCCTTTCCCCAGAGTCAGAGCTTGGACGTTTTCCAACTCAACACCATGCCGGTCTTTGTGGACTATAAATACAAAAACAAACGAGGTTGGGCAGTGAAGGGGTTGCCGTCCGGGGTAGTGCGCAGGTGTGATGGTGTAATGGGAGTGCCTGGTATGCTGGATGCGTTCGAGTTGAACTGGATTTTTTTTTCTTTTAATTTCTTTTTTTGGCTGGCTAGGGTTGGGAGACCCTGAGTTATGGTGGGGGTCGGGGATGGGGGAGTGGGGTGGGGAGGGGGTGGTGCTGTCGGTCATCTTTTGAACTGGCAAAGTGAGCTTGTACAGTCTTGGACCTCAGGGCTCAGAGCAAACAGTTCGTGGAAAGGCCTGAGGGGTTCGCTCATGCCTCAGGCTCATGATGCCCATCTGCGTCTGTCCACGGCATCCCCTCCACTTCAGTTTTTAAAACTCTGTTGTATTTATTTGTCTTCTGCTGAGGACAGGGGTACACGGGTGCCACAGCACACCTGTGGAGGTCGGAGGGCAACTTCCGACACATGGGGCCGTGGGGATCAAACTCAGGGTGCCGGGCTTGGTGACACTACCCCCTCCTTCTACTTTAGAGGGGAGGAAACTGAGTCTTGGGGAACGGAGAATGCCTGGATGCTGAGCTGGGACAACACGCCTTCTTTCCTGAGTGGTCTCCCTGGGTCGCTGAGAAGGGCTGCTGTGGCAGGCAGCTCCTCGCGGGGACCTCCAGTAAATGAAGTACTTTAAGGTTGACTAGGTGTTCAGCCTGGTGTCTGCTGCAGTAACAGAATGTCCCAGCCCTGGGTTATTTAGAAAGAAAAGAAGTCTGGCCTGCAGTTCTCAGACTCCAAGGGCGTGGCACTGGCCTCTGCCTAGCTCCTGGCGCAGGCTGTGTCCTGCTCGAACTCAGGGTAAAAAGTACGGGGGTGGGGATGGGGATGGGGATGGGGGTGGGGGTGGGAGAGAGCATCATGGTGGGAGAAGAACAGGGAACAACTAAGCTCCCTTCATGATACCCAGACCCTGAAAAAAGTATCCTCCCTTTCAGGGGCCTATTTGTGGGGTGGTTTTGTTTTTTGTTTTGTTTTGTTTTCCTGAGACAGGGTTTCTCTGTGTAGCCTTGGCTGTCCTGGACTTGCTCTGTAGACCAGGCTGGCCTCGAACTCACAGCAATATGCCTGCCTCTGCCTCCCTAGTACTTGGAATTAAAGGTGTGCGCTACCACTGCCCGGCCCTATTTGTCTTCTTAAGGCTACCACCTTTAACATTTTTGGCCTATAGATCAAGCATAGTAGGAGCCAGGGACTGAGGGGGAAGGCATTTATGTCGTCCACAGCTCACATCTGCAGTGCCAAAGTCTTGAGAACCTCAGCAGCCACCATTGTCCCCACCCTCCTGGCCTGGGGGCCTGGCTTGTTTCCACTCCAGCCAACGTGCTGGCTCTAAGAAGGCCTGCAAGGCGAGTCTTTGCCGGCCTCTAGTGAGAGAGTTGGGAGCTACAGGTGGCTGAGTGTGGTGCTTGTATTAATCCAGACAGCCCCGGGGCACCTCAGAGAAGCCACAAGTGTCTGCACATCTCACTTCCTCCCTTGGATTAGCGTTCACCGGTGCCCACAGCAGAGTGAGGAGCACGAGGCCGCTGAGGCCTGGAGTCCCAGCTTTGGGAGCTGGGACCCCGGGGAGCCTGTTGTCATGGTGTCTGTCATTCAGATAAGGCATTCTTTAGGGAAGGTGGCTGTTAAACAAGCGGTGGAAAGGTGACATTTTCCTTCTGTAAATGCTGAAAGCCCGGAGAAACCCATTTCGGTGGTTGGGGTACATCTGTTTATAAGTGGGGGATGGCGGTATTCATAGATATTGCCCAGCGGGATCTTAGGCAGATAAATTTGTAACTTTAAAAAAAGTTAGTTTATTTTATGTGTATAAATGCTTTGCCTGCATGTGTGCATTTGTATGTACCACACACATGCCCAGTGCTCACAGAGGCCAGAAGAGGTTGTTGGAGCCTGGAACTGGAGCTATAGAGTTGGTGTTGGGAAAGTACAAGTGCTCTTTTTTTTTTTTTTTTTTTTTTTTTTTTTTTGGTTTTTCGAGACAGGGTCTCTCTGGGTAGCCTTGGCTGTCCTGGACTCTCTTTGTAGACCAGGCTGGCCTCGAACTCACAGGGATCCGCCTGCCTCTGCCTCCTGAGTGCTGGGATTAAAGGCGTGCGCCACCACGCCCGGCTAGTACAAGTGCTCTTAATCACGGCTGCACATCTCTCCTCCCCTCCCCTCCCCCCCTTGCCCCTTTGTGGGGGCAAAACCTAGCAACCTGAATTCAATCCCTGGGGCTCACGTGGTAAAAGAGAACCAACGGAGTTCTCCTCTGACCTCCACACATACACCTCAGCATGCACATATACAAAATAAATGTAATAACTGTTTTTTAATTCCTAGGGTTTTTGTATTTGTTGGGGGCTAGAGTCTCACACCATAGCCCACGCTAGCCTGAAACTGTGGGCAGTCCTCTTTCCTCAGCCTCCTGATGCTGTTGTCACATATGCGTATGAGTCGCCATGCTGGCTTTATAAAAATTACAAAGAAGGGAACTAAATAATCAGAAAGTAACCCCGGGAGAGAAGGGTAGGAAGAGGAGTGACTGGTGTTTAGGAATTTATTCTGTGGAGGCCTTTACACAATTGCCCTCAAAGATTACTTTGTTAGGTCACGCGTTTTAAATGTGGAAGAAGACACTGGATCACACAATAAATGTGGGTCTTACTAACTATTTGGAGGAAAATAAGGTTAATGATTACCCTCCCAATAGAACAGAATACATTTCAGAGATTAAATATTTACGCGATTAAAAAAAAAAAGCCATAAAAATACTAGGCAGAAACATACCTGACTGTTTATGTAACCTTGGTGTTGAGGAAAGTTGTCCTAAGCCTGCCTCTGGTAAGAGGAAAGAAAGAATTTGACAGACTTTATGTAAACATTTTCCCCCAGTCCAAAAAAAAAAAAAATTAAAATTTAAAAATGCTATAAAGAAGCCAGGAATAGCAGCACGCACCAGTGGTCCCAGTTACTCTGGAGGCCATCCTGGAGTATCAATTGAGACCAGTGACATAGTGAGACCCTCGAATCTCAAAATTAATAAGCAGAACCAATGTGGTGTTGAATTTCCTTCATTCCAACACTCTGAAGGCAGAGGCAGGTGGATCTCTGAGAGTTTGAGGCCAGTCTGGTCTACAGAGTGAGTCCCCAGGACAGCCAAGGCTACACAGGGAAACCCTGTCTCAACAAACAACAAACAAAAATAATAAGCAGGCTCGATGAAGTGGCTCTGTGGGTAAAGACAGCTGATGTCAAGCCTGACGACCTGAGTTCAAAACCAGGGACCCACAGGGTGGAAGGCGAGAACTGACTCTTGCAGGCTGTCCTCTGATCTCCACGTGTGCTCCAGCTGTACAAGTTGTGCAAGCCTGACAGCTGAAGTTTAAGCCCCAGAACATGTGTAGAAAACTGAGTGTATTTGCATATATCTGTAATCCCAGCGCTCCTACAGGGAGATGGGAGGCAGGGAAGTTGGAGGGCCAGCTAGTCTTAAGCAGATAGCAGTGACAGAAACAAGACACCCCCTGCCTCAATAAGGTTGAAGCCTGAGAGTTGACCTCTGATCACCACATGTATGCTGTGGAATGTGCATGCCTATACTCACAAACAAATAAGTGTGAGCTAGCCATATGCCTTCAATCCCAACACTCAGGAGGCAGAGACAGACGGATTTCTATGAGTTTGAATCCTTCCTGACCTATATAGCCTGGTCTAGTCCAGCCAAGGCTACATAGCAAGACCTTGTCTCAAAGAAATAAATACAGGCCAGGGCTGGAGAGATGGCTCAGAGGTTAAGAGCACTGGCTGCTCTTCCAAAGGTCCTGAGTTCAGTTCCCAGCACCACCTATCATGAGATCTGGTATCCTGATCTGGCACACATATGTATGTGTAGGCAGAACATAATAATAAATAAATCTTCCAAAAAAGAGAAAAATACAAAAAAATAAATTAATAAATGTAAGGATTACAGGCCTACATCCACCATATCTATTTTATGCAGTACTTACTAGGGTCTGAACACAAGGCTTTCTTTGAACTGGGCTAATCTGCAGCCCAACTGTAGGGGTTTCTGAGGGATAAATTCCCAACAATGACATTAATGGATGGAAGAGAACAATATTTAATTCAATTAATGTATTTGGTGTTGGGGATTGGACTCACATCTTTATACATACCAACCATGCGCTTTACAGCTGAGCTATGCCCTTAACCCTGTGTTTTTTGGTTTTAATGATCTGGTAAGGGACAAAATAAGTCTCCACATAGACATAAACATCCTTTTCCAGGTTGGAGAGATGGTTAAGAATGCTTGCTGCTCTTGCAGAGGATCCAGGTTTGTTTTCTAGTACCCATATCAGGCAGCTTACGGCTGCCAGTAACTCTTAGCTCAACAGGCTTGAATGCCGCCTTCTCCTCCTCCTCCTCCTCCTCCTCCTCCTCCTCCTCCTCCTCCTCCTTCTTTTTTCCTGAGACAAGGTTTCTCTGTGTATCCCTGGCTGTCCTAGACTCACTTTGTAGACCAGGCTGGCCTCAAACTCACAGAAATCTGCCTGCCTCTGCATCCCTGGTGCTGGGATTAAAGGCGTGTGCCACCATGCCCGGCTCAAACACCTTCTTCTGAAGTCTGTGGACACCTGCACTCACACATACACACATGTACATCCTCCCCCCATATGCACTTAATTAAAATTTTTTTTTTACAAAAAATGTTTTTTGGCTTTTCGAGGCAGGGTTTCTCTGTGTAGCCTTGGCCATCCTGGACTCACTTTTTGTCGACCAGGCTGGTCTCAAACTCACAGAGATCTGCCTGCCTCTGCCTCCCTGGTGCTGGAACTAAAGGCGTGCACCACAGCCACCTGACAAAAATCCCACCCTTTTCAAATGCTTGGCAAGATGTCGTTTGCTGGGGCCAGAGGGGGAGTTATGGATGACTCGGGGATGCAACAGAACGGTAGAATAGTAATAACCCTTTTGTCGTCCTCCGCCCACAGTTCCTGCTCATCTTTCACAAGGCCGCTGCTGGTGAGTTGCAGGAGGACAGTGGGCTGTTGGCATTGGCCAAGCTTTCTGAGATCGATGTTGCCCTGGAGGGTGTCAGAGGTGCCAAGAACTTCTTCGAAGCCAAGGTAAACTCAGCTTGTTCCTTTCCTACCCGGTCACCACTCTTCTTTTACCCTGCTCTTGTGGCAGGCGCTGCTTGTGCCGAGACCCGTCAGCTCCCTCAGGACAAGGCTGTGTAGTCCATACATATACTGGGAAGTAAGGCTGTGTCCTCACACTATCTGGAAATAGACACAGGACAGAAGACACCTGTTCACAGGCTCCAGAGGGTTTGTTGGTCCCAGGTCCTGAGATGTACCCTCCATATATAGACTTTGCTAAGGGTTCCTTTCTGTCTCCACAACTAGTTGGGTTGTTTCTGTAGCTCCCCCCTTTTTACAGCATAAACAGTTGGCCTGGAGGGCTGGAGCAATGCCTCTCTTGCAGAGGACTGGAGTTTGGTTCCCAGCACCTTTCCTGGGCAGCTCACAGCTCCTCTAATTTTCAGTTCCAGGGAATCTAACACCTTCTTCTGGCCTCTGTGGATGGACATGGACACACATACCTTTTTTTTGTTGTTGTTGTTTTTTTTTTTTTGGTTTTTTGAGACAAGGTTTCTCTGTAAAGACTGTCCTGGACTCACTTTGTAGACCAGGCTGCCTTCCAACTCACAGCGATCTGCCTGCCTCTGCCTCCAGAGTGCTAGGATCAAAGGCGTACACCACCATGCCCAGCACATACACACACTTTAAAATGAATATCAGTAAAAACAAATCTTAGGGGCTAGAGAGATGGCTCAGCAGTCAAAAGCACTGACTACACTCTGTCTCAGAAAAAAAAAAAAAAAAAAGCACTAACTACTTTTCCAGAGGACCTAGGTTCAATTCCCAGCACCCACATGGCAGCTCACAACTGTCTGTAACACCAGTTCCAGGGGACCTAACACACTCACCAGACATACATGCAGGCAAAACACCAATGTACATGGAATAAAAATAAATTATTTCTGTAAATCTTAAAAAAAAAAAAACATATGGGTTAGAGACAAGTAGAAGAGTAGAAGAGTCAGGGAAGAGTGCTACAGTGCTACAGCCTGCCCCATATCAATGTTTGCATCACTGAAAGTGGTCCAGGTATGGGAAGGCCCCACAGCCCTGGAAGTTCACATTGAACACCAAGATATCTCCCCAAAGCTAGCTGTGGCATCCTTGTCTCTTGCAGAGCACACCTGCAGATACTCAGACATGGGAGCCCTCCACACCTTGCTGCCCAGTAGAGCAGGGTGCCGTGAAGGGAGCACACCATCCCCACCACATAACCTAAGAGTAGATCTGCCTCTTGCACTTACATCCATTGCTTGCTGCTCTGGCCCTGTTTGTGTTTGCACAGCTGAGGTAACAACTGGATTAAGTGAGCTTAGATGGCCGGGCAGTGGTGGCGCACGCCTTTAATCCCAGCACTTGGGAGGCAGAGGCAGGCGGATCGCTGTAAGTTTGAGGCCAGCCCGGTCTACAAAGTTAGTGCAGGACAGCCAAAGCTACAGAGAGAAACCTTGTCTCGAAAAACAAAACAAAACAAAACAAACAAAAAAACAAAAGTGAGCTTAGATGTATAGTTGCGCTTGTGGGGAACAGTCAGCATGGCATCCGAGCTAGCCAAGAATTGCATGCTTCTTGAGGCAGTTTCCAGCCTCTGGGGGACTTTGAGTTTCATCCAGGGGCTTGCCCAAGGCCAGCGTGACCTTGGTGACATCCTGGCCTCCTTAGAGCTCTTAAATAGGACACTGTTCTTACTATCTCTATCATGCTGTTTGGAGATAGGCTGTGTTGGCAAAGACAAGCCGGTGCTTTGACTTCTGAAACCCAGGAAGAAGGGAACAGGACAGTTGCCCTCCTCGGGTGGCCCACACAGTATGGGGAGGAAAGCCAGTGACTCCTTGACACAAGGATCTAGCCTTTTTAGCCATCAGTAGTGTCATATTTGCAGTCTCTTAAGACTCCTTGGGAGGGTCCTAGGGTTGGGGCCTAGGAGCAGCAGGACAGGTCACTGCAGTGGTGCACTAGGCCAAGTGCCCCAAGCAAAGCCCATGAGTCCCTCTGTGACTGCATCATCTGTGCTTGCAGGACCTGTCATGACTTGCATGTGATTCCTTGTTCCAGCCTCATCCAGTCTTTCAGATGTTGCTGGAAATGTTCACAACCAATTCTCAGAACCTGTAGCTCCTTTTGCCCAGAGCTCTCCCTGAAGAGCTCTGCTTGAGGAAGAAAACTCTGTTCCCTTTGGACCTACCTCCTAGGGCAGCCCACTCCTGGCTAACCAGGCCTGGAAAGGCCCCTCTCCTTAGTACCTGCATTCCATGCGCAAGTGGCACCATTTTGTGTCCGTTCCAAGTGCTTTTGGATACTTGCAGGAGAGTATTGATTGGTTTGTCTGTGGAGCAATTAATACTCTGCCTCAGGAACAGCTCCTTTCTGAGGCACTTGCATACCTGGCAAGGATTTTTCTTGTCTTGTCTTGTCTTGTCTTTTTTTTTTTTTTTTCTGGCAAGGATTTTCTTATAACACTGCTGGAGTAGAAGGAAACTGGGCACAACCTGAACTTCCATCGTCAGAGATATGTCCATCATGGTGTGGCTATATGTTTGCTCACCTTGTGGCCATTAATGATTAAGATGAGGCTGTTTAATATGTGTAGACAGATGCCCAAAATAAATCAAGCAAAATAATATGTGACACCTGATTGTAAATACTGAAAACAGCCTAGATAATTGCATAAGAAAGGAAAGTATTAGTAATCGTTACGTCAAGGGACTCATTTTATATTTCTAAAGTGTTGGAGAATTGGTGTGAGTTATTTTTATAAGGAGAAAAGATGAAACGCAAAAAAAAAAAAAACCAAACAAACCAATAAACGTTTTCCTACTTGCTGTGTTTATATGTCTGCCTCCCCAACTAGACTCAAAGGCAGAGTAGGCGTGCTATCTTTGTAATTACAGCGCCTGGTGTGTAATGGCCCTCAATAAAGGTTTGCATGAATGATGAATGCAGGGAAGCCTGCCTTGGATTTGGGAGAGGCCATAAAAGAGATGACACTAGTGACAGATGTTCCAAGATGAATGGGGATTCACCTTGTAATCAAGGATGGGAGGTGTTCTGGTCATGGGAAACTGCAAGTGAAGGCTCCAAAGCATGGAGTGGGGTTGGAGGCTAGGGAAGACGTGGGAGGGTGTGAGGGGGCAGGGCTGGTGCCACAGCTGGAAAGCAAGCCAAGATGCAAGTCTGGAGACGTAGGGTGGGCCACCAGTTCCTACCCTTTGTCATGAGGTACTGACTCTGAGATCACATGGTCTCTGGATATAACCCCCAGGCTGAGGGACACCTATAGACTGGCTTCCCAGGCCCAACCCAGGGCTCTTTACAAACTTGTTTGGGTGTGGGGGTGGAGTTGTCAGGAGACAGTGGTCAATCCAGAACCCCTGGTGGTGGTGTCATGTACAGCTAGGCTAGGCTTGCACAGCTGCCAGGGCTGGCGAGCACTCAGAGGTGCTTGAGCAGGTCTGATGGTAGGAGGGCACCAGGTGAGGTTTCCACAGGTGCATGGAGAGGAATATCAGTTTGTCAAGCATTGTGACAGTGGGACCAGGGACAACACAAAGACACACAACTTGAGAACTACAGTGTTTGTGACCCCCACCCTATTGGGAGTTTTGGGAAGACCAACATGACGCATGCATTGAGGAGGGGAGCTGGGATTTTTCTACTGAGACAGCCCCTCACCTGAGTGGGAGACTGAGGAGGAAAAGTGACAAACTGGGCTTTGGTGGGAAGTCCAAGATAACTTCAGGCACAGTAACGGCATGCATGGATTTGACAATTATGGTAATGGCTGCAAAGGGTCCTTTAGTCATGGCCATGAGAAGGTGGCCTCCAGGGGCTTCCAGGGGGAGGCTATGAAATTGTCTTCCTTAGAGGTCTGTGTGTCTTGCTATAAGGATGGATCATGAAACCATTCTTCTATTTCCTGTACTCACCTGTATCCATCAGTGCGATCATGCATACAGGTGCCCAAAGAGGCAAGAGGTATCAGGTGTTCCTGGACTTCCAGGTGGTTTTGAGCCTCCTGATGTGGGTGCTGAGAATCGAACTTAGGTCCATCTGGAAGAGTAGTATGTGCTCCCAACCCCTGAACCATGTTTCCAGCCCTAGTGGTTCTCTGCTTCCACCACGTGGGTCCTACAGATTGAACTCGGGATGCCAAATTTGGCAGCCAGCCATCTGGCACACCCTCAGCAGAGGCGTTTAAGGGATCAGATTCACCCCCCAGTGAGCTGATTGCACTGGGATTGGACAAGAACAGACCTGGTAGGAGGAACCCTGGGAGCCAGGTCTCCATTGCAGATGCCTGGACAGGTGAGAGGGTTAGCTTGGGGCCAAGTAAGGACATTTTTTTCTTAACTTTGCAGCTTCTGAGCGAAGCCAGCATGTTTTCATATCAGTGAGAGGCAGTCTAGGAAACGTGGAAATACAAAGCAAGATGGCTGAGAAGATAGGACATGGGGGGTGGGGGTGGGGGTGAGGGTGGGGTTAGGGGTGGGTCATAGAACCCAGAGACCAGATGAACTTCGTGATGGAGGAGATGAAAGATTCCTGGGTGGAGAAATGGCACATTTCCCTCTCCTGCTGCCCTAGATAGGAATGGTGGGGTGGGGGAGTGTGTGTGCTGCCTCAGACCCTCTTCAGATGCTTCAGCCTCATACACCAACACCCAGAGGTACCTGATATGGTCGTGTGTGTGTGTGTGTGTGTGTGTGTGTGTATGTGTGTATGTATGTGTGTGTGTGTGTGTTGGGCTTGAGACAGTCCCTGTGGTGTGGGCTGACCTTGAACTTTTGACCCTCCTACTATCACCACCCTAGTGCTGGGAGTCCAGGCATTTGACAGCAGACCCAACCATTGTCCCATCTTGAAGATAAGGATGTTGAAGCTTTGACAGTGGTTCCTTGGTAAACATTTAGCAACAAACTACCATACTAGTAATCGTGGTATTCAGGAGGCTGAGGTAGGAAGGTCAAGAGTTCAAGGCCCCTGTCTACTATGTGTGGAACTCAGGATCTGTCTAGGCTACAGGACACCCTGTGTTAAAGCCACACACTACATATGCTTGCTCCTTTAAAAAAAAATAATGTATTTATTTGCATTGGTGTTTTGCCTGCATGTATGTCTGTGAGAGGGTATGTCGCATCCCCTGGAATTGGAGTTACAGACAGCTGTGAGCTGCCATGTGGGTACCGGGAATTGAACGCAGGATCTCAAGAAGAGTAGCAAGTGCTCTTAACCACTGAGCCATCTCTCCAGCCCCTGCTTCCTCCTTTTTTTGTTATACCTTCTATAAATACCATGCTTTACATCGTTCATCAGACTCCACAGACTCCACCTCTCTACAGAGAGGTACTTTTTTTTTCTTCTGGACTTTTGCCAGCTTGTGGTTGCAATGCACAAGTGAAAGTAGTTTTTAGGTCTGGAGAGATGGCTCAGTGGTTAAGAGCACTGGCTGCTCTTCCAGAGGGCCTGGGTTTGATTCCCAGCACCCACACAGCCATTTACAACAGGCTGTAGCTTTAATTCTTCCTGGCCTCTGCAGGTAGCAGGCTTGCATGGTGGGGACACAGACTTACATGAAGGCAAAATGTTTAAACACACAAATATGATTTTAAAATAGTTTCAATATTTAATATTCATAGTTTAAGATAATTCTTAAAGAAAAAAAAGTGAAAGAATTAATGCCAGAACCTCAGGCTGGGTGTGATGGTGCATGCCTGTAATCCTGTTTTCTTAAGAAGCTGATGCAGGAGGTTTGCTGCAAATTTGAGGCTGTCCCAGGTTACATAGCAAGTACCAGGTCTGTCAAAGCTACATAGTGATTGTGTCTCAGGGTGTGTGTGTGTATGTGTGTGTGTGT
>OU015743.1:21935053-21945123 GCA_907169655.1 Acomys percivali | reverse complement strand
TGTGTGTGTGTGTGTGTGTGTGTGTGTGTGTGTGTGTGTGTGTGTGTTTTCCAGGGTGAGGATTGGTGGGATTTCAAGTCCTGAGCTTGGAGCAAACCCAGGGATTGGTGGGTTTTCAAACCAGGAAGTGTACTCAGATCTTCTACCTTGGGGGAGCGGAAGCTTAAGAGATAACCCAAATGGTTAATGTGTTTGCTGCCTGAAGGCCCCCGTTCTGATCCCCAGAAGGCTTGTCAAGCAGGCCATGTTAGCACGCATCTGTAATCTCAGTACTCTTGTGACAGGAAGATGGAGAGAAGCAGTCCCCAGAAAGTAGCAAACCAGGGAACCTGGCTACAGAGAAGTGAACAAGAAAGAAACTTTGTCTCCAACAAGCTGAGGGCAAAGGCCAGCACTTGAGGCTGCCCTCTGACTTCCACACACACGCACCACCCCCGAAGTGAGGCAGAGAGGCACACACAGGCAGAGACAGAGGGGGCAGGGAGGGAGGAAGGAGAAAAACTTCAACTTCATTGCTTGACTTGCTGGGCAATTTCTTACTGATGATTTCAAGTACCAAGAGGTCATCTTCTCAGTGTTTTGGGACACTTCATAGCGTAAAGGCAACAGACAACACATTTAAAGTTTTACCTGCAGGTTTTGTGTTTTGTTTGTTTGGTTTGGTTTTTTTGAGACAGGGTTTCTCTGCGTGGCCTTGGCTGTCCTGGACCAGGCTGTCCTTGAACTCACAGTGATCCGCCTGCCTCTGCCTCCTGAGCGCTGGGATTCAAGGTGTGAGCCACCATGTCCGGCCTTACCTGCAGGATTTTATTTGTTTATTTAAAGTTTATTTACAAAAAATAAAAAAATAAAGTTTATTTTTTATTATGTATTTAGTGGTTTGCCTGAATGTACATCTGCAGGTCAGAAGAAGGCACCAGGGCTGGAGAGATGGCTCAGAGGTTAAGAGCACTGACTGCTCTTCCAAAGGTCCTGAGCTCAATTCCCAGCAACCACATGGTGGCTCACAACCATCTATAACGAGATTTGTATACATAATAAATAAATAAATCTTTAAAAAAAAAAAAGAAGAAGAAGAAGGCACCAGATCTCATAGATGGTTGTGAGCCACCATGTGGTTGCCGGAAATTGAACTCAGGACCTTTGGAAGAACAAACAGTGCTCTTAACTCCAAGCCATCTCTCCAGCCCTGTTTATTTGCTTTATTTTTGTTTTTTTCAAGACAGCATTTCTCTGTGTTTCCCTGGCTGTCCTACATTAGCTTTGTAGACCAGGCTGGCCTCAAACTCACAGAGATCTGCCTGTCTCTGCCTCCCTGAGTGCTGGGATTAAAGGCTTGTGCAATACCCCACCCCTACCCCCAACTTCCCCCATCCCAGATCTTACCTGCATTTTAAACATTTTCCCTGGTGCATTATAACAAGATTGTGTAGACTAAATGTGTAGAGTCGGCTGTTTAACATAGCGTAAATTTTCACACTGAGACTGAGTTCAAGCTCTCAGTGGACAGTGGACACACATGGAGCCAGGAAGCTGTTCACAGTCATCATGCCATTACCCAGTATTGCCACACTGAGGACACAGGCCTGGCAGATGACAGGAAAATGTAATGAGACAAGCAGAAGGTGATGGCCCCTTCACTACTCACCATTTGCTTTTGGTGCAGTTGGTTACAGATTCAGACAAGTTAAAAATTTGAAACAGTTGGTAGCGGAAAGACATTTCTGTTTTCTTCCAGTTGAAGGAGGCAGAGATGGGAGCGATCAGTGACTAGCGTGAGAGAGATGAGGAAGGAAGCCATTGAAGACCCAGCTCTGGTCAGAAATCCCAAGTCCCAGGAGTGTTAGTAACTATCCTTATGAGGGATTTTTGTTTTTTTTAAGAATTATATTTTGGGCTGGAGAGATGGCTCAGAGGTTAAGGGCACTGACTGCTCTTTCAGAGGTCCTGAGTTCAATTCCCAGCAACCACATATGGCTCACAACCATCTATAATGAGTTCTGATGTCCTCTTCTGACGTTCAGGTATACATGCAGGCAAAACATTGTATACATCATAAATAAATTAATTAAAAAAATAAAAATGTGTTTAAAAAAAGAATTATATTTTTTAAAATTGTTTTTATGTGTGTGAGTGTTTTGCCTGCATACGTGTGCAACACATGCCTGCAGAGTCTAGAAGAAGGTTTCCAGAATTCTTGGAACTAGAGGTTTGGATGGTTATGGGCTGTCATGGGGGTGCTGGGAGCTGATCTTTGGTCTTCTGCAAGTGCTCTTAACTACCAAGGCTTCTCTCCAGACTGAAGAGATTTCTTACTGAATCATGTCAGTGAGGGTAGGCCTTACTGAGGGGTGTGGGCAGATGTGCTTCGTGTACCAGGCAGAAGTGCAGCTGGGGAGTTGAAGGTATAGTTGACCTTTTGTGTACATGAAGGGGATTGGTTCCAGAAACCTCGGATGTAAAAATGTTACATGCCCCCCCCCCCCCCCATAGAAAGTGGCATGTACGGCTGGAGAGACAGTGTAGTTGGCAAAGCATTTGCCTTGCAAGCATGAAGACCTGAGTTCAATCCCCTGAACCTACCTGAAAAAGAAGAAGCCAGGCACAGTGTTGTATACAGATTTTTGGCCTCCCTAGCCAGATAACCAACCAGCCTACTCAGCATGGCCACTGCAAAGGCTTTTGGGGTACCAGCATCCCCTTACCCTTCCCTGCCCTCACGGTTTTATCTGTTTGCTATTTCTCTACTAGGCCCAGGCCTTGGCATGCTCCAGTAAATTCGAAGCTGAGTTAAAAGCTGAGCAAGATGAGCGAAAACGAGAGGAGGAGGCCAGGAGGCTCCGCCAGGCAGCTTTCCGGGAGCTCAGGGCTGCTTTCAGTGCATAGCGGCCTGCCTGTCCAACCCACGCCCACAGCAGTGCCTTACCGCCCGCCCGTGCTGGTGGAGATGACCGGGATTTTCACATTTTTATCCCTGCTGCCCTCTCTCTGAATGACCTCCCCCTCAAGGCCCGAGGGCTGCTCTGCCTGAATGGCCTCCCCCTCAAGGCCCCAAGGCTGCTCTGCCTGAATGACCTTCCCCTCAAGGCCCCAGGCCTGTTTCTTAGCGCTTCTGGATAACCAGCGACTGTTTTCATCCTTTCCAGCCGTCACTCCTCTGCCGGTATCTGCAGCCGAGACTTGTTTCTTCTTGGAAACTATCCTTGCCCCCGCATAGTTCTACGTCAGCGAGTTCTGTCCATCTATGGTCCTCAGAGGACATGTTGCTCATCTTCTCGGGTGGTTTTTTTCCCCCCCGTGATCCTTGTGGTGTTTCCTGGCCAGCGTGCCTCTTCCTGTTCTTAGTCAGAGTCCATTAACTTCTTTTTCACCATCTTCCATCCGAGGGTGATGGTAGGACTTGAGGGTCATTACCTATGCCCTCCCCAACTGGGGACTAGCTCCAACTGTTGTCTCCTGGCCCCTAACAATGCCCACCTTCTCATGCCCCCCCCCATCCTTTTCTTCCCATTTCAGCCATTTTCCTACTCCTACTGTAAGAATGAAAGAATTGTTAGAAGTAGTAATATTGAGCAAAGGCTATCTGTCATTTGACCCTATGCAAATCAGTGAGGACCCCTAAAATTTCTCAAGTGACTCATCCAAGGTCTCTTGAAATCCCTGAAGTAACGGCAACCTTCCTGTGTCTGACATCAGCTCCAAAGAGTATTGTCACCTATGGGGCAGATTTTTGTACCTTGTGAGTTCTTGGGATTTCTCACAAATAGCAGAGGGTTGTATTTTTTAACAAACAGAAAGTCCTAATGACATATTTATTACTTCTTTTTTTGCCTTTACAATAAAGAAAACATGCCCTTCTATCTTACAGCATTTCCTTTGAAATAAAATGTGCAAACGGTCTTTGCCTTCATACCACTGTGCCTTTGGTCTTTTTTTTTTTTTTTTTAGAATGGAAGAGCGTGTTTTCTACAGGGTCAGGTCAACCTTGGGCTTCTGTTACGAGCTCCTAAAGTATGGAGTAGAACTAGGAACAGGATGGGTGGGGCCTGGGATGTAGCTCAGTGGGCGGAGTGCTTACCTAGCATGCATGAAGCCCCAGTCCCAGCACCTCAGTCATGGGCAGTGCATTCCTGTAATGCCAGCATTTTAAGACATAGAAGAATTCAAGTTCATGGTTATCCTTGGCTGTAGAGTGAGTCTGAGGTCAGGCTAGGCTACATGAGACCTTGAAAACCCAAAGAAGAGGGATCCAAAGAGGAAAGATTCTAGGAACTAGAGGGGTCCAGGACACCATGAGGACATGGCCTACAGAATCAAGTAAGCAGGGCTCATAGAGGCTCACAGAGACCGAAGTCGCAATCAAGAACCCTATGTGACTCTGAGCTAGTTTCCTCTGCATATACATATGTTCGCATAGCTAGGTGTTCTTGTGGGACCCAGTAACAGTGGGTGTGGGAGGTATCGCTGACCTTTTTCCTCCTACTATGAGGGTTTGTGCCTAGTTTTATTGTAATTTGTTATGCCATGCTCAGTTGATGTCCCTAGGGGCCTGTTCCTTTTTGCTTTTGTTTTTAAGGGAAACAGAAAAAGTAGATCTAAGAGAGAGGGGCTGTGTGTGTGTGTTGGGGGGGAGGTAGAAGGAGCAGAGGTAGGGGAAACTTTGGGATATAATGTATGCAAAGTAAAAAATTGAAATTAAAAAAATAAAAATGTACATCATCATCATCATCATCAACCTCATCAACAACAACAACAACAACAAAGAAATCAAACAACAAAGCCAGGCAGTGGTGGCACACACCTTTAGTCCCAGCACATAGGAGGCAGAGGCAGGCAAATCTTTGTGAGTTCAAGGCCAGCCTAGTCTACAGAGTGAGTCCCAAGACAGCCAGGGCTATGTTACACAGTGAAACCCTGTCTTGAAAAAAAGACAAAAACCCAGCAAGAAGCCTGACCACTTGAGTTTGATCCCCAGGACCCACAGATGGAGAGAACCAACTCCCATAGGCTGTCCTCTGAACTCCATGTGCATGCCTGAGCACATGTATGTCCACCACACACACCTGCATTAAAAGAAAATTAGAGCTGGTGACACAGCGGATAAAGCTGCTTGCTGCCAAACTTGGTGACTTGAGGTCGCTCATTGGGCCCCATGTGGTATAAGGAGAGAACCAGCTCCCAAAAGTTTTTGTAGACATAACTGGAAAGAGAAAAATGCCTCCGTAAGATTGGCCTGGGAAAGCCTGTGGAACATTTTTCTTAATTTGTGATTGACGTGGAAAGGCCCAGCTCATGGTGGCCTTGAAATGTGGTCTTGAAGTGGGTACGAAGTCAGGCTGAGTGAGCAATGCGCAACAAGTCAGTCACCGGTACCCTAGGCATGGCGTCTGCTTCGGTTCCTGCCTTGACTGCCCTTTGATGGCGGCGATTGGGCCTATAAGCTGAAATAAACCCTTTTGTCCCCAAGTCGTTTTTGATCACGGTGTTTTATCACAATAGAAACCCTAAGACAGCCAGTTTGAGGGATCCTGGGCTACATGAGACACTGTCTCAAAAAACGAAAATAAAACAAACAGAAAACCAAGATAAAAGCAAAAGCCAAACCAAAAAAATAAAAAGTCTTTTTGTAAAAACACCCAAAGTATGAGCTAAAACCCTCAAGTGATACACAATGTCCCACAAGAGTTCTTAGGGCAGAAGATGACATAGATTGAGCTAGGTGACCACAAAGAGCAGGGGTACGATGTCTTTGTGCCCTCTTGGTCCACACTCCATGTCCTGAAGAAGTTCCCTTCATAGCTGCTCTGGTTCCCAGACTTCATCTCCAGGGCCAAGGCCAAAACCCAACCCCTTTCTGGTTCTTCCTTGGGGCTCTGCAGTGACCTGACTGGTTTTTCCACTCTGCTTCTGCCTGGTTGTCCACTGTTCAGCTGGGACTCTCTCTGAAATGCAAATAGGTTCCTAGCATCTCCTTTCAAGCTTCGACCCTGGCTCACCTGGCCTGTCTACTACCCTCCTCCCTCCCATTTGGGACCCCAAGGCCTAGGACTGAAATGAAGGAGAGGTTCCTGTAAAGTGCCACACCTCCAGCCTTGCACAAACTGTCTCCTCCAATTGCTTGTACCCCTCCCCCTCCCAGGAGCAATTGACTTTCTCCTTTTTGACTCAGCTCAGAGGGTTCCTCTGTGTAGCCTTGGCTGTCCTGGACTCTCTTTGTAGACCAGGCTGGCCTCGAACTCACAGCTATCCACCTGCCTCTGCCTCCCAAGTGCTGGGATTAAAGACGTGCGCTACCAGCTACCACACAGGGCCTCAAGAAGCTTTCTTAACGCTCCTGGGCGGTTAAGGAACACCGTAGGATTCCCTTTTTACCTTGAGACTTTCTCTGTTGTAATCCTGAATTCCTCAGGATTCTTCTACTTTTCTGCCTTCCTGTTAGGACTACGAATCTCTAAAAAAAAAAAACCCACACAGTTGTTTTTTGCTTTTTTTTTCCTGTGTGTGTGTGTGTGTGTGTGTGTGTGTGTGTGTGTGTGTGTGTGTCTGTGTGTGTGTGTGTGTGTGTGTGTGTCTGTGTGTGTGTCTGTGTGTGTGTGTGTGTGTGTGTGTGTGTGTGTGTGCGTGTGTTGGTGTGCTGTAGCAATCAGAGGACAACTTGCAAGAGTCAGTTCTCTTTTCCACCATGTGGGTCCCTGGAATTGAACTCAGTTTGTCAGGCTTGGCAGCAAGCGCCTTGCTTTGCTGAGCCATCAAACTGCCACAGGACCATGGACCTCTGCATGGGAGGGAAGTCTCCTCTGTCTGCTGCTTTAGGCTTAACATGTTAACTGGCAGCTTTGTGTGTAAATTTCACAAAGATATGCCAAGTTTGTCGAATAGATGGATAGGCCAGGCCGGATCCTCATCGCTGATGTCAGAGAGTGCCCAAGCACCTGTTGTCATAATAACAAAATACCCAAAGCCAAGAGTATAGTCTTGGTGTCAGTTCACACTGTTGAGGCTCTCACAGGAGACTATCAGCATAGCCAGATTGCATGTGGGTTAGAGGAATCATTGGGCCACATAGGACTTCCGGAGTGAGGGGAAAGCTACAATTACTATTCTTATAACAGTTCTCTCAGAAGAACAAATTCATGGGCCCCTGGAGGAAGATGTGAATCCCTTCAGAATGCTGTGCTCTCATGACCTAAGGCCTTCCCATCTCTGTCTCTGTCTCTGTCTGTCTGTCTGTCTGTCTGTCTGTCTGAGTGTCTCATGTAGCTCAGGTTGGCCATGCACTTCCTATGTTGTTGAAGATGACACTGAACTCCTGTTCCTCTAGATTCTACCTCCAAGGTGCTGGGCTTACAGGCATATGCCACCACATCTGGTTTATGCAATGATGGTGACCAAACCCAGGGCTTTGAGCATTCAGGGTGAGCACTCTACTGAATGACCTCTATCCTCAGCCACACGCTTTGCAATTATGTGTATGAATGTTTTGCCTGTATGTATGTATGTATGTATGTATACCATCTGTGTACCTGGTGTCTTTGGAAGTCAGAGGAAAGCTTTGTATCTCCTGGGATTGGAGTTGTGGATGGTTGTGAAACACCTCATGGGTTGCTGGGAATCAAACCAGTGTCCTCTGCAAGAGCAACCCAGTGCTCTCAATCACCAACCCCTTCTCTTGAGCCATGCCTGCATTTTAAAGGCCCTATAACCTCAACACCATCACACTGAGGACCAAGTCTCATACTCAAACCGTATTAAACCCCAGGCAGGCCTTTGACAGGTGGCCCATCCCTGAGTGAGGGGACAGCTCTGGAAGTGAGGGCAGCAGACACTGCATATCTGACTGCCAAGCCACTTCTTTGAGGAAAAGTAGTTGGGCACCGTGGTACATCCCTGTAATCCCAGCACTCAGGGAGGCAGAGGCAAGAGGATCTCTGTGAGTTCAAGGCCAGCCTGGTCTACAAAGTGAGTCCAGAACAGCCAGGGCTACATAGAGAAACCCTATTTCAAAAAAAACAAAAAACAAAAAAAACAAAAAACAAGGGGGTGGGAGTGGGGAGTAAAGTGACTAAGAGATGTTTTTTTTTGGTTTGGTTTTTGTTTTATTTGGGTTTTTGTTTGTTTTCTTTTGTTTGCCCCTGCCCAGGGGTCACTGTGTAATGTAATGAGATTTAAACTCAAACAGTGGTGACTCAGGCCTTACTAAGCCTCCATATTCTTACCTGTAAAATGGGAATGATTAACTACCAGGCAGATCTCACGCCTCGATTAGTATTCACAATGTAAGAGTTCCCTTTCTTTCTGCCATCCTCCACACTGCTCTATCTCCTCCTGGGCTTTAGGTCTCCTCGTTTAGGTCCAGTGGCCTAGGAAAGTTCAGTCCTGGCTGTTGTCCTTGCCCCAAGGCCAGGAGTCCACTTACCAGCTTCTCTGATCTGTTGTGGTGCTTGGTGGGAGAACAGATAGCCCTTCTCTGTCAACTTAGCTGCCATGTCCTGTGCAGCTGACAACTGTTTATCCCTGGGCCTGATCATGTGACCTGATACTGTGGCTTTGTCTCTTGGATGACTCGAACTGTGTATTAGGCTAGATTCTCTGTCCACCTGGCCTAAGTCATGTCACAATTATCTAGCAGGTTCTGTGATAGGTGTAGGGTGCTAGAGGACCAGCTTAGGGTTCTATGAAGGTGGGTTCAGAAGATGGGTCTATCTGTCTATCTGTCTGTCTGTCTTTCCATTCATCCACCCACCCATCTAGCTAATGAGACTAAAATCCAATTTGGCCTTGAACTCATGATAATCCTCCTGCTTCAGCCTCCTAAGTGCTGAGATTACAGGTGTGAGCTACCACAATAGGCTGGCAGGACCTGATTGAAGGTCATTTTCTCTTCTTCTTTCAGAAACCAGTCCCTTTTGCCATGTGTTACCAGTGACAGGGTACATTGCTATTGTCTGCTTTGCTCATCTGTTCAAGATAGGGTCTCCTTAGATAGCCCAGGCTGGCCTGGAACTCTTAGATAGCCCAGGCTGGCCTAGATCTCATGATCTGTCCTGCTTCAGTTTCCTGAAGACTGGGGTTACCAGTTAGTCATCCACCATGCTTGGCCAGCTATTGTAGGCTCCAACTTTTCCAAACCTACTTTATTTGGGGTTCTTTAAATGCTTATACCTCCCTTCCAACCTACCGACCCTGGATCAGAGAGAAAGGAGATTTAGGGAACAGGAGACGTAGACCTTGTTGAATTCAGTTCCTGAGAGCGATTCCCCTGGAGAAGTGTCGGCAGGATTACAGCAGACCAACAACAATTCCACCAAAGTTGCTGCTAGAACCTGGAACAGCATCCAGAGCCTGGATCCTCAAAGCCTTTGCTGGAGTGGTTCTCTCTTGGAGCATCTTGAAATGCAGCAATGAACAGCCAAACACTACCAAGACCCAAAAAGCCCTGCTTACACACACACACACACACACACACACACACACACACACCCCTCTCTTCTCAGAGTCTGTACTAGGATGTTTTTCAGCTGCCAAAAACCAAGCCCAACATGAGGTGGTTTGACCTCGAAGTGGATAAACATCACCCGCTCTCTCACAAGTCTGTTCTCTATCCCACATTTGGGATCAAAACAAAAACGTATTTCCACTGCAAGCTATAGTCTTTTTTAAAGATTTATTTTTTTTGTTGCTGTTCATTTTTGTTTTTTGTTTGTTTATTTATTTGGTTGGTTGGATTTTTTGTTGTTTTGTTTTGTTTTGTTTTTTGGTTTTTTGAGACAGGGTTTCTCTGTGTAGCCTTGGCTGTCCTGGACTCACATTGTAGACCAGGCTGGCCTTGAACTCACGGGGATCCACCTGCCTCTGCCTCCTGAGTGCTAGGATTCAAAGCATATGCCACCGCCACCCGGCTATTTTTATTTTTCATATTATTGTTTTTATTATTTTGAGATAGAGCCACTCTATGTATTCTTGATTGTCCTGGAACTAGCATGTAGACCAGGCTGGCCTCAAACTCCTAGAGATCCACTTGTATATTATTATTATTATTATTATTATTATTATTATTATTATTATTATTA
>OU015743.1:21886982-21935043 GCA_907169655.1 Acomys percivali | reverse complement strand
TATTATTATTATTATTATTATTATTATTATTATTATTATTATTATTATTATTTTCAAGACAGGGTTTCTCTGTGTAGCCCTGGTTCTCTTGGACTTGCTTTGTAAACCAGGCTGGCCGTGAACTCCCAGAGATCCACCTGCCTCTGCCTCCCTGAATGCTGGGATTACAGGCATGCACCACCACACTTGGCTTATATTTTTAATTATTTTTAAACAATGTGTATGTATGTGTGTTTGTGTATGAGTGTGAGTGAGTACCCATAGAATCCAGAAGAGGGCATCAGATCCCTTGGAGCTGGAGACACAGGTGGCTTTGAGTCTCCCAACATGGGTGATGGGAACTGAACTCAGGTCCTCTGGAAGAGCAGCACACCCTCTTAACTGCTGAGTCATCGTCTCTCCAGGATTGCAAGTGTCTTTTTGACAATTTAGTAATTTTTTTTAACATTGAAATTTCAATCTGTCTTATTACTTATTTCTGCATTAACAAGCCGTCTGATGACTTAATGGTTTAAAATAATAATTAACATTTATCAGCTTACAGAGTATTTGAGGGCTAGGGACTCAGAAGCGGTTTAATTGGCTGAGTCTGACTCAGAGTCTCTCATGTGGATGCAGTTAAAATGCCAAGTGGAGTGCTGTCACCCGGAGGCAGCACTGGGGCTGGAGAAGCTGTTGACAATGTGACTCACTCCTGTGGTTTAAAGGTTGGTGCTGGCTGTTGGCAGGACACTTCATTGGTTTCTTCAGTGTCTTCCCAACACAGTGAAGCACTCTCCATACCCCTCACCTCTCCCCCACCCCAAATACCACAACAAGATGTCTTTTGCTTTCAATGCTTGTTTGTGTGGATGTGTGATCCACCTGTGGAGAGACTGCCTGGTTGCCATCAAGGGTTTTTAGAAAGTACACTGACGGGGGTGGATAACCACCCAGCGCAAGTACTTCTGGAGAGGAAAGTGTAAGTCACTACGGACTTTAAGATGTAGCTTCAGAAAGCACACTGTCATTCCCCTCAGCATCCCGTTGACTGCACAGGTTAGGTGTCCTGAGAAGCAGCAGCAGCAGCAGCAACAGCAGGGACCCTCTTGGAGCTAACCATTACAGAATCAGTCCTGTATCACCAGTAACAGAATCTAAGCCAGACTGATTGGAACGGAAAAAGAATCGATTGGGAGGACATTGATGAGCTCCCAGAAAAACTAGCGGGGGGGTGGGGGGGGGAGGGTGAGTATCAAGCTAAGAAAATGGGCACGGGGCCAGCCAACTAGGACCCGGGCCAAGAGCATACAGCCTGGGAACCAGCCAAGGATAGTGCCGTCCTGGCTGCTCAGAACTCCGTGGTGTTGTGCTGCTTCGGGTCATTTACTCCAGCTCCAGACTCTGAGGCTAAGGTCAGTCATGTGCTCAGGAGTTGAGGTTGAGCGGTAGCGTTGGTATTTTTTTTTTTTTTTTTCTTTCTGTAAAGGGTAAACAGGTGCGTCCAGGTGCTGCCGCCTCCAATAACAATATTGCTTTCTTGAAAGTAGCAGGTGTCCACCGCAGAGGCATCCATGGGGTTTTGTTGTTGTTGTTGTTGCTGTTTTTAGACAGGGTCTCACTGCGTAGCCAAGGCTGGCCTGGAACTCAGTCTTCCTGCCCCAGCCTTCCTGGTGCTTAAGATAAGAGTGAGCATAGCTGATCCCGCCTTCATGACTTTGGACCTTGGACTATTTCCTGTAGGTAAACGGTAAAAGTAGAAAATGAACTATATTTAAGGGCACGTATATAGTATTGTTTCTTTCTTTAAAAAAAAAAAAAAGTCTCAGCCAGGCGGTGGTGGCACACGCCTCGAATCCCAGCACTCAGGAGGCAGAGGAAAGCAGATCACTATGAGTTCGAGGCCAGCCTGGTCTACAGAGTTAGTCCAGGACAGCCAAGGCTACACAGAGAAACCCTGTCTCAAAAAAACAACAACAAAATCTATTATTTTAATTTATTCTTTGATAAGCTCATACATGTATACAATGCATTTTGATCATCTCCACCCCTCTACTGCCTATCTCCACATTCTCCCCAGTCAGGGTTCTTTCTAACAGGAAGACCCTTGACAGCAATCGGGTGGCCTGTCCACACAAATGGACATTGACATCTTGTATCTTGGGGAAGAGTCAGGGGTACAGCAAAATATGTGGTAGTGTTACATGCTTTGCTTGTCTGATTTATGGAGGACATAAATCATGTCTCTGCCCAAGAAGACTGAAAGCTTTACAAGAACAGCGGCCAGGTTGGTTTGGGGGTAACTGCTGTATCCCCAGGACAGAGTAGTGCTGAAAATGCAGGAGCTATTGTCCTTGTTCAAATATGCAGAATGTCGTGCAAGTGAAAGCAATGAGAAGAGACCCCCCCATAGTCCCATAGGCAGGGTGAGGAGAGATAGTAAATTTTTTCCCTTTATATTTTTTATTCTAAAAAACAATAACAAAAAAACCAAAACCAAAAAAAACCCAAAAAACAAAAAACAAAAAAAACCCCCATAACTCTGTAAGTAGAGATTGCTTTCAAACTATAATAACTCCCACTACTTTTGTTTTTCTTTTCTTTTTCTTTTTTAAAAAAAAAGATTTATATATTTATTATAATGTATACAGTGCTCTGGCTGCATGTACACCTACAGGCCAGAAGAGAGCATCAGATCACATTATATAGATGGCTGTGAACCACCGTGTGGTTGCTGGGAATCGAACTCAGGACCTCTGGAAGAGCAGTTGGTGCTCTTAACTTCTGAGCCATCTCTCCAGCCCCTATTTTTATTTTTCAAGATAGAGATTTTTGTATTTCAGGCTGGTCTTGAATTTGACATGTAGCCAAGGATGACCTTCAACTTCTGATTCTCCTGCCTCCACATCTCAAATGCTAGGATTACAGACCTGTGCACTGTCATGCTTCGCTTGTGTGGTGCTGGGGATCTGACTCAGAGCCTTGTGATTGTGAGGCAATCACTCTACTGACTGAGCTACATTTCCCACCTGCAGAGGTAGTTTAATTCAGAACATGGCTGCTCTGGCAAGAGATCACATCCAAAGACCTTCTAGGTTTCTGTGATCTGGCTGGAATATAGACATGCTTTTAATCCCAGGAGACAGAAGCATGCAGATCTCTGAGTTCTAGTTAGTTCTGTGACTTGAACTTGGTTAAGTCAGTGAGTCAAGAGGCAGTATAGTGGAGTTGAACTTGTGGTAATTCAGTTTGTGGAATTCAGTGGCAATTTTACCAGGAAAGTTTTACAGAGGCAGGCTGAAAAGAGAAAAAGCTAGACACTGGTAAAGACAGAATGAGCCAGAGAACGAGAAGGAGCCAGAAGATTAGAACGGAGTGCTAGAGTTAGTTTGAGGCCAAGCAGAGCAATTCAGTCAGAGGCTGAGAGAGAGAAGGCAGTTTGAGTCAGACACCCTGGAGAGGAGTGGTTTTGTTTTGGTTCGAGACAGGGTTTCTCTGTGTAGTCTTGGCTGTCCTGGACTTGCTTTGTAGACCAGGCTGGCCTCGAACTCATAGAGACCCACCTGCCTCTGCCTCCCTGAGTGCTGGGAGGAGAGGAATTTTGAGCCAGAACAGCTGAGTTAAACCAGTCAGCCAGAATTCAGAAAGAGCTAGACAGGGTGAGCTTATTCAGCAGTAAGTCCCAGAGGCTGAAACATTCTAGGCCTAAATTAGATTGTATGGTGGCTAGAAGCTTCCAGGACTAGGCCTAGGTTAGCCGAGGGAGGCAATTAGCCTCCAAGATGACAGTTACATCGGAAGAATAGAAGATACTTTTACACCCAACCACCACTGGTGTTCTTCGTAATAGTGACATAGATCTGGTACTGTGCGCGCATGGTGGCTCATGACTCTCAGCGTCAGTGGAGAGCTTCAAGTTCAAGGCCAGCATCACACACATAGTGAGTTCCAGGCCAGGCAATGCAACTTAGGGAAAACTTGTCTCCAAACAAATAAACCAAAACAATGAGAATGAAGGTGAGTAAGCACTGACATGTGATGGCATGTCTCTAATCCCAGCAAGCGGGGTCAAAAGTTAAAGGCCATCTTTGGCTACCTACCCAGTTTGATGCCAGCTATCTGTCTTAGTTAGGGTTTCTATTGCTGTAATAAAACACCATGACCAAAAGCAACTTGGAGAGGAAAGGCTTTATTTCAGCTTGCAGTTCCACATCACAGCCCATAATCAAAGGAAGTCATGGCAGAAATTCAAACAGGGCAGAAGCCTCGAAGCAGAAACTGATGCAGAGAGCATAGAGGAAAGATGATAACTGGCTTTTTTTCTCTTAGTTTGCTCACTTTGTTTTCTTATACATCTCAGGACCACCTTGCCCAGAGTTGGGCACTTCCATATCAATTATCAATCAAGAAAATGTCCTAGCTGGGCGTGGTGCCGTATGTCTTTAATCCCAGCACTCAGGAGGCAGAGACAGGCAGATCTCTGTGAATTTGAGGCCAGCCTATTCTATAGAATGAGTTCCAGGACAGCCAAGGCTAAAAAAAAGAAAAGAAAAGAAATGTCCTATAAACTTGCCCATAGGCCAGTCCTTTTTGTTTGTTTGTTTTTGTTTTTCTGAGAGAGAGTTTCTCTGTGTAGCCTTGGCTGCCCTGGACTCACTTTGTACACCAGGCCGGTCTCGAATTCACAGAGATCCACCTGCCCTTGCCTCCCTGGGCCAGGCGTGGTGGCACACGCCTTTATCCTAGCACTTGGGAAGGCAGAGGGGGTTGGTGAATTGCTGTGAGTTTGAGACCAGCCTGGTCTACAAAGCGAGTCCAGAACAGCCGAGGCTCATGAAGAAACCCTGTCTCAAAAAAAAATTCATATTTTGGAGAGAACCAGTTTCCAGAAGGTATCCTTTGACCTCTATATGTGCATCATGACATGGCCTTTTCCCCCACCACACACAGTAAGTAAACAAACATAATAAAAAATTTTTTTAAAAATTTCTTCTTCTCAGATAACTTTACCTTTTATCAAGTTGACATAAAACTGGCCAGAATACCAACATACTTCATGTGGGGGGACGGGCTTCCACTGAGGAAACACAACACATAAGTGTCTACTCACCTTCGATAGTGATCCCATGACAAAATACAGGCACCACCAAATTCCAACTTGGTGAACCAATGAGTTTTATTGGAGTTACTAACAGGAGTGTAGGTGAGGGGTTACTTACAGGAGCAGAAATGACTTAAAGACAACTATAATCAACAAAGCACGGTGACAGCTCACAGAAGCTGGGAACCTGAAGCACACTGCACGGCCCTGCAGGCAGTTCAACAGCTTGGGGAGGGCCCCTTCCAGGCGCTCAGTTAGTCCAAGCCTTTTCCAGGCAACTGAGTTTGTATCTGCATCTTCCCAGAGGCTGTTCTGAGAGTCTTATTTGCAGCTTGTCTTGTCTGAGAAGGACTCTCAGTAGTCCTTAGTATTTTCTCTTGGAAGGGAAGGAACCTAGTGAATCTAGTCAATTTCAGGGGCTTCCTGAAGTTAGGTTGAGTTGTTTACTTCCCTGGGGGACAGAGTGGTTTGTCATTGGAGGACACTGCTACAGAACACTTAGACTACAGGAAACCATGTCTCAAGCTTTCACCTACCCACAAAAGGGAAAAGAAAGGCTAAATTAAATGACTCTGTGGATGAATTGCCACTGAGCCTGATGACCTGAGTTCTAGCCCTGGATGGTACATGGTGGAACCAACTCTTGAAATTTGTCCTTTGATCTCCACACTTGGGTTGTGGCATGAAGTCATGAAGCATGTGGCGCATACGTCCTAAGTAATTGTACTACTTTTCTTTTTAAAGAAATGAAAAGGACAGAGTCTAGAAGTAGTGACATATACTTATAATCCTATCATTCAGCGGGCTGAGGCGGACCGTTGTGAGTTTGAGGGTACCTGGTCTTACCCTTAAAGTACCCTAGCTGCCTCTGCGCGAACAAGGTTTTCATCCGGAGGCAAGAAGTGCCTGGACCAGCCCACTGGGTGTGGAACCCAAGACACCCACCAGCTGTAGAATGACACTTTCACAAAGCCCTCTCACAGGAACAATCAGAATCCCATAAGAACTATCTTCAGCCGGGCGGTGGTGGCGCACGCCTTTAATCCCAGCACTTGAGAGGCAGAGGCAGGCGGATTGCTGTGAGTTCGAGGCCAGCCTGGTCTACAAAGCCAGTCTAGGACAGCCAAGGCTACACAGAGAGACCGTGTCTCGAAACAAAACAAAACAAAACAAAACAAAACAAAACAAAACAAAAAAAACTATCTTCATTCCTTCCAGGAAAACACCCTAGTAAATTATCACTCAGAAACAATTCTTGATGATACCACCGAGTCTTAACCTTGCTTCATTAATGCCACTCTCTGAGTCTACGGGGGACATTTTCTTTCAAACTACCGCAAGGGGACAAACTTCATGCAAACCTAGCCCTAGCAGGTCCCAGTCTGAGTGGCTACTGGTCTCTGTACCAACAGTTCCACCACCCTTTCCATCTGCTTTAAAATTTCCCAGACCTCTTTCTTACTGCCATCTCTTTCCCACCCATCTGTTCTCCTTGCCTGGACATTTCTAGGAACTAACTTCAAGACCATTTCATCAACCCTATGTCTTTCAATGCATCTCTAGGTTCAGCCGCCGCCAAGTGGTCCTTTCCTGATTCTGCTCTGAGACAAGTTTCTTCTTCTGGCCTAATGTACCTAACATCTCTATCAACAAGACTTTTTCCTCCCAAGGGTCTGAGCTTCTTCCATCTCCACGGATGATAGGTGGTTACCCAGGCTTTCAATCACTCAGAGCCTCAGCTCACATTACTGCAGTCTGTCTCTTACCCTTCATGATGAGCTTGCCAGGGCTGTTATAACCAAGTGCCATAAACAAAGTGGCTTAAAACTGAAATAGAAATTAATCATGTGTGGAGGTTGAATGAGAACGGCCCCCAAGGGCTCATATGTTCTTTGTTTTTACTTGATGGAACTGTTCGGGAAAAGGAACAGAAGTGATAGAATATTAAAAAATTATATAAATATATAACATATTATATAAATATATACATATATGTTTAAAGAGGGTTTAAAGAATGGCTTACAGGCTGTGGTCCAGCTAGTCCAACAATATCTGTCTCCCAATGGCAAGTCTGAGAATTCAGCAGCTGTCTAGTCCATAAGGCTGGATGTCTCAGCTGGTCTTCAGTATTCATGGGAATCCGGAAGAAACAGGCTCTAGTGCCAGTGAAGTGAGATTGAGGGCAAGCAGGCAAAGAGCAAAAGCCTCTTTCTTCCTTGTCTTTAGATAGGCTGTCAGAAGAAGGCGTGGCCCAGCTTTACAGTGGATCGTCCTCCTTCAAACTAGCCATACAATAAAAGTGACCAAGACATCATGTCAAATAAGCCAACTAACTAAAAATCCTTCCCAGTGCCCATTGAGTAGGGTTTTTATTTATTTATTTATTTATTTATTTATTTATTTATTTATTTATTTATTTATTGTTTTCTGAGACAGGGTTTCTCTGTGTAGCCCTGGCTGTCCTGGACTTGTTTTGTAGACCAGGTTGGCCTTGACCTCGAACTCACAGAGATCCACCTGCCTCTGCCTCCCAAGTGCTGGGATTAAAGGCATGCGATACCATGTGCAGGCTGAGTAGGGTTTTTAGTTAATTCCACAAGTAGTCAAATTGACAACCAGGAATAGCCATCGCAGGGAGGTAGGAGATGGTGGCCTTGTTGGAGGAGGTGTGTTGCTGAGAGAGGCTTTGAGGTTTTGAAAGAGTTAGCCATTCCTAGCATGTCTTCTCTCTACTCCCTGTTTGTGGATGTCAGTGCTGAGCTGTTTGTGCTGCCTCGCCTCTGCCACCATAGACGCTAACCCTCAGAAACTGTAAGCCCAATTAAACCATTCCTTTTGTAAGTTTCCTTGGTCATGGTGTTTTGTCACAGCAGTATAAAAATTACTAAGACATCATGTCTGGTTTTTGGAAGTTGGACATCAAGTCGCTTGCAGGTTGATTACTGAGGCTGTGGGAGAGAACCCGTCTCATGCCTTTCACCCAGTTTTCACCGGTTGCCACCAACTTTTGGTGTTCCTCAGCTTGTAGAAATATCACCCTCACCTCTGTGTTCATCTTTAAATGATGCTCTCACTGTGAGTATTTTTGTTCAACTCCCTCCCCCCAAACCCAGCCATGGATTTTAAAGCAGGGTCTTACTATAGAGTCTAGAGTGGCCTTGAACTCAGTGATCCTCCTGCCTCATCCTCCTGAGTGCAGAGATTATAGGCATAGTTTTATTTCCACATTTTGATAAGGGCACCAGGCATATCGGATTAGTGCCTACCCCCTCTTGTCTCATTTTATTTTGAATAGACATGTCTTCAGATAAGGACACACTCTGAGGTACTTGGAGGTTAGGCATACCTTTTCTGGGAGACAGAATCTAATCCATAATCATGATGTTCCAGACTCTATTGCTGTGAACAAATTACTCCAAGACATAATAGCTTCAAATGTCCATTTTACTATGCTGGTGCAGTCAATGAATCAGGCATTCAGACAAAGTGCCATGAAGGTGCTTGTCTCTCCTTCATGATGTCTTGGGCTTTGATGGCCTAGGATGACCCGACTGGCAGAGCCGGACTCGTCCAGTGGCTTTTTCCACTCATATGTCTGGATGTTGATGCAGGCTGTCGGCTGAGACATCAGTTAGGGCTGTTGATGAGGAAGCCACACATACAGGCCTTTTCTTGTGGTTTAAACTCAAGGCAGTGTTCTAATTAGCCCTAATTGTCAATTTGATACAGCCCAGGGTCATCTGAGAGGAATGGCTTTCCCACTGTGGAATTGCCTAAATTAGGTTGGCCTGTGGGCTTGTAGGGGGGAGATTGCCTGGGTTGTTAATTGATGTAGAAGGGCCTGGCCCACTGTAGGCGGCAAAATTCCCTGGGCAGGCAGTCTTGGGTTGGACAAGAACATTAACTAAGAATGGGCCTTGGAACAAGCCAGTAAGCAACCCTTTCCATGTGTCTTAGTTAGGGTTTTTATTGCTTTGACAAAACACCATGACCTTGAGAGGAAAGAGTTTATCTGGCTTACACTTCCAGATCATTGGAGGACGTTAAGATAGGAACTCGAACAGGGCTGAAACCTGGAGGCAGGGGCTGATGCAGAGGCCATGGAGTGTACTGCTTGTTGGCTTGTTCCCATGACTTGCTCAACCTCCTTTTTTTTGGGGGAGCACGGGGGTTTTGAGACAAGGTTTCCCTGTGTAGCCCTGGCTGTCCTGGATTCACTTTGTAGACCAGGCTGGCCTCGAACTCACAGAGATCCCCCTGCCTCTGTCTCCCGAGTGCTGGGATTACAGGCATGCGCCACCAAGCTGGGCTCAATTTGCTTTTATAGAACCCATGACTATCATCCCAGGAATGGCACCACTCACCATGGGCCAGGTCCTCCTGCATTTAACATTGATTGAGAAAAACTCCTTAAAGCTAGATCTCATGGAGGCATTTCCTCAACTTGAGGCTCCTTTCTCTCTGATGACTCTAGCTTGTGTCAAGTTGATACACAAAACCATCCAGTACACCATCATTTCTGCCTTGTGTTCCTGCTTAAATTCCTACCATGAGCCAGGTAGTGGAAGGGCATGATTGTAATCCTAGCACTTAGGAGGCAGAGGTAAGCAGATCTCTGTGAGTTTGAAGCCACTCTGGTCTACAGAGTTCCAGGACAGCCAGGGCTTTGCAGAGAAACCCTGTCTCGAAATGAACAAACAAAACAAAAAGGAAAGAAGGAAAGAAATACAATGTTTTCTTGAGAGCTATACCCTAGTTGATCAGAGTCAGCAACACCTGGAAGCTGGCAGTAACACAGATCTCCAATGGCCCCTTCCGACTCCCACACTGCTGAACTTAGCCTCTGTCACCTGTATTTCCCTTTTCCTTTGTTCTTTCCCCCAGTATTAGTTACCTTTCCTGTTGCTGTGGTAACATACCCTGAAAGGTTTTTAAGAGACAAAGGTCTTATTTTGGCTCACAGTTCAAGAGTGTGGTCTACCTTGGCTGTGGAGTCACATTGTTTCCAAGGTCAGAAAGTAGAGCATGATGAAAGCTTTGAATGTACAGCTTGCTTTCTCCTTTTTTTTTTTTCTTTTTTAGGACAGGGTTTCTCTGTGTAGCCTTGGCTGTCCTGGACTCACTTTGTAAATCAGGCAGGGTGGCCTCGATCTCACAGAGATCTGCCCGCCTCTGTCTCCAGAGTGCTGGGATTAAAGGTGTGCGCCACCAGGCTTAGCCTGCTTTCTCCTTTTTATTTAGTCTGGAACCCCAGCTTATGGAATGGTATTTCCCACTTTACCCACTTGTGGGGTTTCCCACATCAATTAACATAATCTAGAAAATCTCCGATAAATTTGCCCAGATACTTGTTTCCATGGTAATTCCAAATCCCATCAAGTTGACAGTCAAGATTAACCATCCCTCTCTGAATGCGGTGCTCTTTTACACAGTTTGACCCTGAAAGGGAATCAAGACTCAGGAAGGGAGGCAGAGGGGGAGGTTGTTGTACGTATGTTTTCAGGTTTGAACCCAGCACTCCCAACAGGCTAGGCTGGGAGTCTGCCTACCACTGGGTTCTGAAAGTTAAGTTTTCAACATTTAATTTTAAGATAAAGACATCTGAGTATATTTGTAAAAGAGTAACAAGTTGATGAGCATGACCCTGATAAAAGGGCTGATGTGTCTCAGTGGTTGTGGGAAACCCTGGATTGTATGAAAAGACTAATGGTGCCAGGAAGACTGGGGTGACTTATGATGGCAGATGTGCCAGGGTTAGCAAATAGAAAAGTAGAGTACATCCAGAAAGACAGCCGTCTTCTGTTTCCTATTCGTTATCTAGCGTCCCTAAAACAAGAATGCAGTATATAAAGGGGTTGTAAGCTTGCATGTAGTAAGAGTCGGAACTTTAAAATTTTTTTCCAGATGTAATATTACAACACTCCAGAATGAATTTTTCTCTTTCTTTTTCTTTTCTTTTTTTTTTTTTTGAGACAGGGTTTCTCTGTGTAGCCTTGACTGTCCTAGACTCGCTTTTTAGAACAGGCTGGCCTCGAACTCACAGAGATCCGCCTGCCTCTGCCTCCGGAGTGCTGTGATTAAAGGCGAGTTCCTATTTCTAACAGAAGGAAAACTGTTTTGGATTTCAGCCCCATCTTTGGCTCCATGATGGACAAACTGGAAGGAAAATACTAGACCAAAAGCTGTGGAAAAGTTCTAGCTTGGAAAACCAGTTCCTAAGTGATGTGGAGTACTGCAAAGGGGTACTGGATTGTGTGCACCGGACAGTGAGACAGTGAGTCATAGGGCGTGTGGCTAAGTTCCAACTTGGGACACCAGCTCAACTGTAGGACGGGAAGATGCAGTCTAAGGCCCCAGTGTGCGCCTGCGCCGCTCCGGGCTCCGCCCTCTCCCAGCCCTGCATCCGGGTCTCAGGAAAGGGCGTGTCCTAGCGGAGGGGCGGGTCGCAGTGAAAGGGAAAGATGTCGTGGGAAGCCGGAGAGCAGGGAGGGAGCGAGGCGGGGCTGTAGGCGGGACAGGGGCGGGGCGGCGCGCGGGGTCACGTGACGTGCGTGGCGACGTGTCGGCCATCTTGTGTTGTTGAGGCTGAGGATTGACTTGGGTTCTGAGAGACTCCTGTCCCGGACCGCAGGTAACCAGTGGCTCGGTGTGTCTCCCTCGCCCGCGGTCATTCCGTGCCCAGGCCCCGTTGTGGCGCCCCGAGCTGCGGTGGCCTGGTGCCCACCGTGGCGTCCCCGCCGCTCCGGCCCGAGCCGGCCGCATGGACACACTGGCTGCCCGGCCGCGGCCGCGGCCGGCTGGGGGCGTCAGATGTGGGGATAGGGCAGGTGCGGGGTTGGCCGGAGCTTCCTCCCGTGTGAGGGCCGCGGCGGGCCGGGGCGCGTCCCGACCGAGGGCAGCCCTCCGTCTTCGCCCCCGTGGCATCGCGGGGGGAAGCCAAGGAGAGGAGGCGGGAGGCGGGGTGGGCAGTGTCAGGCCGGAGGGCTAGCCTTCCGCTGCTCGCTCCTCGGGGCTGGCCGCCCGCGCAGCCTCGGGGTGCCCTGGCTAACAGCTGCTGCGAGCCGACAGCTGCTCCTGCCCGCGCTCCTGCCCGCACCTGCCCTGAGGAGGTGCGCCCTTGCCTTCCCCACCGAACTAGGGAAGACCGCTTCCACAGCCGGAGGACTGGTCTGGAGCAGGCCCCAGGCGAGGTGGAGTCATGATCTGATCTTGGGGCTGAGAGGCTTGGGAAAGTAGAGCCCGGGGCAGCTCTGGCGACCCGAATGTTCACACCGGGTTGAAATGGGCAAGCAGTTTCCCACGAAGCACTCTTGCACACTTCAGTTTTGTAGCTCAAATATCAATCAGTCAAGCGAGCAGGGGATTGGGAGGGTTTGAAAGAAACAGGTTGTGAGACCGCATTTGGGAAGCAGTAACGTGGCTTTGCATTTTTCTAGTCCTGTCTCCCCTCACCTCCCGTTTTCTTGAAAGTCAAAGCACTTAAACACACCTAGTGGCTCTATTAGTAAGGTGAGTATTCCAACATAAATTAAGGGATTCGGAATCCGAGATGGCTTTCCATCTTAGTACCATATACCTTGGATTATAGGTAGTTTTGGCTCAGAGTGTTGTATTTAGGGACTGTAGTCTTCTTATGTAGTTTCTCTTGTTTAGCAACAATGACTTCTACATTATAAAAAATGTATCATGCTTTTTGTACATTAATTTTCATCCTTCTAATTTTCTGCCTCTGACTGGCAGAACTTTTCCATTTTGGCTAGAACGCATACACTGTCCTCACTTAATGATGTTTTCCTAGCGTAGAAGCTTTTGGATTACTTAAACTGGGATACGTACTTTATTTTCACACTAGAAGACACTAGAAGCTGGGTGTGGTGGCACAGGCCTTTGATCGCATCACTCGGGTGGCAGAGGCAGGCGGATTTCTGTTCAAGGCCAGCCTGGTCTACAAAGTGACCCTCTCTTGGGGGGAGGGGAGAAAAGAAGAGGAGGAGGAGGAAGAGGGGAGAGAGACTAGAAAAACATTCAGAAGTGACATGTATCTGGAAAAATACCAACATTGGAGGGCTAATGTAGATGATGCTAGTGATTTGCTAGAAAGGAAAAGACCTTTTTTGGGTACTTGACAAGGGCTTTAGGTTTTGTGGCTAGGGAAGAAGGGAAGAAGCATGCTATTTTTTCCCCCCATTTTGGACTAACTTCAAGGATTTACTACAATGTTATATGCTCCTGCCCCGGGGAGGTGCGCCTTTGCCTTCCCTACGGAGCATCTGGACAAGGGAAGACTGTTTCCACAGCCGGAGGACTGGTCTGGAGCCAGAGGGACAAAAATTCCTGATTCTGTGGAGCTCATTCCTAGACATCTAAATACTTAAGTAAAAAGATACAAATGCTTCTTGATGTAATGATGGGGTTACATCCTTAAACCGATGATAAGCTGAAAATGCATTTAATACAATCAGCCTACTGCCCATTTTAACAGCAAAGCCTCCTATACAATCTTGATTATTTCCCCTTGTGATTGTATGGCTACACTTTATGTGTTTTTTTTTTTTTTTTTGGTGACTCTCTGGTCTTAGCCAATAGTGCCAGGGACTGTTGTACCTCGTGTTGCTAACCCAGGAAGAAATCAAAACTCAAAATGTGAATAATGATTTCTACTGAGCCCATATTGTTTTCACATCATAGTAAAGTGCAAACTCTTAAGTCTGTGCAGGTACTGTCTGTATAACGTAGGACTAATTGGTTGGAGAAAAAACGAGATAGGAAGACAGGATAATAGTTATGGGAAGGGTTAATTTTTAAATTTATTCCCCTGAGGAGACATTGCAGGTAAACTCAAAATTGAGGAAACACATGATAAGTAGAGGGTGGGGTTCTTTACCAAGAGGCAGAAAGGGCAAAGACCTTGAGTCTAGAAGATAGAACTTAAGTGGGACCTGTCAAGGGCTTGCTAGAAGAGCACTGAAGCTATCTAGTCTGGAGAGACTGGAAGAAACTGATAGGAATGCGCCTACAGACCTCTTTGGTAGGAAGTTGAGATAGATCGTTTACTGTTCTGGAATCTTTTTTTTCCTCAGGTGGGGGATGGGGAGAGAGTCACTGTGTAATCAGGCTGGCCTCAAATTTATCTTTCCTGCCTTAGCCTCCCAATTACTATGGGAAATCAGATTCTATAGACTTGAGCCAAGATACCTGTCTCCCATTCATGTGGAAAACTCAGGATGTTCATCTATTTCAGGGAATTATAATGAATTATCTTAAAGTGAGGTTTTAGATGTGATCGGTGTCAGACTGCATGAGAATACTTCTCAGAGGGAAGAGCTTTTAAGAAGGGTATCCTTTTTTCTTTTTCTTTTTTTCTCTTTTTTGGTTTTTCAAGACAGAGTTTCTCTGTGTAGCCTTGGCTGTCTTAGGCTCACTGTGTAGACCAGGCTGGCCTCGAACTCAAAGCGATCTGACTGCCTCTGCCTCCCAAGTGCTGGAATTAAAAGTGTGTGCCACCACGCCCGGCCCCCAGTTTCTTTTTTTTTTTTTTTTTTTGGATTTTTGAGACAAGGTCTCTCTGTGTAGCCTTGGCTGTCCTGGACTCGCTTTGTAGACCAGGCTGGCCTCGAACTCACAGCGATCCGCCCACCTCTGCCTCCCAAGTGCTGGGATTAAAGGCGAGCGCCACCACGTCTGGCTCTGCCCCTAGTTTCTTGATTAACTGAAGTGGGAACATTGCAAGCTTAGGGACTACTTGGTAACTTACAGAGACAGTAAGACTCAGAAGAGAAAGAGAGAAAAAAAGACTCAGAAGAGCTAGCTCAGTGGTAGAATACTTGCCTAGCATGGCCAAATTTAATAATATTTCAGCCCTCACTACTGCCAAAACAGAAAAGAACTGAAAACTTGAGAAAATTTAGAAATGAGGAATTGTTCTCAGATACAGGCGATAAAGGAATATAATCAAATGAATCAGTATATTAACTCAAATTAGCCACAATTGGTTAGTAAAGAGTTTCTTTTTTTTTTTCCCCCCCGAGACAGGGTTTTCTCTATGTTATCTTGGCTGTCCTGGACTTGCTTTGTAGACCAGGCTGGCCTCCTGAGTGCTGGGATTAAAGGCATGCGCCAGCACACCCGGCCTTTTTTTTTTTCTTTTTTCCCCCTCCCGTTTTTCAAGACATAGTTTCTCTGTGTAGCCTTGGCTGGCCTGGACTCACTTTGTAGACCAGGCTAGCCTTGAACTGATAGAGATCTGCTTGCGTCTGCTTCCCAAGTGCTGGGATTAAAGGCATGTGCCACCACTGCCCAGCGTAAAGAGTTTCTTTTAATTCGATACAGTCCAAGCCTAGTTTTAACTGCCTCAGGGACCTTCTCCTCTACTTTCTGTGGATACCTCTTAAACCATTTTGCTTATGTAGAATGTTTTCTGTTTTATTTCTTTTTCTTTTTAGACTAGGTCTCCAATAAATGTGATGCTTAATAGACTGGGGAAATTTTTTTTTCCTGAGGGCCTTCCAGCTTTCATATTCATAAATGGCCAATTTAATAATATTTTATTTTAGCTTTCCTAGTAAATTTAGTATTTTGATTTTTGGACCTTTTTGCTGATGAATTGTCTATATGAAGAATAATTTACAGTAGACTTCTCTCAAAGTCACATGAATATTGGAATTACAAGGTCAGAGTATGAATGGAGCTCTGCAGCAGTGGTAGTGTTACAACTACTTACATCTACATCGCGTTTCCTTGCTAAAGTTTGGAATGACATTTCCAAATTATAATGTATTTGATGTCATATCAGTTTATTTGTTCTCTGACTGCATTTTTACACAATGTACATGTATTTTCTTTTTTTGACCTTCACAATGGAAGATAGATTGGTAATAATTGCTGAGAAGACCCTTTTTGGTGGAAAGACAAACTATTTTATCCCTGGCCCTTCTAAAAGATCTATGATTTGTGTTGCTTAAAACACACTGACTTTCCCCCTGCAGATCTCCATTAGCCTCTGCTTATTAAATTTTCTGTGCTTTCTGTTTTATTCTATAGCTGGACCAGTCTTATAGGTTGAATCTACAATTTGTGTTGGTGTTAATCTACATATATTAGAGGCAAGTTAAATATACCATTTTCCTTGTTTTTTTTTTTTTTTTTTTTTTGAGACAGGATTTTACTGTGTAGCCTTGGTTGTTCTGTCCACTCAAGATCAAACTGGCCTCAAACTCAAGAGATCTGCCTGCCTTTGCCTCCCCAGTGCTGAGATTAAAGGCGTAGACCACCACTGCCAGGCCTAAAAATTGTATAGCCCAGCCTAGTCTCTTGCCTCTGCCTTCTTTTATTTTTATTTTTATATTTGTTGATTGACTGATTGATTTTGTTTGTTTGTTTTTGTTTTTTGAGGCAGGGTTTTGCTGTGTAGCCTTGGTTGTCCTGGACATCTCTGCCTTTTTTGCCTAGAACTCACAGTGATCCGCTTGCCTCCGCCTCCCAAGTGCTGGGATTAGAGGCGTGCGCCACCACTGCCTGGCCTCTTATTAGTCTTTTTTAAAAATCATGTTTATTTATCTGTTTGTTTTGTGTGTGTATATATATGTATGGGGTATGTAGGTATATGAATGCATCCATGCCACTGGGTGCCTGTGGAGGTCAGTAGACAACTTGTGGAAGTTGGTTTTCTCCTTCCATTATGTGGATTCCAAGGATTGAATCACGTTATCAGGCTTGCCAGCGGGTGTCTTTATTCCCTGAGCCATCTTGGTGGCTCCATTAATAGTGTTTTCTGGTAGAGGTTTTAGAGTTGTCACTGTTTTTTGATTTCTTGAAGAATTGTATCTCTGCAAAATATAATTAATTATTTTTATTTTATGTTTACTTTGTTTCTTTTTGTTTAAAAACAATTTATGCATTGTATCTGTTGAGGATAGAGGACGACTTTGTCAGCTTTGTGTATTTGGCTCTTCCAACATAAAGGTCCCTGGAGTTGGAACCCAGGTTATCAGGCTTAAGGGCAAGTCCCCATATCACTGAACTGTCTCACAGTTGTGGCGTGCCTCCCTTCCTCTCCATCTGCCCTAACAGGAGGTCATGTAACCCAAGCCAGCCTTGAACTATGTAGCTGAGGATGACCTTGAACCTCTTGATCATCCTTCCTCCAGAGTACTAGGTTACTAGCCTGTTAATACCTCATGTTGCTAGGGAATCAAACGCAGAATCTCATTTATGCCAAGTAGTTATGCCATTTAGTTAATTATTTCTTTTTTGTTTTTGTTTTTTGTTTATTTTTTGAGACAGGATTTCTCTGTATAACAGCTCTGACTGTCCTAGAACTCACTCTGTAGACAATATCCGCCTGCCTCTGCCTCCCAAGTGCTGGGATTAAAGGCATGTGTCACTACCACCTGGCTCATGGAGTTAGTTATATACAACTCCAGCTTGGGTCTGAATATTCTTTTATTTATTTATTTATTTATTTATTTATTTTGGTTTTTCAAGAGAGGGGTTTCTCTGTGTAGCCTTGGCTGTCCTGGACTTGCTTTGTAGACCAGGCTGACCTCGAACTCACATAGATACACCTGCCTCTACCTCCTGAGTGCTGGGATTAAAGGTGTGCGCCACCATGCCCAACTATTTTAAAATTTTTTATGAGTTCTCATATGAATGAGAAATATACTAATTTCATAGGAATATAAAATGATACCATTATTGACTTGCCTTTAATTTTGTGTGAGGTCAGGGGAAAAGGGAAGAAATCTAAAAAGAAAAGAATATTCTTTTAAGTCACCAGACTTAATTTTATAAAAATGTTTTCTAAACCATGGTGTACAACCTAGTTCAAGGTCATCCTCTACTACGTAGTGAGTTGGAGTCCAGCCTGGGCTATAAGAGAGACTGTCTGAAAAACAAAAAAAATTCAAGGTTACCTCTGTATAGTAAGGAATATAATTTTTATTAATATTATTTTTTTGGTTAACTGTAAGGTTTTATTAACTTGAGCTTAAGAGATAACATTGGAATTTACATTATTGAGTTAAGTCTGTAGGAGAATTTATAGTATTACCTAGTTCTACTCCCTTTTCTTTCCTCTTTTTTTTTTTTTGGTTTTTTGAGACAGGGTTTTACTGTGTATCCTTGGCTGTCCTGAACTCACTCTGTAGACCAGGCTGGCCTCGAACTCACAGAGATCCACCTACCTCTGCCTCCCAAGTGCTGGGATTAAAGGCGGGCACCACTACAGCCCTGCCCAGCTTCTTTCCTCTTAAAAATGTAGAGTTATTGGGTAGGAGTAATGGCTTGGCAGCTAAGAGCACTTACTATTCTTTAGGAAGACCTGGGTTCAGTCAGTACCCACACCCTACGTTTCACAACTTAGCTCTAGAAGGGTCGGATACTCCACTGGCCTCCTTAGGCTCCCCAACACATAAATCATTCATGCACACGCCCCCCCCCCCCACAGTGGAGTAGGTTTTCTTACAGCTCATAAAATTGTGAACTTCATTTTTTTTAATTGAAAAATTACTGTCTAATCCAGGCATGGTGGCATGCGCCTGTAATCTCAGCGCTCAGGGCGGCAGAGGCAGAGGCAGAGGCAGGGGGATCTCTGTAGTTCAAGGCCAGCCGAGTACAACCAGGGCTATACAGAAAAACTCTGTCTTGAAAAAACAAAACAAAAGGCTGTTTAATTTTATGTGTGTATGGGTGTTTTGCTTACATGTATTTCTGTGTACTATGTGCATGCCTCATGCCTGGAGAAGCCAGAGAGGGCATTGGAGATGATTGTAAGCTGACATGTGGGTGCTGTGAATTGAATCTGGGTCCTCTGGGAAAGCAGCCAGTTCTCTTAACCACTAAGCCATCTCTCTAGCCCTTTTGAGACAAGCTCTTGCTGTGTAGTCCAGGCAAGCCTCAGTGTCTTGACTCTCCTTCCTCTCTGCCTCCTCAGTACTGGGGTTATAGGTATGTGCAAACATGCCTTACCTTTTTTTGGACAGTATTCTTCTCATTTTCTTTTAGCTAAGAAACTACTTGTAGTTGTGCTTGAACACTTTTTGTAACTGCAAATCCACTTGTGGTTTTTTAAGATTCTGTCTCAACACAGCGTTAGAAACAGGCTATAGGCCAGGCCATAGTGATAGATAAATTTAATACCAGCATTTGGGAGGTAGAGATAGGTGGATTTCTTGAATTTGCCAGGACTACATAGTTGAGACCCTGTCTCAAAAAACAAGCAGGTTGTGATTTAGCAGCTAAATACACACCTGAAGGCTTTACTTGTGGGACATTTTGCACCAATCAGATTTCTGGGGGCTTAGGCATTGTTTGCATAGGATTCACATTATTGTGATGCTGCTGCTGTTTTTTCGCTTTTTGCCTTAAGATAGGCTTTAAAGGTTAGTGCCACAGCCCTATAAAGCAATTTTGAAGGGAAGCCCCAAGTAATCACTTCCTTGAATTCACAAATGGTGTTTGTCATTGTCACCCAAACCAGTTAGGACTTTTATTTAAGAACAGTACTTTTCCAACTTTCTGCAGAACTAGTGAGAATCTCTAGATGTGACAGAGTTTAGTTTGTTGTTGACTTTTGTTGTTGTTTTCTGAGACAGTGTTGCTATACTGCCCAGGTCTTGAAGAATTCCTATGCCCAAGTAATCTTTTCCTTAGTCTCCTGAGCACTGCTACAGGACATGCTACTGTGCAGGGCAGAGGGTCTGATTTCCAGACAGACCAGATGGTCCTAGTATTGTAACCAGTTTAGAGCCAGGTTTGGAAGCTATTTTCTGTAAAAATACATTCATGAGAAAATTTTGTTCTTTTAAAGTTTACTGAGATTGCTAGGTGATTTACATTAATACTTTTTATTACTTACAGTGTTAAAAAGACCTGAAAACATTTGCTGAAATCTCCTGGTGTGAGATAGCAGAACTTTTGAACAGGTAAGTTAGAAGACAAGCACACGATTGTAAGTTTAAGCCAGTAGTTCCCTAGCCCCTTAAGGATCCAAACCTTGTGTGTGTTGGTGTTAACACCACTGAATTTTATTCAGAGCTCCAGAGTGGAGTTGACTTTTGCTTTTAGATTTCAGTTTCTTCTGAAGTTACAGATGATAGAATAAAATTCTGGTACCTTTTGGACCTTTATGAATGAGAAAAACATACCTTTTCTGGATTGGTCATAGTGTGACTTTGTATTTGAAACTATTGTAATATTTTTTGATGACAAGGAGTGGGAAGAGCAATGTTTTGAGGGCAGATGTGCCAAGAGGCCAAGGTATTTTCAAAGGACCCAAGAGTTGTTGCTTCATGAGGGACTTGAACCAGAAATTAGAAAGCATTTGGGAGTCTTAATGTCTAGTGTGTACTTCTCCCCCAATTGGTTGTAAGTTGGTTGGTTTGTTCTGTTTTAGTTGTGTTTTTGTAGTCACGACTTTATGCTTTAACAAACATGTAGAAGAAAATGACTGCTTTATTCTTGGGGTTACAGGTAAACTTGAGCTCCAATGCCACTGATAACTAGTGTAGGTTCCTAGCTCCTATGAAGGAAATATGACAGATTGTATTTGATTTGGTTTTCCACTTTTGTTTCATTTAGTGTGGCAAGGGTTGGGCTCTAGAAGGACAGTGACCTGAAAGTCCCCTGCCTCCAAGACTACTTGCAGATCTCAGAAGAGTGCATAATGGTAGCTCTTGTAAGGTAGATCCAACAGAAACTTTAGACATTTTTTTCTAGCATTTTAGAAGAATTTTTATATGTCTTGCTAAACTTAGATGTCCTGAAAATGTAACCTATATGCATCTGTTTGGAGAATGAGGCCCAGTAATTCTTACCATGCATCAATGTTAGAACCTTATAGTTCACTTAAAATTTTTTTATATTAAAAAATTACATAGCTGGCTAAGGTGGTGCATGTCTGTAATCCTGGCACTCAGGAAGGTAGAGGCAGGTGGATCGCTGTAATCTTGAGGCCAGCCTGGACTACAAAGTGAGTCCAGGACAGCCAAGGCTACACAGAGAAACCCTGTCTCACACCTACCCCTGGAAAATAACAACAACAAAAATAATTGCATTTTTTATGTAGTATGTGTATGATGTATGTGCGTATGTGTGTGGAATGAATGTCATGACAGCTAGAGCTACACAATGAGACCTTCTCTTGAAAACAAAATTACTATATTCCTCCTATAGATATATAGAATAAATCCCTTTTGCATTTAGTTTGTGTGTGCACGTGGTGTGTATGTGTGTACCACAATGTGTAGATCTCGGTGGTCGCCGTATCATTAAAAAACTTTGAACTCAAGCTTGTGAGTATAGCAGAAGGTGCTTTTACCTGCTGAGCCATCTGAGCCATCTCTCCAGTCCACATACTGGACTTTTTTTTTTTCCCCTGTAAAGACTCAGAATTACTAATAAAAGTGGTACGTTTATGTAGCAATAGGCCACAGTCTGACTTCTTACTATACTTTCTTTTCTGGCTGAAGACGTTTTGGTGTGTGCATTACATATGTATGATGCATGTTTATGGACATGTGAAGACCAGAGGTTGACATTAGGTAGCTTCCCCAGTTGTTCTCTGTTGTTTTGTTTTTTTAAAGTTTTTATTTTTCGGTTTTTCAAGACAGGATCTCTCTGTGTAGCCTTGGCTGTCCTGGACTCACTTTGTAGACCAGGCTGGCCTCTAACTCACAGTGATTCCATTGCTTCTGCCTCCTGAGTGCTGGGATTAAAGGTGTGTGCCGCCACCGCCCAGCCACTGCTGTTATTTTTTAAGACAGGATCTCACTAAACCTGGAGCTTACCAATTGTCTAGAGTGGCTGGATTACAAGTGATTCCACTGTACCTGACTTTACACGGATGATGGTCCAGAGTTGGTCTTCATGCTTGTGTAGCATGTGCTTTGCTGATAGAGCCATCTTCCCAGCCCAAAGGCTTTTTTACTTAGCAGATTAGAGTTGAGTTTATTTGTACGGTAGAAGAGTTGTCTCAAATGATCTATTTTTGTAACTCTAGACATTGAGTTAAGACTTATTCAAAGTTTTATGTTTTACAAAGTTTTTCATATGTTCTGTGCAAAAGTTTTGATAGTCCCTGGGCATCCCTCTTTGGAAAATATGGGCTCAAGGGTAAGATTATCATGTGACAGCCATGTTGAAGGTACCTTAGTTTTTCTTAGGATGAGTTTTTGGTTTTGTTTTTGGAGACAAGGTTTGGCTGTGTAGCTTTGGCTAACTTAGCACTTGCTATGTATACCAGGCTGGCCTCTGCCTCCCTCAGCTGGGATTAAAGACATGCACCCTGACAGCCAGCGCTAGAATGCTATTTTTTTTTTTCTTTCATCAAAAGGAGGACAAAAAAGAAATACTTGCATATTATTTTCAAACAGTAGGGGAAATGTTAGTAACAATATTACTTTTTATTAGAGCATCTTTAATGCCTAGCATGTTCTTTTGAGACAAAGTTTTTTGTATTCAAGTTGTTCTGGGCCTGGAGGAAGTCTTAGGAACTCAGTCTCTTCAGCATTTGGGTCTTAGGCTGTAGGAGACTGACAGTCGATGGCAGTATTGCCTTGGCACTTTTTAATTGGAACATCATGGCATAGCTGTGAAGGAGATAGCCAAATCTAAGGGCTCTCAGTATCATCTGCTTGGGAATTGATGGAGCACTGCTCAAACCATGGCAATTGTGTAACTGGATGCAACGCTATCCAGTAAGAGCAGTGGTTTGAGAGCCTGAATTTGTGTTTTGGAAACTGACAGCTTTTTGGAAGTCTTCCAAGCTCCTTACACACCTGTTCTGAGTATAAGAACATGGTCTTCTTGAAAAGTGGGTTTACTGTGGTGATGGAAAGGGAAGGAGTAGTAATGGAACAGCATGAGGAAGATTAAGGAGAGGAGGAAACAGATTGCTCTAAAGACTGCAAGGAGAGAAGAAGGTGGATTAAGCAGGGTTCTCTAAAGGAACAGAATTGCTAGAATGAAAACACACACACACACACACACACACACACACACACACATACACACAGAGGGGATTTATTAACTGGCTTACAGGATTGAATTCAGGTAGTCCAACAGTGGCTGTCTCACAACTGCAGAGGCTGAGAACCTAATTGTTCAGTCCACAAGGTGGCATGTTTCAGCAGTTCTAGTCTGGCCCTGAAGGCCTGGCTGGTGGAGATGTTAAGTCTGCCCTGGAATCTCGAAGAAGCTGCATCTAATATCAGTGAAGGGATGCTGCAGCAGCAGGAAAGAAGAATTCACCTGTGAAAGTGAAAGCAGGCAAAAAGCAGCCTCTCCTTCCACGTGCTTTATGTGGGTGGACACCAGAAGATGCTGCACACATTTAGGGTGGGTCTTCCTGCTTCAAGGAATCTGATTGAGAACATCACACTGGCCGGGTGTGGTGGCTTGCGCCTTTAATCCCAGCACTTGGGAGGCAGAGGCAGTAGGATCACTGAGTTGGAGGTTAGCCTGGTCTACACAGAGAAAACCTGTCTCAATAAAACCAAAAACCAAAAACAAACAAAAAACCAACCCAAAGAACCTTTTATTTTAGATTTATTTTTATGTGTATGAGTATTTGCCTAAATGTATGTATGTGCACAGCATGCATGCCTGGTGTCTGAGGAAGCCATAAGAGGGCATTTGAGCCCCTTAAACTGGAGTTATAGATTGCTGTGAGCTTCTGTGTAGGTGTTGGGAACAGAACCTGGGTCCTTTACAAGAGCAACAGTACTCTTAACCATTGAGCCATTCCTCAGCCCCATGTACCACCATATAACATACCTTTCTGGGGTTGGAGAGATGGCTCCTCCAGAGATCTGAGTTTAATTTCCAGCAACCACGTGGTGGCTCACAATCTATAATGGGATCTGAGATCTGATGCCCTCTTCTGGCCTGCAGGTGTACATTCAGGCAGAGCACTATGTACATTAATAATGAATAAATCTTTAAAAAATTAAATACTTAAAAAAAAAAAACTAGGGCACACTACTGTATTCCATTGCATGTATTTCTGTGTACCACATGCATGCAGTACCCAAAAAGGCCTGAAGAGGGTGTTGGAAATCTTCTGGAACTGGATGGTTGCAAGCAGACATGTGGGTGCTTTAGAAGAACAGCCCGTACTCTTTTTGACTGCTGAGACAACTTTCCAGTCTGAGAAGATACAGACTTAAAACTGTGTTACATTTTAGATCCTGGTGATGGCTATGTTGATCTTTTATGCCCCTTAATAGCTTTCCAGGGTGTATGTTTGTGTTTATATTACTTTGATTTTTGAGACAAGATCATGCTATGTAACCCCAGTTGGCTTGGGACTCACTGTGTAGACCAGGCTGTCCTTGAACCTGCTGAACTCATACACGAAAAGCAAGCACTCTGTATCAACTAGGCTACTTCTCTAGCTTATACCTTGAGTTCTTAAAAACAATTTAAAATATGTTTGAATTGTAATCACATATCATTGAAGTTTAAAGTTTGTTGTTGCTAGGGATTGAACCCAGGGCTTTGTACAAGCCAAATAAGCGATTACCCCAGGTTTCAACCTAGAAGTTTCAACCATTGAAGGTTTTTAGGGCTGAGTAGGAACAGATTTGTGGAAGCTGTAATCAGTTTCAATTCCTTTTACAATAATAATCTCCAGCAGTATTCAACAGAATTTATGCTTTAGGGATTGTCCTGTCAGTCACCGTTAACCAGTACAATAGCTATACACAAATATGTTTATTGCGCATGCACACTGTGGCTACTGTGGTTGAGTAACTTTTCTTTATTTACTTAATAGTAGTTAGTAGTTCGGGCTGGTCTGGAACTGGATGTGTAAGCCTGGGCTGGCCTTGAACTCAGCAATCTTGTGCCTGCCTCTCAAGTGCTAAGACTATTGGAGGGAATGTGTTAGTCATACTTTATTTATTTTTATTTTTTTCACATTGGAAATTAAAAAAAAATTTTTTAAATCACTTTATAGCCTGATTCCAGTCTCCACCCTCCTCTCTTCCCAGTCTCATCCTCATGTTCTCTTCTTCCCTCCCTTCCCCTCTCTCCTCAGCGAAGGGGAGGCTCCTAAGGGGCATCAACCCGTTCTAGCACTTTAAGTCACAGCAGGACAAGCACATTTTCTTCCACTGAGGCCAGACAAGGCAGCCCAGCTAGGGGAGAAAAGGGTCCAAAAGTAGGTAACAGAATAAGAGCCAGCCCCTGCTCCTGTTCTTAGGGGACCCACATGATGACCATGCTGCACATCTGCTACATATATGTAGGAGATCTAGGTCCAGCCCTTGTAAGCTCTTTTGGTTAGTGGTTCAGTCTCTATGGGACCATGTTAGTTTACTCTGTAGGTCTTCTCGTGTGTCCTTAATCCCTCCGGCTCCCTCATTTCTTCCTCCCACTCTTCCACAGAACTCCCTGAGCTTGGCCTATTGTTTGGCTGTGTGTTTCTGCGTTTGCTTCCATCTGAAGGAAGCCTCACAGAAGGCAGTTATGCTAAGGCTCCTGTCTGTGAGTGAGTGTATCATTAATACTGTCAGGCGTTGGCTCTCTCCCATGGGGTGGATCTCAAGTTAGGCCAGTCATTTGTTTGCCGTTCCTTCAATCTCTGCTCCATTTTTATCCCTACACTTCTTGTAGGCAAGACAGATTTTGGGTCAGAGGTTTTTATGGGTGGGTTGGTGTCACCCTCCCTCTACTGGAAGTCCTACTTGGCTACAGGTACGTACACAGTCTAGCATGCATAAAATCCTGCATTCCATCCCTAGTACCACCAACAAAAAAAAATCTCCAAACCAAAAAACAAGAATTAAATGCCAAAAAAAAAAAAAAGGTTAACTTTTATGGTTATAGTCTTAGTTTCCTTTGTTTTTATGATACACTTTAAGTTTTAAGAACATTTGCAGATTTACAGAAAATTGAGAGGGTAATAGATTTCTCCTAGGTTGACATTATTGTTTCTGTGATACATTATTATAGTTAGTAAGCCAATATTGATGCCTGTTGTTAAAATCTGTCATTTATTCCTTTCTTGTTTGTTTAGTTTTACCTGGTGCTTTTGTGTTGTAGTTAATATTCAGGATAACATATGACATTTGTGCATATTCTTAGGCTTTGCTTTGATTGCTTCCTTTGTTTTGATGTCCTTGATGAGTTTCGTAGTGGTCAGGTGTTTTTGTATTAGAATTGTCTGGTGTTTTCCTTAACATTTGATTGGGGTTGTGGGGTTTTAGGAAGAAAGTCACAGTAGAGAGTTATATCTGTATCATACTAAGAGAACACTTAGGAGGTACAAGAGCAGGTGAATCTCTTGAGTTCCAGGCTATTTGAGGCAAAGTGAGGCCATCTCAAAAAAAAAAAAAAAAAAGAACATGCTCATAGTGTGGTTTGATAGTTACCTTAATAAATTTGTCCATTGTAGCCATTCTGTTTTATTTAAATGGAGCACACACACACACACATACATACAGATTTTCGAGAGATGGGATTTCTCTGTAGACCAGGCTGGCCTTGAATTCACAGAGATCTGCCTGACTCTGCTTCCAGAGTGCTGGGATTAACAGCATGCACCACCATGCCCAGCTATTTCTAATATTTTAAATTAAACTATAGTTACTTTGTTTTTCCTCTTCCTCTAACCCTGCCATGTACTTCTCCCTGCTCTCTTTCAAATTTATGGCCTCTTATTTCTTTAATTGTTTTATACACACACGCATACACAAACACACACATAATCTGTGTAATGTCATTTATCTTCATTTTCTGAGTGTTTGGATTATTCAGCAACCTCTTCCTCCCCTCCCCTCCCCCTCCCCTTCCTTTCCCCTCCCCTCCCTACTTTTTTGTGTGTGTGTCTGGAATTTGGTGTAGCTTAGGCTAGCCTTGAATTTATAATCCTTTTATCTCATCAGACCAAGCTTTTATTTTTTAATTTAAAATTTTGAAATGTTGTTATATTAAATTATAGCAGTACTCTTTAATTTTTTATTATTTTATTTTATGTGTATGAGTGTTTTGCTTGTATGTATGTATGTTTACTGCCTTTGTGCCTGGATCCTCTGGAATTGGAGTTACAGGCATGGGAGTCACCGCGTAGGTGCTGGGAATTTAACCCCAGTCTTCTGTAAGAGTAGCCAACAACTAAGCCATTCTTCTTTGTTTATAGCTTAGGTTTCAGAATGTTTTTGTGTGTATGTGTATGATTACATGCCGTAGTGTACCTGTGGAGGTCTTGCTCCTAACTAACCATCCATCTTGAGGCCAGGATCTCTTCTGTATATTCTCTGTTTCAAGTGCCAGGCCAGCCAGCCTATGAACTTCTGGGGATTCTTCTTTCTGTCCTTCCCATCTCAATAAAGAACTCGGGGTTATAGATTGGAACTACCATGCTCACCTTTATATTGGTTCTGGGGATTTACATTTTGGTACTATAAGGCAAGGCAAGCACTTTATCCACTGAGCTCTCTCCCTATTCAGTACTTCTTTGTTGTATATGTAAATGACAGATCTGTTAGGAAAAGAATTACCTATAGCTTCATTATTCAAAAGTAAATAGTAGGCTGATGACTACCTGAGTTTGAGTCCCAGAACTCACATGATGGAAAGAGAGAACTGATTTTTAGAAACACTCACGCACGCGCGCACACACACTTTAAAAGCAAACTAAAACTCGTGGGCTGGTCAGAGAGCTTAACAGGTAAGAGTGGATGTCACCAAACTTGATAACCTGAATTCAATTCCTTGGATAGGTATACTGTCCCTCTTTCCCCAACAGGCAAGCAGATGTAATTTTAAAACAAATGTAAATATTAATATTTATAACGTCTGGGCGTGGTGGCACACGCCTTTAATCCTAGCACTGGGAGGCGAATCACTGTGAGTTTGAGGCCAGCCTGGTCTACAAAGTGAGTCTAGGACAGCCACGGCTACACAGAGAAACCCTGTCTCGAAAAACCAAAAGAAACAAAACAAAATATTTAAAGTGTGTTATTTGTAATCTCTATAACTTTCTCTATAGCCCTTATAATGCCTGCTTTTACTAGGCTCAGTTGTCTTTACGAGAAATTGTCATTGTATTTCTTATCTTTAATATAGTCAGGTAATCTAGCTCTGTGTTACCAGATAATGCTATCTGAATCTCTTAGATTTTAATATTGGGCCAAAGGAAATATTTTACTATACATTTTGTTTAGAAAACCTAACCTTGTCAGGCATGGTGGCGCACGCTTTTAATCCCAGCACTTGGGAGGCAGAGGCAGGTGGATCGCTGTGAGTTAGAGGCCAGCCTGGTCTACAAAGTGAGTCTAGGACAGCCAAGGCTACACAGAGAAACCCTGTCTTGGAAAACAAACAAACAAACAAACAAACAAAAACCAAAAAAAAAGTTGGGCTTACTGGGAAAGAAGTAAGGGACTAGAAGAATTTAGGAGACGGATGTCCTGCCCCTGTTCCTTTTGTGGAAGAATGGCTTTCACCTTTTTTCAGTTTGATGTTCTTTTCTCCCAAAATAGATACCTGTTATTAGAAACCAGAAAAAGTGCAAAGTAAAAGAAAAACAAAGAGAGCTCATAAACCTTGAAGATTTGGTATCTTAAAAATTGTTGCTTTAGATGGGTGTGGTGGCCTTTAATCCCAGCACTCCGGAGGCAGAGGCAGGTGATTGCTGTGAGTTTGAGGCCAGGACAGCCAAGGCTGTACAGAGAGACTCTGTCTTGAAAAACCAAAACCAAGCCAAAACAAATTGTTTGCTTTCTGGGAGTAGTGCTGTATGCCATTAATCCCAGCACTCAAAGAGGCAGAGTCAGGCAAATCTCTGTGATTTTGAGGTCTATAAAGCGAGTCCAGGATAGCGAAGGCTACACAGAGAAACCCTGTCTGGAAAGGCCAAAACACCCCCCCCCCCAAAAGACTTATAATGCCACATGTATATTAAAAGTTACAAGGTTTTAGTTGTAAGAATAGATTGATCCTGATTTAAAAGACTTATAATGTCTCACGTATATTAAGGATTAAACCTCACATTTAATACAAGGCAAGACAGTGATAACATGCATCTCCTTATAAACTGTCAACATAGAGAATTTCAGGGACAGTTCAAGGCCAGGCTGTCACCATTGTAGCCCTCTGTAGCTTTCCTTTATGCTGCAGCTGCAGGAGAGCTGCATGGACTGCTTAGTGTCTGAGCAAGGCTGCACTCTCTCTCTCTTTTCCATTTCCTGTTCCTTTGTCACTTAAACTGTTTAAGCCTTCCCTGGTTTCTCATTCACTCAGTCTTGTGTTGCTTTCTTCTTGAGAACGTTTGAGTTTCTTTTTAAAAGATTAATTTTTTTTTGGTGTGTATTTGTGTTTTGCCTTTATGTATGTCTGTGCTCTATGTATGTGTCTTGTGCCCACAGAGGAGGCCTGAAAACAACATTGGATCCTTTAGACTAGAGTTATGGATGGCTGTGAGCCACCTGTGGGTGTTAGGAATTGAACCTAGGTTGGTTGTCTGTCTGTCTGTCTAGATATATAGTATTCTGCCTGCATGTATGACTGTATTCCAGAAGGGGGGGGCTAGATCTCATTATAGATGGTTATAAGCTGCCATGTGTGCCAAGTTACACAGTCTTCTTTCCCTTTTAAAATCTTTAATATATTCATATAATCTAAGTTTGGCCAACTAAATTTTTGTGTGTGTATGAGGGAGAGAGCGTGTGCGAGAGACAGGTGCATGCAGGGAGTGTGTGTTTGTGGTGTGTGTGTGTGTGTGAATCAGGGATTGATTTCTAGTGTTCTACCCTATTGCTTTCCACCTTACTTTATGGGATAGGTTCTCACTGAGCTTAAAGCACAATTTCAGTTCAGCTGGCTGGCTGTTAAGCGTCCAGGATTCACCTTTTCAGCCTTTATTTCCCCCAAGGATAGTGTTACAAATTGATACTGCTGTGACCAGCTTTTTTTTTTTTAAACTTTTATTATGTATACAGTACTCTGCCTGCATGTATACCTTCAGGCCAGAAGAGATCATCAGATTCCATTATAGATAGTTGGGGCCCCATGTGGTTGCTGGGAATTGAACTCAGGACCTCTGGAAGAGCGGTCAGTCTCTTAACCTCTGAGCCATCTCTCCAGCCTGTGTGACCAGCTTTTATGTGGGTGCTGGCAGTCTGATTCTCATGTTTGTTGCTTAGCAAACACTTTACCCACTGAGCTATCTTCCCATCCCCTAATAAATGTTTTAATGCTTGCTGTGTGTAACTGCTGTTAGGAATCTTGGTATGGAATCCCTGTGTCTCTGTGTGTTCAGGAACATATTTGTGTGCCCAGTGTGTTTGTGTGTGTGTACACTTAAATGTAGATGTCAGAAAACAGTCTCAGCTGTTGCTCCTTAGGAGCCAGTCACATCATCTTTTTAACTTTATTTATTTGTACCTCTGTATGCATGCACGCAAGTGTGTATATGTGCTATAGTGTACATGGAAATTAGAGGACACCTTACAGGAATTGGTTTTCTACTGTGAGTTCTGGGGATCAAAAGTAGGGTTGGCAGCAATTCCTCTACAAGCTGAGCCATTTAGTTAGCCAGCTTTTTTTCTTTTTTAAAGATAAGTTCTCTCATAGGCCTGAACTCATTGATTAGGCTAGATTGGCTGGCAGGGAGCCTCAGGGATCCACTTGCCTCTGCCACATCAGCACTGGGATTACCACTATGCCTGGCTTTTTTTTTTTTTTTAAAGATTTATTTATTATATATACAGTATTCTGCTTGCATGTACACCTGCATATCAGAAGAGGGGACCAGATCTCATTATATATGGTTGTGAGCTACTATGTGGGCTCTGGGAATTGAACTCAGGACCTTTGGAAGAGCAGGCAGTGCTCTTAACCTCTGAGCTATTTCTCCAGCTCTATGCTTGCCTTTAAAAATGTGGATTCCGAGCTTTGAATGCTTCTAAGGCATTTTATTGACTGAGCCATTTCCTTTACCCTCGTCTCTTACAAACTTTAGCACATTTAAAGGTATAAATGAAAAGTTAAAAATAACAGTATGAGAACGGGAGTGAGCACTTGCCTAGCATGGACTTTGGGCTTTGCTGAACATTGCCCCATCCTCTGAAAGACTCCGTTATAAAAGCAACTTTTATTCACCTAATTTAATTGTCATCTCTGAGGCTTACTGTCTCCATCTACTAACCTAGGCCTAGTACTGGAAGCTTCTAGCCTCCATACAATCTAATCTAGGCCTAGAATATTTTCAGCTTCTGAGACGTCGCTGAATAAGCTCACTCTGTTTAGCCTTTTCTGAAATCTTGCAGGCTGATTCAACTCAGGTGTTATGGCTAAAACATCTCTCTAGGCTGACTGATTCAAACTGCCTTCTCTTTCAGCCTCTGACTGAATTGCTTTGCCTAGCCTCTCTCCTAATCTTCTGGATCCTTCTCATTCTGTAGCTCATTCTGTCTTTACCTTTGTCTAGCTTGTGCTTTCTTTAACCTGTCTCTGTGAAACTTTTGGTAGCCTGGTGTGAGCCTGTTGTGATGGCACATGCCTTTAATCCCATCACGCAGGAGGCAGAGGCAGGCAGATTGCTGTGAGTTTGAGGCTAGCCTGGTCTACAAAGAGAGTTCCAGGATAGCCAGGGCTATTACACAGAGAAACCCTGTCCTGGTAAAACTGTGTCTGAATTCTACAAATTGAACTGCCACAAACTCAGCTTCACTGAACTGTCTCTTAACTCACCGACTCAACTAAACTGTCTTACAGAACTGACTAGAACTCAGAGATCTGCATGCCCCTGTCTCCTGAGTGCTGGGATTAAAGGCATATATCGCCACACCTGGACCTAAAGCTTTTCTGTACCTGGAACTTTGTTCTTAACTAGGTTGGCCAGAGCAACCATGTTCTAAATCTAATTCCTCTACACTCCATCACAAAAAAAGGACAGTATGGAACTTTCATAGACAACTATATTGAGTGTACAGTAGATGTAATGTTAAACTTACTGTAACAAACTTGAAGTAGATTGTCCTGAAGTCACTGTACTAGCTGATCTTGATGATACATTCCCTGTATTCCAGTACTTGACAGAGGATAGAGGATAATGAGTTCTGGACCAGCCTAGCCTATTTGGTGAGATCTTGTCTCAAAACAGGGAAATTATTGTGTTATATATATATATATCATTTTATGAAACAACCAATTTTGGGAATCCGTTCAGTATTAAAACTATAACTACGTCGTGTAAAGCAGTGTTTATTCACTATGGCAAAAAACTTAAAGTACCTGTTTCTGTAAACATGCAATCTTCAAAAATTGTGACTTGGGGCTTGAGAGATGACTCAGTGGCTAAGAGCACTTGTTGTTTGGCAGAGGACCCAGTTTCAGTTCCCAGCACCTACATAAAATGGCTTACAAACATCTGTAATTCCAGTTTCAGGGACATGACTCTTCTCTTCTGCTTTTCTTGGGCACCAGGAATGCCTGTGGCACACACACATACATGCAGGCAAAACAATACACAAGAAATAAAATAATTAAATCTAAATTTCTTAAAGAACTAAAACAAAAATTTTTCCATTTATCTATACTGAGAATACATTTTTGGTTTTTGGGTTTTTTTTTTTTTCTCGAGACAGGGTTTCTCTGGTGTAGCCTTGGCTGTCTTAGACTAGCTTTGTAGACCAAGCTGTCCTTGAACTCCCAGTGATCTGCCTGCCTCGGCCTCCTGAGTGCTGGGATTAAAGTCGTGAGCTGCCATGGGCTGGCCAAGAGCGCATGTTTTAGAATAGAGGATATATGGGCTTTTCTTTAGATTCAAGGTCTCATGTATCCCAGGGTATTCTCCATCTTGCAGTGTAGCTGAGAATTACCTTGAACTTCTGATCTTCTGCCTCCATCTCCAGTTCTCTAGATTGCAGGCATGTCCTATTACGTGCTGTTTATGAGGCGTCAAAGATAGAAACCAGGGCACTTTCCATGTTAGGCACCCCAGATTTATAGTGTAATACTAGTTTGTGGAAATGAATAGCTAATCCCCCCTTTTCACAACATACAGGTGAACATACAAAGAGGTATGGTAGGATACTTTGTAAGTTTTTAACATGTTTACTTTCAAAGTCAACTTCAGGGAAGGAAAGGGAAGGGAAGGGAAGAGTAATCATTGACTTACTAAGTTACGTTGCAGATATGATGGACACGATGGTAACAGTTGTATCTCCAGAGAAGCTAGAGATGAAATTGAACTAAGTAAAAGTTGTGAGCTGCAGATGTCTAACATAAGGCCTTCTTCTACCTGTAACCTCTAGCACAGTGTATATACTTTTGTCTCCTGTGCTTGTCTCCCACCCAGGTTGGTTTTTGTTTTTTTTGTTTGTTTGTTTTCTTTTCTTTTTTTAAAGACAGAGCCTATGTAGCTTAAGCTGGCCTGCAGCTTGATGTTAGCTGACTTTGACCTCCTGATCTTTTCATTCTGCTGCCATCTCCCTGGAAGGCTGTAGGAATGTTTGTTTCAGGCAGTTGTGTGCTACCCTTTGTGGGTCCTCTGCAAGAGCAGTATGTGCTCCTGATTGCTGTGCCATCCTTCTGGCTTTGTAAATTAGGTTTCTGAAAATTTTTAATGATTTTGGAGCTAGGATTTGGCTACATAGTGCAGACTAATTATTATAGTGTACATCACCATATCTAGTTTAGGAATTTTGTTGTAGTTAAATATGAGTTAAAGGAGTTCAGACTATTGAAAGAATGTAAAAAGGTTCTTTAAGAGTTAGCAGTAGTTAGCTGGGCACAGTGAGGCACACCTTTAAATACCAGCACTCAGGGCAGCAGAGGCAAGTGGATCTCTTGTGAGTTCAAGGCCAGCCTTGCTTTCCAAAGCGAAACCAGGACAGGCTAATCAGAGAAGCCCTATTTTGAAAAAAAAAAAAAAACCAAAACACAAAAAGAAAACAAAAGAGAAAGAAAGAGTGCAGTAGTTGAGAGAAAACGACTAGTTGAAGGATTGAGAAATGGGAGGAATTTCACATGATTGGCTTGTTTTTCAGTGTGATTGACCAATAAAATTTCAAAACAGTGGTGCCTTTATCAATTGCTACTTGCTTTGAGATAGGCTAATTCAATTGGTTTAGAAATGACTCACACAGTAATAATATAGAAAAAAAAATCAAGTTTGTAATTTCAGGCATGGTGGGTGGGACCTTTCTCCCATGCTCCCTTTCCCAGGCTGTTTAGGAATTTATCCTCATTTCCTGTGGCCCTTTTTGCACTCTTAAGCGAGCAGAGTTCTATCTTTCCACAAGAACTTAGTAGAGACAACACTTGAGGAGTTCACAGCCAAATAAGTCATGGATATTTGTGTCAAAAATATCCAGCTAGTAAGTCAAGGTGGGAAAAAATGAAGAACTGTCATTCATATATATATATATATATATGAATGATATGGTTTCTCTGTATAACTGCCTTGCCTGTTCTGGAACTCAACAACAATAAAACAAAAAAGAAACAAACAATAACAACAACAAGATTAAAATATACATTTATTTTATGTGTATTAGTGTTTTACTTGCACATATATGTGTTCTTGGTGCCTGCAGAGGTCAGAGAAGGGCATTGTTTTCCCTTGAAATAGTAAATAACGGATAGTTGTGAGCCACCATGTGGGTGCTGGGAACTGTACCCCTGTCCTCTGCAAGAACAGAAAGTGGTTTTTTGTTTGTTTTTTCGCCTACCTCTGCCCCCCTGAGTGCTGAGTTTACAGGTATGAACTACCACACCCAGCCAGAAGGTATTCTTAATGACTAAGTCATCTCTTCAGCCTCTAGATGTTTTCTATTACAGAAAATGTAACTGTCAATGCAGTCTATATAGCTCTATTTGGTAACCAGACAGTTTCACATGTATAGAGCATACTGAACAAACCATGGCAGTAAGGTAACAATGCTGATTGATGTGCAGAATACTTGTTTCAACAGTCTTGGTCTGTCGAGGGATGTACTGTGAGTTTAACTGGTTTTAATGCATGTATCCGTTGAGAAGCTCGTAACCTTATGCACGATTTAGAAGAAAACACAGCAGGTAGCTGAATATGTTGTACACATTTGTAATCTCAGTACTCATGAAGCAGAGTCTGGGTGTAATCTGGACTACATGGTTGGTCCTTTTCTCAAAAAACAAGTAAATAAAAGAAATGGTACTCTTAGGAAATCTGGCACAGAATTTTGATACTAGTATTTTTAAAAAGAGCTCTTTGAAGCTGGGCACAGTAGCACACGCCTGTAATCCCAGCACTCGGGAGGCAGATGCAGGCAGATTTCTTGAGTTAGAGGCCAGCCTGGTCTACCAAGCAAGTCTAGGACAGCCAAGACTACACAGAGAAACCATTTCTTGAAAAAAACAGCAAGCAAGCAAGCAAGCAAACAAACAAACAAAAAAGAACTCTCTTAGAGAATTTGGGAGATAGGTCAGTTATCAAAGTGTTTGCCATGTAAGCCTGAAGACTGGAGTTTGCATCCTTACCCATATAAATGCCAAGTGGCAATAGCAGTCTGAAATTGTAGCTTGAGAAGCCAGGAACAAGGAAGGAATCCCCAGATGAGTCTGGCTAGAGAGACTACTGATGCTGGTGAGCTCTGGCTTTGATTGAGAGAATCTGCCTCAATAAATAGTGTGGGAAAGACATCAAGGATGATTCCCAAAACCAACTTTGAGCCTGCACATGCACAACTACCCATGCAAGCAAACATGCAACATCAAGTAGATACACCACACGAAAATTGAAAAAAAAAAAAAAATCTCTTTTTTTTTCGTTTTCTTTTGGATTTTCGAGACAAGGTTTCTCTGTGTAGCCTTAGCTGTCGTAGACTAGCTTTGTAGACCAGGCTGGCCTTGAACTCACAGCGATCCGCTTGCCTCTGCTTCCCCAGTGCTGGGATTAGAGGCGTGCACCACCACGCCCAGCCAAATAAGAGTTTTAATAGATTTTAATTATACAGTGTATTATTTTTGTGCACCTGTTAAAAGGAAAAGGGGCTAGAGATGACTCAGTTGGTAAAGCACTTGCCATGCAAGTATTGGGACCAGGTTTGATCTCCTAGAACCATCACTTAAAACCTGGTTACAGTGACACATGACTATGATTTGAGCATTGGGGAGGCAGAATCAGGAGGATCCCTGAGCCTGCTGGTCAGATAATCAAGCCGAATTGGCCAGCTAGAGTAACCAACCCAGCTCTGCTTCAGTAAAGAGACCTTGCCTCAAAAAGTACAGCATAATTGACAAATAGACTTGATTGATAGCCTCTAGTGTTCACATGCACACATGTAGGAACAGAGCAGTCCCCCCCACACCTCCTTTTCCTAGCTGTGTAGTAGTAGTGTGTTACTCAAAATGATTATGAAGCAGTTTCATTTCTGTTTTTTTACTGAGTCTTAGTCTTGTAATCCAGGTTGACCTTGAAATCTGATCTTCCTGTTTAAGCCCTCAAGTGTTGGGGTTACAGATGTGCACCACGGTGTCTGGCTCTGTCTCATCAAATTCTATGTCATTTAGCAAAACAACAGTAGTAGGTTCTCTAGAGCTTATGCCATTCTGAGCCATGGGTTTCCCTTTGGGGCAGGCTTCCAGTCAGAGTGGCTGGCTCCCTCCAATCACTTTCTTGCCATTATTGTACTAGTGAGTACATTATACCTAGCAGGTTGGTATTACAGCATTCAGGGTTCAATGCTGTATAATACCATTCATGGCTTTTCTCCTCCTGTATAGCACCTTATGGAACCATGAAATCTAGCCATTAGGAAGGGACATTTCAGGTCAGTTCCACCTTGTTTTCTTTATGTCCCACAAACAAAGTGTGTTGTGACTTTAGTAACAGGGTCTTATACATCTTGTCCTGGTAGGTAACCAAGAGCAATGATGATAGCCTTTGTTATTTTGGGGGCTTGGAGGCTTCTCTGACTACTGATAGTCTGATTAATAACCCATGTCTTCTGAGGGAAGCATTGTCTACTCACTCAGGGTATCTGTGTTCAAAACCCTCACCCCCTTTTTTAAAAATTGTAATTTTCAAAGTAGGAGGTTTCTATAAGCATTTTTCATGTAGCCTTTGCTTTGGTTGTCACCCTCTCCTCCTCCTCCCCTTCCCCTTTTTTGTTTTTATTTTTTGTTTTTTTGAGACATGGTTTCTCTGTAGCCTTGGCTGCCCTGGACTTGCTTTGTAGACCAGGCTGGCTTCTAACTCACAGTGATCCACCTGTCTCTGCCTCCTCAGTGCTGGGATTAAAGGTGTGTACCATCATGCCCGGCTCCAATTAAAAAAAAAAAAAAGATTTATTATATCAGTGCTCTGCATGCTTGTATCCCTGCAGGCCAGAAGAGGGCATCAGATCTCATTATAGATGGTTGTGAGCCACCATGTGGTTGTTGGGAATTGAACTCTGGACCTCTGGAAGAGCAGCCAGTGTTCTTACCCTCTGAGCCATCTCTCCAGCCCTCCACTCCCATTTTTATCCCTGTTAAACTTATTATTGATCCTCTTCCTCCTCTTCTTTCCTTCCTTCCTTCCCTCCTCCCCCCCCCCCCCCCCTTCCTCCCCCCTTCCTCTTCTTCTCGCCTCCTCCCTCCTCCTCCTGCTCCTCCTCTTCCTTCTTTGTTTTTCTTTACATAGCCCTGGTTGTTCTGGAACTCACCATGTAGACCAGGCTGGCCTAGAACTCTCGAGATCCATCTGTCTTAGCCTCCCAACTGCTGGGATTAAAGGAGTGCACCATCACTGCCCAGCAATTTTTTAAAAAAATGTCCTTTCTTGCCATAGTATCACAAGTATCTGAGACTTCAAGTATAACCTACTGAGCCTGGTCATTCTTTAACCCCTGTTAAATACTTTAAGGCTGTTGTGTGACCATTTGGATTATGCAGTTTCATATATAAGCAGCAAACCATAATAACCTTCAGCTTGTGTTTGTTTTCTCTCTCCTCTACTTTCTACCTCATTTTTTCATCCCTGACTGACCCCCTTCCCCAACTTTTCTTTATTACTTTTCTCTCCTTTCTAATTCCTGCAAAGCACTTGTTTTTTTATTTCTCTAATGATAGATACGTCACTACTATTCCATTGTTGTTTTGCTTCCTCAGAATTATATTAAAATCAAATTGAAGACATCTTTAGTGGTAGTTAGGACTAAAATTGGGCCATGTTGGGACAGTAGATACAGTTGCATCCCAGTCAGTGGCAGTTGCAGTATGCATCTGTTTAAGATGTATTTTAATTTTAACGAAATTAAAAATGGAAAGGATGACTGGGGCTGTAGTTCATTGATAGAGTGCTTACCTAGCATGCGTAGGAGCTTGGGTTCAATCCCTAACACCGCATGGTGATTGGTGGCAGAGTTCTTACAAGGCAGTCTTAGAAACTGAAATGTAAATGTTACTACCGAGTATTCATTCCCCACTGCTCTAAGGCTAAAGTGCAACATCCTTAATTTGGCTCCAGGACCCTGCATAGTCTGTTTCTACCTCTCTCACACATTTCATTGTATCTACGCCTCCTTTCTCATATAAACGCAGTAAGAAGTTGAAAGGAAGGGATAGATTTACTCATTTCACTTTGCCAGCTACATTGCTACTAATAGTCATTCAACAATCTCTTATTCTTAGATTATAAACAGATCATGCATCGTCTAGCTGTATGTCCTGACCTGGTGCTCTTCACTTTTTCTTGACATTGTTTGACAAAAAGATGTTTCTATTTAACAGGTTTCCCCACATATAAAAATCTTTTTAAAAATACGGAGAAGAATGGCGGCAGAAACTCAGACACTAAACTTTGGGCCTGAATGGTGAGTTTTCAGTTTCATCCTGTTTGGTATTTGATGATATATTCATGACATATACAGGTGCTGGGTGGTGTATAAATGTGCATATTTCTGAGACTTGGCTTCATGTGTATAGCTAAAAAATGTGACTAGCTTATAGTAACTTAAATTTGGTAAATGACTGCATTCTCTAATTGAATTTTTTATGTTTTGGTAATGAAATTAAAACTTTGTAATCTACCACTCTAGAACATTGCTTATTTTTGAGCCTTTGTGTATGTACCTAAATAATTTTATATAACAATAATATTTAATACTTATATTTTCTGCTACAATGTTTTTTGCTGTTGATATACTTATTTAAAAATAGTTTTAATGGAAGCATTTGGATTTTTTTTTATTTTTTTATTGATGGGCTAGGCAGGTGGTCCAGAATTAATACTGGCTATTAGCAGTAGCCCATCTGAGCTGAGCTAGCATTTGCCATAATAACAATAATTGACCTTTGAGTCTCTTACAGATATGTTTGGACCCCGAATATGGAATTCTCATGGAATTTTGAGATCCATCACATTATAGTGTGGCTTTACCCCCCTCTTCTTCTTTCCCCCCCAAAGTTGATGATTGAAGATCCTCTCTTCAGTGGCGTGAATTATGATAGTTAATTTTTCAATCATACTTGGAACAAACTCCTTTGGTAATGTCAAAGGCAGTACCTAAGGCAGGAATTGGAGTAGTGTTAGCATTCTTTGTTTAGGTATAGTTTGTAAGGCTTCTGTAGGAGCTCCTTGTTTGAGGAGTCTTATGAACTTACCTGCTCATATGCACTTCTTTTGATATGTATTCCCTAGATATTCTTAACTTTCATACGTACCATTTGGAAATGAAGGAGAAAGCATTTGAAGTTCTAAGAATCGACACACTGCCTATAGTTTGAATTTATTTTGAAAATGTTGATCTAAATAATGTTGCACCTGTTTCAGTTATTTTATATTTACAAAAGAATTTTATTACTAAATCACTTTGTTTCTTGAAAAGTCAGAAATTATAAGTAAGCAAGGAAAAGATAAGCTTAATTTGATCCTTAGTAACCACTGTAAATATCTTGGTGTATCTTTCCAAGTGGTCTTATGTATCTTATTTGTGTATATGTATACTTTATTTTCACAAAATCGGATCATACTGTGCATTCTATCTTGTAACTTAAAAAAAAAAAAAACAAGTAAAAAAACCTTTTAAAATAAATGTTTTTTGGTTCTATTGAATAGTTTCATTGTATGGATGTTCTATCATTTAACTAGCTCCCCAGATGTAGCATGTAGAGGCTATTCTCAGCTATTAGTATTATAAAAACATTTAAAAATTTTCTAGCTAAATCTTTATTCATATCTTATTACCTTCTTTAAGCAGGTGGATTTAAATTCATGTAGTTTACTTTGTAAACCATTGTATGTACAACTGTTCTGCCATTATTAATTACTTTTCTTTCATATCTATATATCCTCATGGTTTTTCTTTGTAAAATCATTATTAAAATCATTAAGTAATTTAAAGAGTTTTTTTTCTTAAAGCACTTGCTAATAATATGTAGTGAAAAAGGAACACCAGAAAATTAAGCCAAAACCAAAGAATTAAAACAACAACAACAACAACAACAACAACAAAAACAACCAAACCAACCAAACTGGTGATATTACTGAGTTTAACATCTCACATCACTGGTTGGCACCTGGAATCCTGTTTGAGTGTAATTTTCTTGTAAATAAAGTTTTGCTAGATAGCATCATTTTTTTGTTTCCATGTTACCTTGATGCCTTTGTGCTACTCTAGTAGAGATGAGTAGTTCTGCCAGAGGCTGCCTAGTTCTCAGAGTTTGTGCATTTTCTCCTTGGCCCTTGGCAGAAAGTTTACTGCTCTACCACATATGTTACCAAACATTAAATCATTTCCAGGTGCTGCTTTACCATTGGCTCAATCTACCAGTAGTGTCTTACAGGTCCTCTTTATTGGTACTCTGAAGCATTGTATAATGTTTAATTTGAGCTGAGGTAACTTTAGCAGAGAGTAGTCTTCAATTCCATCCTTAAACAGAAACTTCTAGCTGTTACCTAGGCTAATCCTGTAAGCATTGGTACTTGGGAGCCTTTAGTGAGTCACCTGAAGTGTAGATAAGCCAAGGAGTGGAGAGCTAAGTAGGCACAGACTTACTTTTACCATTCATCAGTTATTTTCAGCCAAGATAGTTTATGAGGTCCTTAAACAACCGAAGTAATTCTATGCTAGAAACCTGCCATGTGATTGGAGACTACTGACATATTTTCTTCATGTAACATGTTCATTACAAATCTTGGTGTGAGGAACTGTGTTTAGAATAGTTGAGAATCAAGGAATTGAGTGAGAGTTTATGTTGAGTCATTTTGCAACTCTGACCCATACAGAAATATTTCATGACATTCTTTATATTGAAGTCAAAATTTTTGTAATGATTAATGGAAAAAAAACAAGGTTTAATAAGAAATGCATAAAATAAGGTTTTAAAAAAGGTCTTTTATGTTAGTTTTAAAAAATTTACTTGTAATTGAGAAAATTCTCCTCCCATTCCTCCCTCTAGTCCTTATCTGGGTCATTTGTGTTGATAGGGAATTTGAAAATTGAAAATTGTGGTGAAGGACCACACCTGTATAGCTTTCCTAAAGCCAACAGAATTATGGATTGTTTATTTAGGACAAGGGAACATATTACAGACTCACCAGATAGTGTAAAAGGAGATGACAAACTTAATAAAGAATTTCTAGGTATAAAATAATACTCAATTTTAAATGCCTTTCTCCAAATATTACCACTTCAGACTTTCTGACTGTCCCTTCTTCTTACTCCCTGAATCCTTTAGTGGTCTATATCAAACTGTGATACACTGGATGCTCTCTTGCTAATAACACAGCCTTTAGCTCTCACTAGACTGTGAGCTCCATTGTGAGCAGGCATTTGGTCTGGATTGTTGTATAGTTTGTTACTGCTGTAGCTCCAGTGCCTGGCTCGTTGGCACTCAATAAATGTTTATTAAATGAATGAGTGAATTGCTGGAAAGTAAAGTTGTTTTCAATGTTTTGTTATTGTAAATGATATATGTATACTTGTGAATGATTTTGTTTATATTCTGATCATTTCCCTTGGATTATCACTGTTAAATCAAAAGTTGAATATTTAATTTAAGGTTTAGATGACACTTCACAGATTGACCACTAGAAGGATAGTGTGAACTTAATTCACTTCCTTTGTGTGTTTATGTTGTCTTTGACAAAACTTTGGTTGTTGTGTATTTATTTGAGGCAGGGTTTTTCTGTGTAGCTCAGGCTGTCTTGCAATTTGCTCTGTAGACCAGGCTGGCCTGAACTTTTGAGATCTGCTTGGCCTCCTGAGTACTTCAAAGTATTACCTTGATAAGTGTTTTGGTGTTAAATACTTTTAAATATAGATTATGTTTTTTAGAGTTGTTTTTATTTTTCTCTTTTTGTTCTAGTAGCAAGAAAATCTGGAGGAAACAATAGTACGGAAGAAGAAAATAGGAAGGGTCTAAATTATCTATAATCCTACTACTCAGAGTGTTGGCTAATTTGCGGGTTTATACCCTACTATATGTTCTTTGCAAATGTGTACTTAAGACATACAAAATCAAAATTTACTCAAAATTTAAGGGTCAGAAATCTACCTAGATAATTCCAGATGACTTTATTATAGGGAGAATAATTGTAGATACCTTGCTTTCTAGATGAAGATACACAGGAAACTCCTCTGGGTTTTCCTTTCTCTCATTTCCCTGCTCTCAAAGAAGTCTCAGGTCTTTGCTTGTAAAAGAGAGGGAGCACCCCACTCCCAGCACTTGGTTTATACTGCTAAAATAGCTAACCATTTTGAGGTATGTCTCTCTTCTTAATGTGATTGGCTTAGGAAAGAACTAATTCCACTATTAAAGACACTGTTGTTTCTCAATTTTGGCCTATCTTTTAAGTTAGTGAACAAGAGTTACTAGTTAGGGACTAGGCATTCATGCTTTCTTGGCAGAGGTGGGTAGAGGCAAGAGAATGTCAACCTGAAGCTGCTAGATGACTGACAATACTCTGTGAGAAAAATCAAAGTTCTGTCAGATGGAACTCTCAAAAAGGATTAGAGGGATGGGGAATGAGCTGCTATCCAAAAGAGCTGTGCTTTTGAAGAGAACATTAAGATTTGTTTTTTAAAAAAAACCGAATTGTTAAGCGCCTCCTGTGGTGTCTGCCCCGCTACATACACCAAGTGCCTCCTATGGTGCCCTCCCACACACATACCAAGTGCCTCCTATGGTCGTCCCCCCCATAAATACACCAAGAGTCTTTCTGCTATGTGTTACATTCTATTTCTCTTCCTGTATTTGCCTAACAGTTGTTGTCCCTAGCATTTTCTTCCTCCCCATTCTGATGACATTCAGAAAAATACTTAAATGTGTTCGCTAGAGACATGTTTAAAGACAAGGGTGCAAGAAGTTGAAGATTTAAGACATAAACTTCAAGATATTTAGTGTGAAGTGTGGGAGAGGTGAGCTTAGAGGCATCCTTTCATGTGTTTTGTTGGAGTTTTGTTTGGCCATTGTGTACCAACAAAGAATTGGAGTGTTTTAGTCACATTCGCATTTATTGAGGATGTAGAAATAGAATTAGAGCAGTTACATTGTTCAAGATGCTTATAAAAATAAAATTGTGAAAAAGAGTTGGTGGTGGTATGAGAGATTTATGATTAAGGAAGGCATCGTTAGTGGGTATAGAAGATGGGAGAAAGTCAAGTGTGAGCCCTGAGGATGAAGGTGATGAAGAGATGGGGATTAAAAAGCTGATGATGAGTAGGGTGTTGGGAGAGGTCAGAGCATGACTAGAAAATCAAAAGCTTATGCAGAAGTTGTTTTTGATTCCCAGGCTGTCACACAAATATGGACATCCCAAATTGCTTTGTAAGTTAAAGTAGATTTGAAGTAGTATTACGTGAAAGTTTGGAGAGAGTTGTAGGGTTTGGAGAGTCTTGCTACATAGGAACTGGGCACTCTTGTAGACTGGGGGGGGATGTGAAGGCCATGGGATTAGAACATTTCTCTCTGTTTTTTGTAGTGTTAAGGCACTTTGTAGAGCAATACAGTGGTGAGAGAAGCCAGGCTGGATTGGGTTTTGAAGTTACAGGGAAGTAAGGAAGTGGAGACATTTCTCAATGAAGAAAGCTGAATAATGCAGAGCTACAAGTAAGGTGCTATACTAATAAGCAAACCACTGATACATATTTAAAGAATAGGGAGGATTTGGGAGATCAGATTTCTAGAAAACAGGATTAGATAGAAGAGGTCAGGTCAGTGGTGGGCTTTGGGAAGGGATGATACTCACATGCCGTTCCACTTTTCCACATATCTGGGCCAGGAGGGACTTGGAATTGACTATTGATCACAATAGTTATTCCAGCTCAATAAACTATCTTTCACAGATACTAGAGAGGGAGCCCTGATTGTATTACTGTTAGTGGATGTGGTACCTGTAAGAGGAGTTTGGTCTTTTTTTCGAAGGCCTTGTGGTCAGAGTGGTAAATGAATTGGAAAACATGATGTGAGGAGCTGTTTATGAAATTAGGGCTATTAGGTTATGAGGGAGTCTCTGGTAAGACGTGGCAACTCAGGCAGTCACTTAGATTTTCACGTGAAATGGCTTAGGTGTGCCCTCTGGTGTTAGAAACTTAGGAAGCATATTGGCTTAGTATGATGTGGAAGATATTTAAAATTTCTAGTATCTTAAAGTTAATGCCTGGCAAATAAAATTGGCTATTCAAAATAAAAATTGGGACCTCATTAGTATAGCATAGTCATGTAGTCATAAAATCCCAGGCTTGACTCTTAGTTCTTTGTGCATGCTCAGATGCATTAGTCTTCAGCCTCACCTCCTTCTTTTGCCTTTTTTTCAGTGCTGGGGATGGAACCCAAGGCCTTCCTGTACACTTAGCCAATCCCTATCACTGAGCTTCACACTTATCTTTCATATTGTGGTTCTTACGAAGTTTAAGTTAGAACAAGTGAGCTAACATGTATATATTTTCCAGCTTCAGTTCTTAGAGGCAAACTGCCAGCTTTTCCAGGACAGGCCAAACTTAATGTTTTTTGTTTGTTTTTGTGCGTGTGCATATGCACATGTTTAAGCAGATAAGGAGTATACATGGAGACCAGATGTCAACATTAAAGGTCGGTCTTCTTTGTACTCCAGCTTATCTGTCTGTCTGTCTATCTGTCTGTCTGTCTATCCATCCATCCATCTTATCTATATATCTATCTTACATCTATCTTTCTATCTACCTATTGATCGACAGGTTATATTATTGAACCTGGGATTTGATTGAATAAATAGGCTACAACAAAGCAGTTTCTCCCACTCCATCCTTCTGTGTACCTTCTGAGCTGGGATTGCAGCATGTGCCAGCACACTTGCCTTTTTATAGCAAGGGTATGTGCAGATCTAGCGCGGTGCTTTACCCACTGAGCTGTGTGTTCCCAGCAGACAACCCAATTCTTTAGATTCTGAAGGGAACAGTTTCTTGAAGGTCTATTCATCGTGGTTGGCTCATTTTTTGTGGAGAATTTTTCTGTGTTTAAACCTCATTTCTGTCAAGAATAATTTGAAAGTAAACAAAGGCCAGTTTAGTGGTAGTGAGCACACCTGGTGATACCTTTTTTTTTTTTTTTTTTTTTTGGTTTTTCGAGACAGGGTTTCTCTGTGTAGCCTTGACTGTCCTGGACTCACTTTGTAGTCCAGGCTGGCCTCGAACTCACAGCGATCCGCCTGCCTCTGCCTCCCGAGTGCTGGGATTTTTTTTTGGATTTTTGAGACAGGGTTTCTCTGTGTAGCCTTGGCTGTCCTAGACTCACTTTGTAGACCAGGCTGGCCTTGAACTCACAGTGCCACCTGGTGATTCCTTTGGAGAAATGGGGGATTCTGGGACTGATGCAAGAAATTATATGAGGTGACCCTGGAACACTTTGGCACAAGATAGAAAATAAGCTATTAAAAAGAATTAACAAAGTCCTGTCCAAAGGGCCTTGCAGGAGCTATTTGAAATTCTTTACTAGTCAAAGAGGAGATAGTGGGAGCATTGTTAAGAATAGTTTCAATGAATCTAAATATATTAAGTAATTTGTTACTGTTGGATGTTATTTTGAAAATAAGACAAGTTTTTTTTCTTTCTTTTTTCTGTGTAAACTATAACATTGGATTACTGTACCAAATAGTGTAAGAGGCAAGCTTCCTTAGCAGAAAAGCTACAGATAGAGAAGGTGTGATGGAATAGATCCACTTGGCAACAACTGTAGTAAAGTTAGGGATCCAGGCATTGATTATCAGTACATGCTAGCAGTATAGAAAACCAATTGCCTCCAGGCGGTGGTGGCACACGTCTTTAATCCCAGCACTTGGGAGGCAGAGCAGGCGGATCGCTGTGAGTTCGAGGGTATCCTAGTCAGCAAAGCAAGTCTAGGACAGCCGTGACTACACAGAGAAACCCTGTTTCGAAAAACTAAAAAACAAAAAACAAAAAACCAATTGCCTTGCGATGGATTAATATACTACCACAGGGGCGGGATTGTCAAACCAGTAGAACACATCTCATCCGATCTTTACACTCATTTGTCAATTTAAATGAAATGGAGAAGAGAGAGAAGCTTTAACAACAGTGTCACAGAGAAGACTAGCAAATTCAGACTTAAAACCAAGATTCTTTTTACATATAAAATGGTAGGCCAAAATTTCCTTCAAAATTGCATCAAAGGCTTAGTGATGTGATACAGAGAGCCATGTTGGCCATGGGATTGCTGATTTTAGAAGTGAGTGGTTGGCACTTATGCTGAGATTTGGTTCCCTCTTCTGGTGTGCAAGCTCACAATGCAGGCAGAACACTGTATAAATAATAAATAAATTTAAAAAAAATTAAAAAGAAGTGAGTGGTTGGTACATTTGAGTCCTTATGCATTTTGTAATACTTCCTTATATGTTCAGAATTGTCTGCTAGGTTTTTTGTTTTTTGTTTTCTTGGTTTTTTGAGACAGGGTTTCTCTGTTTAGCCTTGGCTGTCCTGGACTCGATTTGTAGACCAGGCTGTCCTTGAACTCACATTGATCCGCCTGTCTCTGCCCCCTGAGTGCTGGGATTACAGGCGTGTGCCACCACACACGCCTGGCTGTTAGGCTTTTAAACAGGGTAAAAAGATAGAAACATTGGAAAGAACCATTCTCACTGTGCTTTACTAGTGTCTCATTCTTTTTTCTTCAGTATTACTATGACTGTACCATTTTTGAGTAATAGGCAAATGTTTATTCCATTTTAACTGGTCTTCATGTTAATTTTTAATGCTTAACACTTTGAAGGCTTTAATTTAGAATATCTTTTGAATTTTCCTTTAGGACATACCAGCTGAATTAAAGTAACTTATTCTATTTCAGGTATCTGGTATTTGTTACTGTACAGAACTTTGGATAGCCCAAACTCTCAGCTGTTTCTAGTATAGTATGAACCATCAATCTGATCTCATCCTTTCATTTTCTTTCACTTCCTTTCCTTTCCTTTTCATTTCTTTTCCCTTTCCTTCTGGTCTTTTTTAGACAGGGTCTCTGTGTAGTCCTGACTATCTTGGAACACTTTATGTGGGCCAGGCTGGCCTTTAACTTATAGAGGACCTACCTTGGCCTCCCCAAGTGCTGGGATTAATTAAGGTTTGTGCCACCATGACTTGCTAGTTAGGATCTTTCTTTTACTAGTTTTGCTAAATATCCCCTTCCTGCCCCCAGGTCATTCTCTTTTATTACTTTGGGCTGGAGAGAGAATAGCTTAGTGAGAATACCTCACTGCTGGTATGAACACAGCTGAGAGTTTGATCCTATGCCCTGCCTAAAACTGGGACTGCATTTAGGAGGTAAAGGCAGGAGGATTGGAGGTTGAGGGTCATCCTTGGCTACACAGTGGTGAGTTCAAGCTAGCCTGAGCTGTGTGAGACCTTGTCTCAAAAACAAAAACAACCCCCAAAACCAAAACCAAATCCCAAATTATTATTATTTATTTAGGTAGTACTGAGATTCATACCTAAGAGCTATGCTGATTGCTCAAGAAACTTACTTTTCATTGTAAATTTCTGTATTTAGCTTTCTCTCTCTCTCTCTCTCTCTCTCTCTCTCTCT
>OU015743.1:21870012-21880841 GCA_907169655.1 Acomys percivali | reverse complement strand
AGAGAGAGAGAGAGAGAGAGAGAGAGAGAGAGAGAGAGAGAGAGAGAAGGGGGGAGGCTTTCCATGTGGTATAATGTTGGCTATAAGTTTGTTATATTTTGAGATGTGCTCCATTTGTTCTTAAAGTCTCTAGGATTTTTATTGTGAAGGCATGTTGGACTTTGTTAGTTATCCTTTCTGCATAGGTTGAGATCATGTGGTTGTTATTCTTAAGTTTATATGATATGTTACAGTTATTAGTTTGAATACAGTGAACCAACTTTGCATCTCTGGGATGAATTCTACTTGGTGGTGGTGGTCTCCTCCTCCTCCTCCTCCTCCCTCCTCCCTCCTCTTCCTCTTCCTCTTCTTCTTATTTTATTGGGTTTAAACACACACACACACACACACACACACACACACACACACACACACACGGTTTCTCTGTGTAACCCTGGGTGTCCTGGAACTCACTATGTAGACCAGGCTGGCCTTGAACTTACAGAGATCCATCTTTCTCTGCCTCCCAAGTGCTGGGATTAAAGGCATGCACCACCACATCTGGCTACTACTTTGTCTTCTTAATGTGTCCCTGAATTCAATTTCAAATATTTTGTGGGGAATTTTTATGTTATTTAAAAAATTTATAGATTTTATTAATGAGCAAGAAATCAAGTAACTTAAATAGAAAAATGTATAGGGTTGGGTAGATGGTTAAGTAGGGAAAATGACCCTAAAAGTTGTATGCAGAAGCATGTGCCTGGAAGCTCAGCTTTGGAAGCATAAACAGGAGGGCCCTGGGGACTTTCTGGCTAGCCCATTTAGCGTAAATGTCAATCTCTGGGCTAAGTGAGAAATTTTCCCTCAAAAAATGATTAGGAAGGTAGGAAGGAGAGCTGGCTCAGTAGGTTGAGAGTGTTTGCACAGCAAGCATTAGTATCTTTATTTGATTCCTAGTAGCCGTGCAAAAGCTGGGCATGGTTATGCATGCCTATAATTCATTGATTTTTGAGGAGAGACAAGAGGTTTACTAGGGCTTGCTGACTGAAAGCTTACCTCCCGGTTCATCGAGAGACCTTCTCTATAGTAGAGTAAGTAGAAAATGGTAGAGCATGATGTCCTTGTCTAGCCTCCACACATATGTGTGCCTGATTATGTATGTGTATATACACCACATACATGCTTGTTTGCATACATGTGTTCACTCTTTCATTCTAATTATCTGTCTGTCTCTCTCTCTCTTACACACACACACACACACACACACACACACACACACACAGACACACAGACACACAGAGTAATAGAAGGAGAAAAGGAAATAATAAAAAGGAAAAGATGCCCCATGTTGACTTGGCTTCCATATGGGTGCATGCAGTTTACCCCCTACATACATACTCATATATTTATACATGCAGTAGTAATGGATGAGAATAATGGCTCATCAGGTAAAAGCTCTTGCTATACAAGCCTGTGACCCGAGCTTGATCATTAGAGCCTATGTTAAAAAAAGACAGATATAGTGCACACATCTGTAATCTCAGATTTCCTAAGACAGACTGGGAGGAACAGATAGGAGAACAGTCTGGAAGCTCTCAGACTAGCTACTCTTGGGTAGGAAACACAATAGCAAAAACAAGAGGACCAGCATAAAAGGGACCTGTTGCCAGACCTGCCAGCCTAGGTTTGATCCCTGGGACTCACATGGTAGAAGGGAAAAATTGAATCATGGAGTTGTTTTCTGCTTTCTATGTGTGGATGATGGCACAAATGTGCCTTACACACACACACACACACACATACACACACACACAACAACAACAACAAAACAAAAAACAAAAAAAAACAATAAAAAGGTATATTAACAAAATAGGAGGGGCTGGAAAGATGGCTCAGTGGTTAAAAGCACTGCCTGCTCTTCCAAAGGTCCTGAGTTCAATTCCCAGCAACCACATGGTGGCTCATAACCATCTATAATGTGATATGGCACCCTCTTCTGGCTTGCAGGAGTATATGCAAGCAGAGCACTGTATACATAATAATAAATAAATAAATCTTTAAAAAAAAAAAAAAACAAAATAGGAAGGAACCTGCCTTAACAAGGTAGAATGCAGGAATTCACTCCCATAGGTTGTCCTTTGACTGCCACACATGTAGGCTTTTCCTGCCCCACCAAATAAATATAAATAACAAAACCACAAATCTGTAAGAGATACTTTAAAATGTACGAAATAATAATAATGATAATAGAACAATAGGAAAGTCTTCATCTTGTTCCCCATAATGGTCCCTTCCTTCCTCACAGGAGGCAGGGTTAGCAGTGTACATAGACACATATGTATTGTTTGATCCTGGGTCTCTACATTGCCCAGGTTGGTCTCAAATTTGTGGACTCAAGTTTTCTACTGAGTAGAGATTACATGTGAGTATCACTGTGCCCAGTTCTTGAATATTTTTCCAAGTAAACATGTATTTTCCTTTTTACACAAATGGTACTATGTATCACTCATTATTTTGTCTTTCTGATAAACGCTGTTTTTATTAAAGAATTCTTTGCACATTGGGGAAAAAAGTTTCTATTGTTTGAGTTTGCTCTGTCTATGGTGGTGAAGTTTCAAGTCCTTACATTTATATTTCTCTTACTGTTTTATTGTCTTTGATGTTTTCTTTTGTAGTGCTAGTCTTTCTTTTACTGGTTTATAATATTTATATGGCCTACTTGTATTTTCAGGTCTGTTGGATAGTTGTCTTGGGAGAATTTTTGAAATGCTTACTACAGTTTTGATTTTTAGTGTAGTCGAAGTGTTAGGCAGTGAGTGTGCTAGGGGTTCCATTGTGCTAGCCAGCCAGTCCTTTTCCCGCTCAGCTGTGCTCCAGTGTGCTGCTCTAGTTTTACAGCTCACTGGCAATATTTTGTGAACTTTTATGTTGGGGGTGGTGTTTGTGCTTAATTAAACTTATAAAATTATTTTCTTAAAATAGTTTTTATATTTCTAGAGATAATACTGGCCAGAAAAACCAAATTGGGAACATGACTTAGTCCTTGTTAAAAAAAGAAAATTTGACTTTTAATAAAAAAAAAAAAAAATGAGTTGGGAAATCTCCTATAATTAACCAACCTACTTTCCTTCCTTCCTTCCTTCCTTCCTTCCTTCCTTCCTTCCTTCCTTCCTTCCTTCCTTTCTTCCTTTTTTTTGAGGCACAGTTTTTCTGTGTAGCCCTGGCTATCCTGCAACTTGCTTTGTAGACCAGGGTGGCCTTGAACTCAAAGAGATCTGCTTGCCTCTGCCTTCCCAGTGCTGGAATTAAAGATATGTGCTACCATGCCTGGCCCTATAACATTTCTTTTATTTATTTTTTGTTTTTTGAGACAGGGTTGCTCTGTGTAGCCTTGACTGTCCTGAAACTCACTCTGTAGTCCAGGCTGGCCTAGAACTCATGGAGATCCATGAGTTCTGCCTCTGCCTCCTGAGCACTGGGATCAAAGGCATGTACCACCTCCTCCCGATTCTATAACATTTCTTAAGAAATCAGAGTGTAGTAATTAGCTATATGAATGATTGGGAGAAAGGAAAGATTATTCAACAAACTATTGAAAACTGTTGGTTAACAACAGTGGACTAGTAACTGGAAATGATTGAATGTTGATTTATGTTGTTGTTTTTGAAATATGGTTCAATTAGGAAATAATGTCTCATCATCTTTTCAAAAATAGCTTCCAAGCTTATGCTATTTAAATTAGCCATTATTGGTTAGTATTTAGGTACCTTCCATGTTTTGCTTTTATAAATAATACTGCATATAGTGATCTATTTATTTACATGTATAAGTAGTAGCATTTTTGTGTTTAAAAAGTGTGAGATTTAAATATTTGTTTACAGTTTTCCTTTTAAAGAGATTAAACTATAGTTTGTATGTTAGAGGTAATATATGAAGATACGTATTTCCCTATTCTTATACATGATACAGTTGACTTTTATACATATGTTGCATAGGATCCTGGTATAAAAAATGCAGTTAGCACTGATCTCTCTTTAAAAAAATATTTTATGTATATGTGTGTTTTTCTTGCATGTATGTCTGTGCATCATGTGCATGCCTAGTGTTCATAGAGGTCAGAAGAGGTCATCTGATCCCTCAAAGCTGGAGTTAGAGATGGTGTTGAGCTGCCATTTGGGTTCTGGGAACTAAACCCAGGTCCTCTGCCAGGACTAGCATGTGCTCTTATATTCAGCCATCTCTGCAGCCTTTGGGACTTTATAGTATTACTTAATTTTAGTAATGCCAAAGGCATGTTGGGTAGTCCTCTGATTACTTTTTAACAAAAGGTAAGTTAATGTCTGTGTTTCAGCCACTTTTTATTAAACTTTGCTAAAATATAGCTTGAAATTGATGGTCTTTGAATTAGGTATTTTTGCTTAACTTTTAGTTCTCAATTTTATTGTTTTTGAAGTTTTTGAAGTTACCTGACTATAGTCAAAGAAAACAACTTACATATATTGATAGTTTCTAAAAGTGAATTGAACAAATTGACAATGAACAAAATTGAAACAAAGATAGATAGTAAGGAGAAAATGGTACACATATTAAAAATTTAATAATGAAAACAGAATTTTGTAATTAGTTGCATGTTTTCTAAAAGAGGGTAGTATAGATATCAGTTCAGTTGATTTGGAATTTAAGAACACCAAGGACTAAAGTAGAATTGAATTTCAGAACTTTTCATCTACACACTTAACTTGTATTTTGGAAAGTACTGGGAATTGAGCCCAGGGCTTATTATGCATTATGGCCAAACACTGTACCACTGACCCACACCCCAGCCTTTTTTTTTTTTAAACTTTGAAAAATTGATCAAGCAGACCTGGAATTTAAGGCAGCGTGTACAGGCTTCAGCCTTGGACTCCTTCTGTCCAAACCTCCTCTCAGTTGTGAGACTGACATGTACTACCTCACCCAGCCTAAAGTTTACATCTTACTCCCTTGCCTGGCAGGCTGGACTTTAGTCATATCCAAGGTTTCTTTCTTATTTGTATCATACCTGTGCACATTTGTGCAAAGAGGTACTAGGTTCTAGGTGTACAAGATTCAATTACTGTTGTAGTATTTTTGTTTAAACACTCTTGCAGAACTTTCTATCAGATATACAGAATTTTATATTTTATAGTTCATTTGAAGACTTATAATTTTTCTGGTTGCCTTTTAGCCTCTTTTATTTCATTTATTCAGGTGTATCAATAGATATATTTTAAACTTCCTGTTCTCCCCTTTTCCCATGTGATTACCCACTTGCTACTCTAATTGTGCTTGAATATATTCCATATTGGCTCTGGGTTTGTACCTACATGATTGTGATCACAGACCCACAACACCCAAGCATACATTATTCACATCACACACACATGCGCGCATGCTCCCCTCCCCTTCCCCCCCATGTATAGATTTTTACTTGACATTTTCCCATTCGCTGCTGATTTCTGTCATTCTATCAAATACTAGTTGGAGTTGCTAATCTGCAGTGCTGAGTGCAATTAGATAGGATAGAAAGGGCATCTTTCCTTTTTATCGTGTTACTTTGCTTCAGATCTTTTAATGACAGTATTTTCTTCTCTCGTAAGTTAAAAAGACTTAAATGCCATTTAAAAAAATGAAATGTAATTACATTTTAATGACCTCACAGAAACATCACACACCTAGATAGTGATGGCCATCCAACCAGACAGCTGCCAAGTCTCAAACTGCATAGATCTCTGAACTTCTATACAGTTAGTATGGTCATTCCTAAAATGTGCCACTTTAACCTAGTCTGCTTTATAAAACTTTCTCTGCTTCCTATCTGTCTTATTTTGTCTGCATCTGGATAGCACCCCTTTAGTTTATTTTCTTACATATCTCCTCAACGAACCTAGCTTTGTGTAACACATTGGTGTCTACTTGGCTGATCTCAAAGATAATTTGAAGTTGTCTCAAGGCCAGTCTGATCTACATAACAAGTTCCAGAGCATCCCAAACTACATAGTGAGACTCTGTCTCAAAGACAGAAAAAAAGAAATTGTCGATTAACTAGATTTGAATGGTCTTTATATGTCCTGAAGTTAGTTTCCCATTGCTTGTAGTAATTAGATACCATTATGGGAGGTGGGGAGAAACAATATGTAGTTTTGTGTGTTTTATCCATTTTTCTTTTTTTTTTCTTTATTTTTATTTTTATTTTTATTTTTTTGGCAGAGAAACTTTTCCATGTCTGTAAATAGTGCCGCTGTCCTGCGATTGACAGGACGAGGAGGAGGAGGAGGAACAGTGGTGGGGGCTCCTAGAGGTCGAAGTTCTTCAAGAGGGCGAGGTGAGCTATTTGAAAAAAATAATCACGGAAGAGGAGGCGGAGGCTAGGGAAATCATTAAGTACTTTAATGTCTAATTGGGAATCAAACCAACTGTTCTTTGATGTTGACTGCAAATGCTTGAACATTTATTTTCTGCAGCATTTCTGAGATGCCTTCTCTATTGCCCCTGCTTTGGAGAGAAATATGTTTCTAGCTGTATAGGCTGAAGCAAGAGGGAGTGTAGACAGTCCCAGTTAACTTCTAAAGAGAAATTATCTTTATTCTTCATCCCTGCTTGAAGCTTTGCACTTTGGGAACTAGAGCATCCTGAAGGAATTTGGTTGCTGGAGCCATACCCAAGCCTCTGTGGACCTCCCTGCAGTTTCTTTACAAGGACCATCTGCAGACATTACCATAGCCAGGAGGAATTTAGTGAGAAACACCTGATACTCTAGGGGGCATAGACCTCTAACAGCAGAGCAAAATATAATCAGGGAGCATCCGTTGGTATAATGTGTAGTTTTATGAATTTATGCCTTCTCTATCTTCCCCATTTTGCATTCATTGGCTTTCTGTTAAAAATCGTTATTGATGTTTAGTGTGAAACCATATGTAGATTGAATCATAACATGAGTCCAAACATGTGCTGTTGTTTTCTTTTAGAGATGCTTTAGAAGTAGAATTGGCTGTCAGCAGTGGCAAAGGCCGTTGCCACCATATTATGCGTGGGCATGATTATGGGTGTGGAGTACCTACATTTTTTTTCAGTTTCATTTAAAAAATTTGAAAGTTATATGTGTTTTGTGAATAATTTATACACAAAATTTTTAAAAATGAAGAATATAGTGTAGTTTCTTTTAAAATGTGACTTCTATACATGTGTGTGTACAGTGAAGAAGCTAACTACAACTTTCACCCACCCACTCCCAAGTATACAATCAGGTTTTTCCCCCCTTGAATTTGTCTTTGTCTAAAGCAATAGTTTTTATTAACCTTTTTTGTTGGTAGACTCATCTGTAGAACTTAAAAGAAATAGCATTGCCACAGACCTTGAGATGGTGAGAGCTAGGTATGTCTGCTTCACAATTTGTGCCTACATGGTCATTTTCTGGGCTCTGTGCATATTGGTGTATGGTTGTATTTTGGAGATGGGACTGCCTGAATGGTTCTGGCCTCTCTGTAGGCATTTCCCTTCCTTTCCTCCTGTGGGAGGCTGTGAGAAGAGGTCTCATTCTGGCAGCTTTCCCTCCTGTGCTCTTAAGGTCAAGCCAGAGAAAAATTTCCTTAATCAAGACTGCAGACCACACACATCTTCCACCTGGTCTCTGTAGGCCTTAGAACAACTTTACATATTAAGAAAGGAGCAGAACTGGGTGTGGTAATGTGTGCCTGTAATCCCAGCACTTGGGGGGGTGTTTTCAGGAGGGTCAGCAGTTCAAGCACAAATTTCAGCTATATTGAGAGTTTATTTATTTATTTATTTATTTTTGGTTTTTCGAGACAGGGTTTCTCTGTGTAGCCTTGACTGTCCTGGACTCACTTTGTAGACCAGGCTGGCCTCGAACTCACAGTGATCCGCCTGCCTCTGCTTCCCGAGTGCTGGGATTAAAGGCGTGCGCCACCACGCCCAGCTAGCCCGAGCTACATTAGGAGCTCCTGTAGGAACAACAACCAAACTGTGGCCCCCACACTCAACCAATAATGTACCCCAAAACAACATAGAAACAAGTGAAGGATTGATTAGTTACCACCCTTTTTGCTTTCTTTGAAGTAAGAGTTTTTATTAACCAGAGCTTACATAAAACCAATATAAATTATATAACGCTGTGACACACAAGTAAAGCAATATGTGATGTTGACGGATACAGAACTAGTCAAATGGATGCACTTAGCTTTGTGAAAATACTTGGGAGTGCTATGGTCACAATGGTCTGTGATGTTTGTGGCTTTGTATTTTCACTTAATTTTAACTCACTGGTTAAATAATGATTATTGTGGCTTTTCTTTTGATTGTAATATCTTTCCAACTTAAGGAAAAACTCATACACAAATCTATTGGCTTCTAGACTTCTAAATATCCAGACTAGTAAAATTGAAGAGAACAGATGGCTGGTGGAAACAATGAAACATTGTTACCTTTCTTTTTTATCTGGTCTGGGTGTTTCAAAACATCCACAAACTGTCAATAGAACATTAGCATTTTTAAAAGGAAGTGAATTTTAATTCTTAAATAGAATAGGGTAAAATTTGAGGTAATAGGATAGTCCTTAAAGTTTAAAAGGCTGATCACATTATGTTTTCTTGCTTATTCTTGTGTGTGGGAACCACATTTATAGATGACTTAAATGTGATAAGTTGGAAAGTTATAGAATCTGATTGCTTTATAGTACCTTCACATTGGTAAAGCTTCTATCACATGTGCAAGGCTGGGGCCGGTCAGAACTAAAGAAAAGAATTTATGTGTGTTTTTCTTGATTCCTCCCCCTCCCCCTTTCTCCCCTTCTGGTCACCTAAGAAGTTTTGTTTTTGTTTTTAATATTAATATTAATCTATTTCAAGACTAAAACGATTTCCTCAAAGTTGTTCTACATGATAGGTTTCCTGACAATTTTTTGTTTTTTGTTTTTGTTTTTGTTTTTTTTGAGACAGGGTTTGTTTGTGTAGCCCTGGCTGTCCTGGAACTCACTCTATAGGCAGGGCAGGCCTTCACCTGCCTCTGCTTCTGTAGTGCTGGGATTAATACTATTCTTAAAAATATGTTCATGTCTATGTGTGGGACTATGTATTTGAGTACAGGTGTTCTCAGAGGCCAGAAGAGGGCACTGGATCGTCTGTAGCTGGAATTAAACAGTTGTAGCTGCTCAGTGTGGGTGCTGGGAGCCAAGCTCAGTCTACTCATGTGCAATTCACTCATATGCTGGGCCATCTATCCAGCCCAGACAAAATTAATCTTGAAAGGGAGAGGGGACTTTTTCCCCTGGTCCTAAAATCACCGATGTGGAGGAATATTCTCGTGTTAGTTACTACTAAATTATTTTAGGACTTTAACTAGGTGCATATTCTGAATGTGGTGCAGAGGGGAAGCTGCTTAACCTGTGAGTTGACTCATGTTGACTTAAAGTGATGAAATTTGAAGACAGCTTTGTGATTATTATAGTTGAACTGTGGTTTTCACTTTTCTAGACAAAGTAGATACTCAGTTTAGTCGAGAGGATAGATGTTGTTCCTGAGATTACTCTTATACAGTTCTGTGCATTTTTAGATTTTGTTAGAGTCTCAGAAGTGCACCTGAAATTTGAGTCAGTATCTGATGGATTATGGTGAACAATTAGAAGAAATATGTGGATATTTGAAGTTATTTACTTCATTGTATGCCACATTCAGAATCTGTTGTGTGGGGGCCGGGGGTGTATTTTTGTGGCAGAGTGTTTGACTAGCATTTGCAATGTGCTGGATTTGGTACCCAGCACCATACACAAAATCAAGCTCCATCATTTTCTTCTGATCATTTTGGTGTATGGGAGAAATTAGGCTAAGGATAGTTGCTAAGACATTTTTTTGTTATAAATACACTCTAGACCCCCAGGCCTCCTCTGGTTTTCTACTCCTCTGTGTCAGTCAGATACAGTTGATATGTTAATTGAGAAAACTGTACAGAATGTGAAAAGCTGAAAGTACATAGTGCTTGTTGCCTGCATGCCTGGCAATTGCATGCATATCCTTGACTCTAAGCTGTGCAGCAGTGCAGACAAATTGTGCGCGCGCACGCACTCACACACACACACACACTTTGAGTATGCTTTTGTCATTCAGTAAAAGGTTTGAGTTAACAGCAATGTTTTATTTCTGTGGGTTTATATTGTTCTAGGATGTTTTATCAGAATTTTTTTAGCCAACCATTATTTCTAGTGTTTTAATATTGGTGTATTCATTTTTACACACATATGCAATCGTGTCTTTTTTTAACAAGATATAGCCTGTTAAATGCCTCATTAGGTGATTTTAATTTCATTGATATGTGAGCATTATAATTTATACATGCTTAGATGGTCTAGGTTATTCACTTTGCTTGGCCTCTTGATACAATTAAGAGACAATGATTACAAGATTTATGCTGCTGCTGGCGGTATAAATGGGATATTATTTTACAGTAAATTTCAAATAAGCAGTACACTTAAAAATATAGTATAGTGTAGTGAGTTCTTAATTCAATAACAGCCATTCATTGTCACAATTACATATCATATACTACATGCTGTCAAATATACCTTGTTTTTATGTGACAGACAGTAGAGTGGATTTCTTTAGACCAACATCACCACACATACTTGAGTTACATAAGAAGTTTCTAGTTACTATGAAGTTTTCAGCTCCATTATAATCTGGTTGAACTGTGGTTATAGTAAGAAATCTATCGCATTGAGTGATGGTTTACATACTTTTATGAGTGCCTCCTTCGCTTTTCTCTCTCTGTGTCTCTCTCTCTCTCTCTCTCTCTCTCTCTCTCTCTCTCTCTCTCTCTCTCTC
>OU015743.1:21851475-21870002 GCA_907169655.1 Acomys percivali | reverse complement strand
CTCTCTCTCTCTCTCTCTCTCTCTCTCTCTCTCTCTCTCTCTCTCTCCCCAGGATTTCTGTGTAGCCTTGACTATCCTGTAGTCACTTTACAGACTAGGCTGTCCTTGAACGCATAGAGATCTGCCTGCCTCTGCCTCCTCTAGCACTGAGATTAAAGGTGTATGCTACTATGCCCAGCTTCCTTTTCTTTTTTCTTTTCTCTTGTTTTGTTTGTTTTTTCTTTTTGAGACAGGGTTTCTCTCTGCAGCCTTGGCTGTCCTGGACTAGCTTTGTAGACCAGGCTGGCCTCTAACTCACAGCGGTCCACCTGTCTCTGCCTCCCAAGTGCTGGGGTTAAAGGCGTGCACTGCCGCTGCCACTTAGCTCCTTCTCTTTTCTCTTTTCCTTTTTCTCCTTTTCCTTTTTTGTATTTTCCATCTTTGGCTTTTTTAGTCATTCTTGATGTCACACAGGCTGGCTTTGAACTTTCGATTCTCTGCTTCAGGCCCGGGTGCTGAAATTATATGTATGCTCCACTACACTTGACTCTGTAAAGGTATTTCTACTGGAAAAATGTGTGAGTAGAGTCACAGGTTGATAGTTAAGCAGATGGCCTTCATTAGAAGAGTGTTTACATTTGAGCAAAACCTCCAAATCCCTATAAGCCAGCCGCTCTATTGGTTTGAGTTTAGTGTTGCTATTTTTCTTATCTCAGAATTTGTGTATAAAATATGAAGGATCCTTGAATCCTGTAAGAGTGCAGCTCACAATCCTACAGCTGTACGATTCACTCCTATGGGGGGGGGGTAGATAAAATTATTTTATTTTGCTTGACATTTTCCACTATAGTTTTTTTCTACAAACTCCCCGTATTAAGATTTTTCCCAGTAGTTACTGAAAATAATTCACTAAAACATTCAATTTATAAATGGTTCATTGAACTTCTTAGATTTCACTGTTTAACTTTTTATTGAAGAATTTCCTGTTGATACTGTTTATTGTTCAGCTGTAGGATTCTTTTAGTTTTGTTGTTTTTGTTTTTCAAACCCATAGTTCTGCTACAGCAGAGCCATTATAGACCTTGTTAAATAATTACGTGTAGACATCCTGCTTGTACAGAAAGAGTCAGAACTGTAGAGATTAACCTTCAATGTTAAACATACCTGGATGTTGGTTTCTGACTATTTCCCCTCACCCTGTTTTCTTATTTTCAGGCAGAGGTAGAGGTGAATGTGGTTTCTACCAAAGAAGTTTTGATGAAGTAGAGGGTGTGTTCGGGCGAGGAGGAGGCAGGGAAATGCATAGATCACAGAGCTGGGAAGAAAGGTAACTAAGTGTTCAGATTGTAATGTAAGGATTTATTGGTCTATAAATCTCATTCCAGTGGATTCCATAGTACTTCCTGCAGTGCCAATTACTTGGCCGGCTGAGGGAAGAGACTCTGGTGTTCAGGCTATCTGGTATAATTTAGCAAACTCCTGACTCAAAATATAAATGGAACAAAGGGCTAGGATTATAACCCATGGTAGCTCTCTGGGGAGGTTCAGCCCTCAGTACTCCAAACAAAACAAAGCACACTGCGTTCCTTTCCTGAGCTGTGCAGGGTTGCATGTTCCTGTGATTCCAGTATTTGGGAGGCTAAGGAAGAAGAATTATGAGTTCCAGACCAAAATGGGCTTAGACACAGTGTGTCTAGAGAATTGCAGAGATTGGGTGAGAAACCTGTTTCCTCTCCATGCAGTGTCCCCTAAAGAAAGAATAGTCTGAAAACACAGAACTTACTCCCCCGTTTTAAAAACAGAACTGAAGCCTCTGTGTACAGTACAGAACACCCCCCCCCTTTTAAACAGAACTGAAGCTCTGTGTACAGTACATAACTTTATTCAAAAATATTGATTATTAAAAAGCTACTGTGGTTAGAAAAATTTATATGGTCCTTGTTTAAAAAACTAAGCATGAATAGATGAATACATTTGTGTAAGCATGAGGATTGTTTGTTATTTGATTAGCAGTCAGTGGGAAGTGCTGTCACCTTGGTGGTTGACATGAGCAAATGAATGCATCTACTTGGGGTTTCTGTCTTCATAAGAAGCCTGACAAGATAAGTGAGGGCAGTTGCATAATGCTGGATGTAAAGGAATATCCATTGGAAGCAGCCTAAACAGATGATAGTGCCATTAGATAATGAGATTTCTACACAATAGAATATAATATCCTATAATCATTACAGTTAAGGATGAGCCCTGATCTCAAAATAAAGGGAGAAGCGTTATGTTTATGACAGTCTTGCCCAGCACCCTGAAGCTCTGGGTTTAGTAGTCAGGACCACAAACAAAGGAAATTTAAGAATGTAGGAAAACATTGCCAAAGTCATTCATATATATATATATATATATATATATATATATATATATATATATACACACACACTTATCATATTCCTAGCTGAAATGACTAATATGCTAGTCATTAGAAGCTAATTTTTGGTAGGTGACGTGGTGGAGTTTTTGTTTTCATCATTATGCTTTCCTGTATTTTCTAAATATTAACTAGCAGAGCTGCTTTTCAAGGGAGTACAGGAAAGTGAGTATCATAATAGGAAATCTGTGTTGCTTTCAAGGCGTTTTGAAATTTATTTTGTCTTTTTAGGGGTGACAGGCGCTTTGAAAAACCAGGAAGAAAAGATGTAGGTAAGGATCTTACTGTTTTGAAATACCTTCTCGATCTTCTGGTGTTAGTGCTAACAAGGCCCATACAGAAGATAAATTCAGCACAGATTAACTGTTACCTGCACAAGTCCAGTAGGTGGAGCTGTAACATTGCTTTAGAGTCCAGGGGTTCCTAAGGCCTTCCATGGTTGAAACCAGGAGTGATGACTACACTGATTACGACGTACTTGACTCAGTGTTTTAGGGCTGTGTGTTTTCCATCAGGTATGTCTTTTTTCGTTAAGAGTCTTTGTTGAACTGTCTAACTCAGGAACTAATCTGGTTATTCATTTATTATCATGGAGAATATCTCTTAGGTGAGACTAGGGAAGGTGCTGGGACCTTGGCTTTCATGTGAGGAGGCAAAGGTTGAAGTTGAACATTCTTACTTTAATCAACTATTGAACTATGTGTGCATGATATGTGTATGTGGACCTGGGGGCACACATATACCACACTATGCATGTGGAAGTTGTGAGAGTTGTGGAGTTGGTTCTGTCCTACCTTCATGCCTTCATGTGGGTTCTGGGCTCAAACAAAGCAGCACCTTTACCTGCAAGGAATTTTGTTTGCCTAGCTTTTTTTTCCTCTGTATATGTGTATTTTTCTTCAGCAATCAAATAAATTACATAGTAAAGGTATTTACTTAAGAGGAACTTAATAAAGGAAGGATGCCTTGGTGTTTATGATGATTTAGTCAATTTGTAATGTTAAGATGGGCTTTCTGACTGATAAATTGCTGGCATGCATGAATATTTGGTGAAAAAATAAAAAGCTCCAATTCACAGATTTGAAAAACTTCAGTTTTTATATTCCTTCAAATACCAAAAATGTTCTTACAGAGAATGATTGTATCTGATAGTGATTAACATTTCTGACTAACATGTTAAGTCTACAAATACTGTTCGCAGACTGAATTGAATGTAGATGGTTTTGTAAACAAGGAAGTTAGAGATGATCAGTTTCGTTTCATTGCTTTCATGTAAAACTCATTTAAACATATTTGTGATTTTAAATCTTTAATCATGAACATGGCATTGGAAATTCTTGGTTCTCATTAATGAAATGATATTAAGTAAGTGGTGCATGAAGAAGTTTGGATTTGACTAGGCCATTTATTGTCACACTTCACTCATTTTGTGATGGCTGCCTGGAGACATTTTTTTTAGGACTTTGGTTTCCATTTTTATGTAATTTAGTACTTTAAAAACATTTTTTATGTGTATGTATGTCTCTTTGTATATTGTGTGTGTGCCCACGGAGGCCAGAAGAGGCTCTTGATCCCTTGGACCTTGAATTATAGTGGTTGTAAGCCATTCTATGTGGGTCCTGGGAACTGAACTCAGGACCTTTGGAAGAGTAGCAGGCAGTATTACCATATTTTTCTGATCATAAGACACACTCAATTTTTAGAGCAATAAAACAAGAAAAACAGTAAAAACAGCAATTGGACCATAAGATGCACTTTTCCACCCAAAAGTAGAGGGGTGGTTAGGGTATGCCTTATGGTCCAAAAAATACAGTAACTGCTGAGCCATCTCTTCAGGCCCAGGGTTCAACATTTTGCCTTGCTTGTGGAGGGGTAATGAAGGATAGTTAGTACAGGATTCACGTTCATAGGTCATGGTTACTCTAAGCTCCCATAGTCTTTATTCTCAAAGTAAACCAAGAAGATGATTATCTTAGAGTATTTGAACTCACTCATTTAACAAACATTGAAGTCCCAATTATGTAATAGGCCTTGTGCAGGTTCTAATGTTTTCTTTGGATGAAATTTAGTTGCTGGTCAGATTTTCAAGTCATTTAGTGCTCAGAGGGAAGTAGTCTGTGGAGTAGGAAAATTTGAACTTGAGATCAGAATTAACATGTAACAAAAACCCAAGTCTAATGAAATGGAAATTTAACAGCAGAAAATTCAGTCTTGTATAAATAAATTAAAGAGTTGAAGTATGGCTAGCTTCTTGGGAAGACTCCATCTTCTTTCAGATGGACTCAGCTTCATGTTAGTCAGCAATGTCCTTACAGCTCAAGGCAGTAATTACTAGATCTAAATTACCCCAAGGAGCCAGAAGATGGGAAGAGAGTTCACTGCCTTTTATTTGTTCAAGGTTTTTTATTTATGTGTGTGTTTGTGTGAGTGTATGAGCACTGTGTGGGTACCTGTGGAGGCCAGAAGAGGGTGTCAGATCCCATAGAGCTAGAGTTGCAGGCAACGTGAAGCCACCTGATGTCTGTGCTGGGAAACTGCGGGGTCTGCTGCAAGAGTAGCAAGTGAGTCATCTCTCCAGCAAATGCCACATCCACCATTGCTTTTAGTGCTATTACATAGCCTAAGCTTTTTGCTCACTTTTGGGGTTGCATCTTGAAAGAAAAGGGTCATGCTTGGCAGTGGGAGGCCAAGGCATTTGAAGCCTTGTTATAGCTACTGCATCAAGGACATGGCTTGTTCAGAAAGGAGACAAAACTGTGGGCAGGGCAGAACTTGGAGAAGGGTTTGTAGGTTCACTACAAATAACTGGGTTACAGGTCATATGAGGTAGAAATAAGGCTTGACATGCTTGGATTTCAGAGTCGGAAAAATGGAAGGTCCATGGAGGCACATTTTAAACACCTCAAAATGGTATAAAGTTTCTGAAATTATTGGGTGCCTTTAGAGAAGTAGTGAAATCTCTTGGTGAGGTTCGCTTGATTTTTAAGGCAGAGTCTCACTATTTACCCTGGCTGACCCGGTACTCAATAGGTAAGCAAGGCTAGTTTCAAACTTAGATTCATATGCCTATACTGAAGTGCTGGATGGAATTAAAGGTGTGTACCACTATGCCCAGCCCAATGTACAGTTTGATTTTTAGCTTTCACACTTTAGTGGCAGGAAAGAATGAATAAAAGTTTGTTTTATTTCATTGCCATAATTTTAGTTATCCTTTGATCTAATTAGTTTTCCTAACCAGCCTCTTTTAAACAGTAAAATTATTTTGTACTCTATATGTATGTCTTTAAGAAGGTGAATCCCAATTAGGTGTGGTATTGACAAGTTTAATCATAGTAGTTGAGGAGAAAGAGGCTGGCAGATCATTTTAAGCCCAAAGCTAGCCTGGGCTAAAAAAAAGTATCCCTCTCCCACCTCAACAACAACAACAACAGCAACTAAGAAAAGGTGAATCCATAAGAACATAGGTGTGTCAGGTAAGAAGTGTGTGAGTAAGGAGGGTGTAATAAGCTGTAGTACAATGGTTTACCTCATCTAATGGAATGCTTTGATAAGGTGATGAGTTCAGGTTAATGTTCAGGAGTCTGATCTGTTTTTGTGAGTAATTGACATTAGATGAAACTGATGTAGATTAGAATTTGTTAATATACAGCACTAAGGATAGTACTAAACTAATGTGTTGGGACAAACTAATACATTGATCAATTGTGAGATGTCATATGACATCAAATTAAGATAATTCTTTTTTTGGTTTTTCAAGACAGGGTTTCTTGTGTAGTCCTGGCTGTCCTGGACTCCCTTTGTAGACTAGGCTGGCCTCGAACTCACAATGATCCGCCTGCCTCTGCTTCTCGAGTGCTGGGATTAAAGGCGTGCACCAACCCCCCCCCCCCCCCCCCCCACCGGCTGATAATTCAATTATTAAAGATACCAAGTGACTTGATCTTTTTATTTAGGAATTACTTGTGAGTGTGTATGAGTTGTGTATGTGAGCATGTCTGTGCCTGTTCATGTTGAAATGTGTGTGATGGTTAAGAAGGCTGTTGTGTTTTCCCTGCCACTTTCTACTTTATTTACTTGAGACAGAATTTGTCCCTGAGCCAGAAGCTGTTTTGGTTAGTCTGGCTAGCCAGGAAGTTTCTAGAATCTGCCTGTCCTGCTCCTCTCATCTTCGTTTCTGGGGTTATAGGTACATGGAGATAGATATCTATTGGGTTTTTTTTTTTTTTTTTTTTTGTTTTTGTTGTTGTTGTTGTTGTTTTTTAACACGCATTCTAGGATTTGAACTCAGGCCCTTGTGCTTATACAGCAGGTGCTCTTACCCATTGAGCCATCTTCCCAGCCTTAACTTGTTCCTTTTAAATTTAGAAAAGGGTCATACTATATATTTGCTTAAAGTTTTTCATTTATTTATTTTGATGTGGAGGATCAAACCCCAGGATTTTGTGAAGACTAGGAAAGTGCTCTAGTACTGAGCTGCAGACCTAGCATATGCGTTGCCTTTATATGTCAAGATAAATGGGTAGGATTACAAATATCTAAGTAATAATCATGGCTTACCCCTGTGGAAGAATATATAGGTAAAAGGCCTGTATCATTAGGTTTATAAGTCCTGTTCAACAGGAATTGATTGCTGCACAGTAGAGATCAGTTCCTGTGATCATCTTCTAGTATGCTTCTGTGAGAGGCCAGTGAATATTATTACAAATAAATAGTCTTCATGACATCAGTAGGTTCAGCCAAGTATGATACATTGTGCATCTTTATGAGAAGTATCTGGAAATAGTACAGTACTCTTAAGTCCATCAGCATGGATAACTCTAGTTGAATTGCAAAATATATTATGCATTTGGTATAAAGCACTTGAAAAGACACACTGATTTTTTTTTTTTTCCTCTAAGTTACAGATTTTTTTCCTGGCAGATAGTATATGCTTTTCAACCGTAAATCTAAGCTGAAGATTTTTGTTAACTGCTTGTCTTCAATTTGTTAAAACTGTCATGTTATGTTACTGGTTTCCAAGAGTAACTTTACTTGCTTGTTAAGTGGTCTTCGTTGTTGAGTATATTAGTTCTTCGTGATTTCCTTCTTTCTTCCATTTATATTTCACATTCTTGAGGGGATATCTCTGCAGAAACTTAATCCTAGGAACTATGATTTGTTTTATTTTTTTAAGTAAACAAAAGAATTAAAGACAATATTCCCAGAATCTTTTTTGTCCCTGAACAATGATTTTGGGTAAAGTTATTTTAATTTTATGTATATGAGCGTTTGCCTGCATGAATGTCTGTGTACTGATTCAGTGCCCAGTGTCTGAGGAGGTCAGAAGAGCACATCTGAGCTCCTGAATCTGCAGTTAGAGAGATGGTTGTGAACTGCTACGTGGGTGCTGGGAAGACAAGCTAGTGCTCTTAACCACAGAGCCATCTGTCCAGATCCTATCAACTAAAACATAGTTTTTGGTGTGTGGTGAGGAAATCATACTTAATTTTCAGGTGTCGGATTTTGTCTGACTGGTAGCCATGAGAAGAGATTTATTTGACTTAATTGGGGAACATGAAGCATCTGTACAGAGGCTTGAGTTTCAAATGTCTCCTCAAGAAGCTTGATAAACTTGAATCTGTGTAGTGTTCTTTGGGAATGAACTTTAGAGGAGTCTCAGATACAGTTCCTTTCTAAGGGCAGATTACTCTTGTTAATAGGAGTTTCTGCTCTTTATCAGCAGTCTTAATTTGCTCTGTCTGCAATGGAAGAGTGTATGCAGGAATTTTTAAACAGAAAAACTTAATAATAAGTAGGTTCTATGTTCTTAATAATAATAGTCTTCTGCTACTATCAGTCTTAGAGCACTTCAAATTTCTTTATTTTCTTTTCCTTCTGTTAAAGAGTAGAAAAATGCAACTTTCTGCCCTCTGTAACATTTACTGTTACTTAGTATGTATTTCAAGATGATCATGCCTGGGTCATCCACCACAGTGAAAGTTAATCTTTTACTTTTCCCTTTTAATTCCGAATGAGGGAAATGGAAGAGAAAGCCTGCAGATCTCTTTGAAACTTGATAGTATGATTTTTTGTTTGTTTGTTTTGCTAGAGGACAGTTCAGTTTTTTACTTGAAATGAAAATTATTTAAAGTATCTTAAGTTGGATATACAAAAGGGTTCATTGTAGTATATATAAAATAAAAACAGGCAGAGAAAGCATATGAGAATTTGCATGTGAGAATTCAGAGACTTTCATGGAATATTAGACTTGGAAAGAAATAATAGAGATCATCTAGTCCAGCCTCCTACTGGTGAATAAACACTCATTTTGTGTTTATAGAAAAAACTGATGCTGGAAACAGGAATTTGGGTTTGAAATACTTTGTTACCTAAGTTTTTGCTTTATCTATTGGAGATTTTATTTTCTAGATGTTATATTTTAATTAAACCTTTGTTATCTACAAAGATGTAAATGCACATGAGTATTTAGGAAGTTTGTAGGACTTTCTTATGTCATTGCATGGATCATGAGTACAAAGGTAATGCTTTTACTCAGGGTGGGAGCACTCTGAGGACAGGTGGTTAGCTTTTAGATCACTACATGAGTATTACACAAGTAACATTTAAAATAGTAGAAGCACATTTTGTATCTCTTTGCTAGAAATACCACCCTGCAGGTCCTGTCTGGCCATAGCTTTTCTTACTTTTCTAAATAGTCTACCACAAGTGTGTGTGTGTGTGTGTGTGTGTGTGTGTGTGTGTGTGTGTGTATGCGCGCGCGCATGCTTGAGTGTTGTATTCAAATGATTTTGGAGTTATCTAAAAATCCATGCTGTTACTTTTCTTTTGTACTTTTGTTCTTACCTGTTAGAAATTGAGGGGATAATACTTATCCCAGTTTTGTAGCTTAAAGAAAGGAATGATGTTTACTGTCTTGAAAAAAAAGAGTTGTAAAAGGATATTTACTAAATTGTGAAATCAGCTTTCCACCCAGGGAGCTAGGTTTGAAACTAGACTATTGCTTTAATTTACAGATGAAAATGAGTGGTGACTTGTTTTTAGAGTTCAGCTGTGGTAGCCTTCACTGTCTGTTTTATCTCCGTTACTGATCCCATGTTATGTCTTTGTAAATTTGCTAGTATGGATGCCCATCAGACTGAGTTGCCTCGATAAGAGCAGATTACCATGGATAAAAACTTGGTAACTAGACTTTTGTTTTCAGGGACGTATATAGTTAGCTTAGCTTTTTTTTTTTTTTTTTTTGCCTAGACATGATTGCTATGCTATAATCAGCATTGAGAACAAGAAAACATGAGATACAGTGAAAGAAGTGGTTGCATAATTGGCTGGGTATATTTAATACATTAACAAGTAGGATGGTGTGGATGAGTCTTATTCTGTCAGCCCAGTTTCAGCGATCTGAAAATTGTCAATGCTTTGTCCATTGATATGAATATCTAGATCAGTCCTGTGTGGACTCTTAGAGACCACAGGAGTTGGGTGTTCAGGAACAGTCTTGTCAAAATTCTCCATCTTGACTTGATACTCACCTTTAGAACCTCTAGTGATCAGAGCTGCAAATTGGTGATGTAACATGATCTCAGAGGGTAGGTAGGATGTCCTCCTTTGGCAGATTTCCCCAGTGCCTTCTTGCATTGCTGAGAGGAACACAACTAATTCAAAGTGTGGAGGATTCTCATGCTGGAGCAGGGTAGCTAGAGGACTTGATGGTGTGATGGTGTGGTAGTAGGTTAGTGGGAAGATGAAGAACGGACATTCCTCGGAACTGATACCATCAAGGTGGAAGTCCACACTGGTCTGGTAGAGTTCACCATTTTCTCTTTCCTGATAGAGTACAGCTGAGACCCGAACACTAGTCAGAGGGCTGGGCCGGGTGTTAGCTACTTGGAAGATAAGATTAGGTTTACCATCTTTGTGAGCTACCACTGCTAAGTCAGTGAATCGGATTGAGAAAGCTCTATTTTTTGGCCGTGCAATCTTCGCCACAAAGGCACCTAAATTAAAAACCATTGAAATGTTTTTGTTTTGTTTTGTTTTAGAACAGAAAACTCTAAATCTCAATACATTTTCTGAATGAGAAGAGTATGTCAGGTTGTTACATATTTCTCACATCCCCCTGAGTAAGACATTCATCCCATTGTTAATTTAGGGTAATCTTAACTAAATTTTTTCACAGTACATTTAACACTTCTGTTAATAACCAACAAAAATGGGTGATTCAAACCCATGATTTCAAAATGGGTAAGAAGATTTGATTTGTTACGAAGAAATGTAAAACTTGATTGTGTAAATTATAAAGTTCAAGAACTGGTCATTTTCTGTGCTCTTACTTAAAAAAAAGGAGCCAAAAATAATTGAGCATGGTTACACTTCTCGAGTTAGCATGGAGAGTAGATTCAGGGCAGGTGATTAGAAAAGGTGAGTCTGGGGGAAAGAGCGATGCAGTAAAGAATGTTTAACTTGGTAGCTTCTAGAATGCTATATTTTTTAAAAGGGGAAACTGGCTATACAGTGATAAGTGTGTCTTTAAGTACATATTTGTCCCACCCTAAGCTATAGATGAGGGTTTTAAAATTAATTTTTGTGGCATGCAGCCTGTTGGCAGGCTGGTGAGACATAATGCAATCCTTATAACAATTACAGTTTTGCTTGTGTGTATGTATGTTTACCATATATGTGTCTAGTGCCCGAGGAGGCCAGAAGAAGGCGTTGTTGAAGCTGTCACATGTATTCTGGGAAGCGAACCTAGGTCCTCTGTAAAAGAGCAACACGTGCTCTTAAGCACTGAGTCATTTTTACAAGCCCCATAATTATGTTGTGAGCGCTTATGTAAAATGCAAACAGAGGAAGTCAAATATATTGAAATTCAGTTAATGTTTGTTAAAAATACACAGGAGAACATATGCTGTATCAAGTCAGTAACAAAATCTAGTAGTGAATTATATTGGAATTCTTAAATATTGTAATTTGATTTAAAATAACTCATTCTGTTTATACCAAAGTTACTGGTAGTGTGGGGATATCAGTCTATCCATCCATCCATCCATCCATCCATCCATCCGTCCGTCCGTCCATCCATCAATCTGTTTATCATCTATCCCTCAATCCATCCATCTACTATCTAATCTCTATATAATTTAATATGCATATCATATATATTTGTATAACTTAATAATTGAAGGATATAGCAACTTTAGTTAGGGTTAGTGTAAAAATTTAAACATTTACCCACCTAAATACATAGGTTAACTTAAATTTATCTAAGAAAACAGCCAATGTGAACATTCTTATAGACGTCAAGTGATTTGTTGCAGGATACAGAGGCAGTTGTAGCACACTGGGTCATTTTTTATGATGCCCAGTGCTTATCTTCTATAGTCTGTTAGTGCCTGGTTTTTAAAAAATTGTGTAGGTTATATAGAAAGAACCAACCCAATTAGAGGGAGGAATCTTATATGTTACCAGACATATAAGCAAATATTTATGGCCATATTCCCATTGCATTTTTGTGTGTATCTGTAACTTTAAAATGTGGTGATAAATAAATAAATAAATAAATAAAAATAAAATATGGTGGTGAATGTGTTGCTGTGGGCTTGTGTTGAGTACATTTTGAGTAGATGAACTCAGAGGAGAAAGGTCTACCATAAGAAAATAAAAAGTCAGGTGTATGTCAGATGGCATGGCTGTTAAAATTTTCTCTAAATATACTTACTCACATATTTAGTAAAATAGCTCTGTGAGAATTTACTTTTAGGCCTTTTGTTTTTAATTTTGCATAGTATATTCCTGCAAGTTAATGGGTTCTTTTTTCTTACATAGTTCCAATATTCTTTATATATTTCTATTTTTTGCCTCTAGATTGTTTCTTTGGCATCACCTGCTTATAATAATACAAATAAATTACTTATAAAAGACTTGCCTTAACCAACTATATACTTTATAAAAGGCTTGTAGTTTTTTTTTTTTAAAGAACAAAAATAATTACCTGTGATAAAAGCCTCTAGCATGAGGCCTAGGAGCATTTGTATGGCAAGTAAAGCGATTGCACTTGGACAGTCACCACTGGGGTACATGGTACCATAACCAATTGTAAGTTGCGTCTCCAGGGAGAAGGAGAATGCAGCTGTGAAACTGGTGATGTACTTCACACAGATAGTGTGGTTTTCAGGTGGGGCATCGTGATCTATTTCCAGATCACCATTCATCTCAGCTAGAACATACCAGAGTACTGCAAAGACAAGCCAGTGGACAACAAAAGAAGCAGAAAAGACCAGCATCATCCAGCGCCAACGCATGTCCATTAGGATTCCCCATGCATCCCGAAGATACACAAGACCTCTTTGAGCACCATCCATTTGAAGTGTGCTGTGGCCATCTTTTGTGACCATCCTCCGGTATCTTTGGCTTAGGAGAGGAGCATTAACTTTACAGTTACTGCTGTCCATCTCAGGCTGTAATTCTCTGAAACAAGAGTATAGTGGTTAGCCCTTGACTGACTTAGAGTTGATATTTGTTGAGTTCTTTCTTACAGTGTTTACAGGAGAGGGGAATTACTGGTCAAGTAATTTATTTGTTAACTAGTTATTCATTACTTTAGTATACTTCTTAAGCTTTCCTTGAGTGACTGTAAAAATACCATTTGATACTGTTTTCTAAATATATTTTGGAATCCGAGAGGGTAAGGCTTATGATTTGTGTTTTTAAAAATGACTTATATATTGTCTTTGCACAAATTTAGGCTTTAAGTATTTATTAACTTAACTAAAAATTATTTCTAAATAACAATTTTTTAAAAATCTGCTGGTAATTATGAGTAATGATAATTAAAAAGATGATTTAAATATGTATTTTATTTTATAAATAAGTAAAAATTATTTGGAAAGTTAATATTAGACTATTTACAAACCTTGTTTCTTTGTTTTTAAACTTGCTGGCATTTGAATTCAGAGTTCTAGGCCTTGAGCATGCTAGACAAGCACTCTGCATTGATCCAGGTCCCTAGCCTCTCATATGTTTTGACATAGTACTAAGACAAGACTTACGCTATGTTAAGCTTTTAGAGAGTCACAGTTTTTCATTTACTTATCTACCTATCTATCTAAATTATTTATTTATTGTGTGTTTGTATGTATGTAGCGTGGTGCATATGTTCTACAGCGTGATTTTGAAAAGTAGAATACAACGTGGGAACCAGTTTTCTCCTTTCACCTTGTGGCTTCAAACTCAGGTTATCAGGCTTAATGACAATCACTTTTACTAAGCCATCTCATTGGCCTAACACACAATTTTAATGCATTCCTTAGAATTAGCCTATTGCAAACTTTGTGAGTATGGTTTATTTTTGCTATCATGATATGTTAATATATTGTTCCTATACTGGATGACGAATGGATAGCTGCAGGGGCACACACATCCTTAGTTCATATTAAATCTTGGCAAAGTAGAAATTCCTGGCTGGGGTTCTGTGGTAAAGCACTTGCGCGCGCGCGCGTGTGTGTGTGTGTGTGTGTGTGTGTGTGTGTGTGTGTGTAGCCTTTAGTTCAACCTCCAGTATCCCTGCACCTCAGTAAAAGACATTCCAACTAGATGAATCTAGATAACACTCTTTGCCCCCGATGCTACGAATGCAGCCTGAGATTTTATGCATGCTAGGTAAGTTCCTTCTCATTTAGCCTTCCTTTCAGCCTTAATGGCAGTAGCTTTGAGAAAAGTAAACCAAAAGAAGTGGTTTTAAGTGCTTAACAAGCAAAAATAAACATTAAGAGATCAGATGACAATTTAAAAAAGATATTAGTGTAGTTAGTTCTTTTTATGAACAGTTTTCATAAAGGGTTAGGGTTTTCTCTATCTTATTAATAGACATCTAATGTATGACCAACCTTGAACATGATAAATACAATATAAATATGTCAAGACTTTTGTATAGTGACTCTTAGGAACAAAGCCTTGCTTTCATTAAGGATGCTTCTTCAGAAGTAGATACCTTGAGTGTGCTGCGTACCCACTTCTGCTCCCCTCCCTCATCACACTTGCTCTTTTTTTGTTTCCTTAGGTAGCCCAGGCTGATGAACTCTAGATTCACTTTGCCTCAGTCTTCTCTTGAAAACTAGAATTACAACTACATGCTGCCATGCCTTGCTGCCTTTCTTCCTTTTGAACAATCCTTAAGAAGGTGGAGTGGGGTGCTTAGGTTTGGTAGTTCAGTCTGTCTGGAGACCCTGGGGTTTTGTAGACCATTTTTCTGTGTTACTAGGTTTGGGCATTGGATAGCTAGGTATGTAGGACTTTCTCTTTTGTTCTGAGGCTGTTGCAGTCTTTGTTGGTGGTACCTGGGCCCTTCTTCTTTCATATTTTTCTCAGATTTGAGTTAGAGCTGAGTGAACACTGGGTAGTTCTTGAGTTTAGATTAGAAGACAAAGCTGCTCATGTTGTTTCCCTTATTGCCCTACTGAGTTGTCATAATCATTGGGTGCATTTTTTGTTGTTTGGCAAGTGCTGACAAGAGAGCCACACCTCAGCCCTTATTTAATGCTCTTATTTTGTTAGATTCTTAAAATACTTTAAAAGATTTCTTTTAGAAATAACAACAAAACCTTTATAGACATGGTGCTAGATGCTTTCATACTGTCCACCCCTCTCTCCATGTGCTAAGAAGATAGACATGATTATTTCCATTTTTCATATGGAGACACTAAGGTGTATAGAAAGGCAAGAAATTATACATATGATATTAGCGTTGTGGCTTTTTGACCTAGTCTGGATAACAACAGCAAAAGTAGTTAATTTACTTTTATTTTTTCTACAAGAAGCTCTATGCTCGGCATTCCCGCTGTACTATATTCTAAAGCTGGTCTTTGATGGTCCCTGGCACTTTTAGTAGGTACTCTCCTTGATCTTGTCACTCAAGTAACTAACTTAAGCCATGTCAGCTTAAGCATGGTTTTATGGTAGGAATGATTTATAATAATAAGCGATAATATATATTATTTATTCTATCTTAGGCACCATTCCAAATTCAAGGGAGGCTAAAAGGCAAAGCCTTGCATAGGGTAAACAATAGTAGTTGCTTTATTGTTGCTGATAGTGCTTCTTAACTTGAATAGTAACACCTATACAAAATACCATTCCCATTTTATAAGAAAGTGAGCCACAATATATTTCCTATCATAAAAGATCATAAAAGTAGCAGTGACTATTATTCCCAAGCACACCCAGCTACAGAATTAGTCCTAAAAACCAGAGTATTTGACCCTGACTAGCCTTTGTGAGCAATGCTGTGTTTAAGATCCACTACAGAGACTAGGGGTGGCAGCACAGGCCTTCAATCCCAGCACTCTGGAGGCAGAGGAGGCAGCAGGATCTCCCAGAGTCATCCACAGAGCAAACTCTATCTAGTCCAGCCAAGGCTGCATAGTGAGACTTGGTCTCAGAAAGCAAGAGCAAAACAAAAGAAAACCAGGAGTCCCTACAGAATATTGCTTCTTCAGGAATGCTTATTAGGTTCAGACTTTGCAGCCATTGTCCTAGTGGAGTACACTGAGGGGCTTCCTGCTTCACAGAAGCAAAGCAGAACAAGTTTGCTTAACAAATCTGACTGCTGTAGAACTCCACACCTGGATTGAGAGCTTTGTATTCACATTCTATGCTTTCAACATTAAGTATTTTCACTTTGGTCTTTTTATGATTGCTCTTGGTTATCTACAGCGAGTTTTCTAGGCTCTCTGCAATTTCATTTTTCCCCCCTCCAGCAACTAAGTAACATGGAAAAAGCCACAGGCAGGGAAGTCAAAAGGCCAGTATCAAAACAGTGAAACATTTTTGGTTTTGTTTTTCCCCCATGAAACATTGTTGACTTTTGTTTGGATCCTGTAGGCGAGTAGTTGAGAGAAGTAAAATTTTGATCCTCACTTAACCCCGGTGCATTCATAGCCAGTCACTGCCATGCAGTGCAAAGAACACAGGATAGGGAACATAGCCTGAAGGTGCTGACTGTGTGTGTACATAGCTCTGTCATTTTGGGCACGCTACCTTGTCCCCTTGGCCAGATGTCATTAGACTAAAACAAAGAATGTGGTTAAAAGGGGGATTAAATTACATGCTCCTTTAAAGTCTACCTACCAGTTTGTAAGTTTATCAACTGATACATGTTTTCTTTAGGATGGTTTCTGTAATATTTTATATCTGCTTATATGCTCTTAAAAATATTTTTCATTGCTGTTGCCTGATGTTTATAGGATTTTTCCCTTTCTGACGTGTCTAATGAGTAGCATATTTTCAAATAATTTTTATATTCTCACAGGCACATGAGTACATAAACAACCCTCTCTCTCTGCCCCTTTCCTCCACCCCCTCTCTCTTTCTGAGACTGGTCTCATACAGCCCATGCTGGTGTCAAACTCAGCAGTTGTAGCCAGATGCCTTTGAACTAATGCTGCTGCTTGTATCTCCTAAGTCGTAGAGTTACAGGCATGTGCTATGTACTTGAATTGCCTGAAGTTAGAATATATGTCTTGATTTAGACTTTTGTGTGATTTTCATGAACTGATCATAGCAGGAAATAGAATAGACAAGTGGAAAATTTGAGTATCTATGTGGGCACTATAAAATATTTATGCACTTAATAAATTTGTAAATAATTTGTTTAATGGGAAAAGTACTTATTTTAAAAATGATAGTTTGATAGCTTCATTAATCACCAAAATAACAGTGTTGCTCTGTCTGTCAGGTTGTGGCCCTTAAACGTACGTTTTCTATTGCTATGCTTCTAGAGGAAGCTGTAATTCCTGTTCGACTGTTAAAATAGAGGCTGTATTTAGAAATGTTAAATGAAGACAGTGTTTGTTCATGCCTTATGCAAACACTTTAAAGGCTGTGTTGAAAGTCTCATAAGCACCTTTCCTGGCCTTTATAATTAGGGCAAACAATGTGAATTTTAACCCCATTATGTAAGCTCAGAGACTAATTCATATTTTAATTTCTTATATACAGAATATTTGAGTAATAATTCCCTGCTTAAAAAGAAGTTTTAAGGAAACTTGTCGATTAAGGAAATTAAAAACATAATGATTTATTCTTTTGACATTTTCATATGCTTAATTTGAGTTTTTTTAATTCCAACCCCCAAAGCCACCTGGTAGCTTTTTTTTTTTAAAAGCCACCAAGTGTTATCTAGCATCTTTTCCTACTCATTTATATATATTAATGAAGAATTAGTATGTATTTACTAAAATAACTGAGAGCTAAACTTTCACTAATGCTTTCAGTATGGCTGTTTGCCAATTCTTAAATATAAGGAAAAAGAATTAATCTTAGCTCTGACTGTCTAGGTAATGTCTCTGTTGTAAAACTACTGTAAGCAATCTAGCTCTGTTTCTATTTGCTGTCAGTTTCCTTGCCTGTTTCCCTAAAGGAAAGAACAAGAATGAAGGGTTATCTCATGTACTCACCAGTTCTTTTGTGGGGTCAGCCTACCAAGGTAGGTCTTAGGGAAGTTAGCAGAGTCTTGTCCTTTTGATCAGGTGGTTCTAACCTGCACTGTAGTTTGTAGGTTCTCAGCTTGGACTGGCTTTGCAGCTTACATTCCTGTGTTTATAATGTCATGAGGGCTGGTTTCAGCTGAAGCTGATGTGATTGGTCACTTAGTCTGCAGGGGGGGCCAATTAGCTCTGATCATGTGGAAAAGAATGCTGGTTTGTTAGGAGGTCTTTCTTTACCCAACACAGACCTTAGCAACTCTGGAGAAAGCCTCTAGAACTGACGTGGAGAAGGGGCGCATTTTTTCCCTCTAATCAGGACCGGTTTTTAGTAAGTTTGCCTAATCTTATTTAAGAGTTTATTTGAAAGTTCAAAGGGATAAAATTCCCTGCAAGATTTCCTTTCAGCCCTCTCTCCTTATATTGCGTGTTAAAGTGTGAGATATCTCTTTCACTAATCTTTTTTCCACCATTTCTTGAGAGGTGATTTATTTGGGTAAGGATGTTTAGGCATAATTGATGAGCTGATTTTTCTGGCTTTCTTATCAGATCCCACCTCATCAGAATGCCTGGGATAGTAGGTCTAGGCCATTTAGTACCTGAAACTGTGTGTGTGTGTGTGTGTGTGTGTGTGTGTGTGTGTGTGTGTGTGT
>OU015743.1:21830778-21844040 GCA_907169655.1 Acomys percivali | reverse complement strand
TGTGTGTGTGTGTGTGTGTGTGTGTGTGTGTGTGTGTGTGTGTGTGTAAGTCAGACGGCAATTTGTGGAGGTTGGTTCTCTCCTTCCACTGTTTGCGTCCCTAGGAGTCAAACTCACATTGTCAGGTTTAATGACAAGTGCCTTTACCCATTGAACCATTTAGCCGCCCTGATCCTAAGGTGTATTTTATTATTTAACTAGAATACTCCCTGCTAACAGTCAAAAAACTGTGGGCAAACAGCATGTTAAATCTTAGTATGTATAAAATGTTATATAGGATAACTAGAAACAAGAGTTTCCTTGCTAGATCTGTTTTTCTTTAAACTTTTTATTTTGGTTTATTTGAAAGGATTTATCATCAAGAGAATATGTACCATAACTGTTGCAGTCTGAGGGTTTCAGTGTTCTTCATTTTTTATTTTTTATTCTTTAAGACAGGGTTTCTCTGTATAGCCGTGGCTGTCCTGGATTCACTTTGTAGACAAGGCTGGCTTCAAACACAAAGAGATTCCCTTGCCTCTGCTTTCCTAAGTGCAGTGTTCTTCATTTTTAACTAATGTGAGATTTTTGTTAAGATGTTAGGAGTTATATGTTAGCAAATACAGTATGAAATTAAAGAATTTTTGCATAAATGAGAATTATCTTCTTTTAAAGTGCCAATTTAGTTTACTTTGCCTACGATTTTTAAAATCATTAATGTAACTCTTAAGACATTGCCAGACAACATAGCTTTGAATTTTGTCCAAAAATTCAATTTGTCATATTCTTATATTACTGAGGAAATGGGATTTTTACAATGCACAGCTTTCACTGTTGAATTTCCTTCCTTCTTTTCTTCCTTCCTTCCTTCCTTCCTTCCTTCCTTCCTTCCTTCCTTCCTTCCACTAAAAGTGGTTGAAATGTACACATATCCTGATTTGGGAGAGTCACCCTTGCCAGTTGGTTTTTAAAAGTTATATGCCGATAGGGGAAGATTGGCAAGATGCACCATTGTCTGGAGGCAGAACCAGGCGGATCGCTGTGAGTCAAGGCCAGCCTGGTCTACAAAGTAAGTCCAGGACAGCCAGTGCTACACAGGGAGACCCTGTCTCAAAACAAAACAACAAAAAGCAAAAACACTTTGTTATAACATCTGCAGGGTATATGTGTGCTGTAATTATATATACATGATTTAATGTATACATGGGCAGTTTGGGGGAGTTTTTTATAAGAAACTAATGATGACTCTTCTGAGTTCTGGGGACTAAGCCTCTGGAGTTCTTAAGTAGATGGGAGATTGGTTGAATATTAATTGTATGTCTTTTTGGTAAAGGATTTCTTTTATTATTTGTGTATTATGAGTGTTTTGGTTGCATGTATGTATCTGCGAGAGCAACAAGTGCCCTTACCTGTGAGCCATCTCTCTACCACCTCCTCATTGAATGCCGTTTAATTGTTCATTCTGTCTTTTGTTTAAAAAATAATTGTCAAGTCTTTGAACATTCAGCTTTAGGAAAAAGTGTAATATTTGTGTGTGTGTGTGTGTGTGTGTGTGTGTGTGTGTGTGTGTGTGTGTTTTACTAATACTTTTGAACATTGAAAAGAACAGATATAAGGAAAGTTTGATTTGAAATATTACTTTTTCAAGGTCTTTACTGGTAAGAACTCATATTAACTTACCATATTTTATCTTGTTTATAGGGAGACCAAATTTTGAGGAAAGTGGACCAACATCTGTGGGGAGAAAGCATGAATTTATACGGTCAGAAAGTGAAAACTGGCGAATCTTTAGAGAGGAACAAAATGGAGAAGATGAAGATGGAGGTTGGCGATTAGCTGGATCAAGAAGGGATGGAGAGAGGTGGCGGCCTCACAGTCCTGGTAAGAGTTGTATTGTATAAAGCCAAGGAACTGAAATAAGAGCTTGCTAAAATGTTTGGGTTTAATGGAAAAGAAAAATAGTTTTGTTTTAAAGTAATCATGTATGCTGTTACAAACCAGTCTTATTCCTACCAAAAACATTCAACAGAACAATTCCCCAGCACATGTACTCAGTTGATTGAGATCACTTTCCTATTTTCCTGGGGCAAACAGTGTGGTTTAATAGAAAGCACCTGCCTGCATCTGCAAGCATGAGGGAGGATTTCATTCATTTGTCTACCTCTTAACTTTTTAATCTATCTGTAGCATTCTTTAAAATGTAATAGGGGGTATTTAAAAAATAAACTTACAAATGTATAGATGTTAAGGAAGTGTGTTGTCTTCATGGCTATTTCTTTTGAACAAGAAAGGATTATTATGGGCCGGGCGTGATGGCGCATGCCTTTAATCCCAGCACTCGGGAGGCAGAGGCAGGCGGATTGCAGTGAGTTCGAGGCCAGCTTGGTCTACAAAGTGAGTCCAGGACAGTCAAGGCTACACAGAGAAACCCTGTTTCGAAAAAACAAAAAACAAACAAACAAACAAAAGGATTATTCTTCTCCCCTAAAAAATATGATGGGGTGCTGATTTGAAGAATAAACTTTAAACCCTGGTCAGAAATAATCACAAGCTTATTCTTTTGTCCTCTTGACCTTAGAGAAGGGAGCAAGAGTAGCAATGATCAGTACATTTCTAAGTTCTTCTTTTGGTTTCAAATGATCCTTGGGCATTAGCTATGGCAATAACTGAAGACACTAGTGCTTTGTGAAGCTCCCTTTCCCCTGAGCTCCTGCTTCTAACCTCATGATGCTCAGATGACTTGAACCATGGGGTCACCAAGACAGAGATGCGTGTCTGCCCATGAAGCATAGTATCAGCTGTGTGCCAGGAGACGCTTACCTTGGTAGTGAGTACTATACCAATGTAAGGAATTCTTTTTAGAGTCAAGGTGGTAGCCAAGCCTCTAGCCTAGTCTTAAACACTGCAGCAGGCTATAGTTTGTTACGATGTGGTATGTAGATAGAAACATAATGAAATTAACCTTTAGATAAAAGTCTGATGATTATATCAGCTCCTCACAGCTGCCTCTTGGGCAGGTTTTCTGTCATTAGTGGTCATTGTTTATATCATAGAATCTAGGCAGTTCTCATCAGTCTGTATCCTAGGCAACCATGTGTCATAATTCTCTCCAAGGCATTGCAGCATCTTGTGCTGAGCTTGCCTGTAAGGAGAAGGGCTGTAGACTTATGTTCCCAACAAGCATTCAGTGAAGAATGGACAGAATCTGGGCTGAAGGAGAAGAGAAATTCCAGCTGGTCAAAAACAAACAAGGTGAATGTTTTGGAAGGTGAACAGTGCTTCTGAGACCAAGTGTATGATACTGATTTGTTAAGGGGAGTTAGGTCAATGTTTAGTGTCACCTTCTCCTGTTGTCCTCACCAAAGCTTTGAATGTGGTCATCTAGTGTTCCCTTCACCTTTTCTGAATCTTCCTGCTTCGTTTGTCTTTCATATTAGTTTTGTTGTCAGCCTCACAGTCCACTCCTGCTCCCCTTGTCCATGTTTTTAAAAAGATGTTTTAGGGGATAAAATACATCTTAAAAACTTTTTTTTTTTTTAATTTGCTTCGAAGCCTGGCGTATTGAAAGTCTAGTCTGATTGCTTAGTTGTGATAGTTATTAGAATTGGAATAAAATTTTAAATATCATATTTTAGGTGATTTATTTCTAAAAATGCCTCACTTTATTCTAGCTGTAAAGACCATTAAGCTGTGGTCAGTCTTCATGAGTTGCCTGCTTCATTTGCTACATTTAGTTTCATTAGCAAAATTTTACTCAGTCTTGGTAAGACAGCTTTCAGGATGTAGTTTTATTAAAGCAGGGCTCATAGCTGGATATAGCTAGAGATAGGGTTCAGAGAACAGGGAGCCTCCACTCTGGGAGATGAACTTAGGAAACTCAGTAAGAGGGAAACAGGAGCTCAGTGCCTAGAAGGATAGATTCCTATCAGTGTGCATACTTAGACTGTTTAGAAATGATAGCGGTGGACAGCCGACTCTGGAATCTAACATTTGATCATCAAGACTCCTTTTGAGTAATGGCTCTAGGCTTACATTTAAACAGCAGATAGTAAAGGTTTTCCATAGGGGAAGATCTGTCTTTTTTGAACATCCTAGGTTTCTGCCTGTATTTGGCATCTTCATGTTTTCCACAGTATTTTTTAGATTGTTAGTTGTAGCAAATTTGGGCACAGGAGTAAAAGCATTTCACTTCAGCCTCATTTCTCACCAGCATCTCTAAAACAGAGTCAAGACTACAAAATCCATACAGTCAAAAAACTTCTTCTTTTTTTTTTTTTCAATGACACTTTTAGATGTGGGTTGGACAAATGTAGCAGAGACTTCCCTTTCTCTTTTTCTCCTGGGCGTGGTGGCACACACCTGTAATCCCAGTATCCAGTGAGTTCTAGGCCAGCCTGGTCTATAAAGTGAGTTCAGGACAGCCAAGGCAACACGGAGAAACCAGGGGAGCACTTCTGCTTTAGAAAAGCACTTTGAGCAGGCAGTCTTTGTCTGTTGGAAAGTAGATTCAGTAAATAATATGCTGGGGTGGATTTAGGAATGCCCCTGGAGGTGTTCAACAGGAAGAAGAGCCGAGGAAAGTGGAAGGGGAGGGAATGCAGTACTGTGGGAAAGCAGCATAGGATGCAGAACTGGACAGCTCTGCTGTGCCGCTGTGCTAGCTACTGCGCCAGCTACATCTGTTGTCAGAAATTAATAAGAGATTTGCCAAATGATGCCATTTGCATCATAATCCATCTATGCTGTAATTTCATGAATTTTTGGTGTTGCTCAGAATAATAAATGAGAACTTAGCACTAGTAATTAGGCACAGTGAGTTTGATATAATTTTGTGGGAAGAAAGAAGCTGCTTTAGTACCTACCGAAGAGAAGGCATGAACTTCAATTAGAAAGACAGCCAGTGCTTTAAGTCTTGCTTAGGATTAGGTCACACAAGTAATTAATCAGTGCTCATTGATTGCCTAATTATTTAAAGTGCATACTTTGAGTAAAGTATCCTTTCAGTGGGCTTTGTTCCAAATGTATCTTGAAAAGCTTAACTGTTAACATGCCATGATATTGTGAAGGTAAATACTGCTGTCACTTAGTGGCAGCAAATGCTCTGAACTCAGTTCACCTAATTTTCTCTTTAGGAGGTTTGATCCATTACAGTGGGCTCTTAGTTGTAGTTGTCTTCACTTCCTATCTATGATTTTCTTTTTCAAATACTGTCATAAACCTTTCCTAAGGTTTCTATCCTTCCTCCTCCTCAATTCAGATGGCCCTCGTTCCACAGGCTGGCGGGAACACATGGAGCGCCGCCGGAGGTTTGAGTTTGATTTTCGAGATCGAGATGATGAGCGGGGTTACCGACGGGTGCGCTCCGGCAGTGGGAGCATAGATGACGACAGGGATAGCTTGCCAGAATGGTGTTTAGAGGATGCTGAAGAAGAAATGGGCACGTTTGACTCATCTGGAGCATTTCTTTCTCTAAAAGTAAGAAGTCTGTTTTAAATGCTATGATATGTTCTGACCTTACACCAAAGCCAAATATACTGTTAACCCCTGCTTTTATTTTCTTGGTACAGAAAGTACAGAAAGAACCTATTCCCGAAGAGCAGGAGATGGACTTTCGACCTGTGGAGGAGGGAGAGGAGCGCTCTGACTCTGACAGCAGCCATAATGAGGAGGCCAAAGAACCTGATAAGACAGATAGGAGAGAGGGAGAAAAATCAGACAGAGTAGGAGCCGGTGAGGCCCATTTTTGTCTTCCTGGACCCTGCCCCCCTTGAAACAAAAACCTTTCTAAATTCATTTATTATTACTTTGTGTTCCAGAAGCCAGTGAGGAAGCACCCCAAACGTCATTGTCATCTGCTAGACCAGTTACACCTCCAGATCATCAGCCTCAAGAAGTACCACAGTTTGAGAGGAAAGATGAACCCAAAGCTGAACAAATGGAAAAGGCTGAAGAAGAGAGTCGGGCAGAAAACAGTCTCCCAACCAAGGTCCCGAGCAGAGGGGATGGTATGTATTTCTGAGAGGATGCTAAAATGGGATTTTGCTGAGGCCAGTGTTGACTGGTGTCATAGCTTTTAACTTAACCTCATGGAACTGTTTCCAGGGGATGAATGAATGGAATAGGTTATCTTTACCAGTAAATGCAATCTAATGTTGCTTTCCTCATGTCTCCCAATCAAAATTCATGAAAACAGAGTTAAAGTCTGCAAGAGTGGGGATAAGAGCTTCACTTTCTAAGGTGGTACAGCTCTCTTGATTGCACTTGCATGTTTGTTTAGCATCATTGGTTGGATACTCATACCAGACAGTTGCCTTCCTTCTAGTATCATCAAACTCACACCAAAATGCCATTGTCCCAAGGGAGCAGAAAGAGCACCTGGACCAGTCTGGAAGCCTATCATCTCTTTTACAAGTCTTTACACATCTTCACTGGTGTTAACTATATTTGTTTGAGCGACTCATACGTCTTAAAAGCACCATTGTGGTGTATTTCTATGATTATTCTTCTGAATACTTCAACGTTGTATTGTAACAGCTGATGTTGAAGAACTGTTTGACTCAGTCACCATAGGAGTCTACCCTTGGTAACATTCTGCTAGACTTGGTGGGATCTAGCCTGTGGCTCCCTTGCAATTTCAGCATCAACCACTTTATCTCCTGTATCATGAAAACATTTTAGGCCATGATTTGTGCCCTAATTTTTGTTTGTGCTTCTCTATATAACTGAAACTTTGTTCCCCTCCTAGAGAATGTTATCTTCTGTTTCTTAGTAACCAGCACTGTTATATGATTAACATAACAATGTTGTAAGTATATACCTAACAAAACAATATTATAAAAATTGAGCATCATCTTCCCCCTCACCCTCTCTTCTATATTAGACTAATATATTGAGGACCTGCACCAAAATTTTGTTTTTAGTCTTTTATGTCTTGAACAAATTAAGTAATATTTGCATGTGTGTATCTGTGCTGTGGAACTTACACTTTTTTTTAAAATTTAACTTATATATACAAAGTATCTAGATTATATCTACCTCTCTTTCCCTTCCAACCCATTCCAGTTTCCTCTGGACCTTCCCTAACACATTTCCCTCCCTGTCTCATATCTTTTTTATTTAAATAACCCACTAAGACCAGTTAAGTCTGCTCATGTGCACATACACGTGAAGGCATTCTGTGGCGCATGCGTGATCTCCGAGCAGTCACAGAAGAAAACAACTCTTTCCCCAGCTGCTGTCATCTGCTAGTAACTTCTCATCTGGGGGAAGATATTTGCCTCTTGAGACCTGTTTGATTCATAGTAGTTGTTTCTTGGTGGTTTTGTGCCCAAGAGTAGAGTAAACATTTTATTCGTGGAAATTGAGTTCAGTTTAGATATGTATATTTTGCGAACACTTAATAGAAATGTATTAAAGATTAACACTTCAGATTTTTTGTCTAGAGTTAAGTCGTGTGCTTATCAAGAACCCAGAGAAGAATAAGACTTTACTCTTAAGCAGACCCTTGGGATGTTTCAGGAGCCTAAGTAGTCTTCAATGAAAACCTTGGCATAGGAAGTAGAATTTGGAGGTATAAAGCTGAATTAATCGAGAGAATGTTGTAGTACTAGGAAATGATAAAAGTAGAGTGAGAAAATGGGACTGATTGAGTTATAGACAAGAATAAAATGCCTCTCTGCTGCCTTAAAATTTTTTTTACTACATTTATTTCTCCTCCGCTAGCTGCCACACCCCCAATATGCTTACATACACAAATGTACCAACAAGTAGAAATTAGAGGCTACCTGCCAAAAATGACTTCTTGCGTTCTACCAGATAGGTTCTAGAAATTGAGCTTAGATTGTTAGATTTAGCTAGCAAGCCCTCCTAAAACATTGAGCCATCTCGCTGTCCCCTCAGGCTACCCCCACCCTTAAAAAAAAAAAGGCACTATGTGTGCTAAACAGATTGGTTGAAAATATGGTTGGAACTTAGATTTGAAAGCTTGTGAGGGTATCTTATGACACACGTGCTATTATGTGATGACCTGCTGAACTTCTAAGTAGACACAGTGAAGTAGGCAGTGCACATGTACAGTGAGGTAGTGGCAGATGAGATTTCAATTAGAAATTGACAGACGTTAGTTACGGGTTATATATCAGGGCGGAAAAGAGGCAGAGATAATAGCTAAGGGGGATCAGAAGGTTAGGTACCAGGGAACCAGAGGAAGTTGAAGAGCCCATTTGAAAGAGGAATGGTTAAATTCAGTTTTCACATTGGCTGTGAAATGTGAAAGAGATTGAGAGTTGACCAGAAAAAGTTATAAATGCGGGAACTGTAGCTGGATGAGAGTACTTTAGGGCCAGGGAGGTAATAAGCTAAAGTTCTAGCTGGGTCCTTTGTGGTAGCACAGACCTATAATCCCAGCAGTTGGGAAGTAGGGGCAGGAGGATCAAAAGTTAGAGGCCAGCATTGGCTAATGAGTAAGACTGCCTCAAAAAATAAGAAACAGAGGATTAAAAACAGAACCTTGGGTAATTCCTGGTTGTAGGGTAGGAACCAGAGAATGACCTTGAGAGCCTACAAGGCAGAGTACAGGAAGGAGAACATTCAGCTTGACAGTGTTAGCTGCTGTAGAGATTAGCTAGTGATGGCAAGGGAAGAAAACCTTTGGATCTGGCAGTTGTGTGTCACTGGTGAGCACTGGTAAAATGGAACTTTAGAAAAGTTTGGCAGTGCTTGATCGAAGAGGCTCTTTGTGATTGAACAGAACAGCCAGGGTTTTAAGGAGAAACTGCATTTTGATTTAGTTACACTGTCTCTTGTGCTTACTTTAGGAGCTTACGTGCTGAGAATTTAGAACTAGGAACCAAAGGAAGGGTTAGAGAGACGACTCAGTGGTTAGGAGCACTGGCTGCTTTTCTAGAGAACCAGGGCTCAATTCCTAGCACCCACATGGCAGCTCACAACTGTTTGTAACTCCAGTTCTGGAAGATACGGCATCCTCACATAGACACAAGTGCAGGTAGAACACCAATTCATATAAAATTTAAAAAGAAAAATCAATTAAAAATAATTTAAACTGGGTCATGGTGGCTCACTTTTAATACTAGCACTAGGAAGCAGAGACATGTGGTTTGTTCAGTCTGGGGCCAGCCTGGTCCAGAGTGAGGTCTTAAAAAAACCAAAACCAACCAAACAAAAGAATCAAGGCAGAACCTATTTCAACAGTTTTTAGACTTAAAGATACCCTGCACTGTTGAGGCTCTTAAAACATGCACTATTTTTAATCACTTGAACGTAGGTACTTAGGATTATCAGGTGCTTTTCATAAACATTTTGATGCGATTACATGTCATTGAAAAGTAGGAAAACCCTTTAGGGACTTTTATACTTGTCTGTCATTCTAGAGAGAAATACTACAGTTTTCAATAAAAAGTAGCTTCAGGATTGATGTCTCTGTTTGGGCCTGTACCACAGACTGCTCAACTGAATAATGTAGAGTTAACTTTGAGAAGTCTCCGGATTTCTAAGAACTTTATCATGTTCTTTCCTTTTAGAAACTGTGCCTGCCTCCCAGCAACCTTCAACACAGCTTCCTCCAGACCCAACTTCTCCTCTCCTCATCCTTCCACCTCCTGTTCCCACTCCTAGTTCTGCCTCACGGCCAGTTGAGACAGCAGCCATCGAAGCTCCTGGTATGGGCAGCGTTTCCATAGAGCCAGATGATGAAGAGGGCCTCAAGCACTTGGAACAGGTAGAACCATGTTACTCTGTTGTCTCCTCTCAAGCCCTCACATAAGTACACCAGTACAGAAGTTTTATGCACTAGATTTTAAGTACTGGAAAATTTGTTTGGTTATTTAATGTTTGTGTGAGTAATTGTCTTCAGATCATTTCATGCTTTTAAGTTTCTGCTATGTAGTAGTCATTATGTCAGGTTATTTTTTGTTCTTCTGAGACTGCCCTTAGCTGTTTTCTTTTCTTTTCCTTTTGGATGTTAATGGAATGCTAAAAATGGTGACTACAAGCAGCTGTGGCTGGTCCCTGTGTCTTCTGTGCTTTTTACTCCAAGTACAGCAGTGAAGATGGTTAAAAGCCTTCTTGTGTTACATTTTTCTTCACATCTATAGTTCCCTGAAATTGTGTGGGACACTGTCACATGTAAATGATGAGTTGGCTTCCTACAAGAGTTTCTCTTTCCTTAGGATAGTATGATTAGAGACAGGAAACAGAGAAGGAAGGGTTAGTGATATATTAGTGAAACTTGTAGAATAACGTATTTGTAATTTTATTGAGTCATGTGTTCTATTAATATCTCTACTCAAACATGAAGGTTAGTGCAAACTAGAGTGGGCCAGCATCATATTTTAAAACCTTATTTGGAGCCTGGGCTTTGATTCATACCAGTTTGAATTTCAGTCTAGTTGGTTTACATTGGGTCTTTGATACATAATATTTGTCTCCTATAAAATGAGATTAGGTTATTAGTTGTTCCTTGCATAGTGTCTTTCATAAATCAAGTGACCAAAACCCAGAGATTATTATTATTAGCCTTATAATATTAATTCAGGATCATTTGTTTCCTCTATCCTTTTATCTTCTGTTACTAGCAAGCTGAGAAGATGGTGGCTTATCTGCAAGACAGTGCACTAGATGACGAAAGACTGACATCAAAACTGCAAGAGCACAGAGCTAAAGGAGTGTCGATCCCACTGATGCATGAAGCAATGCAAAAGTGGTATTACAAAGACCCTCAGGGAGAAATCCAAGGTAGGCAGCCCATTTTCATTTTAAATATTGAAGTATCTGTGTTACTCTCAGAACCTCCTGCGAAGGGATTTGTTCAGTCAGTTTGCATAATAGAAAACAAAGTCAACAGACTTTATAAATACGAAGAAGAAAAAAATTAGACACAGAGAGTGATGAGACTAAAATGGCAGTGGTGACAGCAAAATGCTTAGTGCACTATGTGAGCCCCACACATCCAGCTGGGTAAGAGGCGGATATCGTACTCGTCGTCTCTGTGTTTCTATAGCCAGACCAGCAGAAAGTGATGGAGGCAGCAAGTGGTGGAGAACCTTAAATGATTTCGTAAAGCACGCTTGGTATAAGCAACAATTAGGAAAATAACTAAGAAAAGACTGCAGTATTATAAATGAATCTCTTAAAAGATTTGAATAAGTTAGAGGAGAGAATGCTGTAAAGAATATGTGTCGATTCATTACTGCTTTAAACATGTTTAGCACATGAACTGGTTGTTGGTATGTTAGTGTCAGCTTTAGCACAGCACTTACTCAATATACCCTGTGATGGCTCCAGCTTGTTAGCAGCTCCCACTTCCAGTCCCCTTATCCTGTCTTACTCTTCTTCATAGGAGTCACCACTGCCTGGTCTTCTATATATTTGTTCATTGTTAGCATCCAAGTATAATGTTAAGATACCTAAGAACAGGGCTATGTATATATGTATATTTTAATTAAATTTATTTTATTTGGGATAATTGTAGTTTCACACACAATTGTCCTTCATCCTGTTTTTTCTCAGTGGCGAAACATCCAGTTGAGATTCAGAATCTTTGTTTTTTAGTAGCAGTGTTGCTAAACACTCCTTTGTTTATTTGTGGTAAATACCAATCTATTTTATATTTTTATATTTTAGCATTTTAGGAATGTTATATAAGTAGAATCATACAGCATACAATGTTTGGTGTGGGTGGCTCTGTCCATTTAGTGAATCCCTGAGATTCATCCAGGTGGCTTCATATGTCAGTACTTTGCTTCCTTGCGTTACTGAGTCATACTGGATATCAAATGTATGTCGGTAGCATATTTAACCATTTGTCTTATGAAGGACATTTGGGTGGTTTAAGTTTTTTGGCTGCTACAAACAAAACATTTATAGGCAGTATGTGAAAGTATGTCATTCCCTAAAGTATAAGGTGCCCACGAGTGTAAGTACTAGGTCAAATGGCAGTTGCATCTTTAGTTTTTGAACTGCTTTCCAGAGTTTCTGAACTATTCTATATGACCTCTAACAGTGTACACATTATTGTTTCTCCATATCTTTACCAGAATTTGATGATGTTAGCTTTTGTGGTTTTTGTTCTTAAATCAGTCTAGCAAGTGTGTAATGATACCTGCCTGTGTGTAGCTCAGATCTATCTTGAACTCTTGAGCTTCTTTCTGTCTCTCAGCCTCCTGAATGCTAGCAGTGTAGACATGCTCTACCACACCTGCTTCTAGACGGAAACTCTGTTTAACTGCTTGCCTGCATCCTCGCTAGCTTTTGCCATTTACTTTGTAGTTATTAGGAAATCTGATTATATTTAGTTTTTTTTTGGGGGGGGGTAGAAGTTCTTGTTATATAATCCATCGTGTCCTCCAGCTCTTAGTCCTCCTGACTTAGCCCTATGAGTGTTGGGATTATAGATGTCTTCCCCCAAACCTGGTTCCCCTTATGGTTTCTGTAGTTCTGATTGGTGTGTTGAGCATCTTTATTTGTGTTTATGTCTAGTGGAGTTTTTTCTTTTCTCAACCTTCCTCCCCCTTTTCAAGATGATGTCTTGTATTATTGACACTGATTTCACACTTTTGGACTGAAGGCTCCTGCCTCACCCTTCCTAAGTAGCTAGAAATAATAAAGCCAACAGACAAAATTATTCTATTAGGTGTGGTTATTTGTATCTGGTAGTAGAGCCTTATTTTTAAAAGCTTATTATTTATTATCACTGTCTATGTCTTTACATGATGTGTGAAGCCAGGGCATAATTTCATGGAGTTAGTTTTCTCCTTCCACCTTTCCTTGAGTTCCTAGGGTGGAATTAGGTGACCAGGTTTAAATGCCTATACTTACTGAGCCATCTTGGTTGCCTTAGATTTATCTTCTTACGCATGTTTAATTTTTAAATTATTATTTTCAATGTGTGTGTGTGGATATATACATGTTTACCAGGTGTTTGTAAGCTGCCATGTGGTGTTGGAACCCAAACCTGCATCTTTTGCTAGAACAATAATCGTTTTAACTGCCGAACCATCTGTTTTATGTGTGTGCGTGTGTGCGTACATACACGTGTACATGAGTGAATGTGTATGGGCACATATGATGTGGAAGTCAGAGGACAACTTGCAAGTGTTGCTTCACTTCTGCTACGTAGTCACCAGAGATCTTCCTCAAGTTGTCAGGTTTAGTGGTAAGCATCATTACTTGCCTCCGTCTACCCTCTTTCTTCCCTGTCTTTTTCCCCTTCTTCTTCTCCTTCTTCTTCTTCTTCTTCTTCTTCTTCTTCTTCTTCTTCTTCTTCT
>OU015743.1:21810128-21830768 GCA_907169655.1 Acomys percivali | reverse complement strand
CTTCTTCTTCTTCTTCTTCTTCTTCTTCTTCTTCTTCTTCTTCTTCTTCTTCTTCTTCTTCTTCTTCTTCTTCTCTTTTTCCTTCTTAGTGCCTTTTATTTTAATCTTTTGGCATATATGAAGGTCAGAAAAAAACAGAGAATGCTTCACAAGTCTGGGTGTCATCCTCACGCTGAGGTCATGCTAATCTTTTTAGTATGTGTGCTGCCAAAGTGAGCATCCCCCTCCTTAATATGAAAGGGTATTGTTGAACATTTCTGCACCAACTGAAATAATCATATGCCATATGTAATGTGGTATGAAATATTGATATTCTTCCCCACCAAGACCTGAAGCATGCACCTATATATATTCAGCAGATTGATGAGTTTTCCAGAATTTGAATGAACCATTCTTGTATTCCAGAAGTAAAGTTAACTTAGTTGTGGTTTATTCACTGCATGTGGAATGTACTTGTGTGTGTGTGTGTGTGTGTGTGTGTGTGTGTGTAACTGGAAGTGGTTTTAGATTCTAAGCTAGGGATTTTCCTGTTAGTATTCTGTTGTTGATATATATCTTGAGTCTGTGGTGATCAAAGAACATATATGTCTGATTTTAATAAATTGGAGGGGATTACTGGATAAATGCCTCAACAGTTAAAAATATTGCTCTTCCAGAGAACCCAGGATTGACTCCTAGCACCTACACAGTGGCTCAGAACCATTTGTAACTCGAGTTCTGGAGGATCCCACACCCTCTTCTGGCCTCTGGGGACACCAGGCACATAGGTGGTACACAGACATCTGTACAGGCAAAACACCCATTCACATTTAAAAATCATTTTTAATGCCTAAAAAATACTGAATTAGTCTATATATTCTGTAGATTTTATTTTAAAGCACTCCATTCTTCTTTTAAAGGGTGCATTTTTTTTTCCTCAAGGCCAGATTTAGTTTAGTTCAGTTGATTTTTTGCTCTTTTAAATTTATTTTTGCCCTACAATCGCTGGTCTCTAGCAGAGCTTGGAGAGCTTGTGTAGCACTATTGAGTTACAATGATGAGAGCAAGTGCGTGTTGATCAGCTCTTCTGTTTACCTTACCCTCCTGACGTGAGTTGTTGTAGAGGATGAAACAGTTGTGTTGCCTACAGTCATTAAAGCATTGATGACAATTTGGGAGGTGTAAAAGTAAAAGTGGAGCTTGCTTAGGGATCAGACTCAGCAGCAGAACACTTGCTGAGAATGAACAGACAAAACACTGCGTATGTCAAAATTTACCTTTGTTGCATCTGATAAAAAACTATTTGTCACTCTTTGAGGTAAGCTAATATTCTATAAAAATTTGTATGAACATGAGACCTAGGGAATATATTTATTTTTAAGCCTGACGAGATTCTTACTGCCCTTGTCTTTAGGCCCCTTTAATAATCAAGAGATGGCCGAATGGTTTCAGGCGGGCTATTTTACAATGTCTTTGCTGGTGAAGAGAGCATGTGATGAAAGCTTCCAGCCTCTTGGTGATATCATGAAAATGTGGGGAAGGGTTCCTTTCTCTTCAGGCCCAGCTCCTCCTCCTCATATGGTGAGTATCTTCCTACAACAGGAATACTTATTTCTTTTTGAATGGCAACCAGGGTTACAGTGAAGAAGGAAAGAATGGTAGTCTGTCTTTTGCTTTTCTTTTTTCAAGACCAGGTTTTGCAGTATAACTTGGCTGTCCTGGAACTTGCTCTGCAGACCAGGTTGGCTTCAAACATGTGCTGGTCCTCCTCTTCCTACTGAGTTGTTGGGATTATAGGCACCAGCTACCCTACCCAACCCGATCATTTCATAGAAGGGAATTGAAATGATAATGGGCATTTTTGAATGGGAGAATTGTATCCTGAACAGTTGTGACCTTTTCAAAACTTACTGTGCATTCATTTACGTACACTATATAAAAATTGTCAGTAGTTTTCTAGCAAATAAAGAATGAGACCAGTATCTTACCCTGACCTACTCCTTCATGGTTTGGCTCTTTCCTTTCAAAGCTCATGTCAAATTGTTTGTTTGTTTGTTGATTGTATGAGTGCTCTATCTGCATATACACCTGTATGCTAGGAGAGGGCGTCAGATTCTAGTATAGATGGTTGTGAGCCACCATGTGGTTGCTGAGAATTAAACTCAGGACCTTTGGAAGAGCAGACAGTGCTCTTACCTACTGAACCATCTCTCCAGCCCCTCTTGTTAAAGTTTTTATCTGCTATGTTACAATGTGGTGGTTGGCCTCTGTGAATTTCTTACTTTCTTTACGTAGAATGGACATTATTTCCTCTCACCTCCATTTCCTTCCTATTTCCTGGCTTATAAAATCACCACCACCACCTTTTTTTCCCCCTCCCGAGACAGGATTTCTCTTTATAACAGAGTCCTGGTTATCCTGGACTGGCTTTGTAGGCCAGGCTGGCCTCAAACTCAACAGAGATCCACCTGCCTCTGCCTCCCAAGTGCTGGGAATAAATGGCGTGCACCACCATGGTGAAGGCCTAAACCGTTAGCTGGGAAATACTTTCTCTTGAGGCTGTCCTTTCTCAGTAGAGCTGCTAGTGGAGGTCTCTACGTATATGTCTATCTACACTTTCTATGTCTTTTAAGTTGGAGCGAATAGTGCTTTCCATTGATAAAATGATCATATTTAATTTAATGTGAATATTGGATTTCTGCAGTAGCCCACTGTTGACTTATACAACTATTTTTGAGGGCTGCTAGTCATACTTCCATGGTAGATTTTTGATAGGTGGTGGTGAGTGTCATATTACAGCCTCTGTCATTAAAGAATTATGGGGGCAGGCTCACTGGCCATCATATTTCCTCCTCCATTACTCATACATTATTTTTGAGTATTGTTTCTTTTAAATTCCAAGAAAAATTATAGTATATCATTACTTGTAGATTTAATTTACATGACAAGATTAAACCTTATTTTCTGTCTTGAAGTTGAAACATGCTTTTCATGTGTCAGGAGCTAAAAGCTGCTCACTTGTTTCTTGGCATGGTCTTATTCCTTGTCTGTTCCCAACTCCAGCCACAATCTGTACCTCTTCTGTTGAAGCTGCACCTAAGCCTCAGTCTGTACCCATTCACGGGGAAACCTTTGGGAAATTTGCTTCCTTGTTAGCTGCTACCTCTGCCTTGAGTAGCACTGAGAGCTGAGCAGTATTCTTAAAACCCAGGTTTCCATGTGAAGTGTTGACTAGACCTACAGACCTTTCTTTACTGCTAGTGTCTCAGAATTTAGGATGCTTCCTGCCCTAACACATTGTGTGTCATAGGCTTTATTTCAAACTATAATCAATATGTAAGAAAGAAAGATACAAGTTCATAACATGGTTTGCCTAGGTTTAGTATATTAGGGTTTTTTTTTTTGTTTTTTTTTTTTACTATTATGAACCTCATATTTTTCTTTGTCTCCTTTAACTTTACAAAACTAAAATTTCAGCCATCTTATTGAAATTATTTTGAAATACAAAGGAAATACTATAGCCTGTCTTTTTCAATTTAGAGGGTATTGCTAGCAGTAGAAGTACCTAATTTGGGAGAGTAGTTCTGAAAGATTTTTTCTCCATATTTTCAATATCTTAAAGATATTTGTACCTTAGCTTTATGATCTGATTGTGTGCTACTGTGAAATTCCTTATCATCCCATCAGCTATTAGATCATTTTACTCTTTTCCATAATGTCCTGTTTCTCTGATTTTAATATGATCTTTAAAACAAGCCACTAAGATGTGAAGTACTAGGTAATTTCTCAGTTATAATTATGGCATTCAGCTTGAAGTAGTGGAGGACAATGCTGACCCTTTGTGACTTGTGCTAGAAACACCACCTTATTCCACTAGGTGGCATTGTTTAGTTTTTAAAGATGATGGGGTTGTTACTTAGGGGTTTCAAGATCAAAAGGTTGGAGTAGAAAGTAAAGGTGCTTTGTTAGGTATGTATGCTCATTGCCCTTTACTTCATGGTGGTTCTTTCTGACCTTTTTTCTCTCAGGGAGAACTGGACCAGGAACGCCTGACCAGACAGCAAGAACTCACTGCCTTATACCAGATGCAGCACCTCCAGTACCAGCAGTTCTTAATACAGTAAGAACCGTGATGCAGTAGGATGCACTGCAGCACCAGAGGAGCCTGAGATAGAGTCTGCTCCCAAGTCTCACCTTTTATAGTGAGAACTCAAGGCTTCTGTGATACTTGAGTAGCCTACTAGTGACATGTGGACCACTGTCATCTAATTTTAGTCTTAACTGTTTAAATGCTAGAAGATTGCAGAAAAGGACATCTGATTATAATTTTTCAGGGTTTTTAGTTGCTGAAGAAAGAGCCAACAATTATTTTAAGAACTACGTACTTTCTGAGGGGCACAGATTAAAAACATTGAGGAGAAGATGGGAAGAAGTTAAAACTCAGGTTGTTAGGAATGGTGTAGAATGATGACCACCCACTAAGGTCGTCACCTCCCTTTGCTTTATGTATCTGCTGTTGTTGAGATAGGATTTAGCTATAGTGCCCTGACTGCCTAAAACTCAGGTTTCTGCAGCTTTAGTCTCCTGAGTACTGGGCTTGAGGAGGAGGAGGAGCATTTGTGCTGGTATATGGGTTGGCACTGTCTTGCATTGGTGGCCTGCTGCCTGTCTTAAGCAAAATGTTATTGGATCACTGACTTACCTGTTTATAGATTGCCTGTGACTGCTGTTAAATTATAAGGGTAGCTGCAGACCTGAAGACATTTTCAGAGCTAGTGGAAAATATTACCTAAAAATTTCCACACTGAAGCATGAACTTTGAGGTTTTTTGTAGAAGTGATTTTATTTTGCAGAGTTCATTTGGAAATAGATGTGAAATTTTCCTTATTGTCAGTTACAATCTGGGAAATGATTGGTACTGATCCATCTTGTGGGTGTTCGCCAGTTTTTGACATTCTATGATATGAGGTATATATATGTATATCACATGTCATTTGTTTTATATGTATATGTATACATATGCATCTTTCCTTCAGAAACAGCATCTATGAATCCTCTCTGGAGTGAATCATAAGATTTTTCTTTTACTATTAGTATATAGAATTGTAAAATATATTTGATTTTGTGGTTGGGGAGGAAATGAGTTGGGCTCTGTTTTTCAGTCTTTCAGTCATTTGAACTAGATGTGGGTAGATAGGTTATACTTTTTTTTTTTTTTAACTTTTGAAGACAACAATATGCACAGGTTTTAGCTCAACAGCAGAAAGCAGCTTTGTCATCTCAGCAGCAGCAGCAGTTGGCTCTTCTAATCCAGCAGTTCCAGGCTCTGAAGATGAGGTTGGTAGTCATTCCATTATGTCACTTCTGTGTACTCATGCATGTATATGTGTGCGCATGTGAATTACAGAGAGTAAAGAAATGTTGGTATATGTGTGAGTTTCAGCATCAGAATATTTTTACAAAACTTGTCTTTATGGTGTATATAAAAATAGTATTAGCTGGATGCAGTGCCTCATGCCTATAATCCCAGCACTCTGGGAGCCAGAGGTAGCCTGGTCTACAAAGCGAGTCCAGGACAGCCAATGCTACACAGAGAAACCCTGTCAAGTATGACTTGAAAACATTTAGCTAGAGGGATAAGCACTTGTAGAATATACAGTTTTTTGAATGACAGTCAAAGATTGATGAGAACATGTGGGAACCTGAAACAAACAATCATAGGCTGGGATTTTAATTTCACTTTTACCTTTGATAGCTGAAAAAAAATGATTGATAAGGCAGTACAGGGTCATAATTTATTAGGATCCCCAAACCTTTAAGGCAAGTCTATGGGCAAAGCAATTATGGAGGCATTCTTTAATTCCTTCTACTTCTGATTTTCATTGAGGATGTTGGTCTCAGCTCCTGAAGCCATATCAGCAGTTACTGTTCCAAGGCTATACTACTGTCTGTCTTAATCAGAGTGCTTCACATTTTTCATGTGAGCCTTAGCCCACCTGTCACTCAAGAGATCTGCCTGCCTCTGCTTCCCAAGTGCTGGGATTAAGGCGTGTACCACTATGCCTGGCTTGGTCTCTATTTTAAAGATAAGCAAACTGCACTCTTGAGATACTGGGGGCTTAGTTAAGTTAACCTGATACATAGAAGACCTAAAAGACAGAAGTGAAATGCAATTCTTGGGTATCATTATTGTTTTAAGACAGGGTCTCACTATGTAGACCAGGCTAACCATGAATTCAGAGATCTGCCTATCTGCCAAGAGCTCGGGTTGGAGGCATGTACTACCACGCCCAGCTTTCATCAATTTTGATTTTTTTGTTTTGTTTTGTTTTTATTATTTTTATTTTTTCGAGACAGAGTTTCTCTGTGTAGCCTTGGCTGTCCTGGACTCACTTTGTAGACCAGGCTGGCTTCAAACTCACAGAGATCCACCTGCTTCCCAAGTGCTGGGATTAAAGGCGTGTGCCACCACCACCCGGCTTCATCAATTTTGAAATAGCGTCTAATACTTGAAAAGCAGAAACATGTAGATCTCTGAATTTGAGGCCTGTTAGGTCTGTATAATGAGTTACACGTTAGTTAGGGCTACATACTGGGATCTTACCTCAAAAGACAAAACAAGACAACAACAACACAATGGCATTTCTCAGCCAAATAACCCTGCAACCTGCTAATAATGTAGGAATCCCTCTTATTTTCCAAATGACAGGAACACATTGATTTTTTTCCCCCCTTTTTTGCAGAATGTCTGATCAGAACATCATTCCCTCAGTAACTAGGTCTGTGTCAGTACCAGACACTGGCTCTATCTGGGAGCTTCAGCCAGCAGCCTCACAGCCCGCAGGTAAAAATGTCATGTTGCTTATATAGTGCAACTTATGGTATTTAGAATGAATAACTTTGTCATTAATTTTTAGATGTTTTGATTCATTATTATTAAATTTTAAGAAGTTCTATATTTAGTAGGTCCAAAAAAGGCTTTGTAGAAGCATTTAGTATGTAAATTGTTTGAATTATGTGAGTCAGAATTTGGGGTGGGGTGTTCTGACATCAGTCTCCAGACTCTTCTATGCCAGGTAAGGGCTGTACTACTTTTCCAAATCTTGAGCCCTGAAAAATCTTTTGTTTTTGATGTCTTCTACCAGGTTGTGGGGGGTAGGTGGGGTAGAAATAAACCTAAGTACTGATGTTTTCTCTGTTGGAGTTATAGATGAGTAACTCCAACCTTGTAGATGTTGTCACATTTTAGCATGAGAGATCCCCACTGTAAAGGAACACCTCCACTCGGTCTCTGATTTTGTTTATTTGTATCAAATTAGAAAACTTAGGAGTTGAGATTTTAAAAAGCTTGATAATTGGTGAACAATTTGTTAAGGTATAATACAAAGAAGTGGGAAGTTTAAATAACCAGTAGTGCTTATAAGAGAGAGCACCTGGGCGTTAAATTCTTATGAACCATGAATTTTGATAGTATTTTTAAAAGAGTTTGTGAGCCATCAAATATAGTTCTGTAATTGACCCTGCAGAGTATGGCACTAGAAGGCCTCGTGTCTTCCTTCTGAAACCTTCTCAAAAGAGATTAAAGCAAAATTTTCTACTGTGTAGATGATGATGATGATGATGATGTTGTTGTTTACATGTGGGTGGTTGTGCATGGTGTATATGTGTCTGTGTTTGTGTGGGCACAGGTAACACAGTGTATTCTTAAAGGTTAGGACACCTTGTGGGAGTTGGTTCTCTACTACTTTGTAAGCCCTAAGAGTCAAACCCATGTCACCTTGCCAACCCTCATTTTTCTTTTTTTAGTATTCATTTACACTTAGGGTTTTAAAATATTCTTTAGTGTTCATATATAATCAGGTCTTTTGAAATACTCCATTGGTTTTATATACACAGTATTTAATGTGCACAGATAGATTGTAATAGGTATGCAGAGAAATAGAGCAATGTGGGGCTGTAAATTCAGTGGTAAATACTACCAATTGCAAGACTGTTAAATCTCTAGTACAACAAAAAAGGAAATAGGGAATTAGTTTCAATAAACTTAACTATCAATAAGAAAATAGACTCAGAAGCCTTTGTTATGTTTTATTTTTCTTTGAGACAAGTTTCATTTAGCCTTGATTTAATGTATAGCTAAGGCTGGCTTTGAACTTGATCCTCTTTTGAGCTCTACTTCCAGAGTACTGGGATTACAGAAATGTATCACCATGCTTGACTTGGAATTCTTATATTTACTTCTACATCTGGCCCTGTGCTATCTTTTGCCAGACCAAATATAATGTAAGACCTGAACAGTCTCTCTGCAAAGAGATGTAACTTAATTTATAACCATAAGAACAGTTGAGTAATATTTAATACATTTATAGTGTGCAACTACCTGGTTCTCTACTTGGTGTGAAGTAAGAGATTGCATGGCTACTGGAAATCTGTCCTCTGTGGAATTTGGTATCATTGGAATTGGAGTTGTATTGTGCGTGCTCCTTTTGAAGTTTTAAAACTAGTTCATCTGTAAAGATGGGGTACCTGTCTATACCAGGTCTATATCAGGTACCTATATAGAGCATTACAAGGATGAAATTTATTCTTCATACTACAGTGTGTCTTAATACATTTTCTTCATAATATATTAAAGAATATTGATGAGAACCTGTTGCCTTCATTTCTTTTAATGCAAAACAGCCAGCACGTGGTGGCACATACTTTAATCTCAGCATTTGGGAGGCTGAGGCAGGAAGAACTCACATTCAAGGCTGTTTTGTACTATGTAGCACGACAACCTGTACGCTCCTCCCATAGGAGGAGTATGCTAGAGCACATTTTAGGTTCAGGGAGCAGCTCTTTTCATTATGCCTGTGGTTATGTGACCTTTCTCAGTTTTGTCTTTGCCTTGCAGTTTGGGAAGGTGGTAGTGTATGGGATCTTCCCCTGGACACCACGACACCAGGCCCGTCCTTGGAGCAGCTTCAGCAGCTAGAGAAGGCCAAAGCTGCAAAGGTCTGAAACTTAACTCTTCACAAGTGTGCATCTTCCAGCTTCAGGATGCAAGGCTCTGTTTATTTCATTTTTTCTTTTCCTCTGGCTACCTATTTTCTTTTTAGTTTACTTTTACTTAGCTGGGATAAGTACATTTGTATTCTATCTTTTGGTTCCCTCTTCTCCCAAAAGAAACCTCTGAACACCTCAGTTAAAATTGGTTTGTATTGTTACTAAATAATGATTATAGTCATAAGTGTATTTTACTTAATTATTTGTGGCATAATTATTTGTCATTAAAACTGTTAGAAAATGTCTGCGTTTATTAAATTTTAAATCAGTGGCTTGCATTCCTGCATTGAATCTTTATAGTCATTTCCTAGTATCCTCAGGTATGACGCTGAAATGTTGGGCATGATCATTAGACCTTGGAGGAACTAACAGTCTTGAATTTTGGTTTAGAACTTGCCAAAAGAGGATGTCTATACCAGTACATGGTGTGATTCTAAAGATTTCTCGATTCTTACACCCCAGTAGAGTCAAGTCTAATGCATCTTATATCCTGAGGGGTAGCTGTCTCCTTACAGAACCCAGAGTGTGGAAAGGTCCATGGTGAGCTGTCTCTATAAACGAATGAGAGACTGCATGTAGTTCTTCATAGTTCTTGAGTTCTTAGTGCTTTATGCTGAGGACATGCGAGTAAGAATGTGGTCTCTGGTAGTTTATCAGTCCTGTGGTGAGTGGGGGAGATGGAGAAAAGTGGCAGTTACACTTACAGGGTGTTAAGAGTATATGGGCTGCTTCCCATCTTAGAATGTGGTGACAGTCATCTTTGATAGTCAGCAATTCCTAAATTAAATTGCAGCTCAAGATGAGCAGGGGTTTGGTTTTGTTTATGATATGATCTCACTATTGCAACCCTGATTGTCTTGGAGTTACTCTGTAGACCAAGTGGGCCTCAAATTTGAGGTGGTAACTGCCTCAGCTTCCCAAGTACTTGGATTACAGGCATGTACTGCCATGTTTCAGCATGTGTTTTAAGACACAAAAAATTAAATTGCAGTTAAAAGTACATAGTCCTGGCTAGGTGGATTCTAGAACATTCAGGAATCAGAGAACAACTAAGTAATTTTATCTGGTTGGAGCCAGGAATAAGATGAGCAGGCTGTCATGAGTTCCTTGCACCTTCTCACCTATAGGTGAGAAAAGAGAAGGCCTGAAGTGCAATTGACGGGTGAGATTAGTAAGCCCGAGTTCATTCCAAGCAGCCCTGCTGGTAGTTGTTGAAACTTTAGAGTCACAGTTGGATCAGTCACAAGTGTTTTGTAGCAATGAGTAAAGAAATACCAGACATACACTTCTGATGTTACTCTCATGTTGGCAACTTTGTGTCCCACATCTTAAGAGATGTGGTGTAATGTCATGTCAAAGAAGCTCATGCATGCAGTTTAGAAGAGAAGAAACATGATTGCTGTGCCATTTGGAGCTTAGAATCCTTCCAGAGGGTGCTGCTGAACGAATGGCAGCATCTGCACCTCTCACCTCTAAAATTACACAATGCTTTTGGGGTACCCCTATGTTTGCTATCAAGTTGATGAAAATATTCTTTTCATAATCTAGCTAGAGCAGGAGAGAAGAGAGGCAGAAATGAGGGCAAAAAGGGAAGAGGAGGAGCGGAAGAGGCAAGAAGAACTCCGGAGGCAGCAGGAGGAAATCCTTCGGAGGCAGCAGGAGGAAGAAAGGAAAAGAAGGGAAGAAGAAGAGCTCGCTCGAAGGAAACAGGTATGTCTCTGGCAGCTCTGCACTAGGAAAAGCTCTTGGCTCCTTAGTGATGTGCTCCCTTCTATAGCAAGAGGAATGGGGAGAGAAGGCTGTAATAGCAGGATTACAAGACTCACCCAGCTTCAGAAAAAACTTGTTTTCTACCAGTACTCACGACAGGGTCTCAGTTTTTCATCATTTACTCATAACCTACTTAGATTTCAGACATTCTAGCCTTACCTGGTACAAACATGAAGTAATTTTGGTACAGAACATTGCTGTTTATTTTTTTGTAAAGTCAAGCGTGCTTTCAAAAAACCCGTGTGTTAGCCTACAGTATAAAATGTTAAGTGTGCCATCAGTGGCATCATGTTGTTACTGTTGTGAGGCCTCACCACCGTGAGTTGCAGGATTGCCTCACCTTCCCAAATTCTTAACCTATGAAACAGCGGCTCCCGTTTCTTTTCCCCTGGCCCCTGGTATCCACATTCTTCTTTCTGTCTCTGATTTTAACTACTCTGGCTACCTTGTGTAATAAAGCAGTATTTGTCTTTTGATGAGCTACTTAAATTTATTTGTGCCATTGTCATAGCATGTAGTCAGAATTTCTTCCTCAAGGGTAAATAGTCTTCGGATGTATGTAGACATATGTAGATATATGGACATTTGGAGGACTTCCAGGACACACACACACACACACACACACACACAAACACACGTATATGTATATATTGAGTATATAAATAATGTTGCTATAAAGATGAACCCACAGATAATTGGGCCATTACTTTCAACCCTACATATGGAGCAGCAGTATGTTTGCCACGTGATTCATCAATTCTATAATAAAGTTTATGTGCCTACTTTTATTTTTTTCCCCCGAGACAGGGTTTCTCTTTGTAGCCTTTGCTGTCCCAGACCTACTTTGTAGACCGGGCTGGCCTCAAACTCTACCTGCCGCTAGCTCACGAGTGCTGGGATTAAAGGCGTGCATCACCACACCTGACTCATGTGCCCACTTTCAAAGCCTAAGGGTTTGAATGTCTTTTTGTCTTTTCCAGCACTTGTTATTTTTGTTTGTTTGCTTTTGACAGTGATGTTTTTGCTAGGTAGAGTCTCAGTAGGGTTTTGATTTATATTTCCCAAGTGATAGTGATATTAAGCATCTTTTCACATGCCCAGTCATTCAGATATAGTTTGAAAAATATATTTATCTTTGACTAAGACCTTGACCCTCCAGTCCATTTTAATAACCCTTTTAGCTCTCTGTCAGTGATTAGTATTTCAAAACAGGGAGGAAAACCCCTCTATACATAGACCTGTGTAAGTTATCACTATACATCTTCAGGGGTTTGGTTTCATCACCTCTTACAAACATAAAACCCACTGTGTCTGATGCACTGTGTGTATACAAGCCATGGCAACCTCTTGAGCCCCCCTCCCCGTTTCCCCCAGCGGATACTTAGTAATCTGCATGGTGTAGCTGTCATGGGTAGCGGCTGTGTTTGTCCTGTTAGAGAACAGTGACCTAGTATAGATGCAATTTTTCTTAAATATTTTCAGTCTTCTGTTGAACTACTAGTAGATAACAAAAAGCTAATCAGGTGATTACTTAAGAAATAGATCACATGTACTTGTGTTTCATAACCTAACTTTTGACATTAATGAATTATGTCATCATTTGTACATATTACTGATATGTACAAATCTACATTGTCACAGTGGTTCTACAAAAATATGCTTTCTGAATTTATAGTTTAGCCAGTCCACTTTTGTTGGATATGAGACTTATTCCCAATGTTTACTGTTGCGTAGGACATCTGAATATCTTTGCAAAGCTTTTGTTTTTAACTAGTAAGCCTTACTAGTTTTTTACTGTTTCATTTAATTTGCTTGGTCTGTTTTTCTGTTAGAGTTTTTATAGCCTCCAATGGAAGACTCCACTCTGGTGGCCTAAAGCATAGCTTTTAGTCACATGTTGGTACTTGTTTGCTGTAAGACATGCTGTGAACAGAAAGATCCATAATGTGACAAAAGCAAATGTCTTAGAGTGTCTGGAGGCCTACACATTCACTGCTCCTCCCGAGCAACCAAGGTTTGAGTGCCAGCACCCACAAGATGGCTCACAGCCATCCATTACTCAGGTTCTGTGGCAGTGCTTGTCAACTTTCCTAATGCTACAACCCTTTAATACAGCTTTTCATGTGATGACTCTAGCCATCAAATTATTCCGTTGCTACTTCATAATTTAATTTTGCTACTATTATGAATCAAAATGTGGATAGCTGATATGCAACCCCCAAAGGGGTCATGACCCACAGGTTGAGAACCACTGCTCTAGAGGCTTCACTGCCTTGTTTTGCCCTCTGAGGTCACCAGGCACACATGTGGTACACAGGCAGATATATATGCAGAAAGAATACCCATACATATAAAAATAAATAAATCTTTAAAAAAAAAAAGGGCTATGTATTTGAGAAGGAGTGAGTCTTGGGGAGAGAGGGGGTGATATAAATACAGTACACATATATGACATTTTTTAAAGATTCAAAATGAAGCTGGGCAGTAGTGGCACTTGGGAGGCAGAGGCAGGCAGGTCTCTGAGTTCAAGGCCAGCCTGGTTTACACAGAGAAACCCTGTCTGGGGTGGGTGGATTGGAAAAGAAATATATTTAATTGTGCAGCACTCAGTGTTCTCTACATGATTCTGTGTTGTACTTACTAGTGGGACTTTGTCGTTCACTGAGTTTTGGTATCTATATAGACTTGGTCTTGCTATGCTTTATATTTTCAGTAGATTAAAAAAGATACCGACAGAGAAAGCAAAGCCTATATTTTAGTATTTTGTCTATGGTCAGTAGTAAACTTGTGCCTGGATCTAAGCCTAGATAGACTTCTTACTGAATTGCAGTGTGCAAGTATTTTAAGTAGTTGGTTTTTGTTTGGTTTGTTTCTTCTAAAGATAGGATCTCACCATGTAGATCAGGCTGGCCTTGGAACTACAGAGAGCCTCTTGCCCCTGTGTCTGAGTGCTGGGGTTTAAGGCCTTCACCACTAGGCCCAGATTTTTTTTTAGTCAAGTCAGTCTGTCTATCTGTCTACTTATTTCACTCAAGATAGCGTTTCTCTGTGTAGTCTTAACTGTCTCTGAACTTGCTCTATAGATTAAACTCAGATATTCCCCTGCCTCCACCTCCTGAGAGCTGGAATTAAAGGCATGCACCACCACACCTTGCTTGTTTTTAATCATAATCCACCCACCTTCTCAATTTATGTGTTACTTTTGACTTCAGATCCTGTTCTGTACTTACAGAGATAGCTCATCATTTATTCCCCTTCAAATGTTGGTAAGCCAGAGTTGCACACACTTCACCCAACCTGCCATTTTCTTTAGGAGGAGGCTCTGCGACGCCAGCGGGAGCAAGAGATTGCATTAAGGCGGCAGCGAGAAGAGGAGGAAAGACAGCAGCAGGAAGAAGCTCTTAGAAGATTGGAGGAGCGGAGGAGAGAAGAAGAAGAAAGGCGGAAGCAGGAAGAACTATTACGCAAGCAGGTGGCCAGATATTTCCTGTGCTTTGTTTTCTGAAGCTAGGGGTCTGTAACTAGGTCAGAAGGCAAGCTCCTCTGAAGCCGTCCCAAGTTGCTGACAATTACTAAAAGAAACTGAGTGTCTCTGAGGCTGTCACCTCTGCCTGTATTTTTTATCTCTTCAAATGAAAATGTGTTTTCTGAGGGGAAAAGAAATATATCCTTCTGATTTTCTTCATCTCATCCCACAAAAGGTGTGGGATGTTTGCCAATTTTTAGATGGTGTTTCACTATGTAGCCCTGTGTAGCCTGGAACTCACTATGTGAATTAGATTATCCCCAGTCTCACAAAGGTATGTACCACCATTGAAAAAAAAAAGCACAATAGCATGGATTTCTGGGTTTTGTATTGTCTTTGGTTTTTCTTTTTGGTTTACCCAGACAGGGTTTCTCTGTGTAGCCTTGGCTGTCCTAAAACTCACTTTGTAGACCAGGCTGGCCTGGAACTCACAGAGATCCTCCTGCCTATGCTTCCCAAGTGCTGGGATTAAAGGTGTGTGCCACTATGCCTGGTTGCAGTAGTATCTCCTTAAAATTTTATAATTTTTCTTGAATTCGTACATGAGTATACCATATTTACATTATTTCCACCACTGCCTCTCCCCTCTCCAACATCTCCCTTGACTCTCTCCAACCCTCTTGAATTCATGACCTCTTGTCATACACACACAGGCAAGACCTACTGAGTCCACCTAGAGTTTATTAAGGGCTGACCACTTAGGATTGGGGGTCGTATCAGGGGTCTTGTCCTTGGAGAAAGCTGATTCTCCCTTCTTTGGGAGCTCTTCATATAGAGGTGAGAACTTGTAAAGTTTTTCTCTTTTTATGTTGGTATATTGACTGATGTGTAGTCTTTTCAAGTTTCATGCAGTCAACAGTACTCTTGAGTGTTGATGGGGATAGCATCTGTGCCATGTCTCTAAGACATTTTCTCATAGCAGATGTCCTGGGACTTTGGCTATTATGATCTTATATGATGTTCCCTGAGTCTTAGGGGCAGGAGTTGTATACTAGATGTCCCTCTGGGAACTAGGCATATCTGCATTTTAAACAGTTGTGGATCTCTGTAGTAGTCTCCATCTGATGCAAAAAGAAATTGCTTTGATAAGGGGTCAGAGCTGTACTTACATGTATTTAAGAATACAATTGCAAGTTATAATGGTTTAGGAAAATGGCAGTACTAGGTTTTCCACTAGGGTCTGTGGCCATTCTAGCGACAGGCTTTTTTTTTTTTTTAACTAGGCTATGGTACCAAACATGAATTCTCTCCTATTGAGCATTAAGTCCATTTAGACATCTGTTGGTTACTTCCAAGATGTTAAGTGCCACTATTGCACCATTGAAAATATCTTCCCCAGCTTGCCATTGTTGTGATTTGTAGGTTTTACAGCTGGATAGGACTATTGATTACTTTTCTCACCTGGCAGCCTGCATGACACCTTCTGGTACTGTGAGAGCTAGTCATCAGGGAAGAGGCCTCCAGGTTAGTACCACCTTGATGTCTCCATTTCTATGGTCAGAGTGTCATGTCTTTAGCAATAGGTTCTCACCTTTAAGTTGTAGGAGGCAGCCAAGGATAATGGTAATAGCCTATATTGCTTTGGGACAGGGGTCAGATCTCCTGTAGTCCCCTAACCAACAATTTGAAGGGACGTGTTCCTTGCCTGACACTTGGATTTTTGTTAGTCTGTGGCTCCTGGTCAGTGGGAGCAATATCTCTCTGTGTTGGATAATTCCACTGTCTGTCGTGTGTCCCAACCAAGGGGAGGTGGTCAAATATGGAGCACTAGAGTTCATGTCAGAGTTAGTTCCCGCTCTTATGTGGAGAATGTCCTGTCCATTGGCTAGATCAGATTAGGGGTTTGATGTTTTGTCCTTGTATTGTCCTTGGTTAGTGCAATAGTTTGAGCAGACATCCTGGGCCCCAATCCTGTCACGATGTTCTTCTTGTACGTTTCTAGGACTCTCTGGATCCTTCTATTTCCCCATTCTCCTATATTTCTTACGTAGAGTCCCAGTAGGATGTCCTCACACCTATCCCAATCTCCTGGTAAGTGAAGACTTTAATGAGACATGCCTTTTCGGCTAGTGCCCAATTATAAGTGAGTATATACCATGTGAGTCTTTCTGCTTCTGGGTTAATTCACTCAGTATGATCATTTCTAGTTCCATCCATTTGTCCACAAATTTTGGGATTTCTTTGTTTTTTAATAGCTGAGTAATATTCCATAGTGTAAATGTACCACAGTTTCTTTATCCATTCTTCAACTGAGGGACATTTAGGCTGTTTCCAGGTTCTGGCTATTAGGAATAAGGCTCCTATGAACATGGTTGAGTGTATGTCCTTGTTGTGTGATAGAGCACCTTCTGGGTATATTCCAAGGTGTGGTATAGCTGGGTCTTGAGGTAGCCATATTCCCAGTTTTCTGAGAAAGCGCCAGATAGATTTCCAAAGTGGATGTACAAATTTGCATTCCCACCAGCAATGATGGAGTGTTCCTCTTTTTCCACATCCTCGCCAGCATGTGGTGTCACTTGAATTTTTGAACTTAGCCATTCTGATGGGTGTAAGATAGACTCTCAGAGTCGTTTTGATATGCATTTCCCTGATGACTGAAGACGTTGAGCATTTTAAGTGTTTCTCAGCCATTCAATATTCCTCTGTTGAGAATTCTCTGTTTAGTTCTGAGCCCCATTTCTTAATTGGGTTATTTGGTTTGATGGTGTTTAATTTCTTGAGTTCTTTATATATTTTGGATATTAGACATTTGTCAGATGTAGGGTTGGTGAAGATATTTTCCCAGTCTATAGGCTGTTGCTTTGTTCTTTTGACAGTGTCTTCTGCCTTACAGAAGCTTCTCTGTTTCATGAGGTCCCATTTATTAATTGTTGACCTTAAGGCCTGGGCTGTTGGTGTTTTGTTCAGGAAGTTGTCTCCTGTGCCAGTGTGTTCCAGGCTCTTCCCCACTTTTTCTTCTAACTGATTTAGTGCCTCTGGTTTTATGTTGAGGTCTTTAATCCACTTGGACTTGAGTTTTGTGCATAGTGACAAATATGGGTCTAATTGCATTTTTCTACATGTAGACATCCAGTTGGACCATAACATTTGTTGAAGATGCTATCCTTTTTTCATTGAATAGATTTGGCTTCTTTGTCAAAAATCAAGTGACCAAATTATGTGGATTAATTTCTGGGTCTTCGATTTGATTTCCATTGAGCAACCAGCCTATTGTGTGCCAGTACCATGCTGTTTTAATTACTGTTGCTCTGTAGTACAGCTTGAGATCAGGTACAGAGATTCCTCCGGAGGATCTTTTATTGTATAGGATTGTTTTTAGCTATCCTGGGTTTTTTGTTTTTCTATATGAAATTGAGAATTGATCTTTCAATGTCTTTAAAAAATTGTGTAGGTATTTTGATAGAGATTGCATTGAATCTGTAAATTGCTTTTGGTAAGATGGCCATTTTTACTATGTTAATTCTCCCAATCCAGGAACAAGGGAGATCCTTCCATCTTCTGATGTCATCTTCAATCTCTTTCTTCAGAGATTTGAAGTTTTTTCAAACAAGTCCTTCACTTGCTTGGTTAGAGTTACTTCTAGATATTTTATATTGCTTGTGGTTATCATGAAGGATGTAGTTTCCTAATTTCTTCCTCTGCATGATTGTCATTTGTATATAGGAAGGCTACTGACTTTTTTTGAGTTAATTTTGTGTCCAGCCAATTGCTGAAGGTGTTTATCAGCTGTAGGAGTTCTCTGGTGGAATTTTGGGGGTCATTTATGAACATTATCATATCATCTGCAAATAGGGATAATTTGACTTCCTCCTTTCCCATTTGTACCCCTTTGGTCTCCTTTTGTTGTTTTATTGCTCTGGCTAGAACTTCAAGAACTATATTGAAGAGATATGGAGAAAGTGGGCAGCCTTGCCTTTAGAGAACTTTCCTTGAGTATCTCTCCATTTAATTTGGTATTGGCTATTGGCTTGCTGTATATAGCCTTTATTATATTTAAGTATGTGCCTTGTGTCTCTGATCTCTCCAAAACTTTAAACATGAATGGGTGTTGGATTTTGTAAAAAAAATTTTTTTTTTGCATCTAAAGAGATGATCATGTGTTTTTTTTTTCTTTTCAGTTTGTTTGTATGCCATTCTAACTAATCATACTACATTTAGCTGTCATGCTTTCCTATTTCCTTCTTGTCTGTGACAGTTTCTCATATTTAATTTTTTGAAATATGTTTTGAATTGAAAGAAAATTATGTCACTTTTTCTCCTCCTTTTCTCCCTTCAGCTTCTTCTAGGTACCTTCCTTTGAACCCCTCCATGTCCTCTACTCTCATATATGTATGTATGAATGATACAGCTTGTTCATCTAGTTTTGTTGTTTGTGTATATGTAGTTTCAGGGCTGACCACTCTGCGTTAGACAACCGGTAGGGTCCTCCTTCCTGGGAGAGGCTAGTTCTTCTCCCAGCTGTCATTAGTTGCCTGCAGTTCTTTGTCTTGGGTTGGGACCCCTTGAAATGTTCCCCCTTCCATGTTAACATGTCCTTTGATACTGTCATCATTCCTGTCTCTCTTATGTAGCTATTTCTAGCACAGATGGCTTCACAGCAGACTTTCTGGTGTTCTGGTTCTTACAGGCTTGCAGCCCCATCTTCTTTGACGTTCCCTGAGCCATAGATGCAATGTATACAGGTGTGTCTACTGGACCTGGGCTTCGCATGGTCTGTGGAGCTTTGCATTGTGTCTAGGTGTGGGTTTTTGTGATAGTCTCCATTTGCTGTAAAGAGAGATTTCTTTACTGAGGAATAGTTGTTGCACTTGCAAGTTTAAGGATAAGATTTAAGTTTTGTAGTAAGGAATTATGCTGGTCTAGCAAAGTGGTGCTAGTAGATTATTAAGGTCCATAACCTCACTAGCTCCTAGGTTTCTAATACCGGGCATGATTTTCCCTCTGTTGAGTGGGCATTACATCCATTTAGAGAGCTGTTGGTTACCACCAACTTATGGGTGTCATTCATTGCACCATTTTGTATGTCTTAACCACACTGGTAATTGTTGTATAATAGAACTTTGAGTATTGAACCTAGCTCAGTCTTGCTGTAAGTATGTGTGCTACTACTGAACAACCACATCCTCCATCCTTTTGTTTTTGATGCCCATGGCAATTTTAAGAAATATTTTTCAGCTTTCTAGGATATCATCCTTTATTGAATTTGCTTAAAGTTTTCTCTGAACAGATTAAGGTTTTAAAGTGTTGGGCAGAAAGATCACAGAGACAGTGTTTTGTTGTTTTTGCTTTCTTCAGTCTTAGAGCTTGAACCTAGGACCTTGAGAATGCTAAGAAAATCCTCTACCACTGAGCTACAACCCCAGACCCAAAGAGGTATTTTCATCACATTGTAAATAACAAGGGTAATATATTAGCATGGCTTATAACTGCTAAACCTTAATCACTCAGCTGAAACAGTGCTGGTTCTAAATGAAAATTCTTCTAGAAGCCAAAATGTCTTAGAAAAACAGCTTGTATGTTAGTCGTGCTTGGTGCTGGTTATCTTGCTCATTTTCTATGGGGTGTAAACCTCCCCCCCCCACCCCCACCACCACCCTTTTCTTTTCAGAGGCCAAAGTGTGAGGTTTTGAAGCAGGGTGTCTTGTCACTGTATAGCTTAGTCTAGCTTAGAACTTGAAACCTGTCTGACTCAGCCTCCTAAGAGCTGGGATCACAGTTGTGCAAACTCATACCCAGCAGGTGTTAGGAGAAGACTTTAGAAAGGTCTGATCTTCAACAAGCTCACCGGATCTGTAGGTAATGAAGTAAAATGCCAGTGTTATACTTTAAAGTACATACACTGAAATATCTACCATGAAGTGGCTCAAGCATGCCAAGGAGAGCTGGCTGTAAGTCCGCTGGACATTGAGCTCTAGTCGGTGACACTGTCAGGGCTTAGGGCATTTATGCTCTTCTATACGAACTCTTTTGTGGGCTGACTTCTGCTTCTATACTTGACCTCAGGTTGGGACTTTTGCTTTGGGACACTCTTATCCAGGCTCTGTCCAATAAAGGAATGACTTTTCTCTCTATTGTTTTTTGTTCAGAAAGGATATCTTTCATAGAATTCACCAAGCAATGTCACCTTGGCCTAAATCATGACTGTCCTTGTAATATTTGGAAGCTTTAAATCAAAATGTAGCATTTTAAGTCCCTGAGGTGGGGTGGCTGAAAGGAATGGTTGCTAGCTAGGTTTTTTGTTTTTGTTTTTTTAAGATCTATCTATCTATCATCTATCTATCTATCTATCTATCTATCTATCTATCTATCTATCTATC
>OU015743.1:21795587-21810118 GCA_907169655.1 Acomys percivali | reverse complement strand
ATCTATCTATCTATCTATCTATCTATCTATCTATCTATCTATCTATCTATCTATCATGTATACTGTGTTTTGCCTGCATGTACACCTGCATACCAGAAGAGTACACCAGACCTTGTAATAGACGGTGGTGAGCCACCATGTGAAGCTACCATGTGATTTCTGGAAATTGAACTCAGGACCTTTGGAAGAACAGCCAGTGCTCTTAACCTCTGAGCCATCTCTCCAGTTAGGTTGAAACAGGATTTATTTGTAGTGGACTTAGGCTCAGAGGCACAGTAGTCTGCATGAGGGATCTTTAAAAGAAGAAAAAGTAGAGAGGAAATCTGCCACTCAGAGGCCCACAAACAATCCCAGCTTAGGAGAAGGAGCTATCTGGACAAGATAGAGCATTGCAGGCATAGCAAACCAACTCTGCAAAGGTGAGGGCACTCTGAACACTGAGACAAGTGAACCAGAGGACATAGTAAGCTTGTTTTGAGGGAAGCAGGCTGAAAGAAAATGAATCCAGGGCAGGATGTAGTAGTACATGCCTTTAATCCCAGCACTTGGGAGGCAGAGGCAGGCAGATCTCTGAGTTCTAGGACAGCTTGGTCTACAGAGAGAGTTCCAGGACAGCCAGGGCTGTTACACAGAGAAACCCTGTCTCAAAAAAAAAAAAAAAAAAAAAAGGAAAGAAAGGAAGAAAGGGGGGGGGAGAAAGAGAATGCAGGTGAGGGGAAAGTAATAGAAGCTTAAGAATTAGTTAAGTAAGGAGAGAGTTTTGTTTAGTTTTTTTTTTTTTTTTTAAGACCTTATGACGACCGTGGTTCATAAAGACAGGGTAAACAGTTGAATTTGATGATTTTGAGGAGTCACTGGTTCCAGGCCTGGTTGAGGCTCTTTCCAGGCCTTGGCAGCTTCAGCACAAAGTACCCTGGGTAGCTTGCTCAGCCTATAGAATTGAAATGGCATTTCCAGGAGACTTTGTTGCAGCATGTGGTAAGCTACTTTTGAGATCAGAGCTTTAACCAAAGACCTTTCAAGGGACTGGTTTTTTTGGTTTTTTGTTTTTTTCTGAGACAGGGTTTCTCTGTGTAGCCTTGGCTGTCCTGGACTAACTCTGTAGACCAGACTGACCTCAAACTCACAGAGATCTGCCTGCCTCTGCCTCCTGAGTGCTGGGATTGTAGATGTGGGCCACTGAGCCTGGCTTAAGTGACAGATCTATGGTTTGTTAAAGTTGCATCCTGGAGCACACCAGGCCTTTGTGAGCCCCATAAAACCTGCTTCTTCATATTGTCACACTAAACAGGGTTTTTGCTTTATCATTTCTATATGCCATCATGATTGACACCTTTAAAAGCAATATAAATTATCCCTTCTAAAATTAATACAACATTTTTTCCCCTCTTTATTTTTTCCTCCTGCAAAGGAAGAGGAGGCTGCCAAATGGGCCAGGGAAGAAGAAGAAGCTCAGCGTCGACTGGAAGAGAACCGACTGCGGATGGAAGAAGAGGCAGCCAGACTTCGGCACGAGGAAGAGGAACGAAAACGGAAGGAGCTGGAGCTGCAGCGGCAGAAAGAGCTGTTGCGCCAGAGGCAGCAGCAGCAAGAGGCCCTCCGAAGGCTGCAGCAGCAGCAGCAGCAACAGCAGCTTGCACAGATGAAGGTATAATCCTAGACAAAAAAGGAACCACTTGGCTTAAGTATTATGTTGGCTATTTGGTTCACTGACAAATTAGAATGTGATGTGTATATGTTGTTAAGTGTTTAAATGAAAGGCATAAGGATGAGACAAGCAGGTACAGGCACAAACAAGTCAGTCTGCGTGGTTCTCCTAAGTGGGCTTCCATGGCAGCTGAAGTTCCTCTTCTTTATCATGTCAGCACTGCTGACAGAAAGATGAAAAAGAAAAGAGTGCTCAGCAACCTGGGAGGGCAGCAGGCACGACAACATCCTGCTTTTCAAGTAGGAACCACAACTCAGGGCTCAAATGCAGTTGCCTTTGGGGACTTCTTAAAAATTGGGTAAAGACAGGCCAAGGAAGCTGGCATAAACCTTTAATCCCAGGACTCAGGTGACAGGCAGGCAGATCTCTTTGAGTTAGAGGTCAGTAGAAGTGGAAGATTCAAAACCCTATTTGAAGTTGAAAATGAGTACTGAGAGTCTGCTTGCTAGAACGAGTGTGGTAGTGAGGTTGAGTAGGAAGGGCCAATTGGAAAGAACTGCCTTGATGCAGTTGGCGATGTAGTTGGCAACCCATTTGTTGACTGCCCAGATCTGAAGGGCATGGCTTGAAGCTGGGGTATGGTAGCATGGGATGTAGACTGCTCAGGTTAAGAGTAGCTTAGCAGATCTGGTCTGCAAACTTCGTGTGGCCTGAAATTAGGTTCCGTCTCCCTTGTCTTTAAGAAACTCATAGACTAAAGATGTGACGAGGGTCTTGGAACCCAGTGTGATAAGCATAGAAGAAATGGCGTTAATAAGACAGTAGTTCTCAGAGTTATATCACCTGGAAATGCAAATTTTAAATGGATCCTAGCAAGCTTGTGTTCAAAAAGATTCTTCAAGGGACTCTGATATCAGTAAAATATGAGGGGCACCATGCATCCAGGCTACTTCCTGAGATAAGGCAACTTCTAAACAGTCTTTTTAGGGGAATGAAAGAACTTTCAAGTTGAATGGTTTGTTTAGGGCATGAAGTTTACGAGAAGCATCACAGTGAGCAAGGTTTGAAGGTTAGAAACACTCGAGAATCTCTAGGGGAATTCTTGAAAGCAAATTAGTAAAGCTGGAGAGATGGCTCAGTGGTCAAGAGTGCTTGCTAGCTACTTTTCCAGAGGATCTGAGTTCTATTCCCATTGACCACATTAGGTCCCAGACACATATAATGCCAGCCCTAGGGGATCTGATGCCTTCGTCTGGCCTCTGTTAGCACCTGTACATATGCACACAACTTACACATTCACACACTCATGTCTAATTTTAAAATACCCCTTTAAAAGTAATTTTAAAAGCTTGTCTAGGATTTGAGGAATGAGTTCAGTGTGGTCAGGGTTCCTAATATCATGGACTGTATACACTCTAGTAAAGGATTAGAACTTAAAGTGTGCAGAACACTGGGAATAATAACACTCAGGTTTGCAGGAGAGCTGACTGGAAGACGAACTTGAAGGAAACAAAACTGTAGGTTAGCAGACTAGCAGTCAGACAAGTGACAGAAATCTTAATTGAAGCCTCTGTTAATTTGGAAGGTTTGAAAGAAGGAGTTGGCAATACAGACCTCTTATTGAGTACTTTTCTTAGGTACCACACCAACAGTTTTCCATGTGTTATATCACTTGTCCTCAGAGAGTTTTCTTAGAAAGCGTAGATGTTGTTGACCTGTATTTTATTGAAAAGGAAAAATTAAAGCTGAGTTTCTTGAGCCAGCCAAGAGTTGATAGCACAGCCATGTAAAGTATGTCCAAGGACCTTTAAAATGGTTTGAAATTATAATTAATTTTAAAAAAGCATTCACTTATTGTGTGTGCTATTCACACATGTGCCTGTGGCATTCAGAGAAAAACTTGCAGGAGCTGGACCTCACCCTCCCATGTGTTTCTTGATTACTGAGCCCAAGTCCTGAGGCTTGTGGGAGCCATCTTGCTGGCCTCAGAAGATTCTTTTTAAGGGGCCATAACACAGGCTGTGCTAACTGAAGCAAGTGGAGACAAATCTCTGCATAGTTCTTATCTTGTATACGTGGATTTTCTTTATCCAATAAAGATTTGACATAATTTACAAATAAGCATTCTAAGTGAAGATAAAGATGCCTCCCATCCCCTTTGTCTGTTAGCTTCTCTAGACCCTTCCCTTCCCTCACATTGACCCAGAATGGCTGAGGGCTGAGCTTGTTGAACAGTTGAGGAATTCCTATTGCTAACGTTCTTGCTTCCGCCTACCACTGTCACTGCTGCCCTCAGTTGTCTTCTATATATAGGTACGTTTTCCTGGGGAACTGCTGAGTGTTTATGTGTTTTGATCCATGCTCATACATACTAAAGTTAAAAATTGGGTTACCGTTGGGGTCTTTGTTGTTATTTTTTGTTTGAGTTTTTAGATGCTTCTAAATTCAAGTTTATCATTTTATTGGCCAAAGAAGAGCAAAGAAGTCTCTTTTGAAAACCAGGCTTTGAAAATTCAGGTTTTCAGCCAGATGTGGCGCACACCTATAATCCCAGCACTCAGGAGGCAGAGGCAGGTGGTTCTCTGTGAGTTTGAGGCCAGCCTGGTCTACAAAGAGAGTCCAGGACAGCCAGGGCTGTTAAACAGAGAAACCCTGTCTCAAAAAGAAATAAATTCTCAGGACCACATGTTTATGTTTTGTTTTGCTCATTAATTTAAAGGATGGATAAAGTAAGATTGTTGATGTTTAAAACCAGCTTAATTTTTATGACACTATAGCCTTGTTGTTAGCCGCAACTCTCCTTCATGAGAGACTGGATAGAAACTGCCTACCATGGCTTTCTGTTCAGAAATCCTGGGCTTTAACCCACTTATAGATCTTTATGTCATGGCCTTTGTGGCCATTATAGATTCAAAATCTTAAACTAATTGAAACACTGTTACTCCTTTTGATTTTGACTCTATTGCTAGATGCTAGATGTCATAGACTTTCACCCAAATGGGAGAACAAGCATTAATATGTGTCTCTCTCCCTTCCTCCCCCCCTCCCTCCCTCTCTCTCTCTCCTCTCTCTCTCCCCCCCTCTCCCTCTCTCCCCCGCCTCTCTCTCTCTCTCTCTCTCTCTCTCTCTCTCTCTCTGTGTGTGTGTGTGTGTGTGTGTGTGTGTGTGTGTGTAGGTGTGTGTAGTTATTTGAAAATAAATATAGGTTGGGAGAAATGAGTGAAAGAAGCAAGGCAGCTGAGAGATAGTGTGGGAAAGAAATTTGAAATGAGCACTGTAACGCTGAGGAAGAATAGAGGCTCCAACCATAGTGGTGGTGTTCTTTCCTGTTTCCTGAAATTCACCTGCTTTGTCATGTGTTTGTTGTTTTTAGCTTCCCTCTTCATCAACATGGGGCCAGCAGTCTAATACAACAGCATGTCAGTCCCAGGCCACATTGTCATTGGCTGAAATCCAGAAGCTGGAAGAAGAACGAGAACGGCAGCTTCGAGAAGAGGTAAACAATAAAAGCAGCCTGGTTTAGCATTCCGGGCAGCTTAGTGTATACTCTGGGCTAATGGCCCTTGATGGCTACCATCAGAATTGCTGTGTGCCTGGATTTGACCCAGTGTCACTAAACCCTGTAATCTGTGGTTTAGGCCCTTTGGCATATAAGAAGAGTTAAAGAGGAATAACATTAAGATTGGGTAACACACTGGTTTCCTGGAACTTTCTACTGTAGCTTTTCAGCTTGTTTTTAATTCATAAATAAAAGTAGATATCCTTACACCAATGTACAGACAGCATTAATGAACTCAGTGGGTTGTTAGAAGAAAAGAAAGGCTGGGCCCATGGTGGAACACACCTTTAATCCCAATACTTGGGATGCAAAGACATTCGAATCTCTGTGAGTTTGAGCCCAGCCTGGTCTACAAAGTAAGTCCAGGATAGCCAAGGCTGCAGAGAAACCGTCTTGAAAAACAAACAAACAAAGAGGATATGAGGTTGGGAGGGGAGTTGGAGTGGATAGTGGAGGTAGACATTACCAAAATACATTATATGCATGTATGACATTCTCAAAGAATAATAAAATTATTTTTTAAAAAATACACATATTGATCTGTGGGTTAAGTTTTGCTGCACCTGTCTTACTCAAGTTAAACCACTCTTGACAAAAACAACTTAAGGGAGAAAGGGAAGGTCAAGGCAGCAGGACCTTGAAGCAGCTGATCATATTGCATCCACAGTGAGGAAACAGGGATGAATGCATGCTAAGGCTCAGTTCCTTTAGTCCTTTTGTACAGCCAGGATCCCAGGGCAGGGAATGGTGCTGCCCACAGTGAGCACATGTTCTCATTTGAGCCAGTGTAATCAAGACAATTTCCCACAGCCCAGACATTTATTGTCCCGATGGTTATAAATCATGCCAAGTAGACAGTTAAACACCAACTGTCATGACACATCCATTTGTGAATTTGTTTTGAATGTAGGATACATCTTTCTTTAAAGGGTATTAGGTTCTCTGACTAGCCCAGAAAAACTTGTTATATAACAAAAATAATATCTCTGCTTTTAACTCTATATCCTGAAGTTCATTATAGGATGGGAAGGCTACAAAAGAGTGGGAAAGCTGGAGAGGAGGGTCTGCTGTTAGATGTTGATTAAGTCAACACATATTTACTCTTCATAGACTGGAAGTGCAGCCAAGTACAACGCTGATAAAATGCTCTGCTTTTGTGAACCTGCCCTCTAGCTGAGAAGAGATGGGCCACAAAAATTAGACTATCTGTTGCTAATTTAGAGGATGAGAAATGTCAGAGAAAGAATTGCTTGCAGGATGAAGAGGGTGTGTGAGTTGTGGGTGGCAGTAGGAGTGGAATGAGAGATTCTCCATGCTTAAGTAGTGTGCCTGCAAAGGCCTCAGCCAGATGAGGGCTGTAGCCATCCTGAAGAACTTGCTGCTTTATGTAGCTAGCAGGTAAGGTAGAGCAGGCAGTTTGTTGGAGAATGCAAGCTGTCATGTGTGGATCTGGATTGTACCATTCACTGAACTAGATAGCTGCAGATACATGAGAGGGAGGGGGGGAGGAGAGAGAGAAAAGGGGGGGGGAGAGAGAAAGTGTGTGTTTTATATAGTGTATACTCTATAATTATATATTTGGAGTGCACACACAACACACACTAAATAGTGGAAATTATTCAATAGATTAAAGTGTTTCTCTACCTTAAAATTGCCTTCTTATTTTAATGTAAAAACAAAAGAAAGGTTTAAACTTTACTTCTGGAATTACCTTCCTCTGAAAGGTTATCAGCAAATAGGTGTCTCAGAGCAGAGCGCTGCTGTTTTCAAGGCTAGAAAATGTGATGATTTTAGTCTCTGTTCAGTGAAAAGTTACTGTGAACAAGAATCAGGGTCCTTCAAGGCCCACATGTGTGCTAAGTAGTTACTCTGCTGCTGAGCTACGTCCCAGCCCTGCTCCCCAAAACTTCATAACTGTAGTTTTGCTGCTGTTATGAATCATAATGTAAATATATGATATGCAACCTCTGTAAAAGAGTTGTTTGACACTCCTTTCCCAAAGGGGTTGGCTTTTTAAAAAGCCAACTCAGCTAGAGAAATGGCTGGCTGCTGTTGCAGAGTACCCAGGTTTGATTTCTAGCACCCACATGGAGGTTTCGGTCCTGCAACTTCGGGCCTCTTGTGCCCTTCAAGTCTCTGTTGGTGCTGTACATGCATGGTACACATAACAAAATATTCATACACATTAATTAATTAATTTTTAAAGGCAATTCCTATTTTCTCATTTGTTTTTATTGAATTTTATATATTTATTTTGGTCCTTTGTTTTATCTAAGAAACATGTACTAAATGCTTAGTAATTCTGGGCTATTTGTTAAGGGATCAAAATCTTACCAAAGGTTCTTCTGTACATGCTGTGCTAGTGGTTTGTCTCTGGGCTATTTGTTAGGGGCATCCCTCTGCACTAGCCACTTTACTATAGAATAGTCTGTTGATCTGTGTTGGCCTTTCCAAATGGCAAGCTTGTTTTCTGCTGGGTGTAGGGTGTAAGCAGTGAGGGGAGAGACAGTTGCTCAACTAAACAGGGTAAAGGAGATAGTTTCAGGGTCTTACTTCTTCTAATTGTAGCCAGCCTTCTTGAGATACCATGTAAACATCTCAAGTTCCTGAGCTTTCTGTCTAAGCATGCCCTTTAACAGGTTCCTTCATTTATGCTTCAGTTTATTAGGTGTGCTACACTGGTTATTAATAATCGGCTTTCTAACTTTATGCTTTCTATCTAGATAATTATTTTTGTATGTACACATATGGGTGGAAAGATCAAGGGACAACATCAAGATGCTTTGTCTGCTTTTTTGGTTTTTAGTTTGTCTTTAGAGGTGGTATCTCACCGCCCTTTACCAAGTAGGCTGGCTGGTTAGCCGGTGAAACCCAGGGACCTGCCTGCCTGTACCTCTGCAGTGCTGAGGCACAGACATATGATCTCTTACTTGGTTTTCTCACGTGGGCTTCAGGGACTGAGCTCAGGTCTCCAAGTACTTCACTGGCTTAGCTATCTTCCCTAGCCCTACTTTCCATGTTTAAAACTCTTTCCTGCCTTTGTTGTCCTTTACTGATTTATGCTTTTAAAGAAGTGCAGTAGCTGAGTATACGTGCACACCTGCAATCTCAGCTCCTGGGAAGCTGTGGCAGGGGGGAGCTTCAGGTCCAGATTAGCTGGGCTCTACAGAGTAAAAACCCCTTCTCAAGCCCCACACATGCACATACACAAAAAGGATATATTTCATTTTGGTTGAACTTTGGGAAGTAAACATTTATTTCATTTCTGTGCTTAACCAAAGAGACTTCTTCATTTGTAAGAAGTAGTTCTGTATTTAGTCTTTTTGTTTTCCTCTCAGCACCACTTGCCATTCCATCTTAATTTAGTCAAAAGACATGAACTACGTTTGGGTTTGTTTAGCTGTTGTGTATTAGTTTTCTGTAGTGTCCTGATGCTTATAACTAGTGTAAAAACGTACCCTGAAAGTAGCTGTCCTTGTCCAACAGCAAAGGCGTCAGCAGAGGGAATTGATGAAAGCTCTCCAGCAGCAGCAACAGCAGCAGCAGCAACAGAAACTCTCAGGTTGGGGGAATGTCAGCAAACCTGCAGGAACCACCAAGTCTTTACTGGAGATCCAACAGGAAGAGGCCAGGCAAATGCAGAAGCAGCAGCAGCAACAGCAGCAGCAGCAGCAACAACAACAGCAGCAGCACCAGCAAACAAACAGGGCCCGGAACAGCACAGTGAGTTCCTTTTCCTGAGTGCACACTTCTGGACTGCTTATGGTTATCTTTTCAGATTCCTCCAAACTATCTTTTTAATATTGTTAACCAAAGTCTTTTTTTTTTTTTTTTCTTTCTTTCTTTTTAACAGCATTCCAACCTGCACACCAGCATTGGGAATTCTGTATGGGGCTCTATAAACACAGGTCCTCCAAACCAGTGGGCGTCTGATCTAGTCAGTAGTATCTGGAGTAATGCAGACACTAAGAACTCCAACATGGGGTTTTGGGATGATGCAGTGAAAGAGGTGGGACCTAGAAATTCAACAAATAAAAATAAAAACGCCAGTCTCAGGTAGGGCTCGTAATGATTATACCTGTGTACCTTGATGGGTGGGAGGTGAGGGTTGTAGAAGGGATACAGATTTTACTTACATTTCATCTGTGTCCAGGAACATAACTCTTAATTTTGGTAACTGCTCCCTATCCCACTTGATTGCCCTTGGCCTTGTTGTACTGCTGAGCACTCAATCCCTTGCCTACTACATGGTGACTGCCTGGCAATGAGAAGAATAGAGTATTTTTTTGTAGTTAACATTTCTCCAGTGTTTTTTGTAGGTTAACTTAGGGTTTGTTGTTGTTATTTTCTAATTTGTATTTTTAAATTGTAATTATACTAGAATGGGCACTCCAAATACTTCTGTGATGGCATTAAACTAACTGTATGACAAATTAGTTGTTTCATCTTCATCTTTCTTTCCTCAGTAGTCAGTGTTGGTGAATGAGCATGGCTTTGTTGTTACGTTCATGAACTCAGATCCCAACACTGCCACTTATTAGCTGTGTGACCTTGGGCAAGAGAGAACCTCTTTTGGGCCTCAGTTCCCTCATCAGTAAAATGAAGATAATAATTTTATGATTATAGTTGTAAGGAGTAAACAAATACACATGAAATAGTAAAATGCCTGGCATATAGTAAGTACTTAATAAATGGTATTGTCAGATTCTTTTGATTGAAGACTTAAACTTATTAGTTTATTGAGCTTCTTTGCCAGGCACTGTTAGGCTCCAGGCCTTTGCTCAAGTGTCTTTATTCCTTATTATAATCCTAACAAGTGTTGGCACCATTTTGCATATGAGGAAACTGAGGCTTAGTAAATTAAACAGCTTACCTAAGAACATGTAGGAAGGACTTCATTATATTCTCAAAATAGAAGCCCTGTAAACTAGGATATTAGTTGAGGCTAGTTTTTAAGGATGTGTCCAATCAAAAAATTTTTAATTTTTTTCATGTATAGAACTAAGAATTGGCTTACTGGACAGCTGTCGAGTGTTTCCTAGACAGTATTTATGGTATTGTAGTATATCACATAGTAACAGTTTCTGGGAATATAATATCGCCCTATTGTTTTGCTTTAGTAAATCTGTAGGTGTGTCTAACCGGCAGAATAAGAAAGTAGAAGAAGAAGAAAAATTGCTGAAGCTCTTTCAGGGAGTAAATAAAGCCCAAGATGGATTTACCCAGTGGTGTGAACAGATGCTTCATGCCCTTAATACGGCAGATAACTTGGATGGTAAGAATTGGGGAGGGAATCGCAGCATGTGGATTGACAGAGCAGGACCTACTAAGAGGTTGACAGGTTGGAACATTAAGCCAAAATGCCGAAGATGAAATCTATGGGAGCCAAGTCCTACACCGTCCATAAAAAACTTGACTCTCATGGCATTACTTATGAAAAAGCGCTATAAAACTATGCTCACATAGATGCCAGCTCAGACTGCCTTAATAATGTACAGGACAAAGGAAGTCATAGTTCCCCATTATCCCTCTCATGGGAAACATTTCCAGCTATTATCGTGTCTAAGAGAAAGTTAAATGTCATAGTTAGGGACCAAGGTCAGCCTGGCCAATAGAGTACCAAAGCAATGTGACATCGTTCCCTTTCAGCTTTGGGAGATGGCGCAAGTTGTGGTAGAATAAGTAGACTTGCTCTGCATGGGCTGAGACTGTCCAGAAGTAAAGGTTTCAAGAAAAGCGTGGTTGTTGTAAACATGAGCTGTTTACAGAGAGCTAGCTCTTTAGAGGGACGTTGGTGTTGGTGCGACTGTTGGTCATATTGTAGAAAGGATTGCCTCAGCTGATAGACAAAAGTGATAACGGCCTAAAGCCAGCAATGTTAAATCTGAGCAGTCAAGATTGACAGATGTCTTTGCTGCACTGCAACAATAGGGATGAGTCTGAAGGCCTCAGAGAAAACAGATCTGCACAGTAGTAATGGCTGCCATCCATTAAGCACCTACCATGTGCTAGGCACTAGCTGGGCTAACCTTGTGTTACCCCAGTTAATCAGTTTTTGCAGTAAATTTTGAGAATACCTTACAAGGTAGGTGATATTATCCCCATTTTATAAATTAGGAAACAGAGGCTCAGAATGGTTAAGTAACTCATCAAGGTCACACAGCCAGCAGACTTCAGAATCAGGTCTTAAATCCATGTTTTTCTAACTCTGGTGTTTGTGCTTTTTTTCTGAAGCCACACAATTGGCATTTTCTACTTTATACTTTATAAAATACATAGTACCCCAATTAATTACAGGTCCCAGAAGATAAATCTGTATCTTTAGTAACTATCATGGTAGATGGTGCCCATCATTGCACTTAATAAGTTGAATTAAAGGAAAGAAGGAATGAATCCCTAAATTACTTTAGTCTTAGATAAATAACTCACTCATTGTAACATCTAGCTTCAACAAACATAACATTTAGTAAAGTTCGGCATGTGTGCTGTGTCTTTGTTTGACACTGCTATTTTGGAAGATTTCAGCAGTATGATACCAGTCTTTATCTGTATCAGGCAGGTGAGAGTATCTACCACAGTAGCCTGCATAGCTCTCATGTTTCTGTTAATACCTGTGCTAGAGTAGCGATACCCTAAAACCTGAGGCTGCTGCTTTGTGCACAGTCTTTATTATATTGTGACTGTCTTATGTCTTCTTCCTTCTTGTATGGCAGTGCCCACATTTGTGTCTTTCTTGAAAGAAGTGGAATCTCCTTATGAAGTCCATGACTACATCAGGGCCTATTTAGGAGATACTTCTGAGGCCAAGGAGTTTGCCAAGCAGTTCCTTGAGCGCCGTGCCAAACAGAAAGCCAGCCAACAGCGTCAGCAACAGCAGCAGCAGCAGCAGCAGCAACAGCAGCAGCAGCAGCAGCAGCAGCAGCAGCAGCAGCAGCAGGTATAAAATAGTAGTGTGTGCAGTACCTATGAGTAGGAATGAGTGTAAATATTGAGTAGCCAGAAAAATGAAAACATTTTATTTTTATGTATCCAGTGTGCAAGATTTTTCAAAAATCTGTGTGGCTTTCATCTTTTCAAAGTACATGTCTGTGTATATGTCCCAGATAGCAAATATAACTAAGGTACTCTAGTCTGTTTTCTTGTATGTGTTTGTTGGACTGCATATCCCAACATGGCCCATAAATTTGATTTATTTTTTAAACTTGATATCTCCTATATTCAGTACCGACAGCAATGTCACTGTCTATGGGGCGTGGCAGATGCTCACATGCTGTGATGGGGATATGAAGCTACAGTCAGTGTTTGTTCCTTGTTGCACCTTTGTTCTAACCTAGTGGTTCTCAACCTTCCTAAAGCTGTGACCCTTTGATACAGTTCCTCATGGTGTAGTGACCCCCTAACCATCACATTCTCTCAGAGATTTTGCTATTTCATAACTGTAATTTTGCTACAGTTACAAATCGTGATGTAAATATCTAATGTGCAAGATGTCTGATAATGCCACTCCTGTGAAAGTGTGATCCCCAAAAGGGACCATGACCTCTCAGGTTGAGAACCACTGTTCTATAGGGTGACTATGAGATTAGAGTGCAGTCTTCTTCTCTGGATTACACAGGGGTTAAATTTTGTAAGTCTCACTTAACACAGTGTCTAATCAGTACATAATTTGTCTTAAGATTTTGTTAAGACATTCTTCATATGTTGATTCATTAACACTGATCCTCAGCAGTGTAGCTGTCATTCTCACTTGCACAAAACTCCCATGTACATCTTGTCCCTTAGATGTAGTAGCACAGTCTTCCTGAGCACTTGGTAGCACCTAAGCCTTAGACTTGGAGGTCATAACAGTGAAATCACTCACAGATGGGAAAACATGTACTAGATGACTGACCTTGATTACAGTGTGTGTACTGAAGTAGAAAGGTGGATGCTCCTTTGTCCTGCTTCAGCTGAGAGCATGTGCCTTGGATGATAAAGATGGTTTTGCCCCTCTCTGAGCATATCTATTCATAATGACCATAAAAAATAAACCTCAACAACTCAGTGAATGTACAAATGTGGGATCTTTGAAGGTTGGTAGTATATGTTTTCTGAAAGACAAGCTGGCAAGGTTCATAAAGTGGCATAAAAATATTCCAGTCCCTGAGCCACATTATTCTACTAGAGGTGATAACTGTGTTGTAGATCACTTCTGGAGATGTGGAAATTCCAGTGTAGCCCTGGCATTTTAGGTCTAACTGGGTAGAGCAGACTCGAGAGTAAAGAAAGAGGAAGTGGCAGGTGGCAGTACCAGAATATATAGAACAGATGTCTCGGGGCATCACAGGAGTACACGATATGAAGTAGTGCAGGAAACACTGCACCTGTGGGGTGCTCTTCTCTGTTTTTCTAGTAAAGACAACATTAAAAACAAAAGATTGGTGGACCGTTTTAAAGTCTACCCAATTAGTAGAAGTGTGTGGACAATATTTAGGTAACAAATCCCTTCTGGGATTGCCGATATGAATAGCATGTATGACTTTAGCCTTTGATGGTATACTGCAGGCTGCCTCTCTGACCTGTATTCTAGAGAAAAAAGATGCTTTTTACTATGAGTCAGCTGTATGTATTGCCACAGTGTTGTCAGTCATATGCTGTGTGTTCCCTCCCTCCCTCCCTCCCTCCCTCCCTCCCTCCCTCCTCTTCTTTCCTTCCTTTCTTTTGGTTTTTTTGTTTTTTCATAACAGGGTTTCTTTGTGTAGTTCTAGCTGTCCTGAAGACTGTCTCTGTAGACCAGGCTGGCCTCAAACTCAGATATCTTGTCTGCCTCTGTCCCCTAAGTGCTGGGATTAAAGGTGTGAGATACTACTACTTTCTTATTGGATGACACAAACACTGTATCTGCTAGAAAACTTAGGACAGCCATTCTGCTGTAACTGAGTGAAAGCCTGAAGTTGTAGGAGAGACTTTGTAGAGACATTAGGCATTGAGTGGAGTGTTATAAATGAGGACTGGTAGCTCAGTGGCTCTCTGTCAGGTTCTATATTACCAGTATTGGTTTAGGCTTTTTTTTTTAAAGATTTATTTAAAAAATAATTTATGTATACTTGTATGTCAATGAGTATGTGCACATGAGTGCAGGTACCTGTAAGAAAAAGCATGTGATAACCCTGGATCTATTGTAACTGCTTCACTTGGAACCAGACAAGAATAGTATGCTCTTAACCACTGAGCCATTGCTCCAGCCTGGCTTGCTTTGTTTGTGTCTGTCTCCCCACCACCCCCACCCTTCACGTGTGTGTGTGTGTGTGTGTGTGTGTGTGTGTGTGTGTGTGTGTGTGTGTG
>OU015743.1:21781194-21794964 GCA_907169655.1 Acomys percivali | reverse complement strand
TATTATTATTATTATTATTATTATTATTATTATTATTATTATTATTATTGTTGTTTACTATCTAGTTTTAAGAGATGTAGACAGTATTTCCTGGGTGTGTGGGTGCAGGAGATATGCCCATGTGCTGGGTGGTTAAGCAAACCAGCAGTGTTATAGTCCTTCAAATGCTAAAGCACTGCTTAACATTTCATATAAAGATAGCAATAGTGGATGGCAGGAGAGCTAGCTTGTAAGTTCAGTGCTGATTTGTGCTGAAACTGGATGTTCAAAGAAGCAGTGCTTGCTGTAGCCATTAACTATGGGTACTGGGTGACTCTACTACCAGGACTCCCAGTTTCCCCAGCCAGTGAGCTGGGCCTGCAGACCTCCTTCACTTTTCTGCGGTCGACACCTCCCTGTCCGGTACTGAGGTCTGTTGTCCTCACAGCAGCTTCCTAGAAAAGCAGATGCCTAAATTAGGGCTTTAAAATGCTAGCAGGGGTGGAAGGGAATAGTATTTCACAATAATGAATGTAAGTTGCTGTGTTTCTTAAATAGACTCAACAAACCTACAAATAGTGATGAAAATGAAAATTTCTATTTGTGAATATGAAGTTAATGTAAACTTGGCTGTCACGAAGTCTGTTTTCCTCTCCACTAGAGTGTTAACTGTCACACATAGGTTGAAAATAAAAAATTCTGACAGAAATAGGTGAACAGATTTCTAACTGTAATTCTACCTAAGCAGCCCTTGTGAGAGCTTCCAGGCAGGTATGAGGGCTGCTCCACAGATGTGGCCTGCTTCTTCACGTTGCCCTTGCATTTGGTCTTGGTCTTCTGCCGGAGACCCTGAAAGAGAGGAACTTAACCACCCCTCAGCACGGGAGTGGGGTTGGGTTGCCCTCTTAGAGGCTCCTAACACTGCAGGGAGGAAAACCAGCCCTGGGCGCCAGTGAAACCTCTCAGTGAAGAGCCGAGGGGACTCATGTGGGCGAGCTTTTCATGTGAAAACCACTGCCTCCTCCTGGGAGTGCCTCTAATAATTGCTAATCATCTTTTAAAATTTCTTTATTTATTTTCAATGTATATATCCCCTATAAATTTAGATTGAGAAAATTTTTCCATGTCCATACTGGAAAAATAGGTTCCAACTTGTTCTATAAGTAGATTGAAAAGGAACTTTAATTCTAAAACAAATCAACAGAGGGCGCCCCAGCCTCATCTACTTCCAGATGTCACCTCCTCTGGTCATACTGACTGTAAAGGTCTGCAGGTGGGCAGTACAAACCACTTGGGGTGGTAAAAACCGTGCAGTCAGGCTCTCTTTCCCTACAGACCGTTTCATAATCCTAAAGAGCCATGGAGACCTAGACCTAGTCAAGAGCACTCTGGAGCAGCAGGGTGGGTCAAATCCCCCTTTGTGTTGTCCTGCCTTTCGCGGCACCCACAAGCAGTTGGTTTTGTGTAGCTGGGAGGCCAAATTTATGCCTGACTAAGCCTTTTCAATCAGTTAAGGCAGTTAAGTTAAGCCCTCACCTGATGATTACCACATTAGAATATCAGATAATATGTATTTCTTCACAGCTTTCTCTTTTCCTGTCTTGATTTAAAATTAGTTGATTTTAAAATTACAATTCTTCTGTTTCATGCACCCATTCTTTCTTCTCATTTTATTTGTTCTTAAGCTGTGATAGAATCAGACAAACCTGCTTCAGAATAGAGTTAAGGCTCATTTCATAGACTACTTGCTGGTCTTTAGACTTAGCAAATAAAATCATCACCTGAAAGATATGAACACTAAGCCTTTCAGTATTTCCAGGGGAAAAGGGGGCCCGCGGATGGGTTGTGGGTACACAGTTGCTGGTTGGGATTTTGAATGGAGTTTGGTGTTCTTGTCTGTGTCAGACAGCAGCTTGTCCACAGCCTTCTTGGTTAGTAAACAGACCTGTTTATTTTTAAAATCTTATTTTTGAGTATTAAGCTATTTTATTATGTAAGGCAGTTTTGTTTGTTATTGGAACATTTTAAATGTGTATTTATTTGAAAATTTGAACACTAAAGTACAAAAATGAAGGAGTGAAAAACCCACCCAGTACCAACAGCCGCGCCAGAGTGGAGAGCACTGCCTGTCTGCTTTTGGCTTTCAGACAGCAGCTGAAACAGTTGAGGATTCATTTAGGGTGGGGTAGGGGAACTGCAAAGCTTTCTCAGAGTCCTCACTCCCAGGAGGCAGGTCACTGAAATTCTTGTCAACTTGTGGTTACGGATTGTATTGAAAAGCTTCCTTCATGTGACCATGAGCACGAGCCCCTCCAGTGTCAGCGTTTGTGGAGTCCATTCCAGTCTGTTGGAAGAACCTTTTCTGCACAGGTCTACTTGCTTGCCTTTCTTCTGTCTCCTTCAGTTGCTCAGTTTAGTGTAAATCTTAAGCATGAGAGACTTAAATTCCATCCAGCTGCTTGAAGTTGAACCACGTGGCTATGAGGGCGAGCAGTCACTCAGAAACTTATTTTTTCTTGTAGGGTTTTCAGTCAATGCGTCATCAGAGCGACTCAACATGGGTGAGATTGAGACTCTGGATGACTACTGAGTACCTGCCGCTGTGCCAGCCTTCCCTCTCCTGCCTAGTGACCATGGATTCTCCTCATTGGACACAACATGCAGTCACCATTTGCTCTGTCACTGCAACAAACCACAGAACCAATCATCTCAGGCTTTTTCTTTCCCCTAGCCCCTTGTGTCCAAGATTATTTTAAATCATTGTTGGTGAGCATCTCAGATTGCACCGAAGTGGACCAGACCCTTTGTCTTGGGGGTGGCAGTTGGGATTGCTCCCCAGCAAGGCTGATATTGGCAGCACACATTCACTGTGCGTTGATTTCATCTACTGTCCCCTGAAAGTGTGTTGGAATCTGCCAATAGCAGATTGCTTTCTCTGTCACTTTTTTGTTCTGTTTTGTTCTTTCTCCCCCACCTCAATACAGGCAAAGGGCCTTAACTAACTGGTGCAGTCATGAAGAGAGTTAATGGCTAATAGACATTGGCTAGCAACAAAATGCCCCCTGAATGATTTTACTCTTTCCTGAGACAGGCAAAAGTGTGCTGTCTGAGGTTGCTTGGCCATTGCTAACTTCGGGACTGCATCAGAGGCCCTGAGGGGGATGGACTGTAGGTGGGCTTGTTTGATGTTACACACCCTCACTTGTTCTTTCTGAAGAAAGGAGTCATGTTTTCTTCATTAGATAGTGACTTTCCAAGCAAGCTGAGTTCTCTCCTGACATACTCCAACCTTACTACTGGACAAAGGAAACCCTATGGCCTGGGGCAGGGACTTAATTTTCCTTTCATATAAAAACTGATTTTCCCCCATAAGTATTTTTACTTCAAAGGACTAGGACCAGTTTGTTTTGGGCCCTTATGTGAAAATTTGTCTCGTTTAAGAGGCATCTTTACCATATGTATGAATTTGTGTAATTTCAACTCAGATAGGGATAAACTTTTGCTTCTGATAAAAGCTGGGAATCTCATCTGTTCCTCAGAGCACCGTATGTGTTTTGCCATGGCCCTAAAAAGGTTTTGTGTAAAGATTCTGGGATGGCAAATGTTTGCCTTTTCTGAAGAGAACATACAAAACCCTGACCATCATTAAGACCTTCATCCATGGAAAACCACTATGCAGGAGGATGCAGAGGGATGGAGGGTATGGGCAAGAATGAGAGCAAGAGGCCTGCTTCTACCCTTTCACCTCAAGTAGAAATGTACTCAAGCTCTGTCTATACAAACTGACTGCCTCTACCAAACGCCTGTAGAACATCATCAGCTGGGATGGCCTGTCACATGGCAGCGGGAGCTGTGGGTCAGCGGGGCCTGTGTGAGAGGCGCTGTGGTGGGCAGCACGCGGGTGAAGCCCCTTCCCTTTCATCATCAGTGCCTGGAGAAGGCTGGAGTTGCTCTGAGAGCAGTTTGGTTTTGGAGGATTATATTTGGTTTCTATTTTTATTATTTTGGATCACCATTCTCCCTATCCCTTCTTGCCTCCCTCCCTCCTAAACGTGTATAATAACTATACAGAGACTGCTACAGACTTGTAAATAGTTTTTGGATCAAATAGCATAAGGAGATGGGGAACCATTAAAATGTGAGACTCCTACTCCTTTGCTTTGTAAATTCAAAAGGGGGGGGTGGGGAAGAGGGATAGTTAAAATGTTTACAAAACTTTAAGCTCCCTCGGAACTTTTGCCAGTGTGGAGGAAAATAAAAAAGAACTTAAAAAAATGTAGTTGCGTACTCTCTGAGCATCTCTTGTGCTTGCCTTTCTTGGCATTGAAACCCTCCCTCTTTTTTTTCCCCCCTCAAGACAGGGTGTCTCTGTACAACAGCTCTGGCTCTCGGAGACTCACTTTGTAGCTGACACAGGCCTTCCTTGAACTCAAAGACATCCACCTCCTTCTGCCTCCCAAGGGCTGGGATTAAAAGCATGCATCACCATGCCTGGCTGAAACCCTCACTGTCCATAGTCTGCAGCAGCCATGGTACTGCAGGCACTGGAGATGAGGAGGCCTCCTGGGACACGGCCAGCGGGGAGCACTAACCAGGACTGGGAGGATTGTGGCCTAGATGAGTGGTAGGAAGCCTTCCTCTCTGCTGCTCCCCTTGTGCTGAGCTGTAGACTGGAGACCGCCTTTGAACCACAGACTCGCAGAATGCCCTTCCCTCAACTTGTCCAACACCTTCTAAGTCAAACTTTTTGCTCCTGCAAGATACAAGTGAACCTAAAAACAAGTTGGGATAGAATGGACATATTAAGAGAACAGAGCCATTGTAGTCATGGAGCATTCCCTTTGTTTAACCATGGTTGCCCCAAGTCCCCCACCCCCACCCACCACCCGCCCCGCTTACTCCCAGTTTTGAACACTACTTTCTTTCCTGGGGATATTTTTTATCTTTTGAATATGCTTTTTCATACTCGTTTTAATTGTTTCCTTCATTATTCCTGCAGGACTTGGGGAATGGTACTCTGGACGTGGTATATGTTAAGCTTACCGTCTACCACTGGGTGGCGCCCCCAGCCTTTAGTAATTTTTAAAGTCTTTTGGTATTTTAGAGGATTGGGTCTGAACTCTTGCATATGACAAAGTCTTAATTCTGTAATTCAAAGAGGCCTACTTTTTTTTTATATATAATCTACACACATCTTCCAGTACACTTTAAAGTCATCTGTAGATTACTTGAAATGCCTCAGTTCTTGTACATGTTACGTAAGAAAGTAATGACTTAAAAAGTATATATTATGTTCAGAACTGGTATATTTCCCCTCAGTGTCTTGGGTGGGTTTAACCTGACAGTGCAGAACCTTCAGTGCCTGAAAACCAGCAGTTTGTGTTTTGTCTATTGGGGTTCTGTTTTAAAGTAAAGCAGCTTGATAGACACTGACAAAGTAGCTTCTGTTCTGGTCACTGCCGCTCTATAGAAAATTGTCAACAAATTGTAGCAAGTGCCTCTTTGTGTGGGTGATGTTTTCATTGTGATCATGTAGTCTTGTGACTTGGGATGTCAGCTGGGTGTGCTTGCTTTATCAAGGGTGGGCCTTTCAGGATTGCCTCTCAAGTGAGTAACTGATGGTTGAGCTAGCTGATGCTTGCAGGAGCTGTTGACACTGGCTTCGATGTGGGAGTGGTATGTCCCGCTCCTCTTCGGTTGCCTGCTGTGGTACCATATTTGATTCCAGGGATAGGAGCGTGGCCTCTGCCCCACCCACCTTAATAGAGTAGTAAGGCCACATTGTCAAAGATTGTAGTTATTTGGAGAAAGACCAGCATAGTGAGCTTGCCCATCTCCAACAAGCACATTTTCATGTTAAGTTGGGAATGGGGCTCTGATTTAGGTGTCTGGATCATGATACTTGGATATTTGAGCTTTTAAAACTGAACCATGTGTCAGATCTTCTGGTCCTCAAGGTTTGGCAGCAGGCACCTCAGCTGAGTTACCTTGCTACCCCCTAAATTTTAGCACACACACACACACACACACATATATATATATATATATAGTTTTAAAACAAGGTGGATATGTCCACCTTTTTAAAATGGACATGGTAGTGATAAAATTGGTAATTTCCTATTAAGATAAAAAGCCATGAAATGAGTGGGATTGTGAAGTCGAGCTTCATCAAAGGAGCTGGCATGCAGTACAAACAGCCATAGCCGTGCACATCCCACACAGAAGTTGGCGGTCTTATGTTGAGTTTCTTAGGACCCCAGTGGCCAGTGGAAGCCTAACTGGCAGTGTCCTTTGTGATACTTGGCCAGTTAATTCTTGGTATCCTAGTTTGCTTCTCTATTGCTATAATAAAAATGAAAACCAGCTTAAGGAAAGAGGTTATTCATCTTCAAGTTCCAGGCAGGAGCTTTGAGAAAAGTCAGGGAAGGAACCTGGAGGTGAGAACAAAAGCAGAGAGCGTAGACGAATGCAGCTTAGTGCCTTGTTTCCCATGGCTTGCTCGGTGTTAGGATTCTGCTTCAGTCTGCCTACCTGTGATGTCACTGCTTACCTGCCATGGGGGTGTGGTCCTGTCTAGGACCATATAAAAGGACAGACCCTCCACATGGCGCGTGCTCGTGCTTGCGCTCTCCTTCCCCCCTCCCCTCTCCCTCTCCTCTCTCTCTTCCCTACTTTGTCTCGCCTCTCTTTCTCTGGAGTACCCCTTCCCTCCTTTTCCTTCTCCCCCCATACTCATCTAATAAACTCCGTATAACATAATATCTGCCTGGTACCTTGTATTCTATCATCTGCTTAATCTTTAATTTTTATATATAACACTCAGCTTCCTTTCTTAAACCATCAAGGTTTACCAATCCTTGCAAACCATGCAGTTGGCATTGCCCACAGTAAGCTGGGTCCTCTTACATCAATCTTTAATCAAGAAAGTGGCCCATAGATAGACTTGCCTGTGGGGCCAGTCTGATAGTCATCTCCTCAATCACATCCTGTCTTCCAAATGACTCAGACTTGTTTCAAGTTGACAAAACTTTAACATTATCTACAGATCTCTTTACAAGTTGACAGGATTAAGTACATAGATGGGGCACAGCCTCTCAAGTAGGGGCTAGCCACTATTTTAGATGTCTTTAAATCTATACAGGGAAATGTAACAAATCTCCAAGGCATGGCTTCCAGAAGGCTCCACTTTTACTATCAGCCTCTAGTAACCATTTCCTCCTGTCTTGTCTCTGGGACTGCAGTACCGGCTTGGGATCCTGGGCTGTTATCAGAGACCTTTAAGGCAGTTGGGCATGTAATATTTTCAGATGTTTGATTCCCTAGGAATGGTGATCACATACAGCTCCTAGTACTGTTAGTTATGGAAAGAGCCTCAAGCCTGTTCAATGGGCATTTCAGCCATAAATTTATCAATGCAATGAGTTTCCCCTGTGAGACAAACAGCATGTCGACACTGAGCGAGCGTATGGGGTAGTTGTTACTGCAGGGCTGGCATTCTGGGCTTTGGCTTCCTATGGTGGTTTGGGCACTTGGTTCCATGCAGTTGACCTTAGACAAGATACTTTAAGGATTATTTACTTTCCCCCCCAAAATACAGACCATTAATGTCCCCTTATCCCCACCCCAGATTGAAGTCCTCCATTACCATGAGAAATGTTTTTAAAATGGTCAGTGGGTCAGTAGTGGGTTTAGGTACATGTAATGGGTCAAGTAATAGTTCCTAGCAAGGTGGCTTATTTCTCAAGTGGAATTGGAGGTCATCAGTCCAAGGCTCATGGTGACTCCGGGACCTGGATTCTTTCTGCTCTATCACCATGACTATGGCTTCCATTCCCAAGGTCATTTCTGATCCAGGATGACTGTTAGGAGTCCCAGTCTACACTCCCATATTTTAGTCAGGAAAAAGGTGTGGGCTAGGCAAAAGCTTAGGCAAAAGTTTTCAAGGAACATGGCTGGGAGTGCTCCTCAGCATCTCACACTGTACCAGGTCAACATGTACACCGTAACTATAGCTAGCTGTAAGAAAGACTGGGAAGTTTGGGATTTTAGCTGAGTACTTGCCATCCTAAATGCCATTGGAATTCTGGTACTAAGAAATGGCAAGAGTGTTATGTTGGCAGTTGTAATAGCTCCCCACAATTCTCTCTTCCACACACTGTCTGGAAGCAAGAGAGGCGTGTGAGGAGGTTCAGTTTGTGTGAATTGACCTTGAGAGATGAGCACTGTGCTTCATCATGTTGGCTGGTGGAACAAGGATCTTCCAGGGAGACAATTCAGAATAGGCTCTGGTTTCTGTTCTTGTACAGGGGTTGGGGACCCAAGTAGTTTCCAAGTGACTCAGCTTAGCCAAGTACCCAGTTCTGCGTGCAGTCTGGAGCTTGTTTGGGTCCCCTGTGTTAGGAACCTGTGATTTGGATGTTGGTCCTATCCCCTACTAGGATGATGGTGATGGCAACTTTCTGTATTTGTTTCTCCATCTGTGACATGAAAACATCAGGGAGTTATGACCAGTAACTTAAAGTCTAGTTACACAGTAGAGTCCCTAACATCTGTATATGGAAGCACAACTTGCAGATGGCTTTACACATGGCTGTGAGTACACAGGAAGCAGGTGAGGTACTGCATCTTAAGTAGGAGGTAACCACTATCTTGGATGTGGCATGGCTTCCAGAAGGTGCCATGTTAACATTTAGCATCATTATTAACCATCATTATTAACCATTCTTTCTGCCTTGTCTCTGAAATTCAGATTGTTTGGGGGTGGATTATTGGCCCAGGTCATTTGGAGAACAGAACCAGTCCCTTAATTTGGGAATGGGGAACTCCACAGAACTCATGGCTGGCAAGGAAACAATCCAGCGAGGTGAAGAATGAAACTCAAGTCATTACCAACTTTATAGGCAGTGGGTCAAAACTTCTGGAGTCTTACATTGTGGTCTATTCTTCTTAGACCTTTAAACATAGTAAAACTTTGGGGAAAGGTTTAACATGTGACAGTTATAACAAAGCTTTAGGCATAGCTGATGACAATACTCCTTAGCAAAGCAGTAAAGCACCTCTGACCTTTGCAATAAGAGTGAGTTCTAGCTGGGCGCAGTGGCGCATGACTGTAATCCCAGCATTTGGGAGACAGAGGCAGGCAGAACACTGTGAGTTCGAGGCCAGCATGGTCTACAAAACAAGTCTAGGACAGTCAAGGCTACAAAGAGAAACCATGTCTTAAAAACAACAACAAAAAAAAGAGTTCTATTGGCTGATAAACATCAGGGCAAGGTCTAAGGAGGAAGGATCTGTGATAAGCATAAGGATAGAGTTTGTTGGTGGAGGGTACAAAGTACATGGGACCTTTTTCAAAAGGATGGATTCTATTCCCTGAGAGACAAAGCTCAGAATGCAAACCTAAACAGTACCCAAGATTTTGGGAGATTCAGAAAGGCTGGCTCCATAAAATAGCAAAAGATCACCAGATTGTTAAGACAACATCACTGCAGCCTTCTGGATGACAAGGCATCATTTCCTTCCCTTGAAAATAAAAAGCCTTTGTGTTTAACAACTGTGGATTTTCTTATGATTTCTGTGCCTCTTGCAGAGTTCTGTATCCCAGAATTCTAATCTGGGATTGGGCCCCCTTGCTGGAAATTACTGTTCAATAGTTACAAGATTTTAAGTCAATGGTCTCCATGGCTGGCACTTATCTATGAGCATAACAGAATATCTTCAGGAATAATTTTATTGACTTTTTTTCCTACCCTAGGCTATCCTGGTCATCCAGGCAGTGTCCAACATAGGCTCCCTCTTGTTCCAATAGTTTGAACATGGTTTTCCCTTCTGTCAAGGTGAGAACTACCCATTTCATGTTCTCCCTGTCTTAAAAAAAAAATAAAAGAAATAAAAAGGAATCCTCACCTCTCACAAATCAAAATCAAAACAAATAGGCAAAAGGCCAATAAGACAAAAAAAAAAAATTTTACCCAAACAAAGCTAAATGAAACAAAATGTCCACAGAAATAACATTGGGCTTGTTTTGTGTTGTGCATAGGACCTCTTGGGCATGAAACCTACCCTGGAATGTAATTGATACGACCATTGATAAAAACTGATTTTCCCTTTGGTGTCAATTGCAGATAGCTTTTTTTTTTTTAAAGATGGAGAAGTTTATTAAATGAGCATAGAGAGAGAAGGAAAGTGGGGGGAGGGGTACTCCAGAGAGACAGGGAAAGAGGGGAAGAGAGAGGTAAGAAGTGTGAGAGGCAGATAGCCTTTTGGTTAGGGGTGGGACCCCATAGCCACCCTCCGCATCCCAGTTCTGGGGTTCCTGTTTGTCTTGAACCTATGCAGGCCTTGTGTGTACTGCCACAGTCTCTGTGAGTTAATTAGTATATTGTATCAATCCTATTGTGTCTGGCAGACACTGTTTCCTTGGAGTCATCCTTCACCTGGGTCTTACAATCTTTCTACCTCCTCCTGCTTAGATTCCTGAGTCTTGAGGGAAGGGGTTTGATGAAGACATCCCATCTAGGGCTGGGTGCTTAAAAGCCTTTTGCTCTCTGTACATTGTCTAGTTAATGGTCTCTGTGTTAACTCCCATCTGTGGCAAAAGGAAGATTCTCGGATGGGGGTAAAGGAGGGATTGATCGATTGGTATAACTATGTCATTTGGAGTCATTTTATTGTTATATTCCTTTAGTAGAATAATAGTATTAGATTTTCCCCTCCACCCATGTTCTCGGCCACATTATCAGTGTAGGTATAGGTTCCATCATATGGAGTGGGTCTTAAATCCAGTTTTTTAAAAGTATGTGTTTCTTAGGCTTTTTTTTTCTCTTCTTTTTCTCCTGGTTTGCTTGCTTTTATTTTATCTTGTTATTTAGATGACTATGTGTATTCTAATGAAAGAGGGGACATAGATTGGGTTGGTAGGTAAATGAGGGTGATCTGGGAGGACTTGTATAAAAAAAAAGTCTAAAACAAATATTTTGGTTGGTTATTCCAGTAACATCTGTGCCACTAACACCAGTTTATCCTGCAGGCAGGCCACTGCTGTAGGTCGTAAGGTTTGTAGGAGAGTGATGTTGATGGTTACCTTTCTACGCTGGTAGCCTGCAGAGTAACTTCTGATGCCATGAAGCTAGTCAGCAGGCATGGAGCTTCGAGTTGGGCACCTGCTGCCCTTCTCCATGTTCAATGACATAAGTGTTGTCTTTGGTAATGGGTTACAGAGAGTAACCAATAGCCTCCTCAATAGCCTGTGATTTTGGGGGGAGGGGTGGGTGGTTCCATGAGACCCTGGGCTAACAACTCAATAAGATGTAACCCATTCCTAGAAACGGAGATTTTACTCTGTGGCATATGATGTCTGGCTGGGGCACTGTCTTCTCTATTATACAGTGCCTCTGTTTAGACTCCTTTCATGTATGTGTATGTATATATTTTAGGAAGTTTCTGCAGTAGTAGATTTTCACATGGTTTTTCAAATGGCCTTTTGTGTTAATTGTCCCTCCCCATATTCCCTCACTTAGTCTGTCTTCCATTACTATTTCTATCTAATCCACATAGTCTAGTTTCCCCCTTGCCTCTCAAAACACTATGTTTTATTCCCCTTTCCTTGGGAGGTCCATTCCTCCCTTCTGGTCCCTTACTAGGAATCGAACCTCTGGTTATTCAGATTATAGCTCATATATCAAACGCTTAAAGGCGGCTGCCATCGGAGACCAGCAACCATGGCACTGCCCCCGTGGCCGTGGGCCTCAACAAAGACCACAAGGTGACCAAGAATGTGAGCAGGCTAAGGCACAGCCGGTGCCATGGATGCCTCACCAAGCACACCAAGTTCGTGCGGGACATGATCAGGGAGATGTGAGGCTTTGCGCCGCATGAGCTGTCTGCCATGGAGCTGCTCAAGTTGTCCAAGTTGGACAAGCAAGTGCTCAAGTTCATCAAGAAGAGGGTGGGCACACACATTGGGGCCAGAGGAAATGGGAGGAGCTTAGCAACGTGCAAGCAGCCATGGACTGATGCCCCTCCCCCAATAAACGTTTGTGTAGGGGGAGGGAGGCCATAGCTAAAAAGGGAACATCCACATATAAGAGAAAAATACAATATTTGCCTTTTGGGGTCTAGGTTATCCCACTCAGGATAATTTTTTTCCTAGCTTCATCCATTTACCTGCAAAATTTTATGTTTTATTAGCAGCTGAATAATATTACATTGCATACATTTACCACATTTTTATTATCCATTTGTCAATTTGATGCACATCTGGCTGTTGTTAATAGAACAGCCCTGAACATGGATGCACACTCAGTATTTAACTAATCATTTGAGAATGTGTTGCACATCGTATGTCCCTTATCATTAAACACGCCTAATATTGAAACAGTCTGATGCTTACCCATGCTGCAGCTATAAAAATTAGGAAGTTAATAGCATAGAACTAATTCACTATCCAGCCTGCAGAGGTTTGAGGTGTTCTTGACAGCCACCATATGTGCAGCACTGTGTCTCCTGAGTCTCTTTCACTCTGGAGCCATTGGTATTTCAGCCTGTTGGCTTCTCACACCTTGCCATGTTTCTGGGGACAGGATAATGCTTTTTAGAATGTGCCCAATTTGGCTTTATCGGGGTTCCCTCATGATTTGACAGTGGTTGTGCAGTTTTGAAAGGGTGCTACAGAGATGACCCCAAGTCCTGAGTGCAGCATATTAAATGACATGGTGTTGGTTTAAGCCATTACCTGAGAAACTTGCCCAAGGTGCTATCTGCTGAGTCTCCTCTACTCTGAGGGAATGGCTTGTCATCTTTTTGGTAGTCGGTAGATGCCTGGTTCCTCATCAAACTTTTTTGTCCACCAGTTTTAGCAACATTACACTCCCTGAGTGAACAAGTATGTTGCCAACATTGACTTAACACAGCGTTAACTTTGTATTGTGAAGAACTTCTCAAACATCGCACACATACTAGACAGGCTATAGTCTGATGCACGTTTTTATTCACAAATTGTCCATTTGCAGCTGGCTTCTTTCTGTGCCCTTTGGCCACATCATCATTCTCTGGGCACTTCCTTTTTCAGCACAAACTATTCTCAGCTCACCTGCATCCCCTTTCAAACTATGGAATTAGCTATCTTCACAGGGCTCCATGTTCTCTAGAAGTTGACTCAATGGTGTCACCAATTCTGGTGTGACACCACAGGATCACCCTACTCTTTCTCCCTCTCTGTCTGCAATCTCCTTCCCTACTATGAGAAAGCCAGCGTTTATCATCTTCATTGTATGGTTCACTCTTGAACAACATGGACCTGGACTGCATGGGCCCCCTTTGAACATGCATGGACTTGGGGAAAAATGCTTTTGAGAATTTGAAAACAAAAACTTGCAAACCATATAGCCTAGAAAAAGCAGGAAAGAAGAAAAATAGGTCATGAATATAGAATAATATTTTTTAAATTTCTACAAATTATGCCCAGCCTATTATAAGATGTATCAATATCTTGTGCACCAACAGACTGTACATGGTGTTTTGTAATCAAGAAAAATAACAAATATAAGGATGCAATATTGAATCATAACTACATAAAACTTACAGTAGTACATTTCCATTCTGTGGTACCAATTCTTTTGCTTGCAACTAGCTAAAGTGCTGAGAGCATCCATTAAAAGCAGTGTGACACCACTCATCCCCATAGGAACAGTTATCTCAGATGCCCCTAAAATAAAGACCTCTCACAGTCCCCTTGTATTTTCTTTCTTTCTTTCTTTCTTTCTTTCTTTCTTTCTTTCTTTCTTTCTTTCT
>OU015743.1:21761562-21774117 GCA_907169655.1 Acomys percivali | reverse complement strand
GTGTGTGTGTGTGTGTGTGTGTGTGTGTGTGTGTGTGTGTGTGTGTGCATGCGCGTGCATGTGTGGGGGGCGGGCACGGTGTCCCAGGAGGACAGAGTTTGCATTGATGAAAACCTTTCCCAGCTCTTTGAAGCCTCTTTCCCACTGCCTGAGCCCAGCCGCTTAGTCCTCTGTGTCCCACACTCTGCTCACTCACTGCCAGGATGGCATCTTGTCTGGCCCTGCACATGGCGTTGCTGCTCGTCTCTGGGGTCCTGGCCCCTGCGGTGCTCACAGGTAAGGGGCCTGGGCCCTTAGCTCTACTGCCACCAACTAACTTCTCAGGGCCAACAGCCACCGATGGGACCAGATTCTCCCGTTCCTGTGGAGCACAAGCCCCTCGCCAGAGGTGGGATGCCCAGCTATGGTGATTCTAGGGAGCTCCCACAATGATGGTTGGTAGAAACAGAGTAAGATGATGCGTCGGGGAACTGTTAGCAGCAGGGAAGGGTGGCCACTGAAGCAGGGGAGCGGCCTGCGAATCGGAGCCACGGACATTTGCTTGTCTGATGTTCTGGGGGTACTTTGTCACTAGAACATCTGGAGGCTTCTAGATCTCAGAGGCAGAAGGGCTCATCAGACCTAAAGGGCAAAGGGCTAAGAGGCCAGAGAGCCAGATCCTAAGTAGAAAGCACAGATGCTTGTGATTTCTTTAAATTCTGCAAACGCTTCCCTGCTGGCTTACAACCTAGGAGCTCTGCCCATAGAGGTAAATATTGCTCAGAGTCCGTTGCCGAGCAGCGAGGACACTGGCCTGAGACCTAGATGGCTGTTCTGGGGGTCTGATGAAAAAGACTGCATGGCAGGGCTGTTCCAGGTCAGGGTTAGAGCAGGGACATAGTACACAGAGGCTGAGAAACAAGTCTTCCGCAGTTGTTCAGTGCTCCTCAGAAGGACCGCCTGCCTCTGGGTTCCCTGATGGCCCTACAGCATCGCAGCCTGAACTTTAGGGGTGTCTGCAGGTCTCCGGAGGAGACAAGTCACCTCTGCTGTAAAAGCATGGCCTGGGGGCTCCCCGCCATACCCCAGGAAGGGCTGGTAACGGTAGTGGGAGGGTTATTCTGCTTCCCCTAAACACGCTAGGAAGCAGTGTAAGGCCCTGCTCTCAGCTGCCTGTCTCATAGCTCTCCTGGCGCTTTCCTCGCCTGCAGGAGGTGACTCCTACTACCCAGCCTCCATCACAGGTCTCACAAATAGGCCTTTCAGGACGGCCAAATGCCCACTCAACACTCAATCAGTGCTCGGGGTGAGCAGAGTTCCCAGCCCCTCCACTGAGCCCAAAGGGAGCTTTAGGAGAATCGTCTCTTCCCATAGATTGGGACACACCCAATTTCTGAGGTGGGAACAGTACCCAGTGATGGAGGCTGGGGTACTCCTGGTGTTGGGAGATAGATATGACTTACAGTGCTAGGAGGTATTTTCCATCACCTAGGACTCAAGGCTGAGAGACCCATGCTGCTTCCTGCTACAGTGAAGCTGTTGCCTGGCAGGGCCTTGCAGCTTGAGCCTTCCTGGGGCCTCCTGTCCAGGTTCCTGCGGCCTCTGCCAGCCCAAGCCTCTAACCAGAGACCTGGACAGGCTGTGCACACACAACTTTAGTGGGTGGGCTTTCTGTTCTCACAGAAACTTTGAGAATAGCCAGGACCTCACCTGACCTCACCTCCTCTTTCTTCCATAGGGTTTTTTTTCCCCCCTCTCTGAAGAACAGCCATGAGCATGCCAATGTCACCTTGACTTTTGGGGCTCTGGCTGTTCTGGGAGTGGGGAGATAGGAGGTTCTCAGAACCAGCCCTGGACCCACAGGTCTGAGCAGTGTGTACAAAGTTTGTGGCCCTGTCTCTTATGGGCTCCTGTAGCAGAAAAGAGGAGATGGCGTGCTCCAAGGGTTGAGGCACAGGCCAGCCTGCTACTCTTCCTGCCTCAGCCGGTGGCCACAGCTACTGAGGTAGGGGAGCAGGCCAGGTTAAGTGGGCAAGAGGCCAGCGTGGGGATGAAAAGGGCTCTTCATGGCTGCACAAAGGCTGACTGTGAACATGGGCGCCTGGCCTCGGGGCCTGTGGTCAGACTAACCGTTGAACAAACTTATTTACCAAAAGGCAGAGAGAGCAGCAGCTTGGGGTGGTGAGGCTAGGGGACAGCCTGAGGTGTCCAAGCTTCTGGAACCTACACCATACCCCCTCTGCCAGAGCCAAAAGTCCTGTGACTTTGCTCACGTTCTTGGTGTATGGGGCTCCTTGTGACCAAGGTGGACAGAACAGGAATCTCCTGCCATGTCCACCTTCCCTACCATCACTCGCCCGTCACTCAGCCTGTTTGCTCCCCCCCACACACCCCCAGTGCCCTGCTCCCATGGGCCTGTACTGGTCCTTCTGACCCTTATCCCTCTCCTGCTGGCACACTGGCCCATAGTTCCTGGCTTCCCCAGAGGACTTAAAGAGAGCCGGCTTGTTGCTCTTTCTTGCTGTTCTAAGTCTGGAGAACACCTTCCTTGGTGGGTTGGGGCGAACTCAGTCCCTGGCCACTACTCAGGGAGTAGGCACCACTTAGACTGGCTGGGCCTGGCATCCGAATCCTTGGGCGACCTCCTTGGCCAGATGCCTGGGACTGGAGGTGAGTTTTGGCCAGTAGAGGTGGGATAGGGAGGGGCCAGCCTGCCTATTTTGGGTGTGTCCTGAAGAGTCTCAGGGCAGACAGGCAGTCTCCAAAGCCCAAACCTCAGGCCCCACTGAATGGCCGGTATGTTCAGGGTTTTTCTCTATCTAGCGCTGGACACCTGAGACTAGACCGTCTGAGGTCTGGGGCCCTTCTTCAGGCTTTCAGGCTGTAAACACTGCCTTCTCAAACCAGATCACTTTGCCCTTCATGGTGGGAGGCTGGTCCAAGTACCAGCCCTGAATTCTATGAGAGGGGAACCTCCTGAAGTGGGTGACAGTAGTCTTGGGAGCCTTTTACCAGTCTTTTCTGAAAAGGGGCTCCAGTAGTCCCTGCTCTGTGTTGAGTCTCAAATCTGACCCAGGCTTGTGAGAGGCCTAGAAGCCAGGGATCTGCCAAAATCTTGTGGTGAAAAGATTGCAATTTGACCCCCCCCCCAAAAAAAAGTTGTGAAATTATCTACCGAACTCTTGCACAGCCCTTACCTAGTTACTGTTACCAACACTTGCCGCACGGCTCCCTTACCTCATATGTACAAGCAGCCCAAAGTTGCCGACGTCATTTCTCATCAGTTGTCCAGTTAAGAACAAGGACGTTCCTTCCCAACCAGAAGGTGGCTTCAGAGTTGGACAGGGACTCCAGCGCTGTACTTAGCAGCCTTACCCCAGAGTCTCTGACAGGATCTATTACCCTTCCCCTGTCCTGGTCCAGAACAAATCTCCACAGTCCTTTCTACTTCTCAGACCTTGGCCTTTTTAAAGGGCTTGGTTATTTTGAAGCTGACCAGAGTCAGGCTTTGGCTGTGTGTTCTGTTTGCCTCCGGTGGGCACCAATACCCAAACTTAGGAGTTAATTTCCCAGCCAGTGCCTCATCTTGTGGGATGTGAGGGCTGGTGAAGTGCTGAGCTTGAGTTCTGCCCAGGGCATCTGGTGGGGACGGTTGACATCCCCACCCACAGACTACCTGAGCCCCACTGCCTGTCCTTGGCTTTACAGCAGAGGGTCCCCAGGAGCCTGATCCCACCCTGTGGAATGAGCCCATGGAATTTCCCTCGGGTGAAGGTCCCCTGGAGAGCACCAGCCACAGCCAGGAATTTGCAGTCTCTGGCCCTCCATTCCCCACTTCTGCTCCAGGACCAGAGGACAGCACTCCTCCCACAAGGGTGGACCAGGACGGAGGTAAGGCCTGGGCGGAGGAGAGAGAGAGGCTCCAGAGGGAGGAGGATGAGAGGGAGGGAGGTTGAGAGGCTTGAAGGCCTAGATCTGGGCTGGACCTCGGTGGGGGAAGAGGGCTAACATGGTCATCTGTCCTCCACAGGGTCGCTTGGACCAGGCGCCATTGCGGCCATCGTGATCGCTGCCCTGCTGGCCACCTGTGTGGTGCTGGCACTCGTGGTTGTTGCGCTGCGAAAGTTTTCTGCTTCTTGAAGCCAATAAAGGAGCTGCGCCGGCTGGCCCTCGGTGACTCTGCACCCTGTGCTCTCCTTTGTCCCCTCTGTGTCCCCGAGTATGCGAATCCGCGGGCAGGTGTAGCAGCGTGTGAGCCTGGGCAGGCTCCTGCAGCTGGGCCATGCCGCGTGCCTGCGGTCGTGGGTGGAAAGCTCCAGGCGGGGGAGTGCGTGCACAGGTGGCCACGTGCGTGTGTTATGCTGTGCCGGGAGTGCACACAGGGTGCTGGGAGAAGGAGTGTCTGCTCTGTGAGGACCTGCTCTCTGAGGCTGCGTAGGCCTGAGGGATCCCCATGCCCACCCCACCTCCTGGCCCCTTGTGCTTCTTCCAGGCTGCTACTTGGAGAAGGGGAAGCAGAGCTGGAGAGCTGGAGAGCTCCACTCACAGTCACCCTATTCCTTAAGACCCACTGGGAAATGATGAAGGACTGACTTTGGATGGGGTAGGAAAGGCTTTTGACCTTGACTCAGGTTCCAGGAAGGGCCATGTCCTAATGCAGAACCCCAGGCCTTGTGTCTTCACACCCCTATCCCCCCCCCCACAAGGCTCAGCACTTTTCCACTTCCAACCACACACATTTGGGGCCTCTGGTTACTGTATATACTCTCCCTGGGGGCGGTTCTTTCTTTTCCAGCTGACCCAGAAGTTAGGGAGCACTCTGGGATAGAATGGGGGTGTGGTGGCTGGGTAGGTCAGGGTCGGAGCTGTGGCCCTCTGGTTGCAATGTGGCAAGATGTTATATCCTTTTAGGAGTGATCAAGGAGCTCTCAAGATCACTGAGAGCTGTGCTGTGTGATCTGTGCGAGGTTACTACAAAGTCCAGTGGCTTCAACAGGTCTATTCTGGGGCATGGTGGCATATGCCTGCAATGCCAGTACTTAGGAGGCTGAGGTGGGACTGTGAGTTTAAGGCCAGTCTGGGCTCTACTGGGAGATGGTAACAAACAAACAAACAAAAGACCTGTTCTTATGTGGAAAATCTTCTGGCAGATGCAAAGTGCCCCAGACACTTTCCTAGGACAGAAGTGGGGTGGACACTCTGAGATAGACACAGGGATAAGTATGGGTGGTTGTGCAGGCAAGGCTGGATGGGAGCAACAGTTCCCTGGGGAACCAGCTGCCACTGAAGGCACAAAGGAACATCCAAGGCCAGCACCTGGACTAGGTAGGGAGTCTGGTCCCAGGCCTGAAATCAGATTCCCTAAAGGGCCACTGCTTACTATACCTGAGGGTCCGTCCGTCTCTGTGGCCTTGTAAACGTGTATCATGCTGCAGCAGGAGTTGTCCCCGATTTCCTCAGAGAACCCTTTCGTGAGTCCCTCCATAAACAGAGGCCCAAATCCATTCATATCCTAAGACCAGACATTAGCTGCTCCATTGGGAAGTTATCTGTAGCCCCTCATAGGAAGAGGCTTCTATTGGCCTATAAGACTACGCCTTCCTCCTAGCCCAGAACCCAATGCCTGGTTACTGTGTGCAGCAGGATATTAAAGAATACTCTAGCCCTTATTTTATACAGGATGCTTTTTTTTAATGCAGCCAAAAAAAATGATAATTGCTTTTCTCAAAACCATGACCATAAAGGATGCAGTGACCAATTCATTCTACAAAACACCTGGGCTCCTTCAGGGGCCAGGAGACACAAAGAGCATCTAGCTCTTCAAGGAGCTAGAGCTGGCGCGAACCCTCGGTTAAGCACTAGGAGGCCTGCTGAGGGCAGGGCTTGGCCGTGCAAGAGAGGCTGGCAGAGGCAGAGGGATGGGCAGGCAGAGGCAGCACTGCTCACCAAGCTCCCTCGGGCAGAGGTGTGGCTGGTAGACTCTCAACAGCTTCCAAAGTAGGGAAAGACATGTGCAGTTCAGGGGATCCTGACGGCAGTCACCTTCTGCCTGCCTCCTGCCAGGGACCCTTGTGTGGGCCTCTTCCAGTCCCTGGGAGGTCTCTGGAGCATGCCTGCCCCGCCTTCTAGCTCTGAGACGCTGGAGGGTAGGTGGTGTAATACTGCTTAAGTACTTAGCCTTCGGCTGGCAGGTAAGCAAGCGAGTGGCCGGGACACTACAGCTCCCTCAGCGTGGCAGGGGCACTGCAGGCCCAAGCTACTCCTGCTGCCTGAGAAAGCACTAAGTTCCCTTCCTAAGACCCTCTCTGTCTGTCAGGGGCTCTGCTGGGCCTGTTCCCGCCCCCTGCCCACACCCTTCCTTCAGGCTGATGCCTGAGCTGGGGGGTGGGTTGGGGGGTTCATTGACGATTCCGGCTGCCCAACTTCCTGCGGTCCTTATTCTGGCTGCGCTGAGGGTCCTCCATCTTATGTACTCGGAAACACTCCTTGAGGTTCTGGGAGCGGATCTTGGGGTTCAGGATCTCCTCTGTCATGGAACTGGGGAACCAGCCTCTCTCCTGGTCATGCAGGCGCTCACCAAAGATCCACCCTGCAAAGGAGGCAGTAGGGTCAGGAGTTGTACCGGGGTAGGGTGAGGCAAGGCTCTTAGCTAAGGTTCCACTCTGTATGGGAAGTAAAGATCAAACCACACTCAGGAGTTCCTCATTTCCCAAAGGGCAGTGACTTGGCATCCCACCTAAGCTTGGGCTGTTCCTACAGTGTGCTGGGAAGCACACGGAGTGTGAAGAACCAGGCTGCTGGCTCTCCCGTGAGTAGGAGCCTATTTCTGAACCTTCCTAGACTGCCCTATACCAGAACAAAAGACTTGAAAGGCCACCCCTAAAAGAGGCATCCAAGGAGCCACTGTAAAAGGCAGCTGGCCACTGACTTACCAGACCTGGGCAGTGAGCTCATCCTCTCACTGGGCATATTCTCTCAGAACCTCACCTGGAAGGCCAAGGTGGTGGCTGAGGTGGTAGTGGCCACTATAAAGTGGGGGACACCCTGGGGTCCCAAGTGCCTTCACCTCTGCTGTCTCTCCTGCCCTAGAAGTCTTTACCAGGCTTGTTGCTAAACAGTCTATTCCCTTCCCTGCCTTCTGCAAGCCACAGTAGGAGGGGTGGGAGGCAGTGTACTATGCTGGAGAAAGAGTATGGGGGGTCCCTGGAACCCACAGAAGAATGCCGGGGAGATCACTTGGTTTTCCAACCATGACCTGAGACAAAACGAGAGGACAGGAGAGCCCTGTGTTCTCCTTGGGTGTTTTAATTGTCTCGGTTGTAATAACGTCAGGTATTTACCTTGGGCCCAGGCCACCCATACATTTTCAAGGGTCCTCCTGCCTCTGTCTCCTGATTTACAGGAGTGTGTCATCATACCCAGCTACCCCTGGGGTTTTGATCAGGAGCAGTTAACATACAAAAGTGCAATTTGCTGAACAAGAAAGGGGGCTGGTGTTAAGTTCAGCAGGAGCTACAGAAAAAACTCCACTTGAAGCTATTTCTGCCTACCACCTGCAGGGTAGGCAGGAGCCAGGCTTCTTGGCCTGGTGGTCACAGGTGTCCCCAAAAGCTTGTGGTCAAACAGGCTGAGGTCAGGGTCCAGCTTCTTCCTAGGGGAGAGCTAAGGCCATAGCCAAGGTTGGAAAGGAGACAGAGAACCACCCGCTAGGCTTGCTGTAGTGAATGGGGAGGAGCCTCTCAGCTCACAGGAATGGAAGGAAGGCCCAGAAGTCTGTGAAAAGGCCAAGGGACGCTGGGCCCAGCACTCAGGCAGAATGTCCTAGGTAATGCCAGCACCAGCAAGGATGCTGGGCTCTGTCTGCACACCTGCTAACTATACCATCTATACCCAGGCTATAGTCCTTCCTCTCATTAGTGGGGTATGGCCGGCCAAGATGAGGAGTCCCCTGGTGCCTCACCATCCTCTGTCTTCTCCAGGATGTTCAGGATATCTGCCAGTTCCAGCGTCAACTCATCGGGCTGCTGGGCCACATATGGGTGCACACACTGGACCTGGGGACAGTCTGTGGGAGAGGAGGAGAGTTGTATGATGTGTCCCCATCCCAGGTTCCACCGTGCTACACATCCAGACAAGCAGGCACAACAGGTGGTGGTGCCACCTGGGACAATGCTGCCAGCTGCAGGTGGCTGAGTTCTTTCGAAAAACAGGACTTGGGGCCACAGAGCAGTAAGCAAGTTCCCTCTGAGAGGTAGGAGGTGACACCCCCAGGGAGGCCTCATTAGACTACCAGAAATGCTGGGGAAAGGGAGGAAGGGACTAGGCATGATGGGGCTCTCAGTCTAGAAGGCAGGAAGAACCTTTTGTTCTTAGGAGTGACCCTGTGAGCAGCTTGGGATGAGGATAAGCCAGCAGGCTGGGACAGTGACTTCTTCACAATGCAGCCAGACTCATGCTCCAATGGCTCTTCTGTGGATTTTAGATAATTGGAAAATCCAAAAGAACACTAGAGTTTGGGCCCAGGATCCTGCCACCTGACTTTTTTTAAAAAAGATTTATTTATTATGTATACAGTATGCATCAGATCACATTATAGATGGTCATGAGCCACCATGTGGTTGCTGGGAATTGAACTCAGGGCCTCTGGAAGCAGTCAGTGCTCTTAACCACTGAGCCATCTCTCCAGCCCTGCCACATGACTCTCAAGACTTGGGGACTTCCGTTCCTTTCTTAACCATCCAATTAGAATAAAGCTTAGGCAGCCAGTGTGCACAGGCACTAAGCTGCTGGTTGGTACCGGGATGGACCTCTGTGGGGCAGAAGTGCCTTCCCTCATCCAGCCAAGGGGCCCTGAAGCTGAGGCCCAGTGAGTCTTAGCCAAACTGAGAGTCCTCTTTCTGCGTCAGGCATCAGGGACTCACCCAGCAGCCGGGACGTGAAGGACACAAACTTGGTCCTCCTGTTGGGGGCCAGTGAAGTCATCCAACGCTTCATCTCACTCCTGCATAGGAAGGGGACAGACAGTACCCAAATGCAGAGCCTGTGGCAAGGACTTAGGCCTCCAGGCCAGCTACATTCTAAGCCTGGCTCCAGCTTATACCAGGGCAGCTCAGTTAGCTGTACAGGGAAACACTGCACATTCCTCCCAGCCTGACAGTGTGAGGAGGCCCTGAGTGCTGCTGGCTTTCAAAGATGCGTTACAGTGAAGCCGCTGCCATCTCTCAGCTGGCAAAGCTGGGAAAGTGAACATCACCTCCTGTGAATCTCGTGAACTACAGCCTGGGGCTTCAGCAGGGCAGGGGGTAACTCCTGGTGGGGAGTGGTGAGGGGCAGCTGAGCACAAAGGAGGGAGAGGAGGCTGGCTGGGCAGGTTGGGAGAAAGCCAGGGCTCCGTGGTCCACAAAGCAAGTCCTGCTGTCTTATGTATTCTCCCAAGTGCTTGGGGCTATGGAGCAGCTGTCCTGGCTGCTCAGATGTGGGAGACTGAAGGACCAGAGTCCATACAAAGTGAACAAAACCAGGAGGGGGACAGTGGCTCACTGGCATATCGGCTATAAGCATCGCATTTTACAAGATGGACTTGCTCCCCTTGCACACACAAACCCAGGAATGCATAGCCACCCCATGCCATCCGCACCCCAACATGAAGACCCTTCAAAAGTCCTCTACCAGAGTTCCTATGGGAAGCATTCATGCTGATGAGTGAAAGGCCAGCCTCCTACAGATGTGTGTTTGAGCCCTGTTCTACCCATGGGAAAGATCAACCTGTGACTAGCACTGGGTGCAGCTCATGGCACAGGACACTTACTGGGAAGATGCCTTCAGCATGTAGGTGGCCTCCCGGTCATCTGCATTTTCCAGCAGCCGCAGGATGAACACATTAGCCAGTGTTTGGCCCTGGTCCTCCAGCTCCTCCACTCGCAGCAAGCCCCTCGGGGCTGAGTCAAATACCTGGTACTTATCTCTGGGGAGCAAGGGAGGCAGGGTGGACCTGTTGGTCTCAGGAGAACCTTTTGGCTGGCTGGAAGGACCAGCATATGGCCCCAGCCACTCTTTGCCTCCCTAAGAAATCCCAGTGTGCCCGTCCCCTGCTCCTTAGAAGGGCTCCCATCCCGGGGTGTGGCAGGACAGTGGCCACTTTGTTGAACTCAGTGTCAGACACTCCAGGCTTTCCACGTTTACAGGGGAGGAAACTAAGGTTCATTCAGGGAGGCTCCACCGTGGCCCAAAGCTGGGCCCTCACCCTGAAAGACAGCTACACTGCTGTATCACCACCATGTACCACGGACAAACCAAGGCTGGGTCCTCTCCACCAGTGTCAGGCTCACCCAGGGATCTGCCGGCAGATGACCAGCAGGTCGTTGAAGAGAAAGAGGTAAATCTCTCTGAAGAGCTTCTTGGTCCGCAGGGTGCGGGAGGTCTTGGGGCCGGACATCTGCTGCAGCTCTCCCTGCTTCAGCAGCCACCGGGAGTGTGAGATGATGGGCACTGACTGGGAGGGGAGGGGGCGTGAGGTGGTAGCACCCTTGCCACCCTCCTAAGGGTCCTACAGACACCACAACTGGAGTAAAGCTGTGAGACGTGATGTGCTGTGTGGGTCCACTGTACTCCCTGCCACTGGCCAGGTAGCAAAACAGCAGTGTGTGTGAGTTTGCATGTGAATATATGTGTCCCTTGTGAGTGTGGTATGCATGTGTGCACATGTGCATGTGTGCATGTGTAATGTGTCTCTGTGTGTGCTGTGCTGTCTATGTTACCTACACACTTAAGCTCCTGTGCTCATGCCTGTGCCTTGGTGTGTCCATGTGTACTGGTGTCTGTGTGCGTGAATGCGCATGCATGTAAGTGTGTGTGTGTGTGTGTGTGTGTGTGTGTGTGTGTGTGTTATCATCATCCCACCAGGCTCAGCTTGTTTGACGTAGCCTAAGAGGTAAGTTCACAGAAGAAAGGAAATAATGGTGCCCGTGGGATAAAGAGGTCAGGACTGCAGGTGGAAGGTGTTCTCAGAGACGGGCGCTGGGCACTCTATAGTCATCCTAGCAAGTGTAACCCCAGGAAGTACCAGAAGACCCCTCACATCCTCCAGCTGGGCTCAGCGCCCAAACGGTGACCTCTGACCTCTGATTTATTTTTGCTCATGCCAGACACGTGCTCTCCTCCTGAGCTACGTGGACAGCTCTCCAGGGCCCTCGGGAGGCTGCATGTGCCTGATACCCAAGTCACCAGGAATACAGAGAAAGGAGAGAACTTGCAAATCCCTGAGCACCTAGAATCCCTTGAACAGTCCCTAGCCCCATATGTTGACTGCTCAGGATCATCTAGGTGGTAACAGTGCTGGATTCACATAGGCAGGCAGCTGTGGGCATCCCCATCCCCACCCCAACCCCCCCCTCCCCCTGCCCAGCTCTCAGAGGGTAAACCTGGGCAAAGTAATAATGCAGGATGACTAGCTTCCACTACTGAGAAGAATGGGTAGGGGTGCAGGCTGGACCACCTGGGCCTCTGGGTAGGGTGTGGCCTCAGCACAGGTTGACCCAGATCTTGCAGACTCACCTTGATCTTGAACTCCATCTTCTTCTGAATGCTGATCATCTGTTCCGTGCGGCTCATCTTCCGAACGCCCTCATTGCATGCCTTTACCACCTGGGACAAGGAGGACATGTCACACCAGCCTGTCAGGATGTTCCCAGCTACCACTGTGACCAGTATGTCCAGCAGCTAACACTGACTGGCCAGCCTCAGGTTAGCCGTAACTCTTTCTCCCCACAGTCTGGAACTAAACCAGACACCCCTCTGGGGGTCTAGAGCAGTGGTTCTCAACCTGTGGGTTGTGACTCTTTTTTTGGGGGGGGGTCACAAGTGAGATATCCTGCATGCCATATATTTACATTACAATTCATAGCAATAGCAAAGTTACAGTTATGAAGTGGCAACAAAAATCATTTTATGGTTGGAGGTCACATAACATGAGTCACTGGCTAAAGAGTCACAGCATTAGGAAGCTTAGAACTGCTGGTCTAGAGAATGGTTTAGCTCCTTGTCCTTGACTAGAAAGTCAACCTCTCAGCCCAAGAGGAAGGGGCCTTTCTTCTCAGCTTGACTAGAAAAGGAAAGGCCCCTCCAGGTTGACATCTCTCCCACTGGGGCTCCCCACCTCCCTGGAATGCAGCTGGGAACCAACAAGCCAATAATACCACATATCCCCAGATTTATGGGTCGTCCGTCATCTCCAGGATCGGAGCCTTGAATGGCTCACGGGGTCTAGGACAGTGCTTGGCCTGATGTGGGCACTTCCGCTTTGTCCGTGTTTGTTAGTGCAGAGCCCAGAGAAGCGGCTATGGGGATGTTCCTTGCAGTGTTGCTTAGAATGAGAAAATCTGTCACCAACTTCAACTGTCCACTAAGTGGCATTGACTGGAGGACAATATATCCCTGTACCTGAGGGCTCTGAAATCACTAGCATAAACTCAACTGAAGATCAAAGGCTGTGCTTTAGATACAATCTCTGTAAAGAGTACAGTGGTATGTCGTGTGTGTGTGTGTGTGTGTGTGTGTGTGTGTGTGTGTGTGTGTGTG
>OU015743.1:21734776-21761552 GCA_907169655.1 Acomys percivali | reverse complement strand
TGTGTGTGTGTGTGTGTGTGTGTGTGTGTGTGTGTGTGTGTGTGTGTATGTGTATGTGCATGTGCGTGCAGGCATCTGTTCAGGAGTACTGTTGCCAGGGAGTATGGGTAGCCAGACATCTTCACTATCTTTATTTTGCTTGTGCCATTTTCTGAATTTTATTTGATCATCAATTTTTTATGAATGAGGAAACATAAGCCCTTCTTTAAAAAAAAATAAACAAGAGAAAGAGAGTATCTCTTTCCTCAAAAGAAGAAGAGAGACACAAACAGATAAAACCTTCAAATAGGAAACACAACTGACCTTTGGCTGACCTCTGAGATAAGTCAGAGGTCACCAGACTTGTGCAGGGCACTACTTCCTAGTAGGGGCTAGAAAAAAGTTATTCGGATCATTGATGGGGCAAAGTGCTCAAGACAGCATTTGAAGGGCACACAAGGCTAGAGAAAGCTGTTGATGCCCACAAACAACCCATCCCCGCCACAGGAGTCATCTCACAGGGCTTTGGGTCAGGGCCTACACCAAGATGAGCCGGATCCTGGAGGATGGGGTTGGCGCAATGGGCTGTATCAGGCATGGGGACTGCAACAGAGTTCTCTGTTGATAAAGAGTGCCAGGCGATCGCCTTCATATACAACCTGGGCACATGAAGAGAGAGTGGTAAAGGGGTATGGTGGTACAGAGAGGGTTCTGACAAAGCCACATTGGCTGTGACTTTTTCTTTCTCTTTTACCCCCAGTGATTTTTTTTTGGGGGGGGGGGCGGAATTGCACAAGTAAAAGCTCAGAATAAATGTAATGCTAAGAAGACATGGTAACAGTGGAGGCCAATAGGGGTAGTGGTCTAGTGGGAAAATGGCTCCCTGGGACACACAGGTGGAAGCAACTCACCATTTCTAGCTCCTTGTGGGCATCCAAGGCGGTGCCCTCGCGCTCGGACCCCTCCTCCACTCTCTTCAGTATGTTCTGCAAGATGGAGCTGGTTACTCTGTCTCTTCCCACCTCCCTTCCCACTTACTCCCTGGGAGTGGTAACAGATGCAACACATATGACCCTTCACTGGGTGGACAGATGGCACGGGGCCCTCAGCCAGGCCAGGGCGGATGCCCTGGCCCAGGTTGATAATGGGGAGGCTGTGACTCAGTAGTACAGGTCCCGAGGGCCTGTGGATACTCTATGTCAATGCAGAGCCCCTAGCCCGTGGAGCGCAAAGCACACGAGGCATCACAAAGCAGTGGCAGGGGTGGGGTGGGGTGGGGAAGAGGGGTGGAATAGGTGGGGGGCCTGGTCGGCACCAACCTCCTCCCTTTCTCCCTTCCTTCTGGGATGGTCACTGGAGACCAAGTCATCATGGTCCTGGACTTGACTGACTTTAGTGTTTTTACTGTAAAATGTCTTTTTTCCAGTTCCTCAGTTTCCTTCTGTTCAGTTACCCACACATTGCTTCTCTCACCCACAGGCCAAATATAACCCCTTTCCTGTCTACTCCCGCTACTCTGTCTACTCCTGCAAATGTCAAGCACACCAGGTGAGGAAGGAAACTGAGACCCCCCCCCGCCCCCCCACATACCCTACCTCCTGCTACCTGCTTGCCCATATCTCCGAATTCCTTCCCATCATGCTTTGTGAGCTCACCGCTGTCCCTTCTGCTATGAATCTTGTTTCCCCAGGACTTTTGAACATTCAGTTTTCTAGATGTTGATTTGGCTGGCTCCTCCTCTAAGCTGAGCTTCGGCTTAAACCTTGCTTGTCTTTCCTAACTCCTCCCATTGGCAGTAGCCAGAGCAGGCACCCTCGGCTGGGCTAACTCATTTCCTATCCTCACAGCTATGTCCACTTTCTGGTCATGTCTGCCAATCTTTCCTCCTGGAACATAGCTGAGCCTTCTTTGCTTGGAGCACAATAGGACCCTAATTGGCCCTTTAACACATGGATTCCCTGAAATACTTGCAGGGAGGTAGAAGGAGCGGAGGCCTCAGCAGGGGAGGTCTGCAGAGCCCAGGGCATGGTCAGGGGTCACACCTGAACCAGCAGCTTGAGTCTTGTGATCCTCTGGAAGGGCAAGATGAGGAAGGAGGAAAAGGGCAGGCCCTTGCACTTGGGGTCCAACTCCAGCTGTGCAATCAGCTCCCGGAAAGCCGCTTTCTCCTGTCTGAAGATCCAGACACAGGGGGGCTGTCTCTGAGCTCAGGCCCTGGAGGTATGAACAGAAGATGCTCCCCCACCCTCTCCTTCTCCTTCTCCCTCCCCCTCCTCATCTTCTTTCAAATGGAAAATAAACTGTTCATGTAAACGTCAAATAACAATAGTGGCTCCATATGCCAGGCCATGAAGACTTGGCAAAGTATGATTTGTGTGGGAGGGGTAAGAATCCCATTGTAGCCAAGGTTATGAATCAGACATACAATTAGATGACTTCACGCGGCAGGAAGCCGTGGCAAGGTAAACCCACGGAGTGATGCAGTGATGGAGCCTGCAGCAGGCTCGAGGCACCTGCCAGGAGAGTCTGAGCTCATTTTTTGACAGGTGGGCTTGCCATGTGGCACAGTGCTGCTGAAGGCCCGGAAGACAACAGCCAGAGACTTACAGCAGGTCAACATCAGACAGACAGCAGGACAGCCATGCTGTACCTGCTACTAGTGGGCCCAAAGCGACCTGCACCCACAGGGCGAAGTGATACGGTGACCAGCTACCCTGGGGATTGTTGGGAAATGCAAGACATGATTCTATTGGCTGCTTGTTTATTGATCTGATAAACAGCACCTCTGCTTTCCAAATAGTTACTGGAAAAGCACCCCAAATGCCTGGGCAGTGAAAGTTTAAAATGTCCACTTCAACCATGTGGCTCTATAGAAAAAGCCATCAAAATCCAGATGCTATTTGGACAGTGAACCTGCGGCCACCATCTACCACAGAGCCTGGAAGCCATGGGGGACTCTTTCTGTCACACATGACTGCTCTAGGAACTCTCCCTTGGGGCCAGCTGCAGGACGTTTCTCAGCAACTTGTCACAGGACTGCCACCTTTGACCCAGAGCCTTGCAATAGAGTAGCTGCTGCCGTGTGCCAGGCAGAGCTTGCCAGCCCCCTGAGGTAACTTGGGTAGATTTGTCTGTCCTAATGTGCCCTCCTTTGTTCTCAAGCCATTCCAGAGACCCCTATGCCTGTACTGTGTCTGTGACAGCAAACCTGGTTTTGCTTCCCCAGTGTAAGATCTCTTCTGGAGATTTTTTTTTTTTTTAAACATGGGTGGGTACTACAAGTGAAGCCCTTCCCTGTGGTACAAACCAAAGTCATGAAGTGAGAGACTGGTTCCCAGTTCACAGCCAGTCCAGACTCCTTCCTGCCCACCCTTGGCTTTCTTACTGCTTTACACCCATGTTTGCAATGTTCTGGACCTTGGGTCGTCCCTGTGGCTACATGTTCTTTCCTATAGGGCTTTACTGGTTGTTCTGGACACAGGTCTCCGGTGGGGTGGGGGGGGGCGTAAGCTGATTTTCTGGGAGCACAGCTAGACAAATGGTTTCCTGGTGACACCAAGATGCTCAAGGAACATGCTAGATTTGGATGCCCTCACCTGCCTGGCCAAATTGTGTGATTTAGTGTGCTCCTGGGTAGTACCCAGGCAAGGGTGGCTTACTCACAAGAGCTGCTTGTATGTCCTCTCCTGGTAGGTCTGGTTACTGACGTAGGTGATATAGACCGAGAAGTGGTCAGCTGCGTAGCGGTACACGATGTCGCACACGTCTGAGATAACAATGTTCTCCTCCATGCGATGTTCCAGCTCCAGCAAAAACCTGCAAGAGGCAAAGGGTGGGCTGAAGGCACCTGGAAATCAGCATGCCTGGCTAGACAAACCAGCACCCACTGACAAGGTGGCCGGGACTCTGCATGCCAGTGGCCCATCTGAACAGCTGTCTTCTTAGACAGGTGATACCACCAGGAATATACAGAGAGAGAAAGCACAAGGCTCATCTGTATCTCTGAAATATGTACTGATATGAGGCCAGGCGTGGTGGCACACGCCTTTAATCCCAGCACTTGGGAGGCAGAGGAAGGTGGATCTCTGTGAGTTCGAGGCCAACCTGATTTACAAAGCAAGTCTGGGACAGCCAAGGCTACACAGAGAAACCCTGTCTCAAAAAACAAAAACAAAAACAAAAAACCAATAACAACAACAACAAAAAATGTGTAGTGATGTGTTTGCAGATGAAATAGAATGGTAGTCAAGCTGACTCAGAATGGTCCCCTGGGTACTGGGGGAGGCACGGATTGGATGAACCCAGACTGACCCCATGCCCATCACTAATTAAGCCAGTGGCTGACACATGGGGCTTGTAACACGGATGTCTCTACTTCTGTATTCTGGAACTTTTCAAAGTACAGTTCAAATTGATGTGTAAATAGCAAGCTCAGAGGCCTCACAGGTAGGTGGCTCTGGCATCGCTGAGCCATCACCTCCATAAGTTACTGGATAGGACAGCCACCAGGAGGGGCAGAGACTACAAAGAAAAGGCAGGCATCAGTGCAAAGGGGGGGGGGCAACTGGAGAGTCCCTAGGCAGACAGCAGGAACATCCGGGCTTCCACATGTGACATTTGAGTGACTCTCCACTGCAGGGGAGGACTGCCTCTGCCACACCCTGCCTCATCTGAATGTGGCAGGTTAGCCCAGCTACTGCTCAAGTGCTAAGTGAGCCTTTCACCTTAATCTCCCTCTTCCCCCTCCTCCACCTCCTCCCTCTCCTCCTCCCTCTGCTCCTCCTCCCCACTTCTCCTCCCTCTTCCTCCTCCATTTCCTCCTTCACCTAGGCCCAACCTCAGGAAACATGGGTCTCACATCCCTTCCTGGATTGCTCGGTGCCTCCTGAGAGAGGGGAGAGAAACAGCAATCTAGCACTGGCCTGCAGTAGGTCTTAGGCATTGGTACCTCAGGGTGAGCAGTTGTTCCCAGAGGACCTTGGACAGTGCTATGAGACCCATACAGACTTGCCTGCAGCCTTCATGCCTAAGATTCAGCTCAGTATCACTCTGACCAGTGTGGGAGAATCCTCTAACTCACAGCATCACAGAGACACACAGAACTCACAGGCTGATGGGAAGAGATCCGGGGGGGGGGGGACCTCTGGCCTTTGGGTTCACATGGATGTGTGTGCACACTTGCGTGTGAGTGAGTGTACATGCGCGTTACGTATGGAGGTCAGAGGTCAACCTCAAGTGTCATTCCTCAGGAGCCATCCACTTAGTTTTTTGAGACTGTCTCTCATTAGTCTGCAGGTCACCAGTTAGGCTAGCCTGGCCAGCTTGCCAGCTAGCCCCAAGGATTCTCCAGTCTCCATATCCCCAGCAGTGGAATTACAAGGGTATCATGCTGCACCTGGCTTTTCTGTGGGTTCTGGGGATCAAATTCAGATTCTCATGCTTGCAAGACAACCGCTCTACACACTGCACCACCTCCCTAGCGCCTAGATTTTGTGACTTTATCCATCCTATTTCTTTATGTAAAAAATCCACAACATTCAACGGGTTAGAAGCCCAGGGGGTGAATGTAGGAGCCTGGCTTCAGCTACACGCCGGCATGGGAAAGACAGAGGAAGGTGGTCGTCCAGTGCTCACCGCTCACTGACAGCCATAACATCCAGGACATTGGAAAAGAGGATGTGGGCCTCGGACGGGTGCAGGATTTTCTTCAGCCGCTCATTCTCCATGAAGTGTGACACCAGCAGGTTCAGACTCTTATAGTAGGAGGCCTCGGAGGTGACCAGCTCAAACATGGCCTGTGCAGACACAGAAGAGACCTTGTCGTTATTGCTAAGAAGCGCTGAGGGTGTCCTTAGTGGCAGAGGTCGGGAGGCCTGTGGTGGCAGCTGTGTGGTAGAAGCCAACTTTGTCCCAGTGCAAAAGAGAAAGTCCTTCATTCTTGGCAAGTATTCTGTCATAGCCTGGTCACCTGAAAACCTGGTGACAAGCTAAGGACCAACATATAGAAGAAGAAACAATTTAAGAGGCTGGTCTTATGACAGAGCCACATGGTGGCAAAGATGTCTCTGGACTGTGTTTATTGATGTAGAGACAGACAGATCAATCAACCGGTGGCAGGACCCTGCCTGCCCTCCATTTTACAGGAAACAGACCAAGATGCCAATCAGGTAGGGTGAAATTTTGGGTGACTTTTATTTTATTTTTTTCCTTTTTGGCTTTTGCATTATCTAAAAAAAAAATCCTAAACAAGCCTCTATTATTTCTTTTAGCATCTGATTTTATAATGTAATCAAGAAAACCATTTTCATTTTGAAAAAAGAAAAAGAAACACAAAATCTTACTTTGGCCTTCAGGGGCACCTTTCTTCTATATCAGCATCGACTTACCAAAGTGATGAACTTAAAACTTCCTGGCAGCAGGCCTGGCTAGCTCGCCTTTAGCACTTACAAATAACCTACCCTGAAACCAGTGGGAGCCATGCCCACTGTCTGTCCCATCACTCTCCACTGACTCTTGACCCAGGGTTGGTTCAGATGCCTGAAGGGAAAGTGTGGCAGGTTGTACCGTTGATCCCTCTAAAGTTATGTTCACACTCTGGTCTCTAGGACCAGCAACTGTGCCCTTGAGTGAAAATGGGTCTTAGCAGCTGTGCCTGAATGGAAGGAAGGTCTTGAGGTGAGACCATTCCAGACTCAGGGTGGGTCCTACCACAATGCTAAGTGTTTAGTTTTGCTTCTGTTGCTGTGATAAAAATAACCAGGAAAAAAAAAAAAACAGCTTTAAGAAAGATGTATTCAACTCCCACTTCCAGGATGGAGCTGGACATTTCAAGGAAGTCAAGGCAGGAACTTGAAGTGGCTCATCATGCCCACAGTCATGAGCAGAGAGAGAAGGAATCACATTTCCTTACTCAGTTCGCTTTTTCCTCTTTTATACAGTCCAGGACCCAAGATCAGGCAATGGTACCATCAACTTTTAGTCTGGATCTTCCTATGTCAATAGATAATAAAACAATCTGGACAATCCAGATGATTTTATATTGTGTCAGCTGACAATTAAAACCATCACTGTAGACACCACCATAAAGGAAATGAGAGAGGGGAGACACAGAGATACATAGAGGAATGGAGGTGGGGACTAAGGTGGCAGCTGGAGTAGCCAGAGACTGGAAGACAGGGAAGGATCCTTTCTTAGAGCTTGGAGGGAGGGCAGCCCTGCTGACATCTCCACTTCAGGCTTCTGGCCAGCATCTTGGGTGTGCAGGGGTGGGGGGTGGGGGGTGGGGTTGTGGTTGTGGCGGTGGTGTAAATTTCTATCATTCCATGCCAGCCAGGACATGATGGCAGTCCACAGAAGCAAGAACACCACAGCAGCAACGGGCAGAGGTCTGGACAAGGAAGGAGGTATGTGACTGCAATTGGTGTTGGTTCCCAGAACACACGTACTCTGGTGGCAGTGGCAGAAGTGGGCAATGGGTTTCCTGAACTGTCTCATTAATCCTTGGGGTCCCCCAGAAGGGATATGTGGAAGTTCCTGTTTCATCTTAAGAAAAACAGATGCAAAGTGGTGAGCAGAGCCCTCAAAGTCACAGGACTCGGTAACAGTGCAAGAACAGAGATTCAACCAAAGGGTTTTCCATGTCCCGGCTGTTATGACTCCTGCCAGGTTGGGTCATATAGCAAAGCAGGGTTAACGGGGTGTTTCTGGTCACTTCCTCCCTGTGAAGCACTGCCAGCCAGTGATCCTGGTGAGGCCCTTTGAGAAAAGGAATGTATTCGTAACTTGGAGACACCTTGCAGCAACAATATGAAAGTCCATAGAGACAACACAGCCACCCCAGACCTCAAGGTCCTTAGTCTGCACTTGACTTAAAACAATCAGGGCTGAGATGCCATGAACTGTGGTCCTGGGACCCAATGCTGGCTGGAAATTCCTCTTTGGTTCATGTAACTGCCTGTATCCAGCACAGACAGGAAGGCCACATTGGGCATGAAGTTTTCTAGAAGCTTTTCTGTTACAAATGCTGCTAGGTTTAATTTCTCAAAAGACTGCCAAGATAATTGAGCAGCCAGGCTCCAAGAGCATGTAGTAACACAGATGACTACAGACAACTCTGTCACAGACTGAGGGATCCACCATCCCTGCATGGTAACTCAAGAAGACACAGCTCTGAAGGACACTGTCAGAGACCCCTGAGGCTATACTTGAAAGTGCTCTGCCTTATCCTGCTGCTAATAGCTTTTGTCTCAACGGAGGTGGCGCTAAGGACCAGGGTTTGGGGGCAGTCAGGACTAGCTATGCTGTGGTTGACACCCAGCAGGCTTTGTCCTGAATCACAGCTGATGCTGGCTGAGCCCATTCACTCACCACTCCCCGTTCTGATCCATTTATAGGTGGTTAGTCATCTGTGAATTTTTCTTGGCCAGGATGTTTGTCTTTATTTAGAATGTCACATTATTTGCCACATCATTGTAGCTGTCTTTTCCTTATCAATATTGTTTTTGACTCAGCCACTCAAGCCTTTACATGGCTATGCAGGAGAGACGAGGGATTGGGGGATAGAGCTCAGTGGTGGAGCTTTTGCCTGCCATGTGGAAGGCCCTCGATTTGATCCCCAGTACAGACAAAACCCAAAATAAAACCTTAAAAGAAATAAGAGATGAGGGAGCCAGGCCCAGTGTGCTCCTTGCTTAGGCACCCATCCAGCCACCTGTGCCACACGCTCACTGGACACCTGCTGCGTCTGGGGTAGCCCCCAAGCTCTAGCAGTGATCACAGCACTGCGATACCACTCTGCAGCTACATCCCAGGGGAGCAGAGAAGGGCAGACTAATGGACGTCTCAGGCAACATCAGATAGTGAGACTTGCTGGACAGTGCGTTAAAGAGTGTGTTAGATGTGGTTTGAATGGGAGATACCCAACCTGCCCCCAGGCTCACATGTTGAAATCTTGGTCCTCAACTGCTATTTTGGGCGATGGTGTAAACTTTAGGACATGGGGGTTAGCTGGAGGAAGTAGGTCACTGGGGGTGGTCTCTCCTTGTCCTAGCCTCTTCCTGTCTCTCATTGCTTTCTGTCTGGTAAAAGGAGAGCTGCTTTGCTCCAACACACATTTCCTGCCATGGTATTCAGCCTGATCTCCACAGTGATGGAGCCACCTGACTATGGGACAGACCCTCTGAAACTGTGAGCCAAAATAAATCCTCTCTCCTCCTTCTTTGAGACAGGGTCTCCTTGTGTAGCAATGGATGTCCCAAAGCTTGCTAAGCAGACCAGGCTGGCCTTGAATTCACAGACATCTGACTGCCTCTGCCTCCCCATGTGCTAGGAGTAAAGGTATGTGCTACCCTGCTGGACTCTACTTCTCAGCTGTCTTATTACACTGATGAAAAAAAATGACTCATGTGTGTGCCTATGCACAGGTTTGTTCACACGTTTATATTTATATATGCATATGTCTTATATGAATGTGTGATAATGTATGTATGAGTATCTGAGAATGAGTATGAGTATGTGACTGTATGAATGAATACATGTATGAATGTGCTTGTGGGTATGTATAGTGTGTGTGTGTGTGTGTACAGAGAGAAATACACACACATACACACAGAGAGAGAGAGAGAGAGAGAGAGAGAGAGAGAGAGAGAGAGAGAGAGAAGAGACTGGTAGACATGTCAGCATTGTTGGTACAGTTTATGAATTAGCCATGCTGGGTACTGTCATATCTTCCCCCTCTGTGAGCTCAGCTGTTGGATGGGATGCTCAGAGAACACCCAATTAGACTGACCTAAATTTTATGAATCACAGCTTGGCCCTCAGTAGTGCTCTTAGATCTCAACTCTTACAATTTTTAGCTGCCAAGATCTATGAGAATCACAGCACACCCTGCCTGTATTCTTTGCTCAGGCTAAGAGCTAGTCAGTACGTGCTGTTTCCTGGAGGGCCAGTACAGGTGGCTCTGTCATTGGTGAGGGCTGTGATGTGTCTGCTTGCTGTGAGCAGCTGGGCTGCCAACAGTCCACTGGCCTTGAGTGGTCAGAACCCCGCCCCCAGTGATAACTGCCTAATCTTACTAGTGGAGGATGGTAGCTCTGCAAGAAGTGAGGTTTATGTATGAAGCACAACCCTGGGCCCAGCCTTCCATAGAGCATCAGAGAGACATCGTGGGCATGGCTGCCCACCAACTGGGCACTGCTTAACCTAGGGTAGGAAGGTGCTCTGGCCTCTGGCCAGAAGGGCAAGGTGGGTCTACCCCAGGAGGTGAAGTTGGGCCTGAGAGGCAAAGGATGACAGGAAGCTCACTCCTAAGGATGCCAATCCACAATCAGAGCCACACTGGGAACACTGGACAGAGACTAGGACAGTGGTGAGGGAGAGTTGAACATGGGAAGGTGACAGCTCTCCATGCGTTATGGGCCCCTAGAGAAGAGATCCAGTGAGGCCCATCAGGTTCCTGTCATGTATTCAAGGAGCATGTACACACACACACACACACACACACACACCCTGCCAGGCTGTGAGAAGTAACCCTGTCTGGTGTCTTCTGTAGTGTGACCCCACCCCAGTATACATTTAGCTTTGTCCTCCAGTGAAAGGGAGACCCTGAGTCAGCACCACATCCCTCTAGACACCGGAAGACAGGCTCAGAGTGCACTGGCCTCAGGGAGAGGAGTCAGAGCTGGGCCAGAGCCAGGTGTGATGGTCAATATCATCAGTTTGACAGGATCTAGGATCACCTAGGAGACAAGCCTCTGGGCAGCTCTGTGATGACATTTCTAGCGGGTGTTGATGGAAATGGGACCATCTACCCTAATGTGGGTAGCATATCTCCATAGGTCACTGAATAAAAGGGAGAAAAGCAATCTGAACACCAGAATTCATCTCTCTTTACTTCTTCACTGTGGACACACGGTGGCCAGCTACCTCACTCTCCTGCCATCTTGCCTTCCCCACCATATGAACTCTATATTTTCATATGGTGATCCAAACGAAACTTGTTTGTTTGTTTGCTTGTTTGTTTTTTGAGACAGGGTCTCTCTACAGAGCCTTCTTTAAGGTATGAGAAAAAAAAAAAGGGTGAAAACAATGGAACACAAGCCTTATTCCATGCTTCTTCTGAGCAGACTCAGACTGTGGCTGATTGTAAGGTTCCCTCCCATCTCCTTCCACAGAAGGACGAAGCTCTTTCTTGTCTGGGCACGCTGGGCCTGGTTGCCAATCCCATTGCCAGCCTGCAGGACACTCCACCTGGGTGTCTGTGTGTATCTGCTACCCTGGTGATGCTCAAAACACCACGCCCTCCTCACCTTCCTACTTCTACCCAGCCTGTCCCCTAGATTAGAGAAGCCCCTTTGCAGAGACAGGGTCCTGAGCAGGGACACAGGCCACCACAGCCCGAGCACCAGTCATTCCCGGCACCTCTGGCTTCTTCCTTCCTTCCTTTCTTTCTCTCCATGCCAGATGGCAGGCACGGCAGTCAGGCAGGCTGAGGTTTGGCTGGGCGGAAAGCCACACCCTCCCTGTACCTTCCTCCTCCCTGATCTGTGGTCTCCTTCCATTCCTTCCATTCCTTCCCCGACACCTTCTAGAAAAGCCCCCGACCTCCCTGTTGAGATACCCTAGATAAATATTTTTTTTTTCTTTTTTCTTTTGAAGCTCAAGGACTGTACGCTGCAACTCTCCAAAGGTACTGGGAAACGAAAGATGGAGAGAGAGAGAAAAAAATTAAAGAAGGAAAAAGCCATGCCATTTCAGTTAAGTCAGCACCAGGCTCACCCTACTGTAGGCAAGATGTGACACGGTGGGGAGGGGCCTTTAAAGAATGAGTGAGAAAGCCCAGCCCAGAGCATCAGAAGTATGCTGGGCTCTGGCCAGCACCTGACAGAGGCAGAGGAGAAACAAAAGGCACACTGACAGACCCAGCAGAACCTCTTAGCAGCTTGGAGCCACCGTCTCCCAACACCTTTTATATACACCTTTTCCCCCTGGCCTTTTACTTTGAATAAGTTCTAATTTTTTCCCAAACTGTCCTGTTCTTAAATAGTGATTCAAAAACCAAGGGCTTCAGAGCAAACTAGCAAATGGAATTCAACTGAGAAGTTCCCCCCACCTCCAGCCTGGTAGCACATTTTGTTTTAAATCTTGGTTCTTCTAGGACCAAGTCAAACTCAGGCTTACCCAAGGATGTCATGGGGATGAAGGTGGATACCTGCCGCCTGGGTAGCTATGGAACCAGGGATGCTTTGGCCACAGGCTCACTTGGCAGGACCCAGAGGCTGCCTGTCTCACAGTGAATATACACTGAACAAGAGCTTTGAGGAGGCTGGAGAGATGGCTTATCGGGTAAGCATGCTTATTGTGAAGTCATGAGGACCTGAGTTGGAATCCCAGGACCTGTGTAAAAACTTAAAAAACAAAACAAAACCCAGATCTTTGCCACTGATTTGAAGAATAAAATCTGAACATCTAATTGTCAAAAGAGAAGCACACATTAAGATCTTTAAAATCAATCTGTAAAGCCAGGCTTTAAACACGCAGAAGAGCATGCACACACATGCGCACACTAATGTTGAATAGAGCTGGTGAATATCAACTTGGCCTCATTGATTTTTTTTTTTTTTAGGTATATCAGTCTAATGCATGGAAAACTATAAAAATATGTAAATGAAGTTTTTTCTTTTCTTTTTTTTTTTTTTTATTACATTCTGCTAATTTGTGTGGGGGTTTGTGTACACTGCCCATGTGTGAGGTTGCACGTGTGTGTGGTGGGTCTGGGTATACTGCCCGTGTGTGAGGTGGGTCTGGGTATGCTGCACATGTGGGAGCCGGTCAGAGGATAACATTTAGAAGTTGGTTCTCACCTTCCACCATGTAGACCCAGGGGCTAGAACTCAGGGTTGGTAGCAAGCATCTTTACCCACTGAGCCCTTGCCACCATCAGTCCCCTGCAGATGTGATATTCTACTCTTTGGAAAACATTGCATGCTGTAAATATTTGCCTACTTAATTCTTTGAAAACCTGTTTTTGTTCTGTTTTGAGACAGGGTTTCTCTGTGTAGCCTTGGCTGTCCTGGACTCATTTTGTAGACCAGGCTGGCCTCGAACTCACAGAGAACCACCTGCCTCTGCCTTCCCAGTGCTGGGATTACAGGCTTATGCCCATCTGAAAACCTGTTTTTAACTCACTTCCTTCCTTCCTTCCTTCCTTCCTTCCTTCCTTCCTTCCTTCCCTCCTTCTCTCCCTCCATCCCTCCCTCCCTCCCTCTCCTTCTCTTTCGCAACTGCCACGCCTGGCCTTTTACATTGGTTCTGGGGAACACCAAACTCAGGTTCTCACAATTGAGAAGTCAATATGCCACCCAGTGAGCCATCACCCAGCCCTCTGTCATTTATACTAGAGCACGGAGCACTGGGAGAGGCCCCCAAATGCAGCTCAGGCAACATGAATCCACAGGACTCTCAGCGTAGCACCCTCACAACTGTCAGTGAAATTGACTGAAATTATACAGCTTCCTTTCCCACCCCAAGATGAAGAGCACTGAAAGCACTTGTGGTTTGATGGGGTTTGTCATTGTTGTTTGATTGGTTGGTTGCTTTGCTTTTCGAGACAGGTGTCACTGTGTAGCTCAACCTAGCCCAGACTCACTATATACCCATGGCTGACCCTGAACTGGAGACTCTCTTGTCTCAGCCCCGAGAATGCTGGGAGTACAGATTTACAGATATGCACTGCCACTGGATCAATTTTAAGTTTCTATGGTGTCTACATTTTATTTTCTTGTTTCACTGTAATAGAGATAGATGTAGAGAGATATTACAGCTTGTGAAACTTCAACAAATATTAAAATAACAGCTTTTTAAAAATGACTATTGTATGTTTGTGCACTGTGGGCATGCCTGACACCCACAGAGGCCAGAGATGGAGGTTGTGACCCCTGGAATTGGGGTTACTGATGGCTGTAAATTGTCATGCAGGTGCTAAGGAGCTGCTGAGCCATTTGTTATAGTATTTGTGGCCACTGGAAGATAAGCACTGCTTCTCTTCAGATCGATGTGGTTTCTACAGAAAAAGGAGTCTCAGGTTGGGCAGATGATTCAGTGGGAAAAGGTGCTTGCTGCATAAGCCTGGTGGCCAGGGTTTGATCCCAGGAAGCCATATTGAGGTGGAAAGAGAACCAACTCCAGAGTTGTCCTTTGACCTCCATATGCACACACTCACACATGTATCATGTATGCATAGGCACATACTCACACATGTATCACATATGCATATGCACACACTGACACATGCATCACGTAGTCATATGCACACACTCATACATGTATCACATGCACATATGCACACACATGTATCATGTATGCATATGCACACAATATTAAATAAATAAATTTAAAACTATGTAAAACAATAAAAGATCTATGCATCTCGAGCGATCCTCCTGCCCCAGCCTCTTGAGTGCTAAGATTACAACCACAAACCACCACACTGGCTGTAGATATTTTTTAGTGAGGTAGCTAGCATACATTCTCTGTCATCGCAGTAAGCCTTTGGAGAATGACAAACATTTTACACAGACTGCCCTATGAATCTTCCTCAGGCTCCCTATGTCCTTGCTCTGTCTCTCTTCACAGAACAGCCCAGCGTGCAGCAACCTACTGCACCCCTGGGCCCAATGCATCATGGCTCCACCCGCTGAGCATCTCCCCTCCCCCTCGCCTAAGACAGAAGACTAGGAAGAAGCACAGAAACCGGCTGGAAGATTTTGTAAGAAAGCAGAGGATGTCCATGAAGGAAGGCGGCTGTGGCAGAGGCAAGCTTACCTGCTTGATCTTGAAAATGCAAATTCTCACCATCTGTGAAGAGAAACGGCAGGACCAGGAAGCCCTGCTCTGGCCTGTGTCCCCCTAAAGCCCATGTGAGGCCTGCCTGTCAGTTGGGGAGGTGCTCAGCACCTCTGTCTCTCTTGTACATTCCCGAGTGCCTTCAGACTTCCACTGTGAGCTGAAGTGGCGAGGGCTCCCTCATCTGAACCTCCCAGCTTCCAGAAGCTCACGCTGCGCACACATCTTTTCTCTATAAATGACCTAGTCTCTGTCCTACTGTAGCAACAGAAAGCAGATCCAGACTCTTGCACTTGACGGATAAGCCAGCGTCACACAGCTAAGGAGTAGCAGAGCAAAGAATCAAACCCCAGGCAGGTGGGTGCCAGCACAGGTGTGAGAAATTATTCTGTCACTTCCTCTTTGCTATATTGTGAAAAAAACATTACAAATGTCAGAAGAATTAATATTCAGACTATAAAAACCACTGCTCAAGCAAGAACATCAGTATAGAAACTCAACAGAAATGGGGTCCGTGAGGCCAGGCCACACGGGCAGCTGAACGCAGGGTGGTGGACTGGTTGTCTAGCGTAGGTCCTGGGTTCCATCCTCAGGCCTGGCTCAACCTGTCATGATATCATATGCCTGAAATCCCAGTACTCAGGAGTAGAGGCAGGGGAATCAAAAGTTCAAGATTAGGGCTGGAGAGGTGGCTCATCAGTTAAGAGCTCAAACAGTTCTTGCAGAGAACCTGGGTTTGGTTCCCAGCCCCTGAATGGCAGCTCACAACCACCTATGACTATAGCTCCATGGATCCAAGTGTCTTATTCTGACACTCAAGGGCACCAGGCACACATAAGGTGCATAATATACATACAAGTAAAACATAACACATAAAATAAGTATTTAAAAATAGATAGAAAGACTACTTTTTAAAAATTCAAGGTCATTCTCCAACCTAGTGAGTTTGAGGCCAGCCTGGGCTACATGAGACCTTATCTTAAAGAAGAGGCAGAAGAAGAAGAAGAAGAAGAAGAAGAAGAAGAAGAAGAAGAAGAAGAAGAAGAAGAAGAAGAAGAGGAGGAGGAGGAGGAGGAGGAGGAGGAGGAGGAGGAGGAGGAGGAGGAGGAGGAGAAGGAGGAGGAGGCAAAAATAAGATACCCAAACAAGACACACTGTTCCATCAGTGGATCAAACAGCATGTGTAGGTTTGGTACTAGAAGTAGAGATGTGGGTTACCACAGCCTCTTCCAACATTGGGAACAGGGTGAAATTCCAGTGCCTTTACTTAGTTTCCAAGTTTTGTTTTGGGGTCTGGGAATATTTACATAAAAAGAATGAGCAATGTTGGAACCGAGACTTGATTTAACTATGGAACTCACTTGTGTTTGTATGTGTTTTATGTGCACAGCTTAAGAAGAAATTGAAATTTAATTAATCTGTGTGCATATGCATGAAAATACATGTGTGTGCGTGTGCGTGTGTGTACGTACTCCCACAGAGGACAGAAGAATGTGCTGATCTCCTGGAGCTGGAGTTGCAAACCATTATGAGCTGATTGCTGCGCACGGGTGCTGGGAGGCAAACTCCAGTTCTTTAGGAGACCAGGGAGTGCTCTTAACCACTGAGCCATCTCTCCAGCCCCTAAAAGTAACTTTACATAAAACGTTTCCAACACTTTTACACGTGAACTAGTTTGCTGGTGTAGATTTGTCCACTTGTGGCATCACATCTATGCTCAAAAGTGTCTAATTTTGGAGCATTTTAGACTCCAGAGTTTTTCAGACAGGCTACTCAGCCTACACTGCCGTTTGAATGCCCCATGTTGGGATGTGATGCGAGGCACGCCTTCACTGTTGCTAGAGTGTGTTAGCAAGAGCACAAGGATAAACTGAGCACGTGACTGAGTGATCTGAAGCTCGCCCTGCTTGATGCTACCCCTGCACTATGTCCACAGAGCACCTTGGCCAGCCCGTGAGCACTGCTGACCCCTAGAGTCACTTGTGCTCCTCTGTCTTTACTGCAGCCGGGAAGTCTGCCTTCTACCTGGGAAGGGATCACTGGCCTGTGCTCTCAAAGCCCAGCAGAGCAGGGGTTGTTTTCATAAAAATTCAGCTGAAAGCTGCAGGGGCCCAGTGAAGGCGTTTGTATTGCCTGCTTAAAACAAAATAATAATGGAAGTGTGTTAGTGGGCTACTTACGGAGTTATAAAACATTTAGAGATAAGTGGCACCTCTACCCACCTGAAGGGCCGTCGACTATATTTTCTATGTCTGGTAATATGGCAGCTTGGTTTTTTAACTCTCTAGAGAGCTCCCCAGTGTTCAATTACCTTTATAACTGGGGTGGGGGTAGGGGTGAGCTCAGCCACCATATCTATGCTATTTATTTATTTTTATCTTTTGCTTCTTGTTTCTGTTTTAGTTTTTGAGGCAGGCTGTCGTGTAGCCCAGGCTAGCCCATGTGGATGAGGTTACTCTGAACTCACAATCTTCAGCATGATGTGCTGAGAGTACAGGCATGTGCTACATTCCTTGCCATTTGTCACCTTCCTATGTGATATATAAAGGCCTCTCTGCTTTGTGGTTCACTCCACTTATGCTGGAAAAGCGTAAGTGTCTGAAAATTTAAATGTATGAATGGACTTCAATAAGCTTTGCTTAATGACAGCAGCTACCCAGACAAAGTCTTGATGTGATCCCTAGGTTACACGTCAATGTTTAAATATATTTCTACTTGATTCTGCTGGACAGGACACACAGGTGAACCCTATAGGGTGGTCCTTCAAAACAACCTTCTTCCTCAGTCCTAAATCGAATTGGAGGACACAGAGAGGAGGTAGGCTCTGTTTTTTTTATTTTTGTCACTAGCCAAATGACCAAATGCCAAATTTGGCATTGTGACATGATGCTTCATCTACAAAGTCCATGCACAAGCAAGTTACAAAAACAAAAACAAAAAAAAACAAAAAACAAAGAAAACCTACACCTCGCCCCCTTGACCATCCTTTCTACCACTGACCATCCTCTCTTCTTTACCACACTTCCTGGTACTCACAAGATCAAGATCCCTGCCCAACAAAACCAAACACTTGCCACATGTCTCTGTTACCGATAATTTCCCATTCATCATTTCTCCCTGCTAGCAGCCAACCATGGTGCCACTCACTGGCTGCCTCTACCTCTCTGACTTCAGGGAGAGTGGCCTGGACCTTCACACAAAGGATCCACATGGCCCCCAAACATGACAGACTCTGTCACCTGCAGAAGACTGGAATCATTTTCACAGTCACCGGTTCTGTTCCACCTAATGCTTCGATGTCACCGTACTGCAAAGGCGGTCACCTCACCTAACAAAGTATTCACACTTCGAACATTCAGCAAGGGGCCTTGAGCCAGCCTGGAAAGTGCCTGGGTTGGCGACCTGAGAGATTTTTCTTTCTCTATCTGTATTAGAGAGACAGAACTGCTCTGGCGAGCCAGCTGGGAACTGCCACCCCACAGAGGGTCCCCTCACACTCCCTGCACCTCCTGCCCAGGAACCTGCATACCTCCTGCAGCTTGACCTCGTCCGGCTGGAGGATGTCCAGCACACCGCTGCTCTGGATCTCAGGAAGGTCTTGCCAGAGGTTGAACCTGGAGTGGGGGTTGCTGAGCAGGCAGATCTGAGGCAGAGCTCTCCTCTCAGGCGGGCTGGCCAGCTCCTCCTCTTCCTCCTCCTCTTCTTCCTCTGGCGTGTCTTCCCCAGTCTGGGACCCATCTGAGTTGCTTTGTATTTCTGCATCCTGTTGCCTCCGGGTTTCGATTTCTTGGAGAGTTGATTTATCTCTATACTCTTGATACAGGAGCCCTGAAATCAAAGCATCGCAACAAAGACAAGAGCAGGATGTCAGACTGTGGGTCCTGGCGAAGCCCGATGCACACACAGAGAAAGCCAGCATGCCCTAGGCCTCAGCAGCAGGCTCTGGCCTGAAGAAGAGACCGCCTGTCGCCATCATTTATGGGGAAGATCAGCATGTGTAAGTTTCTTTTGACAAGTAAAGAAATCCCTGAGTAGATCCAAAATTGCTTTTCCCACACATACTGGAAAAAAAAAAAATGAGAATACAGATTTTGTGTTAGTAGGGCGCATGTGAAATTGATGGAAACATCTCAGTTATCTTTCAATAGCCCACCAGGGTCCTTTCCCCAGCTTTAAATGTTTCAATATTAAAGATTAATCCTGTGCATCCCTGAACTGGGAGTGGCTATGAGCTTTCATGTTAAATCAGTGTATCATCAACTGAGCCCAAAGGAAACGGTTGCTTCTGCCACTCACACTTGCAGGCTTATTTCTCTGACCAATCACATTTAAAAACAAATATGACCCAAATGTCTGGGGAGAGACTTTGGGTGATGACGAGTCAGTGTAAACCCAGCACCTCACAGAAAAGAAATAAACATTTGAGATATTCTGGCTGCAGAGCAGAGAGACAGTCCCCTCCTCACAGGCTGGCAGAAACAAGGTCATGTGATACTGCCTGCTGTAAGGCTGGTAGAAAGAGGTTCATCCCAAGCATCTTGTAGGTCATGCTACAGAGGTAGAACTTTGCCCTGGGGGCCTGTGCAGACCCTAGCTAGGCATGCTGATGTGTCTGCATGCATGGCATGGAGGATAGAGCCCAGGGCACTTCCCAGGACTATAGGGACAAGGGCATCAATTAAGTGGGGGGGGGGGGCAGGGCAGAACCAAGGCCCTAACTCATGACATGGTTACACAGCAGAAGACAAGCCCTGAGCCCTGGCAGCTGGCTGCCGCTGGCTAACAAACAGTATTCAGACAACCAGCTTGGAAAAAGGTCTGAGAGCACCATTGGTAGATGCAAGAAACAGAGAGCTGGGGGGACAGAGAAATGCAAGTATACTTAAGGTACCAGGGGAGCCCCATTAGGTAGTTCGACATACTGGGCATGGAGCTTTTTTCATGCAAGATCCAGTAAGGTTAAGTGGGATCTTTGCATCCTTGCTGTGGAGGCAACATGGATGCGAGCCACTGTTCCTTCTCCCTGTGGCTCGGAAGTATGTCAAAACAGTAAAAAGGGGAAAAAAGAAACAGATCGCCGTGGAAATCCTGACAGAGGCTGGATAAATTGCATTGGCCGGCAGGAGTCTCATAAATCCATCCCGTTGATTAAATTATTTGCTTCTGACGCAGAGTTGGGGTGACTCTGTGACTGTACATGATGAACAGCAAGGCAGGACAGCCCCAGCCTCAGAGGGTTAGGATCCTGTGTTTTTACAGCTCTCCTAGCTGCAGAATGCAACATGCAGAGTATCACAGTCCATGCCGAATTCTACTCCAAGGGCCATCCAATGCCACCACAGAAACCAGCACAATGGACACACACCCTGGATTGTTTGTGTATGTTGGTGTGCCCATGTGTGTGCATGTGCATGTATGCATGCATGTATGTAGAGAGCATGTGTCATTCTTCAGGTGATGGGCACCTTGGGCTTTTTCTTTGAAGTAGGATTTCTTGTTGGCCTGGAGCCCACCAAATAGATTAGCCTAGTTGGCTGGCCAGTGAACCCCAGAGTTGCTCTTGTATCTGCTTCCTGAGCACTAGGATCATAGACCCAAGTCTTCGTGCTTGTGTGGCCAGTATTTTACCACCTCCTCCGCCCCCCCAAGCTAATTATCATCTGGAGGGTCTAACAATGCTTGCTGGAGCTCCCTCACAGTGACTTAGCAGAGTGGGTACTTAGTCATGGTTGAACACCTTTTATAATCACCATTTCCAAGCTTTCTGGAAGCATCTAACTTAGCATGTTTTAACGGCTCAAAAAAAAAAAAAAAAAAAAAACCACAAAAAACAAAAAACAAAAATGTATCTTATGCCCCAGCCAGCAAACTGCGGGCAAATACTACCCCAGACTTCTCGGTGGCGCATGTGCTAGCAGGAGACAAAAATACCAGCACTGTGGGTAGCAGTGTTGAAAATGGTATTTCTGAAAGTGCTTCACAGTGGACGCCGCCTCTTCCCTGTCCCCTCCCACCCCTGCTTTCCACTGGGGAGGGGAGGGCTGGGCTGGACAGTCTGTGCTCGGGAAAGGAGGTAAGGATGGATGGAGGCTGTCACCAGCGGTGGTGGGTTTCAGTATCTGCATTTGACACCACGGAGGGACCGAGGTCTGAACAATGATGTGACAGTGCTAAGAGGACAGGCCTTTTTGGAACTGTGTCCCATGGGTGAGACTTATCAAAGAGGCTGGGGGGTGCTGCACTGTTCCTTCTGCCGTGTGGTACTCTTAGATGATCCACGAAGCAGAGAGAGTACCCTCACCAGACACAGGTCCACGGGAAGCTGGGGTTATTGACTGGCATCAGAATACTGAGGGGAAACATCTAAGTGACATTACCTGTGTCAGGATTTGGATGTAGCACTTTCCCGCCCCCGCCTCCCAAAGGCTCATGTGCTTCTTGGCTTGGTCTCCATTGTAGCAATGGTGGAGGGTGGCCTCAGAGGAGGTAATTAAGTGACACAGGCATCTCTTCTTAAAGGTTCCACCAAAGCCTTTGATCAAGAGCAGGTTGTTCTAAAATCAACTGTCTGGCCCTGGAGTTCTCTAACTTCCCTTTCATAGTCTTGCCTTCATGCCATTTCCTGTGTGTGGCACGGTCCTCACCAGGGCCAACAGAAACTGGTGGCCTGCTCTTATACTTAAAAAAAAACATGAGCTAAATAACCTATTTTTTGTATAAAGTTCCTAGCGTCCAGTATTTTGCCGCAGCAATACAAAATAAACCAAGACATTCAATCAAGGTATAGGTGAGTATACTAGCAAGGAGACAGAAAGGGGGGTTTATCTTCTAAGAGTTTCTTAAAATGGTATCTGTGGTTGTTTGAATAAGGGTGGCCCCCCTCAGGCTCATATATTTGAATGCTTGCTCATCTGCCAGTTGTTGGACTATTGGAAAGGACTAGGAGGTGTGTCTTTGTGGAGTAGGTGTGCCCTTGTTGGAGGTGTGTCACAGGGGGTAGGTTTTGAGGTTTCAAAAGCCCATGCCAGGCTCAGTATCTCTCTCTGCCTACTGCCTGCCTGCGGATCAGGATGTAGCTCTCGGTCAGTTCTCCATCTCCACCTCTGCCTGCCAGCTGCCATGTTCCTCTCCATGATGGTAACGGACTCCCCTTTGAAACTGGAAGCCAGCCCCAAACGCTTTCCTTTATAAGGGTTGCCATAGCTATGATGTCTCTTCACAGCCATAGGAGACTGTGTCGGTCCCCAGTAGACAAACTGCCCTTCCTGCTGTCACAGACCTTGGCTGGAGGATGTGGTGTGTGAAGCTGAAACAGCCACCTTGTAACAACAACAACAACAACAACAATAAACAAACAAACAAAGGGAGGGAATGCAGAAGCCACAGCTGCGTGGCTGTGTCAGTGAATGAATCAAATTTAACCAACTTTTCTACCTCTTGACTCATTAGAAAAGATGGACCACTTCCACTGCTGAAGACACATTGTTTCTATAGTGTTACTTCCAGCCAAACACTCAACACCAGTCAGTTAGAACACTGTAAAGCGCTCCACCCTTTCTTCCCGCTGTAGCTGTACTCCGGCTCCTTGACCTCCTGGGGTTACCACTATCACAATTGTCTAACACACCATTTTTCACAATTGTTCTTTTTTTATTTGTCTTAAACCCTAATTTTCATATAAACAGATTCATCCCGGGCAACTTCTGTCCTCAATGGACTGTTAGTGTCTCAGGTGCCTTGTTTCCTGTTTGTGCCATCAGCAAGCTCACTTTCCCGTGGATGTTAGCTCTGTCCCCATCAAAGCTCATGCTTATGTGATATGCAGGCTGAGCAGAAAGACTTTGCTCTCATGTCTTACTGAAAGAATCTGTACTGCGCTGGCCGTGTTGTGTTAGAGGGAGGAGGCCCAGCTCCTCTGACCAAGGCACACACCACCTCATCAGTCAAAATCTATCCACTGAAGAGAACACTTTTCCTTTAAATCTTCCAAGCCTCCTTGTAAAGGGCAAGCTACTCACTTATTATTTAACAAGCAATTTCTATGTGCCAAGCACCATGTTAGGTGCCAGAGCCAACACACAAGCACACTCACATCCCCAGCACCGCCCCCCCCCCCAGCCTGAGGGGTGCAGAACCACAGAGACAAAACCAGAGTGGGGAATGGTTTATCTTCAGGCTGAAATTGATCTCCTAGCCTTCAGCTCCCTCCTCCCAGGCCTAAGGTAGGAAGTCTTTCCAAGAGGTCTCCCCACAGCTGGGTCTGCTCCCTATCAATCCTGGAGACTCTGTGGCCGTCCCTTATAGGGTTTGGCAGTGGAAGAGAATCATATGTATTTTTTATTCAAAATTTGTATTTAAAAAAATAAATTGTTGATGGCTCTGACAACATCCCAGAATCTTTTTCAAAGCACCTGATTAACAGGACCCGTTCACAGGTGGCCCCGGTGGTAACACGAGAAATAGTTTGGTGTCAGAAGCAGTTTTGAAGTGCAACGCTTCAGCTCTTGGGACCCCTCAGTCCTCTGAGGACTCACAGAACTTCCTCCCGGCTCTGGAAGAGCACGACTCCCAAGTGCTGTTCCCTTGGGTCCATCCCGGGCAGCCTTCGGCAAAGAGTCTTCTGGGAGCCAGTGGCACCCCTGCATCTATCACTCCCACTGGTGCAAAGAGTGCACAGCCAGACGGGCTCTTCTCAGAGCTCCCGAGTACAGCTTCGACTCCTGGCTACCTTCCAGGTCCTCCCAGGACCTCCCTGATGAGACCAAAGAAGGCTTCATCCTCTCTCTCCCTCTCTCTCTCTCTCTCTCTCTCTCTCTCTCTCTCTCTCTCTCTCTCTGTCTCTCTCTCTCTCCAGCCAGGCTACTCCATTCCCTGTCTTGGGGCAGAAGTGACCGGAAACAGCGTTTTCTGCAGGAAAGGGCTGGACCAAGAGTGTTCTCCAAAAGACATCAGGATCAAAATCCTCCGCTTAAGCCCAGGGGAGAGTCTCAAGCTCATAACCCAAGAACTCAAGTTCTCGGAGGCAGGAGGCTTGTGCGAGGTCCAGGCTAGCCTGGGCTACTAAATAAATTCCAGGCCAGCCAGAGCTGCAGTGTGAGACTCGGTCTCACAAATAAACCATGATCCCCAGCTAAATTAGCCCGTTGGTGCAGCACTAATAAAACGTGGCAGCTGTGCCTAGGAAACCATTAGAAGCCCTCATGTCAAAAGCCGCATGCCAGCCAGCCCAGCAGCCAGGGTCCCCTGGAATCCACTGGGTCACAAGGCCCAAATGAGGCACTACCCACCGTGGACCCACCTATTTGTTCAATGAGGTTTCTCCAGGAGTCGGCGGGAATAGGATGGATCATCTGCAGGGCCTCGGTGAGAGTGGTGGGGCTGTCGGTGAGGGCAGGGCACTCCTCGGGTGTGGTCCCATTTCCAGGGGTGGAGGATGACTCGCTGCAAGAGAGGAGAGAGAGTGAGGGCTGTTTATTTTTAAGCAACGACACACCTTGGCTAGATTGCAAGAGACAGTCAGTCCATACAAGCTGCTGGCTAGGGGTACTGCCCTGTGTGCGCCCAAGCCAAGGGGGGTCACAGTGGCCGCCACGTGTCCGGACCAGACGAGCCCTACAAACCCTTTTTGTCACCATACCAGGGCGCGACGGGGTGATTCACTCCTACACAAGTCCGCCCAAACCTTCGTGTTTTTCGAGCTCCCCGGCAGGCGTCGGAAACTTGGCGTATCCTGCCCGCTCTCCAGCGCGGAAGGCCGCCCCAAGGAGTCCTGCCAGCCCGCTGCCACCCCACGCCCTTAGCTATTGCGCGCCCCCTGGCCCCACTCCTCTGGTCCCAGACTCAGAGTGCGGAGAGACGCACAGGGTGGGACGCGCGCACTCTGGGCGTCCAGGGAGAGGGTACAGGAGGCCACCCCGCGCGGGGACTGGGTTCTAGTGACTTGGACTAGGACGCACCGTTCTCCCTGGGAGAATTCAAGTCCGACAGGTTAGAGTTAGTCAGGGGCAGCAGGAGCCCCGGGGCCAAGGACCCGGGTAGGCCGCAGGGGTCCGTGAACATCATCCGGGCGCTAGTAGGAGGGAGCATGTGGGGACAGCTCGCGGGGCCGGGATGCTACCGGTCCTCACCTGCCGGGCAGGTGTCCCGCCGCTGAGTCGCGCGTGTCGCTCTCCGAGGTAGAGCTGTCGTGGTCCACGGCGCAGGCAGCGCTGAAGGCTGCAGCCAGCAACTCCATTTGGGGACCGGTGACAGGGCAGGCTCAGGGGCAGGTGGGGGGGCCGCGTGGGGGGCCCAGGGCCCGGCCAGGGGCAACACTCGGGCTCCGGAGCGAGGTCGCAGCGCGCGCGGCTTCAGCCGAAGCTGCCGCCGCCGCCACCGCCGGGGTAGAGCGCTCCCGAGGACGAGCGCGCGCCTGGAGGCTCCCGGGGTTGCCACGGCAACGGGGGAGGCGGGCGGGGCGCGCGTGGCGGGGGCGAGGCCTGTGGCAGAGAGGTGGGGGCGCTGGGGCCCGGTGCACCCGGACCAGGGGGCGGTGACTCCTCACATGGACCGGAGCCCCGCGGCGCCTGCCTCCCCCGCGGCCGCTGGGTGCTGGGAGATGTGAGGACAGAGGGACCCGGAGCTGCCTCAGCCAGTCTTCCCCTCCTGCGGGTGGGTAGGTTTTCGCAGCTTCGCCCCCAGGTTCCTGGAAGGGGCGGGCAAGGCGACCCTCTGTCCCATCCCCCGATCTGTACCGCACTGGGGGCCCTTTGCAGTTCCATTACAGTTCAGTCTCCTGGATCGTGCCTTAGGAATGTACACTCTCTAATGCCAGTTGGAGTAGAAACAGAGGTGTCCCGGCGCCTTTCTCTTGACTCTTAGATATATGTGTGTGGGACCCCTAGTGTAGATATCTTGCCTGAATGAATGGGTCTGTCTAACGGACCAATCTCTCCCAGTGACTCCCTGACGCTGTCAGGCAGGAGTTAAAGAGGAGGACCGAAGTTCCCTGAAACTGCTGTAGGATTCCCTACCCTACTCCATTGGTTCTTGAGAGTGTGCCTTACTGTTAGCTAGTGCAGCGCTCAGATAAGGCGAATAAGCGAGAGAAATAGGTGAGTGGAGTAGTTAGTACAAGCTCAGACCCACTCGGAGGGAAAGTGAGCCTGGGCCAAGGCTCCATCATATTGCCATCTCTCGGGTGTGACATGGAAATCTGGATGGTCTGTTTCCCAGTCCCCTTAGCTGGAGGCCAGGCTGCTCCTCTTGGATGAGCCGGATGACAGCTGCCTTTATCTGAAGCAGCTGTGGCCTCACCTGAGAGTGAGGGTGGGGTACAGTTTTCCCTGCATGGCCCCTTCCACACTCCTTTAAAGGAGCTAGTTCCTGGGGACTTGAGGCAGGTATGTTTTTTATGTGTATAAGTATTTTGCCTGTATGTATGTATGTATGTATGTATGTATGTATGTATGTGACCAATGTGTTTGTCTGGTGCCCTAGGAAATCAGGAAAAGGCATTGGACTCCCAGGAACTGGAATCATAGATGGTTGTGAGCCACCATGTGGATGCTGGGAACTGAACCCCCAGTCCTCTGCTAGAGCAACAAATAAGTGCTCTTAACCACTGAGCTGTTGCTCCAACCCCAAGCATTGCTCATTCTTGGGAGGCAGGGCTAGACAAGTGAAAGAAACAGAAGTTTAAGTGAAGGGAGGGTTGTTTTGCTTGGAAGGGCCGATGGTTAGTTAATTGCTATTTGACAGTCTGACAAGCACAACCAGACAAGAGTCTGAATGAAGGATCGTCTACATCAGCTATGTCTGTGGTGAATTTCTTGACTCGGTTAACTGAGGTGGGAAAACCCAGTCTATCGTGGGCTGTGCCATTCCCACAGACTGTATTCGAGTGAAAAAGCTGAGGAAGTGGTCTGAGCGTGTGTGTGTGTGTGTGTGTGTGTGTGTGTGTGTGTGTGTGTGTGTG
>OU015743.1:21707901-21730122 GCA_907169655.1 Acomys percivali | reverse complement strand
CCTGCGCCCTGCGCCCTGCGCCCTGCGCCCTGCGCCCTGCGCCCTGCTGCTCTTTCATCTCCTCTCTGTCCTGAAGACACCCATCAGGTGAGTCTCCTCCAGCTCACTCATCCCACACACCTGTTACCCTCAATGGCTCCTCAGGGCCTTGCTGCCATCTCACCATGCCGTGGTATCAGTGCCCAGCAAGGCTAAGGGCAGTGGGGTCACTTCTGACAGCTCCCACAGCTGGGGCCTGACTTCTGCTAGTACCTTCTGTTACCCCTTATTGGACTTATTGGAATCATTGTGAGCCCTGACTACGTCACTTATGTTTGCAACCCCTGCACATCTTGGGGCAATTGGTTATGCAATGAGGTGTGTGCTGTAACACCTGCCTTCTTCTGTGGCGCGGCACTGGTGGTGTTTGCATTGCATCTTGGGTATCTTTGCCCAAAGGCTCCTTCAGTTGACTTCATTGGGAAGATGTTGGCAGCTCCTAGGATGAGTGTCCCCAGCTAAAAGGAGGTAACTGTGACTTGTGTGTGTGTGTGTGGGGGGGGGAACGGGACCCTCAAACTCATTCCACTTGGATGTGGTCCCTCTGAGAAGTGCTTGCTTTGGTTTTTACCTTTCTCAGCATGGTTGCTATGGTGTGAGGTTGTGCTTTTGGCAAAATAGAGGAAAAGGCTGGAGGGAGGAACGCGGAGAGGCAAACAAGGCCTCGCCTGACACAGGAGGATCTTCTGAGCTCTGGGTGGGGGTTTCAGTGACCATGGGAAGCAGGCCTGACATCTTTCATGTTGCCATCATCTGAATCAGTACGAGGTGGCCAAGAATTTCGCTGTACTTCCAAACATAAGGGACAGCACGGTGTCACACTTAGCTGGCCACTTTAATTATTCATGTCTCCCCAGTAGAAGCCTGTGGGGACCAGTGCCCATATTTTCAGTTATGGGGTGCAGCCCTTATATGCTCCCGGAACTACAAAATGAGATTCTATGCTATACCATTGCTGCGTTCTCCTGAAATGGTGGGGAACAAGGGAGGATCTGAGAGATGAGCTTCTCTGGAATATTCCTAACCAAGACACCAATAAATGAGCATCTGGGGGTTTTCCTTGTGGGTGATATCACAGGCTTTTGACCAGAAGGAGACTCCTGAGGCAGGGATAAGGAAAGAGTGGATACTGTAGCTCCCAAGGCTCACTGAGAGATCTCTAGATGCACATGCACTCTGTTGTAGGTTGTGGCCATGGAGGCTTAATTAGGATAATCCCTCATTTGAAACTGTCCTGGGAACAGTATACTCATCAGTTCAGATCCACATTGCTGAAAGCACTTTGCAAGCTATAGTTTCCAGGACACAATAGGAAGTGGCCATCCACTGTGTTGGTTTGGTGGGAGATCACACAAATCATTGCGGTGGAGATGGCATTACCAGAAGCGTTCGCCCAATACAGGGACATTCTCCTGGGCCTCTGGGCCTCTGGCTTGCTATGTAGCCAAGGAGGACCTTGAATTCTGGATCCTCCTGCCTTCCGCACTCCAAGTGTTGGGATTACAGGTGTGCACAACCACACTTGGATTTTATTTGGTGCTGCCATTTAAAACCCAGGTGTCATGCATGCTAAAGAAACACTCTACACACGGAGCTACACCCTAAGGTGTGGAATAGGAAAGAGCTGTCCATTCATAAAGTAAACTTAAAAATATGGCACGTAGTTAAGAAAATTAGAAGTCATCCCTTGAAGGTTGCCAACAACTGGGTTTTAAACAAGGCATAAGCTGTGGAGTAGCTTTGATTTTGTTTTGAAACAGCCACCCTGCCATTACTATCCTGTTTTTCTTGACTTATCGGCACCAACTGTTTGTGGGTCTGGGGTCTTGTAGAAAGATCAGGATGTTTTTTAAGAAGATGAGACATGTTAAGAGACCCAGGGAGGTGAGCCATCAAAATGCTAAGTCCTAGGTTCTTGCCTGTTTCTTGTCAGGCTTAGAAAATGTTTTGTTTTGTTTTCTTCCTGGAATTCAAAGTTTTATAAGCATATGTTTGAAAGAAAAAGTGTGACGAGCCAAAAACCATATCAGAAACATAACAAAGGGTTTCTCAGTGCAGAGCTGTCAAGACGTGCATGGACACCCCAGGGTGGGGATATGAACTTATCTAACCTTCCTGAGGGCAGCCCGACTGCTCTGTGCTGCCAACCTGATTGTTCTTGCTCTACAGAGAAGGCAATTTACTCCTAGGAATACAACCAACAAACTATTATGTCTGTGCAAAAAGAAATAGCTGCAAGGATACACTATTTATAACTGCAGCACTTAGAGCCGTGTAAATATTCAGTTCCTGAAGATTGACTCTGTGTGTGTGTGTATACACGTGTGTGTGCACATATGTGTACATGTGCATGCATGTACTCATGCATGTGTGTACAGAACAGAGAGGTCAATGGCAGTTGTTTTCTTGAATTGTCTATTGAAGTCCATCTCTTTTTTCTTTTCTTTTTTCTTGAGACAGAGTTTCACTGGACCCGGAACTTACTAGTTGGTCAGCCGGGGCCAGGGATCTTCCTGAAGGTGCCCAGTACTGCTGTGGTCAGCTTTTCACCTGAGTGTTGACGTCTGACCCCAGGTCCTCAAGCTTGCAGGGTAAGTCCTTTACCAACTGTCCTTTGCCCAGTTGACTGTTTAGTGACATATCTGTCCCATGGAATAGTGTGTGGTCAGAATGATTTTAGAATAATATTTAATAATCTGAAAAGATGCCTATATAGTTTAATTATTTAGATGCCTATATAACTTTTTTTTTGAGACAGGGTTTCTCCGTGTAGGTCTGGCTATCTGGACTCAGACTCACAGAGGTCCACCTGCCTCTGCCTTCTGAGAGCTGGCATTAAAGGAGTGTGCCACTATGCCTAGCGTTGACGCCTGTATAATTTTATAGTTTAAAAGCAAGTGTTATGGTCTCTGCCTTGTTTTGTTTCAGAGACAAGCTCATACTCCGTTGCCCATGCTAGCCTGGAATTCACAATGTAGCCCAGGCTGTACTTGAACTTGGTGCTCTTCAGCGTCAGTCCCCACCTGTGGTTCTGTCCAAGCGTCATTGGCTTCCAAATGGAAAAGGAAGACGCAGTGAAGCACGTTTTCCTGAGTTTGCTTCCCTCAGGAACCTCAGGCTCCAGACTGGGAGGGGTGGAGCATGAAACGAGGTCCATGGCACAAGATTTTGAGTCCAGCTAGGGGTGCGGGAGAAAAAAAAATTTTCTCTGCAGCCAAGTGTTATGGATCTTTTAGTTAAACAGCCGTTTTAGCAGCTGACAGTGTAGGTGGTTAAGCATAGTTCACCCGCACCTGATCAGGTTACAGCTGAAACTCGGTTCCAGAGCTGAGCCAAATGGAAGCTCAGGGCTAGGAGACAGTCAGGCAGCAGCGGAGGCCCAACCACGGTGGTCCTGCAGCGACAGCCTGGACAGCAGTCAAGTCCCAGGGCCCAGCAATGAATTCTCTGGGGAGAAAGAGGGGCCCGCCTTTCTTTCTTTCTTTCTTTCTTTCTTTCTTTCTTTCTTTCTTTCTTTCTTTCTTTCTCCTTTTTCCTTTTTCTTTGTTTCTTTTTTCTTTTTGGTTTTTCGAGACAGGGTCTCTCTGTGAGCCTTGGCTGTCCTGGACTCTTTGTAGACCAGGCTGCCTTCGAACTCACAGCGATCCGCCTGTCTCTGCCTCCCGAGTGCTGGGATTAAAGGTGCCACCATGCCCGGCTTGCAGGGGCTCTTCTTTCCCCCATGCCACATCTCAAAATAAACAGCCAGACTCAGACGACCTTCAGTGACGTAGATAGTGGCCTCATGCGTGTTTTATTTCATGTGAGACAGGGACTTATAAACAGTGGGTGGGGTTTTGAGGATGAATGCGTGTCATTGGCTGAGACTAGGATGCTGGCAATGCTCTATTTATAAGGGGAAAGGTAACGGTGACCAGTGCACATGACTGACCACCACCTGTACCCACTTTGGGGTTGTATCACTGTGCTCCTGAGGCAGGCGCAGAAACAAGGAGAGAGCTTTGTCCCACACCTTCCGTTCTCAGGATGAGATTTTAAACCTCAAGTTTGAGATTTCCGGGTTTTGAACACAAGCCGCATCTCAGGAGTTCCATGCCTTTTCCTCTGGAGGCACAGTCCACGAGCCCCACCACAAGTGCTGGACTATAAGCACAAACCACTACATCTGATTTATTTTGCTTAATAGTTGGCATTTCCCTATGCACGTGTTCTTTTAAATTAAAGGACTGATAAAGGGGCCACCGGGATGTCTAGCGGCGAAGGGCACTTGCTACAGGAGCCTGAAGACTGAGTCTGAGTGGTGGAAAGAGAGGACAGGCTTCACAGAGTTGTCCTCTGACCTCCACACTAGTGCTGCGGCGTGCGGCCCTGCTCTCGCACATGATTACGAACAAACACATTGATAATAAAGAAATTGTTGGGGGGCTGCAAGAACAATCACAAAAGGTATTGCAGTGTAAGCTGGCTTCCTAGGTTCTGAGGGAATTTTCTTCTTTGTGCTCCGGTATTTAATTTTTTTTTTTTTTTTTTTTTTTTTTTTTTTTTTTTACAATAAATGTGTCACTTACATAATAAGGGGAAAAGTTACTTTGAAAACAACATCAATCTCTTGATGTGCATATATTTAGAGTCTGAGTTGAAAGTGCTCTGTAACTAGGGGAGATGGTTATGAACTAGCAAGGGGTGGGGCTGCTTCTAAGTCTCTCAATTTACCTGAGGAAAATACCTCACTCTGTCACATCTATCAATCTCTGAAAAAAAAAAAAAACCCTCCAGTTTCCAGAAAATCGTGAAGCCAAATTTTACAGTGAGCTGGTATCCTTAGGGTTAAGGAACTTACCGGCTACTTTCATCTGTCTGACTTAAAAAAAAAAAAAAAAAGTCCCTTTTCCAGAAATTGCCCTTTTCTTTCCAAATATTTTAGTGTAGGAGTTCTAATCTGAATGCTACTCCTATTTTAACCAGCGCTGTCCCCGAGCAGGCACTCACTGTATTCCATTGAAAGTGGGGTTCTCCAGCACCCCAGCTCAGCCTCATCCCACCAGTTTGGCAGATGCCTTCCCCTTAGGAAGCCTTGTCACCTGCTCCAGGGGCGGGAGGTGGGGTGGGGGCTTAGGACACTGATCTTTCTTGATTGCAAAGTTAATTTGCTGGCCTAATTCACCGTACTTAGAGATGAGGGGTAGCCTGACTGATTTTGTCCCCTTCCTGGGCTGCCAAGCAGGGTGCCTGGCATACTCCTGAGGCTCCTTGTACATCTCTGACTGAGACAAACTGGGGGTGGGGGGGTTCCTAGGACCCCTCAGCAAACCACAACCACAAATGCTGTCCCACAAACACTTTCCTTCCAGCCCATTCACACAGATCTCCCCTCTCAGCATCCTTGAAAGAGGGAAGAGTCCCTTAAGCTAACACACTATTATTTTCCAGAGACAAAAATCTGTTTGCCAACAAGAGCTGTGACTCCTATTTTTCTCCCTCCTGTCTGTCTGTTCATCCCTTCCCCCGACTAACCAGTGGCTGCTGTTTTTTTGTACTTTTAAAGCCATGCCTTATTTTTTTCCATGAAGTATGTTAAATTTTTGCTGCTTCTAAAATGTTACTCAGCTCTTGGAATAGCTTTGATTTTGTCAGTCAGTGGGCTCTTTGGCCCCTCTCTCTTCTTAGCTCGGTTTCCTTCCCCCCCCCCCCCCCCCCCCCCCCCCCTCCCTGTGTCTCTGAGGAAGGTCTTTGCCTTGGGAGAAGCATGGGCTTCTGAATGGAATTGACTTTGTTCCTGAGAAAGGGACCTCAGCTGCCATCATAGACACATACAGAGGGGCAAGTCTGCTCCCTGGGTGTGACTCAGAAAAGTGACAGCATAGGATGGGAAATTCCCTTCCCTTCAAGAGCATCTTAGAGTATGCCTGTCCCTTCTCCAGCCAAGCCCTGGATCTGGTCCAGCATGCCCCGTGATCTTTGTGGGTGGCCACCACACCAGCCTCTTAAAGACAGAACAATCTGAATTTTCTTCACTCAAATCTACTGTGGTTATTAAAGGAAAAAACCCGAGAAGCACGCCCTGACACACCCTTCAGTTTCGAGGATGGAAATCATTCCAGGCCTTATGGAGGGGAATGGAGCAAAAGCTTCTAGAAGCACGCTGTGCTTTTATCCTAGAAAATTTTCCCTGAAGATTTAATGATTTAACCCTAGAACATGGAACAAGGCATGAAAAACTTAGTTCGCTGTGACATCGTCTCTCAGAGCTCTATGTTGGAAACAACATAAATCCCCACCTAAGAAAACTGGCCGGACAGACTTTACAGTGTCATACAACCCGGTGAGATGCAGCTGTGGAAGTAAGCGTGAGAAAGGGGTCGCCAAACTGAAGTGATTTCTAGGGTTGAAGAAGCAAGGTGAGAAAGAGTGTGTGCAGCTGCTGTTGTAACAAAGCTAAGACAGAAGATGCTAACCCATAAGATGGTTCAGTGGTAAAAGCATTTGCTGGCAAGCCTAAGGACCTGAGTTCAATCCCCAGGACCCACACGGTAGAGGGAGAGAATTAAGTTCTGCAAGTTGTCTCTCTGACTTCCATATGCACATTGTGACATATGCATGCACACACACAAACAAATGTTAAGGACATGTATATCTTTATTGACCACCCCCCTCCCCAACACACACATACACAAACACACAGTATAACTAATAAAAATGGCTACTTCTAGGGCACAGGCAAGACTTTCTTGAGTGTACCTTTTGACTTGCAGGTACACACACACACACACACACACACACACACGAGAGAGAGAGAGGGGGGGGGAGGTCTAATACATTTGAGTGATTTGTTTACGTCTTGGCTCACAGTCCCAGCTGTACAGATCTTCTGGGCCCATCAAGAGCATTTGTGCAATAGCCAGGCATTGGCTTTACTATGGAGTGAGTGTGACGGACCACTGTGACTATGACTATGTATGGGGACACTCTTACTCTTCTTTCTTTCTTTCTTTCTTTCTTTCTTTCTTTCATTCTTTCTTTGTTTCTTTCTTTCTTGTTTTTTGAGACAGGGTTCTTCTGTGTAACCTCAGCTATAAACCAAACTGGCCCTGAATTCACAGAGATCCTCCTGCCTCTGCCTCCCTGAGTGCTGGGATTATAGGCATGCTCCACCATGCCCGGCTTGACATCTTTATTCTGTTTGTTTGTTTGTTTGGTTGGTTTTGGTTTTTGAGTCAGGGTTTCTCTGGGTAGCCTTGGCTATCCTAGACTTTTTAGACCAGGCTGGCCTCGAACTCACAGCAATCCGCCTGCCTCTGCCTTCCAAGTGCTGGGATTAAAGGCATGCATCACGATGCCCAGCTTGATATCCTTATTCTTAGGAGTTGTATGCCAGGTGTTTAGGGGTAAAGACTTGAGTCTTGGTCACAGTCACAACTCAGGGGAAATAAAGAACAGAGAAAGATGGAACCCAAATATGCAAGGGTTGCCATCGTTTGAGTCTGTACTGAGAGCACAGTAGAGTTCAATTTCTTTCAGTTTATATGTTTAATATCTTCCCTCCCTTCCTCCCTTTCTTCCTTCCTGAACTGGGCCTCACACACCCTATGCAAGTGTCTTCTGCTGAACTAATGAGCCCAGACTTTTTGTGGGGGCCACTTTTTATTTAAGACAAGGTTTCTCTACATTGCCCAGGCGGGCCTTGAACTTGCTTGTAGCCCACTCAGCCCTTGAATTGTGCCATGTCCCCCTCGGTCCCTGGTGTATTTGGGAATATTGGCTTGTACCACAACGACTGTCCTATTAAAAGTTTCCTTTATAAAATCTGGAGAAGTTTGGTGTGGTGACACAGTTCTGTAAACCAAGCATTTAGGGACCACAAATTTGAAGCTAAACTGAGTGTAGTTGGTATTTGCTATTTTGTGGGTTCTTCTTTTTCCCCCACTCTTTATCCCCCCCTGGTTTCATCTCCTAACACTAGACAAGAAAGAAACAAGGATAGAATGGAGAAAGAAATTAGGAAAATACCTGAATCTATTTCCTTTTTGTTTCTTCTTTGACCACAGTTCCTAGCAAACTGCCACCAACCTCCCTAAGTGACCAACAACCACTGACTACACCTCACATGGCCTGAGCATTTATACACCCTCTGAAAAGTTCCCAGAATGCCAAACATCACACAATCACAGACATTGTCTGCACCTGGCAAAACCATGCTTCTGCGAGAGCACGAGGCAAATCATAGTCAGCTGCTGCAGATAGTCCAAAGCAGCCCCACACCCCTATACCTGAGTTTAACACAAAAGCACATTCTTATAATATTTCTGTTTTTTTAAGAAACCAAGTTACATAGTTGAAACCCTGTGCCAAAAACAAAGCAATAGGGGCCAGTGAGATAGGTCAGTGGGTAAAGGGGCTTGGTGAAAGGCCTGACATCTTGAGTTCAAGCCCTGAGACCATGATTCTTGCAAGCTGTCCTCTTATACACACACACACACACACACACACACACACACACACACACACACACACACACACACACACACACACAGGGGGGGGGGGGGGAGGGGATATATGAAAAAATTTAAAAGAACAAAAAGTCAGGGAAGGGCATGGAGTGTGTGGCTCAGTGGGTCCCATTTAATCACCTCAAAAATCAAAGTTGGGGGTTGGAGGTATGACGTAGAGAAATGGCACCTTTGGTGTAGAGGCTCCACTGCCAGCCAGGAGTTGCAGGATACATGATCCCGTTGTGATCCCAGAGACTCTGAACTGTAAAATCCTGTCTTGGATCCCATTGTGATCCCTGAGATTGAACTGTTTATCCCTTATTGCGCCCTAACACATTTGTTTTGTTTTGTTTTTTCAAGACAGGGTTTCTCTGTGTAGCCTTGGCTGTCCTGGACTCGCTCTATAGACCAGGCTGGCCTCGAACTCACAGTTATCCACCTGCCTCTGCCTCCCAAGTGCAGGGATTAAAGGTGTGCGCTAATACCACCCAGCAGCCCTAACACACTTTTAATTCAAGAACTTTCTGTTTATTGTAAACAGTTGATTAAGGTGTGGCTCAGCCAGCCTTACACATACCTTTAATCCAAGAGCTATCTGTACACAGGACTTAATAAAGTTAACCCCAGGTCAAGAGGCAAAACAAGAACCCAGCTGACAGGGATGAAAGAGTAGGCGGGCCTTTGAGTTGAGGGGAATTGAAGACAGTGTGTAGAAGTAGAAGGCGTCTTTGGCACTTTAGCTCTTGGGCTTTACTCTTAGGATTTTAGCTTTAGCTTGTTTAAAAGCATTTAGCTCTTTGGCTCTTATCTCTCTAGGTCTTGAGCTCCTCAGCTGCTCAGCCTTTGGATTTTTGGGCCTTGAGCTAGCAAACCTTTGGTCTTGGGGGTTTTGGCCTTTTGCTCCTGGGATGTCAGCTGAGCTAGTAAGCTTTTTGGGACTTCTCCACTGGGATGTGAGCTGAGTAGGAAGGTCAGCTGGGTGCTTCCTCTGGCTCTCCGAGCTAGCAGATTTTCACCACATCTGGCTCCTGAGGGCTAAGAAGCTGAGGGCAGATAGTACAGGGATGGGGGAGGTAATGTGTTGCTGGAACACTGGCTGCACAAAGTAGGACTTTCTGTCCCCTTGATTCTCTGCTAAGTCCACAGTACAGCACACAGCTGTGATTACAGCGGGTGCTCAAGGTAGATGACAGATCAACTGAAGCCTCTCAGGGCTGAGCCTCCACAGCTGCCTTCTGAGCAGTTCATCTCCACGGCCTCTTAGTTGAAGGTCAGGAGCAGTTTTCATTGCTTTTCTATGTTCAGGTGTCAGGCAGGTCCAGCCAGTTTGCTAGTATCTCCTCAGTCTCTTTCCAGTATCAGAGATTTGTCTTCAATGTACCAATTTGCTCAATGAAATCAATGTCTTGCTTTTTGTTTTGTTTTCTTTTGTTTTTGTTACTTGTGAAGCTGGTTTGTAAGCAGCTTTATAGGCTGGTGAATAGTCTTTTCATGTCTTTTTCTGGTTGCAAGTTTTAGTTGTTTATGTTTTTTCCAATGGGTTTGTAAATACTGCATATTATGTTGTTTTCATGAATATTTTACATACATTTTAAACATGACCCACCTCCTTGAGAGGAACTAGCTTCTAAGGCTACCTGAATCTAGATAGCAAAGAGGGCCAGGTATGTGGCACTTGGGAGGCCTAGGCAGGAGCATCACAAGTGGAAGGCCAGCCTGAGCTAGATAGCCAATTCCAGTCTAGCCTGAGCTATGCAGCAAGACCTTGTCTCAGACAGACAGATAAACAAACAAGAACATAATAAGGAAAAAGTCAGTGATGGAAACTACTGATGGAACACGAGCTTGGTCCAGCTATACAGCCTCCATCTTTCATTGCCCCCTGCCCTGACTCATCCTGGAGTGGGCTTGGTCCAGCTGTACAGCATCCATCCTTCATTACCCCTGGCCCCACTCATCCTGGAGTGGTCTTGGTCCAGCTATGCAGCACCCATCCTTCATTACCCCCACCCTTACTCATCCTGGAGGGGAAGGCTAGAGAACAGGGAGCCTCGCAAGTCTTGAGGTCCAGCCCTTGCATCCATGCTGACAAAACAACTGAATTCCAGACACCTCTGTTGAGCCATCACAGATCAGGGTTAGGGTTTGGGTAGGGAACTCATATCACCACTGCCTGTCTCCCAGACTGTCAGAGATGATAGGATCTGCAACCGTTCTTATTGGAGCTAGACCTCACCTGTCACTTCAACTTTTTATTTTTTAAAATTTTCATGAATATGTAACTAACTCAACATGCTTCAGAGAAACACGAAAGGGGCAACGGCTGACGAATTTTGAATTTATATTGCTGGCAGCTCAGAGGATGACATTGTTAATAGTCAAGTGACTGTTGTGAAGCCCCAGTAGGTCAGGCTTCGGGCCCCAAATGTGGCTGTGGTTGAGCTCAGAGGCCCAAAGAGTCAGATTCAGAGAGTAGCTCAAGGTTCTCTCAGGCCCTCTGGAAAGGTCTCTAAAGAATTTGCATTGTGGTCACTCCTGTCAGCGGCCTGGCAGATGCTTTTTGAAAAACAATGGTAACAGTTACATATGTGAATTCATCTGCTTCTATTTCCTTGGTTTAAGAATCATCTTTGCTAATTATGGGAACAGAAGAGCATCTTTCAGAATCTGATAATGCTTTTTTTTTTTTTTTTTTAATTTCAAGGAGGCGGAGTTCAATACCAATGTCTTCAGCCAGGGTCCTGTTAGATTCAGGCATAAGCAATTCAGTAAGACAGAGCTTCCAGAAGCCCATGAGGGTGCTGAGGCAGGCATAGCCGGGAGAGAGAGAAGCCCGGCTTGGACGCCATCTTGAAGTTGGCGTCAGCTGCTCCCGGGGAAAGCATAGATTGCCCCTCAGAGTTCATCCCTCCTGCTTCAGAGATGTAGGCAGCAAGCTAGTCCCTGTCTAAGGGCTGTGAGGAACTGCAGCTGGAGGTTCAGCTGTAACGATTCCATTGACAGGGACAGGGAGGAGGCCGAGCTCTGAGAGGTATTGCCCAGCGTCGTTTGCATATAAGGAATCACCTTCTGTGTAAAAATAGCCCAAAGACGTACATTTATTCCCTTCATTGGCTTCTGTGGGCCTTGACGCTAGTGGTTCAGACTCTCACAAGCTTGTGGGCAAGCCGCTGGCTAGCTCTGCAGGCTCCCCTTCCAAGCCCATGTGCCTGCCACTGGCAGGACATCTCTGCCACCTCAGCCTTCCTCACCATGGACCAGGCCCTCCCCTGGGCTGCCACAGGGGGCACACACACACTGCCTTGCAGAGCTGGCCAGAGTTGCTATCTTTCAGGTCTTGTGGTTATCAGAACAGTCACTAAGCTCTATTCAGCTGCTCTGGGGTGTGAACACCAGGCTGGGAGACCATTGGGGGCCAAAGCTGAGGTGGGCTCCTGCATGACTCTTTAGTTTTTGCCAGAAAAGTAATAAAGACAAGTGGCGACACTCCTAGTAGCAGGCTGTCTCTTTAACTTCCTTCAGGAAGTTGTGAACTGAATTGTGTATGCCAGGTCCCTCCTGTGGTCCTCTGAAAAAACAGCCTGCTACTTGATGGTCTGCCTGAGGGGGACCCCCTCTCATTTTTTTTTTTTTTTTTTTTTTTTTTTGATACACAATTATCTCTCTGTAGGCCAGCGCAAGGCAGGCTTTCTGGCACACACGTGACCTTGCAACCTGGCAAGACTTGACTCCTGGCGCAGTCATTAAACTCAGCCAAAATAGAGTATGCTATTATTCTACACCGCAGAGTCAAAGTCTTTACTTAGAGGTTTGACGATTGCATGATGGGCGGTTTCGGGATTGAGGCTGACAGCACCAATTACTCGAGTCAGAGAGAAAAAAAGAAAGCAGGAGAGGTCATGTTCCCTCCCAGGGCTCAGTGTGCAGGCTGAACTCTGGAACCACCGGATGCTGAAGGCTACATTTGTTGCTGCTTTTGGTCTCTACAACACTCCCCTGAATCTCTAACACATGGGGGCAATCCCAAGACATTGCTTAAAGGTGAACGAAGTCATTCTCCCGTGGGGTCTTGCTCTGCAGGAAGAATGTCGCTCTTGGTGCATTGCTGCAGTCGGCGGAACAGGGGACTCTGAGTGTCAGTGTTTCATGGGTCTCTCGCTACAGGCTGGGAGCACAAGCTGCAAGTGCAGCTCCTCATCCACATTTCTACAAGAGGAGAAGGCTGAAGGGAAAGGATAAATGATTGGGTCCCTATAATATAATCCAGATGCCCGGTGCACCATGGGAAGAAGACCCAAGGTCTCCAAGTTGTAGGCTATGAAGCCTTGGAGGGCGTTAGCAGGGCTCTAGGGAAGGTGAGGAGGTGAGAGAGAGGAACTAAAGCCTCAGGTTTGTTTGCCTGGTGATTAGGGCAGGCCTTTAAAAAACATGGCCAGTAGCTAGTCATGGTGGTGCACACTTTTAATCACAGGTAGAGGCAAGCAGACATCTATGAGTTCAAGGCCAGCCTGTTGTACATAGGGAGTTCCAGGCCAAGGGAGATTGCATAGTGAGATCCTATCTCAAGACATAAGCAAAACCAATGGCAAGAAGGGCTGACAAGGTGGCTCAGTTAGGTGTTTGCTAAGCAAGCATGGGGCCCTGAGTTCAATCCCCCAGAACCCCTGGAAAAGTTGGCTGTGCTAGTGCATACCTAAAATCCTAATGCTGGGGAGACAGTGACAGGAGATTTGAGCTCCAGTTCACTGACAGACGATGGAGAGGCATTAGGGAAGACACCCCAAAATTACTGTCTGGTCTCCACACATACTGCAACCAGTGGGTCATCTGTAGCCACATACTGATTTGAAGCCTAGCCTAAGCTACATAAGACCCTGTTAAAAACTGAGATTGACAGTTAAACAGCCAGAGGAACACCAACAAGAGCCAGAAAAGTGCCTATAATTCCAAGAGTTATGTGACATGTGTAAAAGCCATGCCATTGGAAGATCCACAAAGAAATCCAGGCCATTCTGGCTTCGGGACCTCCTCACTGAGCGAGCACTGGAATATGGTTAGGAACCCTTGTGTAGAACATTCTTTTTCCAATCCCTCAGCACATGGATACTTTTGAAGTCATAAACTGTCTCTGTCACTAGTGTTCACCTTATTTGTGTGTGTTTGGGTTTTGTTTTGTTGTTGTTTTGTATGTTTGTGTTTTTTCCCCATATAACTTTTCCTGGAATTTCCATTCTCAATCTGGATAGATAAAGGCAGTAGGTTCCATGAACAGTGCTGTGGACTGTGCTTGGTGACTGCTGTTTGTTCTAGCCTTCTGATTTTTACCCTCACAAGACTATTTCTACTGGGAAATGCTTTTAGGTTTTTTTTTCTTTCCTTTCCCTTTCTTTTCCCTTCTTTTTCCTTCCTTCCTTCCTTTCCTTTCCTTCCTTCCTTTCTTGATGGAGTCTCTATATATAGTCCTGGCTATCCTGGAACTCACTCTGTAGACCAGGCTGGTCTTGAACTCTCACAGACATCCACCTAGCTCTGCCTCCTGAGTCTGGCACTAAAGGCATGCACCACCACACCTGGCTAATGATTCTGTTTTCTGAGCCTGCCATCTTCTTGTTGCAAAGTGTTGGATCAGTATCAATTGCCTTCAACAATTTTCCTTTGACAGGGGCTAAGGTACCGAATCCTGGTGGTGTTCAAATAGCTTTGGTTTGAGCCAGCTGCTCCTATACAACTAATGGTAAAAAAAATTAAGTAAAGCCAGAGGAGGGTTGGCGTGCACCCTTTTCTTTAAACTGAAAGATACTTAACTGTTGACACTGACCGTCTCTATGAGCGCTTTAAAAGTAGGATCAAATCCTTCACATCCATGTAACTGCTGAGGGGGACCTGCCCAGGGCTAGAGTCTTCTCTCCATGTTAGCTCTGGGTTTGCTCCAGGATATATGAAGTTTCCTTCATGTGTTCGTGTGGTGGTTAATGTTGACTGCCATCTTGACAGAGCCTAGAATCTCCTAGTAGACAACCCTCTGCCCATGTCCACAAGGTATTACCCAGATCTGGTTAGTTAGAGTAGGAAGGCTTACCTTGTGGGCAGCACCATCCCTTAGGCTGGGGTCCTGGCCTAAAAAACCTAGAAAGTGAGCTGAGCACAAGAATTCATGTCTCTTTACTCGCTGGATGCAGACACTGTAAGGCCAGCTGCCTCAAGCTCCTGCCACCATGCCTTCCCCATGGACTGTACCCTCACGCTGTGGCCAAAGAGTTGCTTTTGTCTGCTACTTGGTCACAACAATAAGGAAGGCTACTTTGCTCCGTTTGCAATCATATTGTGTCTTCTAGGATTATTTGGAGGCCTTGCACTTGGGCAGGATGCCTTCCTTGTTGAGTCTGGCATCTTTTTAATTGTTACAAGGACAGACTTGTTACTGTGGCTTCGGCTTCTAGGACGTTCTCTGAGCTCAGCTGTAGTACCCAGTGTGTGTGTGTGTGTGTGTGTGTGTGTGTGTGTGTTGGGGAGACAACTGTCCCTGAACTTTCTGGTTTCCATCTCAGCTCTTAACTTTCTGCTTTTCTTTTGTGAAAGGGTGCCTCATATAGCCCCTGGCTGTCCTGGACTCACTTTGTAGACTAACTAGCCTAGCCTCAAACTCACAGAGATCCACCTGCCTCTGTCTTCCAATGCTGGGGTTAAAGGTGAAAGCCACCACCGCACAGCTTGCTTTTGACCTCCCACTTTCTATGCAGTTGAGGGTGACCTTGAACTCTTGTTCCTTCTTCGCCTGCCTCTGGAGTGCTGGGATTACAGGCGCTTTACACAGATTTACTGCTGAGTTTCTGGCCATCCTGTATAATTATTACTAAATGGCAGAGGGATGGGTGAGCTCATGGGCTGTGTGTGCCTTCCAGCCCTTCCCATTAGAGTCACTGCAGCTCTCAGTCCTGTCTATTCACCTACCACACCTGGTTTAAGGCAGAGACGGCCACAGAGCCCCTTCACCTCCAGGGTCACACGTGAAAGACGTGCTTGACTCCTGAAGCCCACATCTCTAAGGCCTTGTGCAAAGGGGTCAAGTATATCTCTTCAATGCCAGGAAGAGGAAAACCAAAAGATTAGAAATGCTGAAAAGAAAACACAGCTGTCAAAAGTATATGAAATTAGCAGCATAAGCTGCGAAATGTAAGTCGCAGGCGGGATAAAAATAGAAGGATGTTCAGAGGTGAAACCCAGTCTCCACAGCCGAGGGCCTGGGATCTTCCGCTGCTTTGCTAGAGGCCCACAGAATGGGGCAGTCCATGCAGAGAACTCAGCTGGCATCCTGTGTGGACACACGGCACGGAGAAGACTGATGTGTATGTCTCTCGCTAGGCAAGTGGTCTTCACTTCAGTTAGCAGAAGAACCGTGGGCTATAAGGCAGAGGCTGGCAAGTCCTGTGTGCCGGGTAGCTCATGTCAACTTGACACAAGCTAAAGTCATCTGAGAGAACCTCAGTTAAGAAAATGTCTCCATAAGATTTGGCCAAAGGCAAAACCATAGGGCATTTTCTTAGTGATTTACGGGGGAGGCCCAGCCTGCTGTGGGTTGCCACCTATGAGTTGGTGGTCATGGGTACTATAAGAAAACAGGTTGAAGAAGCCATGAGGAGCAAGCCAGTAGGTAGCGCCAGTCCCCACTCCAAGGACCTCTGCATCATCTCCTGTCTCCAGGTTCCTGCCCTGCTTGAATTTCTGTCCTTACGTCCTTCAATGATGCCCAGTGACATGGAAGTGTAGACCAAATAAACCATTTCCTCCCCAACTTGTTTTGGTCATGGTGTTTCATCACCCTAATTAAGACACCCTGTGACTCAGAATGCCCCCTCCCTGTGGCAGCCACTAGGGACACTGTGACACAGGGCTCTGTGAGTATCTTGGGCTGCCCAGTCTTGGGTCACTACTGATCAGTTGGCACAGGAGGTGGAGGGTTGTCTGGGTCCTGGCCTCTGATGTGAGTGTACAAGTGTTCATGTACATGACTCACACGAGTCCTACCTTTAAGCTTATATATAGTCAATGCCCTCTGGGTGGCCGTGTGAACAGTAAGAGCTGATAGTTCTGCCAAGATCCTGGAAAATCAGATATGGCATCAGGGATCCAGGATCTGAGCCACTTCTCTGAAGATCTTGTCTTTTGCTTTTCTTTAAAAATAGTTTTTTTTTTTTCAAGTAAGCTTTATGACGTGGCCCAGAATGACAGATAAAACAAAAAACGGCTTTAAACGCTTTCAAAAATGAACCTAATTTTTTAAAAAAAATCGAACTTTTACTATGGAAAATTTCAAACACACTCAAGTAGACAGGAAAGTATGAGGAACCCCTCAAGCAGGCACCCCCAAGTTCCAACAGTCCTCAGCTCAGTGCCTCCCATGTTTTATCTCCACCCCCTTCCACTCTTTCCTCAGCCTGGATTGTTTCGGAGCAACTGTTGGACATCATCTTGCTGCATCTGAAATATTCCAGGGTGTCTCTCCAAAAGATGCAAAGGCTTACACATGGCTGAAAAATAACCGTCATACCATGAGAACGTCCAAGGAAATAAACAGTCATTTCTTAATGTCATGAAATATCTGACCCGTGTCCAACATTTCTTGTCTTTTAACACTTGGCACCCCATCCCAGCTCCCAACACCCTGTCTACAGTGTGTTGGCTGAAAAAGGAATTCTTTAAAAGTTTCTACCTTGTAATTTGTTAATGCTTTCTTCTTAAACCTCTTGGGGCTTGTTTACACTTTTGTTGTATCTTATTTTTAAGAAACTTTCTTACTGGTCGACTCTTTGTAGCAACAACACAAACAAGCACTGATTAAGAAGCTGCCCCAAGAGTAACTGTTTGTGCCATTAAACTGTGTTTCCATGGAAACACAGTTTCCACTATGGAACCTGGTCCTTGCCCAGCTTCAGAAATGCAGACTCAAAGTGCCACACTTTCGGCAGTGGCCATGTTTGAGATGGATGGGTGGATGGTAGCCACAGGACTTGGCAACCACTGCCACCTAGTTAAGTTACATAAGCAGTAAACCATGGTTGGGAGAGGGCAGGAATGGTAGAGAGATCCTTGGTGGTGTAGCTGCCTGCAGCTTGCCTGGGGCATACCAGTAATTCAGTTTTATGAGTTATGCCCATCGTGGGACAGAATTGGCTGAGATGTTCTTTCCTGACACTCTAGCATTCTTGCAAGCAGCCCCTCGCTCACTCTCCTGTAAGCAACCCAGGTAGACTCATGGGATCACCATGCAAGACTTGGCAGAGTAATTTCTTTGGTCTACCTTTGTGCTCAGTGTCTAAGGTGACTATAAATATGCTCCCTTGAAAAAGTCACAGAACATAGATTCTAACGATGCATTATGTGTTAGAATTAGCTCAATAGATCAAGCCCCCTCCCAGTGTCCCTCTGTGAGAAGCAGGGTTCTACCTTGACTGGGTTTCTCTCCTGCCACCTTTCCCAGCTTCACTGTAACTCCCACTGCTTGGCTGTGCATAGAAGAGTGCTGGAAAAAACACACTCAGGTGAGCTGCAGAAAAATACTCGAACCTGGAGGGTAGAGGGTAGGTACTTTCCATGAAGAAGTGACGCATGCCCCATGTCAACACCACCCAAGCTTCTTAGACACTAGAGGTCAATGGTTCTTGCAGCCATCCTGAAGACTCAGTCCTGTAATCCGCATCCCCAGCTCCCTCCTCTTCCTTCGTCCATCTGTTTTTTACCTCATACACATTTCCTTTAGTGTTCTCTTGTGTGTGAGAGCCTAACTGATGACATTAAGTATACTGAGGGTTGCTTGGCTCAACCTGACTTTTTTTTCTTTTTCTTTCAAGATTTATTTCTGTGTCCATGTGTCTGTAGGACTGTGCTGATTAAGGTAGGAGTCTGGCCTTCTCCAGATAGCCAGTTCTGTGGATAGCCGGTTTCATGAATGGTCTATGAAGAATGGACTCCCCAACCAGATCTGGCGATTCCAGATTTTTATAAGAGGAGTCACATAGTCCTAAAAGAAAATACCCTTGACCTTTCCTGATAACAAGCACAGGGAATTCCAGGAAATACTCCACCCCATGCTGAGATCCTAGTCTCCAATCAATAGTCTTTAATTACACCTTAGGCACCCACTCACACATAGAATAATTAAGTACTGTCTTCCTTCCTTCCTGTGATAAGGGCTCCATGTTACAGAGGCATTATATCACTGTACGCAGATGAGGTATTCTGGTACCATGAGGCCTAGCGAATCAGACATATTTAATGCCTTCGCAGTCATGGGGACTGCCCAACCACTGCCTGTGGCTCGGGGCTGATTCCTGGGGAAGCGCTCTGCTCTCTGAGCCTGCTGTAACACTCATCTCTCCTTGAGAGGCTTAGAACCCGGATCTGTCCCTATCGCCAATGGGAAAGCACCTGAGGAGCATGGGTCTCAACCCTGTCTTCCTGCCAATTTTGGGCATCGGTCCAAATGCCCTTGCTGTGCGGGCTCAGGACACAGACCTGGGGATCCACACCAGTGCCACAGAACCACATGTGTCTGTGTAAATATATATTACACGTGTATGTATTTGCAGATGGAAGACAAGGGCATCAGATCCCCTAGAGTTACAGGCAGTGGTGAGCCACCATTTATGGCTGCTTGAAACTGAACCTTCTCTTTACTGCCGAGCCACCTCTTTAGCTCCTCTCTAGGTCATGCAGGTATAGGTCCTACTGATGGCGTTCCCTTGTTCCTCTAGCTAATTAACGGTAAGGTAGATACCTGACCCAAAGGTGGCCAACCAAATTCTTTCCCTTTGAAGGTTTTTCTTCTCTAAGAAATGTGAAGTAAGTTCTCATTGGCTGCCATGAGCAAGGTGAAAGGTCATGTTGGCAACGGCTGCCATTTAGATTATGGGCAAAGGGGGAGAAGAATTCTCCAGTTTGAGCCAGGCGTGGTGGCACCCGCTTTTAATCCCAGCACTCCGGAGGCAGAGGCAGGTGGATCAAGGCCAGCCTGGTCTACAAAGGAAGTCCAGGACACCCAAGGCCACACAGAGAAGCTCTGTCTTGAAAAACAAAAAAACAAAACAAAACAAAATTCTCCAGTTTGAAAAGAGAGTAAGTAGGACAGAGCAGTTCACAGGAGAAGCAGGGAGGAAACGCCTCAGAGAAACTAACCAGGTGTTTCTGATTCCTGACTCCGTTTCAGTTCCTGTGAGGATAGGCTTGGTTTCTTAGACTTAGATTCTTTGCTATTCCAGATTTTGTCTCTAATTAATTACTTGAGCAAGTCTGACTAGGTATCTGATCTTTGTAACCAAAGCAGACTACGCCAGGGAACGAATAAGGATGTCTACCATGGCTACTTGGATTCAGCATTGTCATCAAGGACTTCCTTGCCGGTGCCATACAGGGAAATGACAAGAGCTCTGAAGATTGAAAAGAAGCGAGACTGTGTTCACAGGGGTAAGAGTCTGAGCACTGAAAAATCCAAACTGACTCTACTGTCTGGTTTTGTGTCAATTTGACATAAGCTAGAGTCATCAGAGAGGAAGGAGTCTCAGTTGAGGAAATGCCTCCATGGGATCCAGCTGTAAGGCAAATTCTCAACTAGTGATCAACCGGGAGGGGCCCATCCTATGGTGGGTGGTGCCTTCCCTGGGATGGAGGCCCTGGGTTCTGTAAGAAACCAGACCAGTAAGCAGCACTCTTCCATGGCCTCTGCATCAGCTTGAGGCCATGTTGGGACCAGAGTTCAGGTCCCAAGAGTCCACGTAAAAAGCCAGACACAGTAGTGCACATCTGTAATTCCAGTGTTTCCATGGAGACGCAAAAGTCCTTGCAAACTCACTGTAAGCTAGCCCTGATTACCTAGTGGTGAACATGAGACCCTGACTCAAACAAGGCAGAAGGTGAGGCCGCCCCAGGCTGTCCTCTGACCTCCACAGGAACATGGTAGTACACATACAAACACACATATGCTCAAGAACACACATGCATATATGAACAACAAAGATTAAAAGATATGTATAAAACTCCTCTTCTAAGACCTACAATTAGCACTGGCTTAGTTTTTTTAAAGACATTTAAATAGAAGGGGTATATTCATAACTAAATAAGTTGGGATATATTCATGGACTGAACAATTTAAGGAGCCAAGGATCCCCAAATTTATCTGTAAGCATAATGTAATTTCAGCTTCAGTCCTAACAGACGTATTTTTTAGAGTAGAAATTGACATCCTGATTCTAAAATGTATTTCTATGGGAACACAAAACTTAAAATAGTCAGGCCTGTCTTTAAAAAGAGTGATGTAGGAGGCTCGCACTACTAGATTTTAAGCATAAAGCTACAGAATTTGAGACAGTGTGGTACTGGATATAAGGATATTCAGCCAGAGCAATGAAAAACCTAGAGACAAACCCACCTGAGTGCACACAGTGTGGCACTGTCTGAAAAAGCATCCGTGAACTGGGCACAGTGGCTCCTATGTGTAATCCCAGCACTTAGGAGGCTGAAGCAGGTTAAGGTCAGTCTAGATTATGTAGTGAATTCAAGGCCAACATGGGTTACATAGCAAAAAATAAATAAAATAAAATAAAATAAAATAAACACACACACAAAAAAAGAGAAAGAAAACAGTAAATAAGTGACAAGGCGCCAGATGCCATTCATTGACAGAAACTGAAGGCTGTTTATGTGAATGGGACAGAAGCAGCTGGGTGGCCACATGGACTGCAAGGCAGAGATGCAGAACGCAAGGCATGAACGTCCATGGAAGTCAGACAGTGAGAGCATAGTAACGAGCAATAAGAGAATCATACTGATAAGCTAATGCCATCAAAGTTAAAAATCCATGCTTACCAGGAAGACAGGACAATTATGATGCATGGGTAGAGATGTTTGCAATGTGCGTCTCAGGGCAAGAGCATTTTGTTTTGGATTTTTTTTTTTTTTTTTAAATAGCTCGGATTGTCTTGGAACTCACTATGTAGGCCAGGGCGGCCTTGAACCCGTGGAGATCCTCCTGCTTCTGAGTGCCGAGTACTGCGGTGACAGGTGTAATTATCATGCCTGGCTTGGCCGTGGGTTTTTTAATTTGACATATAAAGAACTACAAATATAAAAGTAAACAAGCAATGGGAAAATGATCTGAATGAGCACCACCCAAAAGTCAGTAGAGAGCCAAAAAAATGCATATAAAAACACTCAACCTCAGAGTCATCAGGGAAATATAAACTAGAGCAGTACTGATAAACCACCATTTTTTAGAGTAAAAGCTGGTACACAGAGGGAGAGAAGCCAGTCCAGCCTGAACAGACTCCTTTCCCAACGTCCTTTGTAAGTAAGTGTAAGTGTCACACAATGTGGTTTTAGCCAATGAGATATAAGTAGGGTTGGTTGGTAGACCTACAAGGAAGCCACTTAGAAGCAAAGCAGAGTTGACAGGAACCATCCACGCTTCCCTTTCTCCCTCCTGAACTGTAGCTGTGATGGCTGGAGCTCAGGCAGTCATCTTAACAGGTGACAGAGTGGGATGCTGGGAGGAGCCTCGCCCATCAAGGCATGAGGAACTTCAGCCATAATCCTCGAACTTTTACACAGAAGCCAAATAGACACCCACTGTGGTAAAGTGGGTCAGGTGGCTTTTCTCTTTCTTTCTTTCTTTCTTTCTTTCTTTCTTTCTTTCTTTCTTTCT
>OU015743.1:21640844-21707891 GCA_907169655.1 Acomys percivali | reverse complement strand
TCTTTCTTTCTTTCTTTCTTTCTTTCTTTCTTTCTTTCTTTCTTTCTTTCTTTTTAACAAGCACTGTGCTAAACAGTTTTATGTCAACTGGACAAAAGCTAAAGTAATTTGAGAGAAGGGAGCCTCAGTTAAGAAAATTTCTCCATAAGATCTGGCTGCAGGCAAGTTTGTGGGGCATTTTTTTATTAGTGTTCAGTGGGGGAGGGCCCAGCCCATTGTGGGTGGGGCCATCTCTAAGCTACTGGTTCTGGGTTCTATTAAAAAAAAAAAAAAAAGGTCAGGCTGAGCAAGCCATGTGAGCAAGCCAGTAAGCCACACCTCTCCATGGCCTCTGCGTCATCTGCCTCCAGGTTCCTGTCCTGCTTGAGTTCCTGTCCGTACTTCCTTTGATGATGAAGAATGATCTGGAAGTGTAAGCCGAATAAACTCTCTCCTCCCCAACTTACTTTTGGTAATGGTGTTTCATCACAGCAATAGAAACCCTGACTGACACAGTAGCTAAATTCAGTTCCCACTGACGAAGCTGGGTGTGGTGGTGGCACACAACCTTTAATCCCAGCACTCGGGAGGCAGAGGCAGGTGGATTGCTGTGAATTAGAGGTCAGCCTGGTCTACAAAGTGAGTCTAGGTTCAGCCAAGGCTACACAGAGAAACCCTGTCTCAAAAAACAAACAAAACAATTCCAACAGACAGACTATCCAAATACCCAACAAAAAAGAGCTCAAGGAATAAATCGAAGTCCCATCACACGGCAGCACATGGTGTCGCTGGCTGTTCCATACGAGTGTAGAAAACTATTTAGAACACAGGTGTCTATGATAAATGGATAGACAGCAAAAAGAATGGCCAGTAAGACCTGCTTTATGGAGAGAGAGCACGCATAAAACGCCCAGGAAAGTGACCAAGCACAGGTGCAATTTATTAAAAACCTCTCTAGGGTGGTAGCACTGTCTTTCTTTTTTATTCCTCGGCATATACAACATCTCCCAAGTCCTATTTTGTGACAGAATAGATAGTTTTCACAAAAAGAAACTGTGGATTGAAAAAATACAAGCGCCCAAGTCACTGTAAGAGAAATTTAAAACAAGTAGCTGTGGGCGTGGCTCAGGCAGTGGGGTGTTCATCTAGCGTGCAGGAGCCCTGGCTTTGATCCTCAGCACCATAGGGACCAGGTGTGCTGGTGCACATTGTCATGCCAGCACAATGACAAACACACCCTGTAGCTGAGAAGACTTGAGAAGACTCGAGCTGCGGGTGCCTGCCATGCCCTTCAAGCCCAGCCTCTTCTGGGTTTCCATGCCTTACCTGGCTTCCTGAGCCCCTGAGCTCCACTGTTTTGGTGGTCTCCAGGAAGGCATTCTGCCCTGGGGTAGATCGAAGGTCAAGGTTTCATTTACAGATTTCCTCATTTCTGATGAATCTGTGGTATTTTTAAAAATGGAGTAAATATGACTGACTGTAGTGGCTGTCACCTCATCCCAAAACAAAGGTGGCTCTTCCTCTCACTTTCCAAAGGGAGATTTGCTATGTGTTGTGTAGTATTTGACCTGGGATTTTATCGCCATGGAGTTTATAACTGTGATACCAGCAACTTCATATCTGCACTCCTGCTGGGTCATTCAGAGCTTCCACTGTGAGCTCACTTCCCCAGAACCCTTTTTTGGCTTGTCACCCTCTTCATGTCTAATCTCAACATCTGAGTCCTAATCAGTGGGTGATCTCGCCACATCTAGAATGTCACATCATCCCAGTGGGTAGGCGATGCTGCTGCTCTAGTGGGTTCATGAGGGGAACATTTTCAGCAGATGAAAGGGAGGAGGGGCTTTGTGACTTTGAGCTCCAACCTGCACGTGGTGAACCCTGAGTCCTTGCTGTCTTCTGTCCTTAGGGCACAGATCAGGGAAGCCTAGTGGCCAAGGGCTTGTCGTCTGCTCCTAGTCCCCTCCCCATCCTGTGCAGAGAAATAGAGATGGGGGTTCCCTATGGACCCTGGGTGGAGGAATTTCAGATGGCCGCCGCCCAGTTAACTCCAGAGAAGAGTGAGGAATCGCTTTCACCACCGGGCTGTCTAATGAGACTGACATATCTGTGGGCTGAGCCACCAGTGGCAGTGTAGGGGACAAGGAAGGAGGTGACCCTGCTCTTGTCCCCATTTGTGTCCCCAGGTTTGGCTCCGGAGCTTCCTGGAGCCTCTTTTTTTTTTTTTTCCTCTCCACCCTCATCCTCCGATGCAGCCCTGTGCCATCATCTGGGTTTGCATGAAATGTTCAGAGGTTCACATGTTAAAACCTTTGCCCCCAGGTGGTGGCGCTATTGGGAGCTGGTGAACACAGAAGGAGGCGGGGCCTGGGGAAGAAGCCAACCATTGGACTATCTCAGATGATCATTTCTTAGACTCTCCTGTCATCTCTCTCCCTCCAACCCCTTACTCTCCCCCACCATACCTTCCACCATCTAGACATCCTGCCTCATCCCTGGCCAAAGCAGCAGATCCTGACAACCCCGGGGCTGAACCCTCTTGTAGCTATAAGCTCAAATAGACATTTCTTACTTCCCGTTGATTTTTCTTGAGTGTTTTATCACAGCAGTGGAAAGCTGATGAACATACCTACTTTCCCCACCACCGCCGTAGGACCCCTGTGGCCCCAGATCTGGCAGCTACCTATGTTTTTCTATATATTACAACTCCGTCCAACTGGGCAGCTGCCATCCACGTGTGTCTCTGGCATACTTGAGATGTGGTAGCTCTGGCTGTAGAAATGAATTTTCCCTTTCATTCAGCTTAATTTAAACCCAAACATGAAAACAGAGCGACGGTTCGATGATTGGAAAACTCCTAAGAGTATTTGGAAGAGTTTGGGTATGTAAATTTTTTTTTGACTGTACATTTTATGAGATCTAAATCTAGATTGAGTATTTATTTCCAGTGAGGATCTGGCAACTTAACACAAAGGGCTGTGCTATAAACACTCAACAAGTCTCAAAGATGGTGTACACAAAAGACCTAAAGCAGCTCACTGATAAGCTATGGTTTTAAAGATGGGTCTCATTGTGTAGCCAGGCTAGTCTGAGACTCTGAGTCTTCCTGCCTAGTCCTGGGATTATAGATGTGTGGGACATGGATAGTGCCATCTCCCAGGGGTTTGATGGTGTCTCTTCAGGAGAAGCCTCTCTTGTTGCGTGACCTGAAGTGACACTTTCTCTGAAAAGGGCATGTTGTACTATGGGAAGGAGAAGTCTTTAGACAATGACCTCGAGTGCTCCATCTTGCTGGACCCATCCCTGACCATCTCCAGGGCATTTTAGTCTCCTCTCTGTCACTGAGACTCTGAGCATCAGTAACCCATGTGACAGGTCTCCCTGGCACTGACCTGCTCGGTGACTGGCGCTCTGCTCAGACGTGCCCCTGGCCTTGCTTTTGTGTCTCATGGCACGATTGAAGATGGAATTCCTCTGTATTGGGATGCGGCAGTGGGGTTCTTCATCTTGAGTCTCCTCGGCAGCCTCGGATGCCTCCCTGTTCTCTGGAAGTAGCTCGGGCCGCCTCGTCTCAGCTGGGCCATGATTGCTTTTCCATAAGCTGCTCACTGATTTCCTCTGAGGTTTTCCCCGGTCCTCAGAGTCTTTGGTCTCCATGGCAATAGACCTAATGGTTTCTCAGCAGGACCGCTGGGGTCAGCAACCTCCCTGGCTCCATCAGTTTTCAGCCCTTTAGAACAGGCAGAGAGTGATTGTCAGTTGGAGTCACTGGACCAAGTGGTCCATTCAGAGCATAGACTCCTTTTCCATTGGGGTTTGATGAGATTTGGCATGATCCACATACCCAACCAAGTGTGGCTTTGCCAACAAGAATCATGGAGCAAACTGCTCATTTGGAGGCAGTTGCGTGTCACTGTGTAATTGAGGCATGTTTATCCTGTTCATCGGGCAGCGCTTTAAAAGAGAACACTTAACATAGTCTGTATAACTAACTTGCAAGTAAACGCTTCCTGAGTAACTCTAGGCATGGAAATTAGCAAATAGTAAGAGAATTCTAGGAGGGGGCGCTGGGGGGGAGGACAGTCAGGGCAGATGCAGCAGGACGGGCTGTCGGGCAAATGCAAAAGGTGCTGGTATCGACAGGGTCCATTTATGTCTGAGCAAACTTGAACTCAGTGAAAGCAAGGTTTTCCCATCATCTGGTGGGCAAGTACAACAGGGTTAGTGGCCTCTTTGTGTAAGAAGCTCATGCCATGGGCTGGAGTCACTTAGGCTAGCTACCTACCCCACCCCCGCCCTGAGCAACTGTCTAACATATATATATATTTGTTTGTTTGTTTGTTTGTTTGTTTGTTTGTTTTTGTTTTTTCAAGACAGGGTTTCCCTGTGTAGCCTTGGCTGTCCTGGACTTACTTTTCAGACCAGGCTGGCCTTGAACTCACAGCAATCCACCTGCCTCTGCCTCCCGGGTGCTAGGATTAAAGGCGTGTGCTGCCACTGCCCAGCCCTAACATATATTTCAAACTAAGACACTTGTAGCAGGAAAAGGGAGGCACAGCAGAGGGATCCAGGGCTAGACGGTTAAACCTAGCTCCCTCCCACCATGCCAGGATGGGGATCTGAGATAGTGATAGATCAGGGGCTTTGGAGAATGGGTGCCACACTAGTGGGGCGTTGTTCTGGGTGATGAAGCCACAGAGACTTTATGGCTACAAAAGTCATGCATAGAAGCTGTGTATACAGGGGCTGGTTTCTGGACCATGGGTCAGAGCTGCCATTGCATTCTTTGTTAGTCAGAGACTCCGGGAACACTTGAGCAGTTTCACGCCTTCTTCTATAAAACAGTGACAGTGGGAACTGAGTGCAGGACCCGCCCACACATTCTTTTTCTTACCCAGTCTCTGCCCAGCCCTCATCCTGTCTCTCCAGCACACCTGATCCTCAGGGTAGCAGCCTAGCATGAGGGTCCCCAGAGATAGAGAATGGCTTTGTCCAAGGCAGGGTTTGAAGACTGAACCCTACACCTCAGAATCACCCCCCTGTGGCACATGCAGAAAGACAGTACCTTTTTCTCCCTCCCTGCCTGCAGGGATGCTTGCATTCCCTCAACAGTGTTTTCTGTACATAGGCAAGCAGACACAAGCTGTGCGAAGGCCTAAGGAGGCGGGGACTCACTGAGAAAGAGCCTACCTACCTCCGAGCAGCATGGCTAGGCATTGAAGAGCTACCTGTGTTCACGCTGTGTGGGGCTTGCCACTTCAGCCCTGGTTACCATTTCTTTTACTGTTCACTTGTTTTGTTTTGTTTTCAAGACAGGGTCTTACTATGTAAGTAGCTGTGGCTGTCCTGGAACTTATGTAGACCAGGCTGGCCTTGAACTCACAGGTATCTGCCTGCCTCTGCCTCTCAAGTTCTGGGATTAAAGGCGTGCACCACAATGCTTGTCTTAAGTTATTTTTATTTTTATTTTTTAAAGATAGGGTCTCTCTACACAGCCCTGGATGTCCTAGAACTTATTGTTTCTCGGTCCGTTAAAAAATGCTGTGCCAGGCGTGGTGGCGCACACCTTTAATCCCAGCACTCTGGAGGAAGAGGCAGGTAGATCTCTGTGAATTCAAGGCCAGCCTGGTCTACAAAGCGAGTCTAGGACAGTCAAGGCTACACAGAAAAACCCTGTCTCAAAAAGCCAAAAACCAAAACAAAACAAAAATTACTGTATGATCTGTGAGGTCCCTGTCTAGCAAAGCCTAATGCTGCCACCTCAGATATCCAGAGAAGGTTGCAGTGTCTAAAAGACCATATTGGGGTTGGATCCTTCATGTTCCATCCCTTGTAAGAGTTCCCAGAAGGATGAGAAGCCCCAGCCCCAGCAGCACCAAGGGATGATTCCCATAACAGCAAATCCAGCCTGGGACAACAGGGGCTGTGGCTGCAGTTAAGAGCCACAGCGTCCATGAGTCACGGACAAGAACAAAGTGTCTATCGCAGCCAGATGAGCAGAGGACTCTGGCCTCACTCTGTAGTGGTGAATAACTTAACTGCTCAGGCTGCAGGGACAATGAGAGTGGAATCAGGGAATCAGGAGCAACTAGGTCTCTCTGTCCTCTGGGGACAGAAAGGGAGGGATGAAATGAAAACCATAGCTAAATATAAGGCAGAGAGACTTTGCAGGGCTGCGTGGGGACAAAACTCCTGGTCACGGAAGGAAGTGGAGAGCTTTGAGATGTGAGGTTTCAGTGGTACCCACCTACCCAGGCATCTCTCTTCTTCCAGCTGCCTGCTATGCCTCTCACCCCACCCCCAACTCCTCCACTGAGGCTGTTGAGCTCAGTTCAAAGCTTGATCTGAGAAAGGAAGAGAAAGGGGTCCCAGGGTAAGGGAAGAGCTGTGGTATAGGAGCCACTGTGTGGAAGCCACTCCGAATTTTACAGGCCCTTGAAAAAGACAGATCCAGCAAGTATCAGGGTCAAAAGTCTAGGAGCACAACAACAGTGTTGAGGTGTGGCAGGCCGTGTGACAGGCATCATATAGGTGTGGCAGGTGGAGACCTGGACCAGGGTCTGGGAGACAAAGGGAATGTGAGGAATCTGGGATGGTGACTCATGGAGGAAGAGCAGCCCGAGCTCTAATGGTGGTGAGGCCTGTCAGAGATGTGGGTGGGGCCACTTTTGGATTAGACCATGCCAGTTTCAGGGTAGCTGGTTAAGGGGACTCCACAGCAGGAACACCCAACGGGAGCTGACTGACTGCCTCGCTGCCAGCTTTCTGCTCCGACCTTAACCTGGGCATTTTGGCTTTCAAAGTCATTATTTCACTATTGTCTCAGTTTGCTTTTTGTTGCCTCCACAAAATACCAGAGATCAAGCACTTACAAGAGCTGGGTGTGGTGGTGCACACTTTTAATTCCAGCACCTGAGAGGCTGGTGGATCTTTGTGAGTTCAAGGCCAGGATGGTTTCTATGGCATGTTTCCAGGCTAGCCAGGCATGTGTAGCGAGTCGCTGTCTTAAAAAACAAAAGCAAAAAACAAAAAAACAAAAAACAAAAACGGAAACGAACTTGTAGAGAGAAAAGGTCTCTTTGGATCATGGCTTTAGGGACTTCCATCCACGGGTGACTGGCTCTGCTGCCCTGGGCCTGTGCGGAAATAGCACATTGTGTTGGGAACACTTAGGGAGGAAGCTTCTCACCCCGTGACAGTTGGAAGGAAGACACTGGAAAGGGCCTGAACCCCAACATTCCCTTCAAAGAAATATCCTCAAAGACCTAACCTCCCCTGCACCCCCCCAGGCCTTATCTCACAGTGGTTCTACCATCTCCAGGTATTGCTGCAGGCTGGGGACCTGGACACCCCTTCCCAAGCCTTTGCAGTTGTCACCACATTATAGTAACATCCATGTGGCGGTCCATCTCTAGAATTACAGAAGAGATGAACCCCTGGGCATGCCTGGGAGGTTATCTAGACTAGATTAATTAAAGTAGTTAGACCCACACTAACTATGGGCAGCAACATCCCATGGGCTGGGGGTGTAGGCTGAATAAAAACAGAGAAACCGAGCTCAGCTCCGCATTCTTTGCTCTCAGGGAAACCGAGCTGAGCACCCGCCTCCGTTGCTCTCTGCTGACTGACCGTGCGTGCCCTGTGACTTGCTAGCTGCGTCATGCTCATATCTGCTGCTCTGACTTCCTTCCTTTCATACGTTGCTTCTTGCCAGGTATTTCGTCACAGAGGGAGAAGTGACTTCTGTGTCATTGGAAGCTGAGTTTTTACAAATTGAAACCAGATTTACATAGAGTAAGACGTACTGCTGGTTTTAGGTTGTGTTTTATGAGTTGGCCAATGTGCACAGCTGGTGGGACGCTACATCTAAATATAGCTCCTTTATTCCAGCGAGCTCCCTTGGGCCCCATCACAGCCCCTGCTAACCATGGGAAGTGGAGGTTCCCTCCTGGTTGACTTTTCCTGGCGGCATGGAGGGGACGCTAGGTAGCAGGTGACCTCATCATTCTGTTGGTCTATATGTTCAAATCTGCCCACCATTGTCTGGTCAGAGCTGGTCATCAGCAGTCACTATATGCTGCTGTGGGCATGTGGACAACGGCCAAGGGCTCAGAGCTAGAGCCCAGAACCAGCTGCGTTAACATTGGGCAGGTTGGACTTCAGTTTCTGTGGGGGTGGGGTGGGAGTAGGTGGAGGTGGGTGGGTGTGGGTGGGAGCCTTATGCTCCACAGCTTCTTCTGGCTAAAGTTCTGTGATCTTGGGAAGCCGAGGAGGCCATTGTGGAAGAACAAGAACCAGGGGTAGAGCATAGGCCATGTTAACCAGTTTCTCTAAGAAAGGGGGGCTGTGAACCCTGAGAAAATACATTCCCAGATCCTTCCTTCTTTGGGGGGGGGCACAGAGAGAGCAGAGGAGAGATAATCTACAAAGCTATATGGAAATCAATCTCATGTGTACTTCAGTGGTGGACAGATGCCGGCAATAGAAGACCAAGCGTGGAGCCGAGAGGTGGTGGCGCACTCCTTTAATCCCAGCACTTGGGAGGCAGAGGAAGGTGGATTGCTGTGAGTTCAAGGCCAGCCTGGTCTACAAAGTGAGTCTAGGACAGTCAAGGGTACACAGAGAAACCCTGTCTCGAAAAGCCAAAAACCAAAACCAACCAACCAACCAAACAAAAGACCAAGCTTGGAATCTTGGCAGAACTTCGTAGATTGCTCTGTAGTCACTAACTGCTGGAAAGCCCAACAGCTGGATCATTTAAAATTCTCCTTGGAATCCTCAGTAGCTTTGAGCCCTGGGTCCTTCTGATCCAGATGTGGCTTCCAGGTAGAGATTTATGGGGACGGCTTTGTGAATGGAAGTAGGGAGGGAGCTGAGGGCGCAGCTTCCATTTATTCAACAAATGCCTGCTGGCCTGCGACACGCATCCTGATGTCCCTCCCTGTACCTCGATCCTTAGGGATGGGACTTGGTTCACTTTGCTGTTGGCCTTCTGCTCTGTGGTCTACAGTAACCAGTGGATCCGTGAATGACTGTTGTTAGGCCCACCAAGTACAGTGTGAGGCCCATAGACATTAACCTCACCTTAGAAAGCTGAAGCCCCAGAAGACTCATGGCGTGCCCAAGGCCACACCACTGGTAACTGGTGTGGCTAGGATCACACCCCATGTGTCTGACTTTACAGTTGGGGAGAATGTGGTCCATATGGGGAGACTATGGGGTGAGTCAGAGGCAGGAGTGGCCATCATTTATGCGCCTTGGTGCTTGAGGACATGAACCAAATGTGACTGTTAAGGCTCCCCGACCTGGGCTGTGGGCCAGAGGCCTCTTTGATGAGTCAGTGGCCTGGGGGTTATAGGAGGGACAGGGAGCTGGCTGCAGGCGTCTGTATCACGGGAAGCTAGATTCTGGGATGAGAAGGCCCCGTGAGCAGAAGATCCTGACCCACATCCTTTCAGACTCCCCAAGTGTGGAAATCACCTGGGATCTTATTGAACGCCAGATTCTGACATAAGAGTTCCTGGTGGGGCCCAGGCTGCATTTACGACAGGTTCTCTAGAGGCATTCATCCTGCCAGCCTGGGCCACCCTTGAGCAAAGCCCTAGAGGACAGAACCCCAGCACTGCAGCAAATATGAGGGGGAGAAGCCTAGCTGTGTGAGCTGTCCTTGCCGCTGCCCTCACTCTGGCTGGGTCTGAGGGATACCACAGATCAAATGGAGGTTCTGAGAAGTGGAGGGCTGGGCCAGGGAGGAGGAGGAGACACAGTGAGGCTGCCTGAAGATGGCTGCTGTCCTTATTTTTACTCCCCACCTCCTCAGTTGGGAGTAACGAGGTGGGAGTGAGTCCTCCCTAGATCTGGGGGCCTTAAGCAGAGTCACACAAAGCGACTTAAGTACCCACTCCGCAGTAGGCTACTCAGGGTATTAGCTAGGCCAAAAGATGAGGCTCAGCCTCCAAGGCTCAAAGGAGCCACAGGAAGGAGCAAGTGGCTGCAAGGGAAAAGAAATGAAAAAAAGAAGGTCACAGGAGGCCACAGCTCAGAGGACGATCCCAGGTGGGGGACATCTCCTGGTGTCAGTTGTTCAAACTGTGCCGATAAACCATCCAAGGAAGACCTGGAGTGTGTGTGTGTGTGTGTGTGTGTGTGTGTGTGTGTGTGTGTGTGTATTGTGTGTCTGGGGGTGTATGTGTGGTATGTTGGGGGGGAGAGTATTAGCAGTGAGTAGGGGCCAGTATAGGAAGGAAACAAAACCCTAGGGGTGGTGGTGAGGTCACAGTAAGGCCTGGAATCCCACCAGCTCTGTCTGTGGGGAAAGCCCCAACTAGCTATGGTCATGTGTGCTCAATGTGGACTCAAATGGAAGGGAGAAAGTCCAGTGCTGCAAGGGGAGAATCGGGTCTCATAACCAAGACCAGGGCCGATGCAGTAGGTGCTCTGGATGCTTGAAGGGAGCTGAGACTCTGGTTCAGGTGTGTGAGGTGGCTGCGTTGCTGGCCTGGGGACGGGACTGCTCTAGGCTTGAGGAGACACCTGAGGAAGGAAGCCAGGGAGATATCCGGGGAACAACACATGACACAACCTTCCAAGACATGCTTGTTGGTTTGTTGGCTCCAGAAGGAGGGGAGTGGATGGACACTGGTTTTCCTGAGGCAGGGGGATTGGAGAGAGAGGGAGAGAGAGGGGAGGGGAATGACGACAGATGGAGGGAGTCAGAGAGAGAAAGAATGGGAGAAGAAAAGGGAGAGAAGGAGAGAGAGGTGGGGAGGGAGGTAGAGATTGGTTTGGCAGAGGCTGAAATTGAGCATGGCTCATTGTGACAAATACATACATACATACATACATACATACATACATACATACACACACACATAACAACATACGTGTGTGTGTGTGTGTGTGTGTGTGTGTGTGTATGGTTTTTTATTTGTTTTTTTGAGACAGAGTTTCCCTGTGTAGCCTTGGCTGTCCTAGACTCACTTTATAAATCAGGCTGGCCTCAAACTCACAGCAATCCTACTGCCTCTGCCTCCCGAGTGCTGGGATTAAAGGCATGCACCACAACGCCCAGCATATATATGGTTTTTTGATACAGGGTTTCTCTGTATAGCCTTGGCTGTCTTGGACTACCTCTGTAGACCAGGCTGGCCTCCAATCCGCCTGCCTCTGCCCCCCCCTTTCTAGCCTTGAGCTCACTGAGATCCACCTGCCTCTGCTCCCCCCCCACCACAACCACCACACCTCCACACCAGAGCTGGGATTAATGGCGTGTGTCATCGCGCTCAGCTCTTAAGATATTGTAGTATAGGCTTAATCATAAGGACTAGGAGGAAGAGAGAGACTCAGAAGAATGTAAGACGTCCCCAAGTGTGGCACAGACTCCTCAAGGGAGTCACAGTTGGCTGTCTTGCTATTAGCCATAAACAGCTTTAAATGTTTATCAAACTTCGTCTGAAAAGATTTCCAGGTAATTTTCCTTTCCCCCATCTTTTCTCTCTTGGTAATCAAGATTACAGATAGTATCTGGTAAGATAAAACCAGAAGACACTAGACTCCCATAAGGTATTTAGCACATTTCCTTCCCTTGAGGATTTTTGATGACGTTTCTAGAATTTTTCAGGCTTCCGGTTAGCTGGAGAAGCTTCAGCTCTTCTTCAGTCCCTGTGATTTTCCCCTATCTTTCTATCCAGCATCTCTGGGACTCTCTAGCACAGTGGTTCTCAACCTCCCCAATGCTGCGACCCTTCAGTATAGCTCCTCATGTTATGCTGATCCCCAGCCATAAACTTACTTTCGTTGCATCTTCATTACCGTATTTTGCCGCTGTTATGAATGGTAATGTGAATATCTGATATGCAACTCTGTGAAAGGGTTGTATGGCCCCCTCCTCCCCCAAGAGGTCCCCACCCATTGGTTGAGGACCCCTGCTCTAGGCTGAAGTCTGTGAATGTCCTCTTTGGTGATTGAAGGAGGCGCCTCCTCCTCTGGAAATGGTACCCTCACAGCAGGACAAGTAGATCAGACACATTTACCAAAAATGGCAGCATTAGTTTGAGCCGTGTGGGTCAACAACTTCTCTCTGGTTTTAATTAGCCAGCCTGGCCTGTTGAGGCCATTTTAGGCTGAATTTGAAAAGGCTTCAGCCAAGGATAAAAGAATGCCAGAGTTTTACTCTCTGGAGCACATGGGGAACCTCTAGGTCCTTCCGGTGTGATTAGGCTTCAGGGTGAAGGCATGCCTGCACTTCCCTTATACTTTCGCCTGTTTTTAATGTTAAAATAGATGTCCAAGGGCTTAGCTTACTAACAGTGCCTGTATTCTGGGTACAGATTGTTGGATGTTTACTGATAGCTGAATATGCAGGTGCAACCAGACCCAGATCGTAAAGCATGTCAGGATTGTTGTTCCAGAAGCTTCCCAGCGTCTCCTCCCTGCCCTCAAGTGTCTCTGTGTTTGGGGAGGGGGGTTATGCGGGGTGCTTGTGAGATTTGGCCGTGTGGCTGTGAATTGTCTGTTTGTGCTTGGTTCTCAGTTTTCAGTCTCTGTGGAAGTGTCTCCCACCTGGGTGCCCTCAGTGTCCCCTGGAGAGTTAACACATGAGTTTTGATTAAGGGGTACTGGTCTGAAGCCCCAGAATACACATGTGTGCGAAGTCGTCAGGGGCAGATCTTCCTTGACTATCTCTTTCTGATTGGAAAAGCAGCCTGGCCTTGTCACCACTGTGCCTCCTTCAGATGTAGCATGAGTTAGTAAGGCTGGAGAGTAAGGTAGAGAGTGAGGTCTAGAAGATCTTTAAAAATTAGTAAATGAACACTGGGCATGGTGACAAACACCTTTAATCTCAGCACTCAGGAGGCAGAGGCAGGCGGATCTTTGTGAGTTCGAGACCAGCTTGGTCCACAAAGCTAGTCCAGGACAGCCAGGGATACACAGAGAAACTCTGTCTCGAAAAACAAAAAAATAAAAAACAAACAAACAGACTAACAAACAAAACAACAACAACAACAGTATATGAAAGAACAACAAAAACAGTTGGGAAAGAGGAAGGCAGGAAAACCTAAACAGAGAGGCCCACTAAATCCAGCCCCTGGCACGGGCACAGAGGCACTCCTGTGTCTCAAGGTGGCCTGCAGCTCATCATAACATGAAAATATGCACCTCTGGTGGATATTTAACCAAAAGCAACAAGGAGGAAGAAAAGGGCTTATGCGGCTTGCAATTCCACATCTCACTCAAGGCAGAAACTTAGGGCAGGCCTGCTCACTAGACCATTCTACATTACTTCTGACCAGAGAACTCACTTCACAAACTCACTTCACAGCATTGAAGTACAGCAGGAACGGTGGGAAAAGCCGCTTGCTCAATGGTTCACAAGCTAATTTTCTTGCACAGCTCAGGACCACCCTGCCTAAGGAATGATGCCACCCATAGTGTGCTGAGCCCCCCTACATCAACTAACAAACAAGCCAATCTCTCATAGACCTGCTTAACAGTCGATCTGACCTAGGCAGTTCCTCAGTGGAGGCTTCCTTCCCAGATCATTCTAGGTTGTATCAAGTTGACATTAGGAGAGATGCTAAAGAAACATGATGTGTGACGTTGTCATCGAACTATGCCTAATAGATAGAGCATGCTTGGAGAAGGCGTGTTATACAGATGGGGGAAAATTGGCCTTGTGAGACATAAGACATCTCCTCTTCCCATCCTTTGTGTGTTAGGACAAGTTCAGTTGTTTTGTGCTTTGCTAGCTTCCTACCTTGTATCTTTAAAAAACAAAACAAGAAACAAAGCTGTATTGGCTTCTGCTGCAACTGTGTTTCTCTGATTTTTTTTTTTTTTTTTTTTAGTTCTAGGACCCAAAAACCTAGGGCCCCACTGTAGGTGACCTCTGGGCCTCATTATTAACCAAATGGCATCTCTAGACCAGGTAGAGACCCAGCCAGAGGCCTGCTGTGATACTGGCCTTTGTAGTTAGGCTAAAAGAGTTTAATTTTGCTGTGCCCTGTGCTATGAGGCTTTGGGGCCTCCTGGCTTGTCACTGGCCACCCAAACCAGTTCCCCTCTGGAATGTTCAAACCTGTGGTAGAGATTTCCTCAAACCTATGGTAGAGATTTCCAGGTATAATTTGGTCAGACAATGGCCAGAAGGCTCCAGGGTCCTGTCACACACAGCAAAGCTTGACCTTCCCTTCCCCTACCTGTGACATTGTTACCAGCATGGAGGACAGTAGCAACTTGGGTCAGAAGATGTTAGCCAAGACAGAATCTTCTGGAAAGGAAGCACTGAGACTCAGACCCCATGATCTTCCCAGCCTACTAGGGGAAATCAAGGCTGGCTGGCTGCTGGAACTATCCACTGAACTCCCTTGCTTGTCGCTCCAAGCTGCAACTGAGGTTTTGGCAGGGGCCATCACAGGTTCTCTCTGAAACTCTGAGATGTTCAGACGATCTTGCCTAAAATCACACAGCTGGGAAGAGGGTGAGGCAGAATCAGAATCCAAGACCTCAAACAAAGGATTGGCTGCCAGCTACCCAGGATAGGGAGGAGACTCCTTCAGCTGAGGAAGTCTAGTTGCTCTGACCAAAGGTCAGGGCCACAGACCTAGGACTAGACCATCAGGTGGCTGAGCCTTTCTCTGCTTGCTGGTAACCCCTCCTTCCACACTGTGCAGGGATCCCTGGGCAAGCTAGAGGGTAGGAACATAAGGAAGTGTGGATGTCCCCTCAGCTTGTCTATGGATGCCCCCATCTCCCATGCTTAATGAGTGCTGGGTGAGGCAGGTGTCTCCTGCTAGCTCTCCTATAGCCCAGTGAGTAAGTGTGGTGTGAGCCTGCTCATCTTCCTCTGATCTCTAATCCCCCTGAAATTGGGGGAGGGGAGAGAAGTTGTTCCCCTCAAGAGGCCCTGGCAGGACTTGGGGACAGATCTCCTTGGGTGGTTCACACCCCTGAGGCGGGGGTGGGGTGGGGTGGGGTGGGGTGGGGTGGGGTGGGATGCATCATACCATGCTCATGGGTCCCTCCCTCACTGTAAGCACTACTGTGTCTCCAAGAGAGACTAGCCTGTCCCTCTTTCAGGCCCAAGGGACTCCCTGGACTCTCCATCATCCCAAATATGAGCATGCCCTCCTCTGCCCTCTTTTCCTTCTGGAAGCTTCTGTCTGTACAATGACAGTTCAAGGAGCAAGAGAGATCATGGTGCCTCTTTCATCACATGGGCAAGGCTTAAACAAATCTCCTGAGTCACTCTTTATCTCTTCCTGGCTAAACAAATGGTCCACTTATGTAAATTTTATTTCTCTGTGTGGAAAGAGTCAAAGACTGTGAAATATATATAATGTGCAAAGGTTGTTTGAAAAAAATGAATCGAGGGATTAGAGGCATTCCATTTGTATCCAAGTAAAATGTACTCTCTGTCTCAGCTCTGGCGGATGGCTGGACTGAGAGCCAGTCCCCTGAGGACGTGCTGGAGACAGCAGCTTCTCTCAGCTGGAGATGTGGGGAAGGAAAGCACTCAGCCTTCTCTCTGGGTTTGTTTTGTTGGTTTAATTATTGTTAATTTTTGAGATAAGGTCTTCTGCCATAGCTGGAAGTTCTTTAGAACTTTCAGTATAGCCCAAGCTGGCCTCAAATTCATAGCAATCCTCCCATAAGCTAAAGGCTAGTGTTCCTATCAGCCTATTTTCTTTCTTTCTTTTTCTTTTTCTTTTCCTTTTTTCTTTTTTTCTTTCCTCTCTGTCTCAGTCTCTCTCTCTCTGTCTCTCTCTCTCTGTCTCTCTCTCTGTCTCTCTCTCTCTCTCTCTCTCTCTCTCACACACACACACACACACACACACACACACACACACAGAGCGAGAGCTTTTTCAAGACAGAGTTTCTCTGTGTAGTCTTGGCTGTCTTGGGACTCACTCTGTAGACCAGGCTGTCCTGGAAGCTGTGGTTTAGCTGGACATGATGGCTCAAGCCTTTAATCCTAGCAGTCTGGTTCTAGTCCAGCTAGGGCTGCATAGTAAGGCCTTGCTCAAAAAAAAAAGAAAGAAAGAAAAAAGAAAGAAAAAAAAAAAAAGAAAAGGAAAGAAAGAAAGAAGAAAAGAAAAGAAAAAGCCACAGGCTAGCAGGGCTTGTTTGGCCTCTGCTGTGTCTTCTCACCCTTAGTAAGGGTGTGATCCATGGGAAGAGTGATCAGGCCTAAGGGTCAGCCACTTCAGCCCTTGGCATGTGCCACCGTCACCTGTGGGCAAGGCTAGCTGTCCCTGGCAAAGAGAAGAGAGGCAGGCTTGTGAAGTGCAGAGAAAACAGATAGTGGGAGTGGATGGTGGCCTTCCCATAGCCACCCGGGAGGTGTTAGAGACTGGCCTTCCTGTGCTGGGTCTTGTGGGATGTAAGGTGGGCAATCTGCTTGTCTAAGTAGTTGCAACTCACCCATTGGCACACATGCCATAAGATTCATAGAGGCGGGGAGAATGGGAGGATACAAGGGATGGGATAACCATAGAGATGTAACAAGAATAAATTAATAAAAAAAAATTAAAAAAAAAAGATTCACAGAGGCCTGACAATGTCAGGGCCAATATTGGTGTCCGTCCCCCAGGACTGCCACAACAAAGTGTGTAGGACCTGGTGGCATAATAGAAAATTATAGCTTCCCAGCTCTAAACGCTGAAAGTTTGAGGCCAGAAGGCCAGCATGACGGGGCTCTGGCAAGCTCCTGCCCATGGCACGCAGATGGCCCCTCTTGTGTCATCACATGACCTTTCCTAAGTGTGCGGAGTGTGCTTTCTTCTTAGAGGGGTATTGTTCTCAGTGTGGGCACCTACCATCCTCACCTCATCCAACACTAAATACCTGCTAGACGCCCCCATCTCCATGATGACTACCCCAGGGAGAGGGGGGGTGGCCCTCACAAAGGAATTTCAAGGAGACAATTGTTGGGTCTGTAACTATGGAAAAGGAATGAAAGTAAATGATTGACAGTCAGGAATGTGAAAAGAAGAAGAAAAATCCCAATGACAGCAACATGGAAGAGCTCTTCTAAGTATAGCCCGGAGAGTGTCCTTAGACAGGCACCCACAAAATCCCAGCTCTGGTCCCCTCCACTTATGACCCAGCATCTGGCACACCTTTGCTGGATAAACACAGTATACCCCAAGGCTTGCTGTGCAAGCCCAAAGCTTGTGGGACCCTGGATCCGTGTGCACGTCCATTCTGATGACACTTTCTTTTCTATGTCTTCTGTTGGTCAAGCAAACATATTCCTTCTCAAAGTCCAAACTCCACTCTCCCTGCCTGTGTTTGCACCTGTGTCTCTGAACTGTAATTCCTACTTTTTCTTTTTCTTTTTTTAAAAAGTATTTGTATCTCCAAAGTCAGCACCTAAATTACAATTCCTAAAGCCACAAATAAACTCCCCTTTCCCCTTAATGTTGGAAGTTGTTTTAGTCAGGATTTTCTAGAGGAACAGAATCATGGGAGATATATACACATATATACATATACATATACATATATGTGTGTATATACATATTTATGTATGTATAATATGAATAATCAAAATTTATTAAGTGAGCTTTAAAATAGTAACAACGGCTTTAGAATAGTAACAACGGCCAAATCACACCTGAGATGCTGAGAACCCCGAGCTTGGTCCCTGAGTGTAGGCGCCTCCATCAGTCAGAGCAGTCCCAGAACAGCTGTCCCTCACTGCTGGGGGATGGAGGGCGATGGTCCCTGGTACTCAGTCCACACATCCAGGTGCCTTAGTACTACCAGTCTGGCAGACTTCCGTTCTCCAGCAAGTACCCTTTGCTCCAGCAGTGATCCTGTCAGACCTCTCAGAGGATTCCAGCCTTTCCCTGCCCCTGCTGGTCACATCTCAAAGGAGTCTAAGAGAGCTGAAAACAGGAGGCGGGAGGGGGAGAAGGCGGAGGGAAGGGGGAGGGGAATGGGGGAGGAGGAGGTTTCCAGCCTCTCATTTTTTAATCCTGCCCAGTCTCTGCCTTTTCCACCTTCCCCTCCCAGCATCCTTGCCTCAACCCTGGGAGAATCTTCTGTTCTGACCCTGTCCATCCACCTGCCTCTTCTCTTTTTCCCTGGAATCATCACACTCCTTTGGAAGAGGCCCCACACTCTCTGGAGTCTGCTCCCTCCAGCTCTGTCCAATCCTGACCAGGCCTGACCAGCTGGTCAGCCTTGACTGGGGGCTGTTCTGAGCAGGAAGTACTACTCGGTAGTAGGACAGCCCTCCGGGCACCAGGACCGTCTCTTCCAGACACTATGAAGGAAGCCCCCTCGGGGCTAATAGACAGAAAAGCAGTGTATGCTGGGAACCCAGAAATTGCCCACACCAAGACCTTCCTAATAAGACACACTGTCATGCCTTGCTTACACTTTGGATGTGGGTGCACTTGTGTGCAGGTGTGTGCAGGTGTGTGTGTGTGTGTGTGTTTGTGTGTGTGTGTGTGTGTTTGTGTGTGTGTGTGTGTGTGTGTGTGTGTGTGTGTGTATGTATGTATAGTCCAGAGACAACCTCAGGTGTTGTTCCTCCAACCACACCCACTTTGGCTTTTGAGACAGGGTCTCTCACTGGCCCGGAACCCACCAAGCCGACTAAGATGGCTGACTGGCAAGCCTCCCCTCTCCAGCCTCCGCAGTGCTGGGATTACAAACCCATGACACCACATCGGCCTTTTCCCACAGGTTCTGGGGATTGAACACAGACCCTTATGCTTGTGCATGGGCCTCTGTCTCGTGTTGGAATTACAGCTTTGAGCCTCCACACTCAGCCTCCGTACTTAAAACTTTTTAAATGCTTTTTCTAGGCCCCAGCTAGTCCATCTTTCTCCTTTCCTTTTCACCCTCTCCTTCCCTTCCATGAGCTAAACTGCCAAAGGAAATCCGAAGCTGAGCACAGCCCCTTCTCTGGAGTCAGAGCCACCAAGTAATTTTTATTGAGAGCTTACTTCACGCTGGGCTATGGGAAGTCAGTTCCCACCTGTGACTGCGTGGGGTGCTACCAACATGGTACCCAGCCCCCAAATCTAGACTGCTGCTCCTGGCTCAGCCCTACCTCCTCGCAGTTCCGCCTGCTCCTGGCGTAAGGCTGCCGCCGCCTTTCCCTTCCATGGTGTCTCTCTAACCCAGAGTTTTCCTCCAAAGCTCTACCTTTCCTCACTCACACAAGTGTACTGAGTATCTTCCAAGCAGACAGGGTCCATGGGGAGATGATGCAGGCTCAGATTTGCAACAGGCCCAGGACCCATCACCAAGGCAACCAACGACTGTCTCCATGAACTCAGGCCTCTGCTCCCACAGATACAAGGTAGGACAGTTTGTGACACCCAGTCCTATCCTTGACCCATCATCCACTGGGAGGTCAGGCAAGGGCTTCTCCAGCGTCTGTCATTTAAAAATGAGGGAACAGAGCATGCACCAGCCTACCCACTCAAGGTCACCCAAGTAAGGTCCAACCCTTTCTCTGGGGTCCCTAAGCATCTGTCTGGTTGCAGACTCCCTCCCCTCCTCTCTATTGGCAGAACAGGGGTGCAAAGACCACCTCTTTTGCCAAGACAGATATCACTAGTCCATCTCATTGCTCCTTCCTTTAAGCTTGGACAGGACCTTGCTGTTCTGAACAGATCCGCTGGGCGTCAGCATGGATCAGAGCCACGTCAAGGATGGATCCCATTTGCCATTCTTGAAGCCTGGCCAGGAAGCCAGTGAGCACTGGGGCTGCTGCAGCCTCTCATTCAGTTTCCTTGCCCTTTCCCAAAGAGGATGAATTCACCAGCTTGGCCTGATGCATTAATGACTCTTCTTCCATCCCACCCCACCCACCTTACTCTCTGAGTGGCCCTGGGACTCTCAATGCCCTGCTTTTGCAGTCATAGTAACTCCTCAGGTGTCTCCCTCATGTGGGACAGATTTAGGGGGAAGTATCTGTGGGGTTGTCCCTATATCTCCAATAGAAAGCAGCCACACCCAGAATCCATCCTTCTGGGTACTCAGCTGGAAGGTGAAGGCCTCTTGGCTTCATACCTGCCCCCTCCCCCCACCCCCAGCTTGCTGTGCTTATGAGTATTCTGTGATGACTACACTGAAGAGGGCTACATTCCCAGGCCTCCCCGGGTCTGGGACTGCGATAGACACATTCCAGGCAGGATCCGATGCGGGAAATGCAAGTCTAAGGTACACGTTCTGGGTGGTAGAGCGTTTCAACAAAAATAGCAGGTATAACTGAGCCACCATGTGCCAGCCAAAGTTAAAAATAGGTACCTATATAAGCATGAATATTATGGGACATTTGATGAGGCATTCCACATTCTACATTACAGCTTGTTTTTGACTGTTAGTGATGTGGGTGTTATTAAGTCAAAACATTTCACAGGGTTGTCCATTCCTTCTAAACACGTATTTAGAAGATATATTTAAGAAAATTCTAGTCTCTCCTAGTCTAGTCGTAATAATGTCTACTACAAAGATGTACACATCCCTATCCCAGTCCCAGAGGCTGTGTGAGTTTACATGGCAAAGGGACTCTACTGCTGTCACAGACTGAAGACCTTGAGCTAGGAAAGAGATTCTGGGCCTGATATAATCACAGCGGCCTTGGATGAGGAAGGCGAAAGAATAGGAGAAAGATGCTATACTTCAGGCATTGAAGATGGGTGGGGTGGGGTGGGGTGGGGTGGGGTGGGGTGGGGTGGAGAAGGCCAGAAGTCAGAGACTCTTGAAGGATCACCTCTGCAGAGGCCTCCATTTGAGACCTGAGAGACCCGCTTTGAGCTTTTGTCTTCCAGAGTGGTGAGGTGACACCTTTGAGTTATTTAAAGCCGCTGGTCTGGTCTGTGGCAATGTGTTGCAGCAACCACAGGAGGTTCAGACCCTCATCCTCCTGATGGGACATGACAACCATGAAGCTCATTACCATGCGTCCCCACCCCACCCCACCCCTCAGCCCCCTCCAGCTGCCATTTACTAAGCCCTCTTTTCTAATTGGACAATCAGGATTTAGCTAGGACAAAAAAAAAATAATAATAAAAAAAAGCCTTCATTTCTCAGAAGACATTCATCACAGGAAGGAAACAATCACTGGCTCCAAGGTGCTGACCTCATAAGCGAGAGCTGGGGACATGTGGGACCCTGGCACCACAGGAAGAAGTGGGCTCCCAGCTGACCAAACTTATGTGCTTGAAGCATCTCAGTGGACTCTTCAAAGACAGCCAGTTCTTTTAAAATATTTTTTATATTTACTTACTTTGTTATTTTATATATGTGTACATATGTGTACCACATGTGTGCTTAGTGCCCTTGAAGGCCAGAAGAGGAGTTTGATTTCCTGGGATCTGAGTTACAGATAGTTAGGAGTCACTATGTGGTTGCTGGGAATCAAACCCAGGTCTTCTACAAAAGCAACAAGTGTCTTAAACCATTGAGCAAACTCTCCACACAGTCATTTCTTTTTATATTTGAGGGATCCTGTGAACACATGCCTGTTTAGTGCCCAGTTCACTAACTGTATGAACTGATAAATTCTCTTTCAGATGCTTAAAATTAAGACCTATATTGAAAAAGTGAGGTTTTGAAGGGTTCTTGTCAAGGGTTTAATAAATGGCACCTCACTGAACACTCTGGATGCCCAAAGATAGACAGATCTAGGGAATAGCTTAGCAACCTGGGACTCCAGTTGGTTTGGAATATACCCTAACATCTCTGCCAGCAATAATACACTTAGCAGCTGAGACTGTTACCTGCAGGAATGTGCATACGTACCACTCTGTGAGCAATGCAGCTAGCAACCTGTCAGCAACATAGGACTCCCACTTGCACAGAGATGCACACACACCCCTCTCTCAACAGTGGAGTGGGTTTCTCCTCCTCATAACAACTATCAGACTCAGATCCTATTCAACTGTGCTCCAGTTATGTCTTGGCACAAGGGGAGGGAGTACATTCTGGCTGAGACTAGTTTGGGGCACATGCACAGTAAGGTGAACTTTGTCCTGTGAGCAAACTTCTGGGTAGAATCCTCTACTTACCATCTTCTGCCTATGCATATGATTAAAATCAGGTGCATTATGGGAAGGGACGTGCACTGTGAGCAGAGACTTGCATAGCCCAAGCCTGCTAATCAAGACTGTGCAGCACACATCTTAGTAACCAACTTTCACTTTTGAGGCCCATTGTCAGTCTTGACAATGTATCCAACTGTATTATTTCCTTGTTTTGAATACATTTTCCTTGTTTCTTTTGACAGTCTTGTGCAACTTTAATTCATTCTTTAAAAATACATCAGAACCTTGGAAGCACCTGGCCCAGATACCAACCCCAATGACAATGACAATCTCATATAGTTTTTGTAACTGTAGTTGTTCTGCCTCCCCCATTTTTACAGAAAGGGACATGGACACTCGGAGATGTTAACTGACTCAACCAAGGACACTCAAGCAGTAAGGGGCTGACGTTCAAATCAAGGCTGCTTGGCTGAGGCAAAATGGCTCAGAGTATTATTTTTCTAACAGCCACCCAGAGCACACAGCCTTTCAAAATGGTGGAGAGGAGCCGGCACGAACCTCAGCTGGTGGAATGTTTGCCTGCCATTGGTGAAGCTCTGAGTTCAATGCCCAGTGGTGCATAAAGCAGATGTGGTATGTGGTACAGTCCTGTGATCCCTGCCCTTCAGAGGTGGATGCAAGAGGATCAGAAGTTCAAGGTCAGTCTGTTATATAACAATATATCAATGCAAGCCTGGGATACATGAGACCTAGTCTCAAAAAAAAAAAAAAAAAAAAAAAAAAAGGAAAATTCAGAGATAAGCATTGAATCCCAGGTTTACAGGATGTTGGCTTGAGCTGCCAGAGCTGCTGGTGCCTACCTAGCACCCCAGTGTTCACTTCCTGCTCTATCCAGCTGGTTGTGGGGCACCAGCGAGCACAGATCAAGGGGTCAAGCAGCACACATTGGCATTCTGAGAAGGCCCAGAGCAACAGGGCCTCACCCTGCAGAACGCCAGGCCTGCTGTTTAACTTAGGAGACGCTGGCCAACCTCCTGTGCGCCTTCATTTTGTCAGTCTCCATGGCATCGCCTCCAACAAACATGCTAGCCAGCTGTTTCCCCAAGGACAACCTAGGTGGATCTGATTTTCTGTGAGCCTCAACACAGTATCACTGGACCCTACACTAGAAATTCATTTCTTGAGCTCAACTAGTAGCCTAGCATGGCTCAGTGCAAGAGATATTGCTTTAGACTTATGGCCTGCTCCAAAGAGGCCAGAAACCCATGGGGGAGCTACAGGCGACTGTGCTGATAATTCCAGGCACTAGGAAGACTTGTCCCTAGGCCAGACACTCTTTTAAAATCCAGAAACAAAGGATCTGAGAATCACAGGAAGGGTCAATGCTGGCTCCCTAAAAAGGAGCGCCACAGAAAACCAAGGCTTCCGTCCAATGTCCTAGGAATCCACCCAGGAATGTTTCCTTTGAAACATGGCTTTATAAATGCACACACTTCCCTGAGTGGGCTTGCAGCTAGAGGATATCCAGGATGAAATAAGATCCTGTACCCAGGTTTTTAACACTGGAAATAATTGAGGGATGTTTGCCCAGCTAGTGGGGAATCTATCAGTTTGGATGTAGGAATGTGACTCTGGGAGAGGATCAGATTTCTTAGTCTATTTATCTGGACAACAGTAAAGAAGGAAGATGTGGGGGGGGGCAGTTGGGGGGCGGGATCTGAGATGAGGCTGGGAGCCTGCGAGCTTGCCCGATGCAAACTCACGATCTTTCCCTTTTGAGTCAGGGAGGCACACTAGCTAACTAGCTAAGTGACCCTCGAGGCTCTCCGTAATGGGAGGCTGAAATGCTGAAGGGGAGGCTTTGAATTATATGTGAGATTGCGTGACACTATGAAACCGACTCTATTTTAGATGGGACCAGGGGGTTAGGGTCCTTACACTCAATGTGACCTTCCTTCCTTACCCTCTCTAACCCCTGACCCAGAGTTCCCAAGATTCCCTTGTCCCTTTCCAGGGACTGTCCAAAGGACTTGTTCTGGAGATTCTCCATCAGGGGACACCTTTATTAGATAATGAATCAGCAAATCATTTTTAGGCCCTTTGAGGGTCTAGGTGACGAGTATTTCAGTCTATGGAAGACCCCTTGACTGGTGCATGTAGTTCCCACCAAAGGTGAAAGTGACAACGGCAGAGCCAGCCTGCTGTGTATACACGTGAAGGCTGTATCTCCTGGGAGGCACATTATCCTCATGTACAGAGCCCCCCACCCCTAAGTGTGTGAGCCCCATGGATGGGAACACGCCTCCACCTTCTCCTGCTTCAGCAATCCTATTCACCCAGCATCCTTTGCACAGGCTTCTGCTCCCCCCAGGAGCTTCCTATTCTAGTCATTAAGACCCCCAACCACCCTTATCCCTAGAAACTTGAAGCATTCAACTAGAGGGAGCGTGGGAAGTTACTACCTTATTTTCAAGTGCATACAGCCAACCCATGAGCTATGTTCCCAACAGAAGCTCACTGCTGGGAAATACCTCTCATTAATGTTCAGACTCACTGTGGTGTCCCTGACAGCAGGACCACAGGGACTGCTGCCACCCTTAGGAAATAGGACAGGCAGGGTATCTCTCTGAGCATTTTCTCTGCTCTAGAGGTTGAGCTCCTGACCATGGTCTGACCTCTCCCAGAATGGACAAAGTGACCAAAGCCAAGAACGGAGAATTCATCTAAGAACCTAGGCTACTCTGCGTAGCTGCTTCCTCCCTGGACCATAGGCGGGGGTCGCTAAGGAAACACTCCCAGTTTGGCTTGTCCCAAACCTCTCTCAGCCTTGTGACTCAGTAGCTATGCCTGGAGTGAAGCCACATCTTTTTCTCTGCTCATGCAGGGGTTTTCAGCTGGCCTTTGGGTTGGGGCACGGAACAGTTTCATCTCTTCTACCTGCCTGATGGTCACTGTCATCTCACCTGTGTCCCAGGCCCACTTCAAAGCCTTGTAAGTCTTCAGCACTTCCTGATAATCCCAATAAGGGAATAAATGAATTGAGGTGGTGCTAGAAACTTCGGAGTACCAGAGCAGCATGCGCGCGCGCGCGCACACACACACACACACACACACACACACACACACACACACACACACACACACACACCCAGGCTAGCCTTGATCGTTTTTTTTCTCAGCTTCCTCAGTGCTTGTATTACATACCCCACTAACCACCTCTCCCTGTCAGAGTGAATTCCTTACTGGGGGTGGGGGTGGGGGGAGGGTAAAGGAAAGGACACCTGTGTCAGGAGAAGGAACGTCTGATACAGAGCTGGTTGGCACACTCCCTTCTTAGGACAAACAATGGTTCCTGTGTCTGGCGAAGCGTATCAAAATGAGCGGCTGGATCTGGCCGCTTTGGGACTCTTGGACAGTCACAAGTTTTGGCTGGGTGGATTGTCCACTGGTGTGAGCTTGGCGGGCCGAGGCCAGAGCCTCCATGGACAAAGTAAAGTTTGAGATCCACTGGCTTTCCTATGAAGACTGACCCTGCCTCTCAACCTGGGGATGATCTCAATGAAAATCTATGCTTGGAGGAAAGAGTGGGCTGGGAGTGGGTTGAGGAAGGTGGCCTATTGTGCATTCTCATGGCTCAAGAGGCTGAGACTCCCAGGATGCACTGGCTTCTACTTCCTAAGGCTAACTAACATCAAATGTGAGCCAGGATGAAGAAAAGGGCACCTAAGTGGAAAAGAGACAGGAGGAGGGAGAGGACAAGGAAACCTGACAAGGGGCCCACCCAGAGCCTTAGTGTCTCTCTGCGTTAACACTGCCATTTCTCTCAAGGCAACAAGACTCTAGCCACCAGCTGACTCAGCAGAGCAGCCAAAACTACAGGAATCCCAAGTTCGGCTCCCTATAGCGGATGGCTGTGAATATCCCAAGCCCTGGTCAAGACTGGGAGTAAGAACCTTCCAGTGTTAGAGCCAAGAAAACTTCCCCCAACTGAGTCACTTCACACTTTGGCTTCATGCCTACCAAGCGCACGAATCTGGAAGAGTCTCAGGGTTGGGTCTTTTGTCCTGCAAAGGTCCCTGAGCAGGAGGAACAATATCAGTGGGTCAGGAACACAGGGGCTGCTAGTCGGTGGCTGTGACCTCTCTTCCTTAGAGCACCCCGAGACCCTGGAGCCTGAGCCAACAACACACTGAAATGACAGCACTTCACAATCTACATGGACATTTATGACCAGGGTGTGCACCCTAGGGAGTGCCCTATTCTCGGAGGGCTCCTCGCTTAATGTATCACGATGCTTCTGCCTCTCTGAGATTCTTCATCAGTTTTTGGTCCTGCGAGTTCTGAGACCTTTCCTATCCACTGTACTGCCACCCTAGTCCCCACAGCTGAAAGTAAAGGAGCTGGGAGGAATCTTCACCCCATTTCACAACTGTTGAGACACAGTGGGGAGGGAGAGTGACAAGTGACAAAGCCAAGATGGGCTGGGATTTCACAGGTATATAGCCGGGACCTCACAGGTGTAGCTAGAATCTTGCAAGCGTAGCCAAGTTCTCCCACTGACAGTCTGGCTGCTTTCTCTTTCCTAGTTCCTTCTGCACTTAACCAGTGCATCTCTATCTGTACCTTCCTTAATCATATTTCATTAAACTATACATATATATATATATATATATATTTTTTTTTTTTTTTTTTTTGCTCACCTGCCAGCCAGAAGTTCCTGGGTGTTGGGTCCCCTCAGCAGCTCTTCGGTTTCTCCCTTTCCTATCCACCGCCCTGTCCAGGCACCTCAGCGCAGACCTGTGTGTCCCCACCTAAGTGCACAAGCTCCTGCGCTGTCCTGGGGAAGTACAGCCTTGAAAAGTCTCCTGGGAAACATTCCTGACCTTCAGACCTGCCTCAGCCGCTGCTGGCCCCATTCCTGTGACAGGCACTTCCTGACTTGGTGTTTACCTTGCTGGGTTGCCTTGAGGCCAGGCAGGGTAACAGCTACACACCTGCCTAGAAGCTGAACAAGAAGGGAGGTGCCGCTGAGGACAGGCTGGGCTTGACTGCAACAGCCCCTGGATGCAAGGTACTAGTGAAAGCCAACTAAAAAGGGACTCCCCACAACTGCCAGGTCTTCCCCCTGAGTCTGAGAAGGCTTTATGGTCCTCTAGTTTCTAGCCACTTTTGTGTGAGTTATGTATACATGTGTGCACATGTGCATATAGAAGCCAGAGGTGAATGTCAGGTGTCTTTCTCTATTGCTCTCTACCGTATCTTTTTCTTATTGTACCTAGAACACACTAATTAGCCAGGCTGGATTAGCAGCCATCTCATGAGTCTTACCTGCACCTTCCTGCCTCAAACCTTCCTTGTGGGGATTAAATTAACACACTGCCATGCTGTTTGTTGTTGTTGTTTTGTGGATCTGAACTCAAATCCCAGTGTATATATGCCAAGCACATTGCCAACTAAGCCAGCCCTTCTAATCACTTCTTTACATGGCCACCGGGGCTCAGCTTGACAGCTTCCAGGCAGGGGACACCAGCTGCTCTGTAAGGGGGGGGGGTGTCTTAATCAATTACTACTATTACAGTGAATTATTATTAGTGACAGCTTCCTGGTGCCTGGTGTGTACCACATGGCAGGCACTGAACAGAGCATATTGCGTAACCTCTCAGTGTAGCCCTGAGCTCTCGCTACTGGTTGAGAATTAGGTACATTTTAAAGACTCATATGCTTATAGATTGATCATCCTGTTCAAGGTCATACAGATAACAAGCTGCTCCAAGACTGAAACCCAGACCATGTGGTACCAAAACCTTGGCTCTTAAACCCATTGCCTTCATTCATCAATGTTAACAGCCACACTGCCCATATTTATGCAAGCCTCATATGAGCTATTGTCTTTGTGACTTGCGGCTGGTAACCAATTAACCCAACCTGTGCTGCCAAGAAGCAGGGCACACTTGTAATCTGGGCTCCTCTGGGTCAGGAATCTGGGCAGGGCTTGGCCACATTCTCTGTTCAGGGTTTCTCACTGGCTGGAGGCAAGGTGGCTGAGGGCCAGGGCTCTTTTCAAGGCTGCATGGGGGAGGCTCCTCCTCTAGGTCTCATGGGGTTGTCCACAGGACCGAATTCCTCCTTTGAGGTTGCTGAACTGACGGACTCGTTTCCTGCTGGACCTGGTTGGACACCCTGTTCTGTTTCGTTTGCTTGCCTCTCTGGCCATGGCAGCTTGCGTCACTGAGAGTACAGATTCCAGGAGATGATAGTTACAGCCTCTGTCTCTGTCTCTGTCTGTCTGTCTGACTGACTCTCTCTCTCTCTCTCTCTCTCTCTCTCTCTCTCTCTCTCTCTCTCTGTGTGTGTGTGTGTGTGTGTGTGTGTGTGTGTTTATGGAAGTCTGAAGTTGACATTGATGTTTTCTTTGATGAGTTTCCTCTTTATTTATTGAGGCAGAGTCTGTCACCGGACCCAGAACCAGTCAATTCCAGCTGGTCTAGCTAGCTAGCTTACCCTGGGGATCACTGCCTCCTGAGTTCTGGGAATGACTATGCCCACCTAGCTTTTATGTTATGGAGACCTAAACTCCAGTCCTTGTCTTTGCATGCCAGACACTTTGTCAGCTGAGCCATCTCCCAGCCCTTGCAGACGTCGATGGAAATGACAGTAAGTGGCACCCCATCACTTTGCCATGCTCTACAGCCACTGTCAGAAAACAACCATTAGGTACAGCCCACATATCCCAGATGGACACGGATGCAGGAAGTGGGCATCATTGGATCTCAGAAGGCTGCCTAGTCTGACATCTGATTGCCACAAATGTCCGTCTTGGTTTTGCCACTGAAGGCCGGATGGAAGTGATTTTTCATGCACTCACCCTTTCTTTTAAAAAAGAAAACATTTATATTCTAATTAACTTGCAAATCAAATAGTACACAGCTAGATTAAGACAGGCACTCAAACACTTACCCAGTCTCTCTCTCTCTCTCTCTCTCTCTCTCTCTCTCTCTCTCTCTCTCTCTCTTCTCTCTCTCTCTCTCTCTCTTTCTCTGAACTTGTATTCATTTATAGCAGCCATTCTGAAGCCAAAGGCCTTCACTTAGAGTTTTCACTTTCATTATCAAATGCATTTTTACTCACTAATTCATCAACACACACATCGAACAAACAAAAAAATTAGTGACTATGACCCAGCCAGTCCACTTTCAGGCATGTGCCTCAAAATTCCATATCCTACGACAAAGATATTTGTATATCCATGTTTACTTTATAGCAAGGAAGTGGGGGCTAACCTAGATGTTCACCAGCAGGTGGAGAGATAATGAAAAGATGGTACATATATAAAATGGAATATTATTTAGGTCTGAAGAAGAGGGATATTTACAGGAAAGTAGATGGACTAAGGGAGTACAATATTTTAGTGAAGTGACCTAGACTCAGAAAGAAAAAAATACTGAATGTTCTCCCTCATATGTGGGTTTAGCACATAATGTACACACGTATATATGCAAACATGTGTATATGTAAGTGTGTGAATTAATTTATCTAATAACCTCCATTGTCTTATGATGAGGAAGCCAGATATACAGAGTTTGGGTAGTTTGCCCAAGGCCACATACATCTTCCTGAACACACAGAAGTTCTGGAATGTATTTCTGTAATAAATACATATTTCTGTTCAAAATCAAGGTCAGCCTCCCTAGTTACCCTGATGAACTATGAACTACATAACCTTGACTGTGTTTATTTATTTTATTTAAAGATTAATTTTATTTACGTATCCCTCTGTGTGTAGGCTGCATGTGTGTGGTGCCTTGGAGGCTGGAAGAGGGTGTTGGATCCCTTGGAGCTGTTATTACAGGTGGTTGTGAGCCACATGATATGGGTGCTGGGAATCAAACTCAGGTCCTCCGCAAGAACAATAAGTCCTCTTAACCACTGAACAATCTTTCTTGGCTTGTCTGAATTTTCTTCCTTCCTTCCTTCCCTTCTCGCTCTCTCTCCTTCCTTCTCTCTCTCTTTCTCTCTTTCTTCCTTCATTCCTCCTTCCCTCCCTCCCTCCCTCCTTTTCTCTCTTTCTTTAAAATCTATGTATGTGCATGATGTGTATGATTATGTGTGAGAGCATGTTCATCTGAGAGTGTAGGCATACATGTGCCATGGCATGTGAGTGGAGGTCAGAGGACAACCTTGAGTGTCAGTCCTTACCTTCCACATTGTTTGAGACAAGGTCTCTTGCTGTTCACCACTGCAGACCTCAGGCTAGCTGGCCCTCAAGCCTCCCGAGAGTCTTCTGTCTCTGCATCCCACGCCACCATAGGAGTGCTGCAATTTCAGATGCATTGTTACCATGTCCAGCTTTGCATGGGTCCTGGGGGTTTGAATTCAGGTCCTCACTGAGTGACCCCCTTCCTTTTACTTGTGTTAAATGAATGCATCTGAGAACACAGGAATCTGACTGAGCCTTGTGGGATGCAACAGGAATCTTGAAGAAGACCTATAGCGCAGAAGTTAAAAAATGTTCCAGGCTGCTGAAAGAAATCAGAATTACCTACAGGAAATAGAAGCGCGTGCTGGAGCTGCAGATGGGGTCTAACTCGTAACTACTCATGATAACCAGAAATCCCAACATGGGGACTGAGAAAGAAATGTGAGAGTCTCTGAACCCTTAAAATTAGGAAGAGGCACCTGCGGGGAGGCCTCTGTAACCAGAACACCAGTAAGAACAAGTCATCGCACCTGAAAGATGAGCCCCAGTGAAGATGAGCCGACACATGGGAACTGTACAACACTTGAGACAGCCTACCATGGATGGTGACAATCGGGGAAATAGAAACAATAGAAGAACAGAAAATGCAAATCCTAAAAGCAGATGTATGAAATTTTTACCCCTAATGTGATTCCAGAGTATGGAAATTTTATATTTTCTTTTTTCCCATTAGATAATAATAACTGAGCAAGCTGGACATGCCTAAATATATGAGCTGACTGGAGAAGGCAGTTGGTGCTCTACTGGGGTTACCATAATAAAGTGTCACAGGTTAGTAGCCTTAATAGAAAGTTATGGTTTTACAGTCATAGAGGCTCAAGTCCAAGATAAGGATCCAATAGGTTTGGTTGCTTCTGCAGTTGGTCTCTTTTGAAGTCTAAACGTAGTTCTTGACTTGTGAATGGCTGTATTCTCTATGTCTTTGTAGGATTTTATTCTCTCTGTGTGCAGAGGAATTTTAATCCAGCAACATGGCTTCTCTGGCAAGGGATCATATCCAAAGACCTTCTAGGTCTCTGTGATCCAGCTGGAAGGCAGGCACGCTCTGGATTACAGAACGATCTGGCTGGAATATAGATATGCTCTTAGTACACGCCTTTAATCCAAAATGATGTAGGTACTGTTATCCTGTAGGAGGAAGCGGCTGTGTTTGAAAGTGATGTCTACCCGAGGGACAGACAAAGTGACAAATCAGAGAAAGATTTGACAGAGTGAGTCAGAGATAGGATACACCCAACTCTCAGGAGAACAGACAGGAAAGAGAAGCTACTTAAAAGCAGTGCAGTAAATTCAAGACAATAGAGTAGGGCATGGGAGGGAGAGAGGGGGGAGGGAGGGAGAGAGAGACAGAGAAGACAACACAGCAGAGTAGAGTACAGTAGAGAGATCAGGAGAGAAGATAGTACAGTGGTTCAGTCAGTTCAGTGCAGTGGAGTTGAGTTGAGCAGGCATTGGGAGTGAGTGCGGTGAAGTTCAGTTCAGTGCAGCTCAGTTCATGGAGTTCAGAGACAGTTTTATTGGGACAGTTGTACAGAGACAAGTTGTAGAGGGACTACAAGATACAAGTGACGACAGAATGAGCCAGAGAATGAGAATGAGCCCGAAGATTAAAACATATTTCCAGAGTTAGTATGAAGCCAAACAGAGCAATTCAGTCAGAAGCTGAGAGAAGCCAGTTTGAATCAGTCAGCTTGGAGACTTGAACCAGAACAGCTGAGTTGAACCAGCCAGCCAGAGTTCAGAAAGAGCTCGAAAGGCTCGAAAGGGTGAGTGTATTCAGGAGTAAGCCTCTGAGATGACAATTACATTTGGTGAATAAAAGTTACATTTACATATGTGTGCCCAAAAGCATCAGCCAGATCCCAGCCTGTACCTTATTTTACTTTTCTCCTTCACAGACCTATCTCCAAATATAGTTACACTCTGAGGTACTACAGGTGAGCTTATAGGACACCCACTTAGGAATTGTTGAGTTACTCAGTTCAGCCCATGGTGATCCAAGCTCCTCTGTCTTTTACTTTTGAGTCCAATTCTATAGATTTCTGATGGTGTGACGTTTGTCTAACTGCTCTGTTTCTTTCTTCCTTCCTTTTTTTTTGTAAAAACATTTGTGATAAACAATATCTGTGTCCTATAGGGTTGCTGTTAGAATTAAACACATTTATTCATATATAATTAAGCACAGGGCTGAGACAGTGAGTCAGTTGTTAAGAACACAAGTTGTTCTTCTAGAAGACCTGGGTTTGAGTCCCAGTACTCACATAGCAGTTCACGATTACCTGTAACTCCATTTCCAGTGGATCTGATGTCCTCTTCTACTTTCTGCAAGTACCAGGCACACACGCGGTGTGCATATATACATGCAAGTGAACACTTCTACACATAAAATAATAAAATGAAAAAAAGTAAGCATAAAATATTTAAAGAAATAAAGGAGGGAAACCTATAAAACAAGAATGGGGCATTTCTGTGGCTCCAGAAATGACTCTGGGGCAGAAGGGTGGTGGTCAGCTAGTCTTCTTTATCTTTTCCCATGATGACAAGCGACAGAGTTCCCACCTAGGAGGGGCCATACAACTCAAGACTCTCTCTACTCTATTTATTGGCCAGAGACCGGGCTTTGGATTCCTTGTTGTAGGAGTTGGCTGGATTCCCTGTCAACTTTAGTTTGAAAATGTCCTACATCATAGAGGACACAGATTTTACAAGATTAAAGAATAATGTCTCTGCAAAAGTAGCCAATGGCCGAGAAAGAACAAGAGCCAAGAAAGCCTTGGCGGTTCCAAAAGAGTTGCCCTTATATAGCTTGCTTTGGGGGCGGTTGTAATCCCTTGAACAATTACACATCTTTTGAAATTTATTTATTTATTTATTTATTTATTTATTTATTTATTTATTTATTTAGAGCTGAGGACCAAACCCAGAGCCTTGCGCTTGCTAGGCAAGCGCTCTACCCAGTACTGAGCTAAATCCCCAACCCCTATTGACTGATTGATTGATTGATTGATTGATTTTTAAAAGCAGATTCAGTGAACAAAGGAGACATTTTAGGACTGAAAATGTTTTTTAAAATCCTAGCTAGCTGGGAGTGGTGGTGCACATCTTCAACCCCAATACTCAAGAGGCCAAGGCAAGCAGAGCTCTGTGAGTTCCAGGACACTCTGATCTACATAGCAAGCTCCAAGCCCCCAGAGCTATGCAGTGAGACCCTATATTTAAAAAATTGAAATAGGGGGCTGGAGAGATGACTCTTTGGTTTAGAGTGCCACCTGCTCTTCTAGAGGTTCTGAGTTCAATTCCCAGCAACCACATGGTGGCTCACAACCATCTATAATGTGATCTGATTCCCTCTTCTGCAGATAAAGCACTCATATGCAATAAATAAAGTAAATAGATCTTTAAAAAAGAAAAAGAAAAAGAAAAAAACTGAACTAGACCCAATTTGTTTACTTGTTTTTTATTTTAGACACAATTTTTGATTTAATGACTTGTGAAATAGGCTTAAGATAAGCCTTGAGTGAGGCATCAGAAGGTAAAATGAGGCAGAGAAAAAGAAAAATGTTTAAAACCAGCCACAGAATAAATCATGGAAATGCAGGAGCCATTTACCAGGTCGTTGTGAAAGAGAGCACCGAAAGTGGAAGACAGGGAGTGTTCAAGGAAATAATAAATGAGGAGTTTTCAGAGTTGAAAAAGGAGGCGAGTTCCGAGTTTGCAAAGTGTGCTAGTCCTATACTGCTTCAGAGGAGGAACTCGCGCCTGAACTCACATTCAACCCAAAACACAGCGGCAGGACACCAGAGATGGAGGGGAAAATCCCAAATGACTTCAAAGAACTCAGAGAGTCCATCTGTCAGGACCTCAGCGAGCTGAGCACTGTCCTGCTATCATGAGGCTTGCCACGCTTCCTCCCTCCCTTCCAGAAAGCTCTCTGCTGAGATGGTCTGGCTCCTGTGACATGTTCCTTTTCCTCTCTGGGCCACCTCAACAGATCCTCCTGACCCTGCTTGACACCCCTCCCCCATTTCTTTCTCAGTGAACCCTTGGCACTCTGCCCTGCTGCCCTCCCTGCCTTTGCTAGCTCACATACCAGGCAACCCTGAGACCTCACCTGTGACATTCCTGCTCCTTCATTCCCTGGGAGTGTGCTGCTGGCTACGTTGACTGCATTTAGCAAAATTTTGTTTAAGTAAATTTGGAGTTTCTATTACGAGATTTTTAATATAGAGTTGAAGCACGAGAGTTAAGGGAAGGAAAGGCATTGAGAAAGAAAGTAAGGCACACCGAGAATGTGGATGTGGGTCTCTCAAAAAAGAACCATGTCCTGAATGTTCTTGAATACTTAATCTGTTGCTCCTTTGGACCTAAATATAAGTCAAATTTGCATGTAGATTCAAGCCCATGTGTGTAAGTTTGTTATTTTTCCACTTGGTGATTCAGCTATGTTAGAGTCAGCAAGTCCTTTTAAGCCATGCTTTAATTTAAATGCACTTGCATGTCCATGTGTGTGTCCGTGTGTGTGTCCGTGTGTGTGTCTGTGTGTGTGTCTGTGTATGTGTGCGTGCGCACATGCATGCATATGGAGGCCAGCGGTCAACTTCCCCTGTTGTTATTCAAATGCTATCCACCTTCCTCGCTTCCTTTTCTTCCTCTTCTTCTTTCTTTTCTTCCTTCTTCTCCTACTCTTCCTCCTCCTCCTTCTCCTCCTTCTTCTCCTCTCTTCCTCATTCTTCTTCTACATTATTATTATTATTATGATTACTATTACTATTATTGGTTTTGTGGAACAAGATCTCTCTGTGTATTTACATAGTCCTGGCTACCCTAGACCAGGCAGGCCATGAGCTCACAGAGAACCTCCTGCCTCTGTCTCCTGAGTTTTAGGATTAAAGGGGTAGGACACCATGTTTGCCTCTCATTGTTTTGGAGCTCACTTGCTTCACTAGAGTGGCTGGCCAGAGCCAGAGTGGGGAGGGTACAGTGAAGTTTTCAGGTCCTGGTATCCCAGGATGAGGAACAGTGCCAGGAAAACAAAGGAAAGTAGCAGAAACAGAGACAATTTATTCAGAAAGAGAAAGACACTTCTGGGATTGAGAATAGACTCAGGTGCTGGGGAAAGAACCCAGAAGCACTAGGCAAGGAAGGAGTCTCATGACCCTTGATGAGCCGTTTCCATAGCACCCACCTTCGTTGCTTTTGTGCACTATATGCTTCTCTCAGCGTGTTCTGTGTGTGCTCTGTGGCTTAGGTAAGTTCTCCAGAAGAAGACTGGCTTCTTTGTGTTAGTCTTGATGCCGCTCTCTCCCCATCCCTATCCCACTTCCAGAACTACCCTCCTAAGAGCTGTGGTCCTAGAAGGCTTTGGGGGCCAGGACAAGATGGGTGATGGCCAGTCAATCTTCTGTAACTTTCTCAATGCTGATAAGGGACAAGAATCCCGTCCAGGAGAGACTAAGCCTCTCTTCCTGCTTTATCTATTGATTGGAGATGAGGCGTTCGATTCCCTGTAGCAGAAGTTGGCTGGATCCCTTCATCACAAGGAGCTTGGTTTGGAGTTGCCATGCACGCTAGAAGACACTTATCTAAAGGCTTAAAATACAAAGTTTGTGCACCTGAATGCGGTGCCCTCAGAGCCCAGAGACAACACTGGGTTCTCGAAGCTAGAGTTATAGGCAGCTGTAAGCAGCTCCGTGGAAGTGCTGGAATCCCAAACACTGAACCATCTCTCCAGGCCCTAATTTAATCTTAGAACATTTACAATATCATATTTGTATATAATGCACTGTGATTCCATACACCCTGTTTCTCCTATTCCCTCCCATGACTGCTCTCACCTTTCTCCCCAGCTAGTCCCTCTCCTCCCCTCAAGCCTCCTCCCCTTTTCTTCTCTTCTTTCCCTGCCTCCCTCCCTCCCTTTCTCATCCTTCCGGGACTCCTACAGTCTTTCCACCTCCTCTTCCACAATGTTCCCTGGACCTTGGAGAGAGCCACGCGGATGTCCCATTTATGGCTAAACACTCAGCTGTCACTTACTCTCAGACTTTTGGCCAGTTATGAACCCCTCCTTTGACATCCCTTTAACATTTTGAGACTCGACTTTTTTTTTTTTTAAGACAACAGTAAACAGTCTACTTTATTATCAAGTCAGAAAAGTCTCTTATTCTAATGAAAGGAAATTCAATGAAGTTGACAATCAACTGACATCATCAAAACATCCCCAAGCTTATAGTGGGAGGAAAGAGTATTTGTACTTCTGTAGCCTAAGCAACTCTCTCTCCAGGCTTAGTACTATGTTAAAAAGAATGGTATAAAAACTGGTCAACTCCCATAAATGGCTTGTACTGAACTTTTGCATTTGAATTAAAGATTGTTAAACATGAAGCCTTTTCATGTACTACTTCAAGTGATTGAAAAGTTGGGATTTGGTCTGAAATTTTAAGCTGAAGAGTTAAGGGCTAGTTAACTATAAGGTAGGTTTAGCCTTACGTACTCTAACATACACCTCCTTGTGCAACTTCTATTGAGCAAAATCTGTAGCCCGAAAAAAAATCTATTGGTTCTCTTCAAGAGCTAGTGGTGACTGTTCCCAAGTAGGACTGCCATATAGTCAGACTCAGCCTTCTTCCGACTCTTGAGACTGCACCACTGCATAGCGAGTTGTTCAAGGGACACTGTGGGGAAAGAAGTACCAGGACCTTGGGAGAGGAGAGACGCGTCTTTCTCATCTGCCTTGGGCCCTCAAGACCTAATGGGTTGGAGATCTGCTTTCCAGCTTACCTCCTGGCCGCTGGCAGGTCTGAGCGCAGTCCCAGGAGAAGTGCAATGGCTGCATTATATGCCCAGCTCTTCTGCAGTTACCGTGTCTGGGCTTAAACCAATTGCCTGTGTTGACCTTTTCCCAGGACCAAGTTCACGTCAGAGGTTATTTTTCTTACATCAATGGAATAAGATCTGTCTCCTTAAGAGCTCTAAACATAGTCCAAGCTGTTCAGCAGATAGGCCCGGAAAAGGAGCCGGCTCCTGCGGCTAAAAGTGAGAACAAGTGGTTTTTCCCTCCCCCATTTTGGATTATAAACTCAAAGGGACTGGACTGCCTTATCACTTGGGGAATTATCTCCACACTCCCAGGGACAGGTCTGTCTACAGTAGATGAACAGAGAGGACGTGAGAGGACTTAAGGTATAATGAGGCAGAGGGGAATATGTCACAGCTGATATATACTGATAGAAAGTGAGGAGCATAGTAAATTAGGAATGGCCTGTGCCCCCACTCCCCCCCCCCACCGCAGCCTGCAATACGGATGGGCATTAGGACCCTGTGAGCCACCAAGTCAGCATTTGTTGTGCCAGTGGCCAAGCTCAGAGCTGCATCTGTCTGAGTCTGTCATTCCAGCCATCCTGGCTGCGGGCAGCTGCTGCGAAGGTAAAAGGAAGGAAGAAATTATGGAAAAAGAGAAGAAAAGGTTGTAAGAGAGAATGCCAGCGGAGCAGCAAAGTCTGGGGTGTAGTGCATGTGGACCCCAACAGCCACGTGGGCGCCGCTATCTTCCCTGGTCTCTACCTGTGGCTATTTAGGTGTTTGGGTGAGCACGGGCCTCTGCTCATGATGTGCCATTCAGACTCAGCACTGGGTTGCTATGGGTCCTGTCTGTGCAAGCCTACCGGGGAGATCACCCTCAGCCCCGAGGCAGGTGCCTTTTAGTTCTGAAGGCTTGGCGGCTGCCAGCACTTGCATAATCTTGTTTGCCTCTGAATAAGCTTGGGTAAGATCCTTAGGGCAGGAGGAACCCACTCCTGGCAACAGAAGCCAAGGGAAGGAAAGGCAGAAGGAAAAAAGAGAGGTGCCCCCACACTAGCAGCCTCTCACGGAGCTTGCCCCCCAGAAAGTGAAAGGGGTGTTGGGAGGGCACCCACTGACATTTCCAGGTTCTCATGTCCCAGGACAAGGAATTGCACCAAGGACACATGGTAGGTAACAAAAAATAGTTTATTAAGAAAGAGAAAGACACTTGTAAGGATGAGAGTAGGTCAGTGCACAGGGTCAAGAGCCACATAGCCCCGTAGCCCTTTGTAAGTATTTACGCAGCACCTGCCATTTTTGTATACTGTAGGCATTTCTCAGCATGCTGTGTTTGTTACATGTGGCTTCCATAGGGAAAGTTCTCCCTATGCCAGCAGAGCAGGAAAGTCTGGGGTGTAGTGCATGTGAACCCCAAGCAGCCACGTGGGCACCGCTATCTTTCCTGGTCTCTACCTATGGCCATTTAGGTGTTGGGGTGAGCACGGGCCTCTGCTCATGAAGTCTTATGCCAGCTGGCTTCCTTCATACATTCATCTTGATGTCTTTATTCTTCTGTCGCACAATATAACAATGAAATTGGTATGTACACGGAGGAGTACAAGAACATACATGAACATCATCTGTAATGTCATTAGTTAAACTGATCGCCGATGGTGCTTATTTATTTATTATAAACCCAGGTGTGGCAGGTAGTGCGTGCCTGTAATGGCAGTGCCTAGGCTAGGAAGCAAAGGCAAAACTGTGAGTCTGCAGCCAGTCTGGGATACATAGCAGGCTCCAGGCCAGCCTGGGCTACATGCAAGACTCTGTCTTGAAAAACAGAGAGATAAATAAATGTTAAAATTTAAAGGTCTACACTTAAAAGATATTTACTGTGTGCCATCATTTGTGGCACCATGCTAAGTTTTGAGAATGTAGCAATACACATTTAGTTTAGTTTTGTTTTGTTTTAACAGAGTTTTCAGCATTTAGTAAACTCACCAAAGTGGGGCTCTGTTTGCTACCTTGTACTCTACTCTCTTGCATTATACAGCATTTAAACAGAATGTTAACCTTCCCCCAGCCCTGCCTCCCTGTGGCTTTTCTGAAGTGGAGTCTCATTCTTTAACCCAAGCTGGTCTAGAACTCCTTCTGTAACCCAGGCTGGCCCAGAACTCCTTCTGTAACCCAGGCTGGCCTAGAACTCCTTCTGTAACCCAGGCTGGCCTAGAACTCCTTCTGTAACCCAGGCTGGCCTAGAACTCCTTTTGTAACCCAGGCTGGCCTCTAGTGAGGATGCTCTTGCCTCAGCCTCTCAAGTGCTAGGATGCCAGATGTGAACCCCCATGTTCCGCCATTTCCTTGGTCTCCTGTACTTAATGCACCTTGAAACAACTCTTAGGGGATGCATCAGTCAGCTGGTGGGAAAAGAAGGGATCAAAGTGCTGACTTCAAGAACATCACCTCACCTGTCCATGTAGGTCTGAGGAGGAAGTTTATTGGGGCCCTTCATGTGGGCTGGCCTGTGGGCGGATGTGGGGGTTTGAATGAGAATGGTCCCCATTGGGCTCATATATTTAAATACTTGGTCAGGGAGTGGCACCACTTGAGAGAGATTAGGAGGAAGTGTGTCATGGGGGGGTCGGGGGATAGGGGGGTGAGGGGGTTGGGTGTTGGGGGGATGGCTTGAGGGTTTCAAGCCAGGCCCCAGGACTATCTTTTCCTGCTGCTTGTAAATGCAGATGTAGAACTTTCAATTACTGCTTCAGCACCATGTCTGCCTGTGTATCGCCATGCTCCCTGCCATGATGATAATGGACTAAGCCTCTGAAACTGTAAGCCAGCCCCAATTAAATGAGTGCTTTCCTTTAAAAGAGTTGTCTTGGTTGTGATGTCCCTTCACAGCAATGGCACACCAACTAAGACAATGGAGACCCCCAAAGAGAAATCCCAAGTCTACACTGACTTGACTGTCTTTCAGAACTGGTGAGAGAGAGAGGCTAAGACCAGAGCAAGAGGTCCCAGGAGAGGCCAGAAGGGGACCACTCTGACCAGCGAGGCAGGCAGGTGAGGCACACGTCCCAGGAAGTAACAAGCTAAGCCCTGAACTAGAGAACATTCTAGACCTAGGCGGCCAATGGAAAGATACCGTGAAAGGACTTTGTCCAGTATAAGAAAGGAAATAAAAGAAGGAATCCTTTCTCTTTCTTCTGTCAATACAAAGACAGGAAATATTATTTGAATCCAACTTGGACTTGAGCTGCCTTTCGGTGTGCTCTGCGTTCAGCCCATCCATGTCCTGCAGAAGACTGGAATAAGGAGGTGCATGCTTTGGGCTGTGTGCCCCAAGTAATTTGTTCTTCTGGGAAAGGTTATAGAGTGAGCTTTGGACATGGTGGGCCCAGAAGATAAGAGTTCATCACCAAGGGCTGACATCTACTGGGTCGCTAACCTACTGACTGCTAGGTTAAAGGTCGGATGGGTCATCTAGTCCAATCCTCATGAATAACAGCCATATGTCCATCAGTGAGTGGAGACACCAATGGTATGTGAGGAAGGACTCCAGTTTAGACCAAGTAAAGCATGCAAGATCTTTGTTCTTTGTAGGTAGCTGTTGAGCAGGGGTGGAGTGGGGTGAGGGGGATGAGATATATTTGGGAATTGACATGGCCATGAGAACATGTGTGGGTGTGTTTGAAGGGAAATAGGGAAAAATTTAAAGGTAAAAATGAGGTTTATGTAAGTTATTTTGAAGTAATTCCTGGCTACAAGGAATAATAAGAAAGGTGGCCTCTGTTTGAGGTTGGACAAGATAGTTGCTCTTGCAGTATTTTCTGTGTGAGCTTGAGCTAGCCTTCATGCTCTGAAAGAGTCTTTACTAACTGCTATCAGATGTCCTGTGTCACAGTTGGGTTTTTTTCTTTCTTTTTTATTAATTTATTCAGATTATATCTCAATTGTTATCCCATCACTTATACCCAGTTGATTTTTCAATTTAATTAATTAATTAATTAATTAATTTGTCAACTTGACACACGCTAGCATCATCTGAGAAGAGAAACCTCAATTGAGAAAATGCTCCCATCAGATTGGCCTGTGGGTAAGCCTCTGGGGCATTTTCTTGATTAATGATTAATGTAGTAGGGTCCTGTTTGCTGTGGGTGGTACGATCCCTGGGCAGGTGGTCCTAGGAGAAAGCAAAGTGAGCAAGCCACCAGGAGCAAGCCAGTAAGCAGCATTCCTCCATGGCTTCTACTTCACTTCCTGCCTCCAGGTGCCTGCCTTGAATTTCTGCCCTGACTTCCTTTACTGATAAAGAGTGGCCTGAGAGTTGTTAGATGAAGTAAACCCTTTCCTCTCCACATTGGCGTTTGGTCACAGTGTTTATCAGGCAAGAACATGCTCATTAAGAAAACGGGGCCTGTTTGGGGCCATCGGGCTGATGCAGTGTTACTGTCAGGGTTTCACATAGCGGACTCCATCCTGATTCTGAGAGCTTTCATCATTCATCATTCAGGGTCATTCGGCTGAGGACAGCCAGAGCTCTACGTGATGACTCTAACCTGCTCTTCCTCAGGAACATTACACTCTTCCAAACCCCAGGAAGTCTGCTCCCACTGAGCACATGTTGCTCAATTTGTAAGAGACAACTTGACTCACGCTGCCCAAGGTCATCACTGCCTCAGGAGTGACTAGGCTGGGAGCTGTCAGACTTCTTCCAGACTAATGAGAGGCAGCATGCTAACTAGGCCAGGGTTGGGCCTGGATGATGACATTGTCCCTCAAGTGTGCTTTGTCAGATGAGTGGGAGGCAAGTAGAAAGACTCCTTTGGGTCTATATAGGCATGACCTGAGGGGTTGAGACGGGAGTTAAGGCCAGGGAACTACAGGAGCCACAGAGGCCTTCTAGAAACCGGAGTCCTTCTGCTTCTGCCCTCTTGCACACCCAGATCTCCCTGGATCCTGCAAGGCACATACTTCTGGAGGTACGGCTTATCTCTGCTTTGACCCAACATGCCTCTCTGTTGACATAATAGGAGTTGTTGCTGCCGTGGCATTGCAATGTGGTGGTGAGGGGCAAAGCTTCCAGGGAGAGCAATTTAAAGAGCACGCTGGTTTCATAGTATCACAGCCCCTGCTGGTAGAACACACACCTTCATGGGCTCTTGGGAACCTAAAGGACACATAGGAGAGGAAGAGGTTAGGGAAGGGGACTCAGATCAGCATCGGAGCAGCTGATTCTACTCTTGAGTGACTGTGGCTATAAACTTCTTAAGAGAGAGCTCAGTGTGTCAGTTCAGTGTGATTCAAGGCCCCCATCAGTTTAGGGTTGGAATCCCACCAAACACTGGATTAAAGTGGTGCTGTCATAATGGCTGGAGATGGTTTTTCTTGGAAGAGAGGCTGGGCACGCTTTGGGCTGGTGGCCCTTCACAAGGCTGAGTTCCTCATGCTGTCACTTTCCTTGAGTAGACAACTGTTAATCCTTGGAGAAAAGGCACCATTCCAGGGGCTGGATGGACAGGCAATGTCCACCCAGACTAAAATAAAAAAAATAACTCATGCTTCCTAAATAACTAACTCAGAACAAAGTCATTTCTGTGGAAAGCAACATAGAGAGACCTGTTTATCCTCCTCCATAATTACTGACATTTGTTCTTGGGAGTCTAAGGGGTAAAAAACGGCCTGGTTGCTTGTGTCCCAGGGTACACAGAAAGTGCCAGTTTGTTAATTATCAAGCATGTCCTTAAAGAGAACAAGCGAACCAGCCATGAGATCTCTGGCTTTGCAAAGCATGTGCTGGGCACGAATGTAAGAAGAGGCAGAGGGACCCTGGGCTGAGTATCTCTGGGGTGTGTGGGTTGTAGAATCTGGCAGATGTGGCTCAGAGCCACCTGTTTCCACTACCTGAGGCTGTTTACTCATGGAGAGTCACCTACCTGCCACCTTCCTGATCCACTTTTCAATTTCCTCTCTGCTGTGACAACACTGGCCCCTTCTTTCCTGGGTCCATGTGAGACATGAGCTCCCTCATGAGGATATTCTGAGCTTGATGGCCTCAAGGCCACAGCAGGGTCAGTCAGCCTTGGGTAGCCTTAGAGAGGCCCCAGATGAAGTTGTTTTACAGTCCTTTCTGATCTCCTGACAATTTATCACATGGTGTCACCTGTCTCATTGCTGGTCTACTGTAGTAAGTTTGGCTTATACAGAGGCCTCGTCTACCCTCCAGCCTCTCCTGGTTCCATCCAGACTCATCTACCACTGATGGAAGGGGCCTCTGTGGCTGCCTCACTCAGCCTGCTGCTTGCTATTAGGAAAGAGAAACTTTTGCCCAACAGTGAACAATCCTTTAGAAGCATCTGAGGTCGGTGTATGGGGGTAGGGTGGGTGAGTGTGGAGGCCAGAGGTCAATCTTGGGTGTCATTCTTCAGGGTCTCTCCCTCTACTGGGAACTCATACTTGGACTAGGCTTGGCTTGTCAGGGAGTCCCAGGGAATCTGCCTGCCCTTACCTTCCCAGGGATTACAAAAGCACACACCCTGTCAGGCCTGGTTTTTACTCCGTTCTTATGATAGGAATGCAGGTCCTCATACCTCAAGGCAAGCCTTTCAGTGACTGGGCCATCTCTGCAGCTTCAGAATCTAAGTTTTTGACTCTTGACTCAGTTCTGTTCCAGTTGCATCAGCTGGAAGTAGCTGCCACTGTTTGGAGGCAGGGCTGTGCTAAGGTGCCCCAGAGGACACTGGAGACTTGTTCAAGTGCAGAGGATGGAGTTTGTAAGTGCTGTTTGCACTCAGCTCAGCCCCTTAAGCACTGGTGCGATAGTACAGATGTCTACCATGTCAGGCGGGGTGTGTGTGTGTGTGTGTGTGTGTGTGTGTGTGTGTAGGGGCTGGGGGGTGGGGAGGAATCAGGAGGATTAAATGATGAATAAATATTTGTAAGTTTTTAAATTTACAAATATAGTTGACAAGGATTTCTAGAAAATATTGGGTACTCAGAGAACACAAAGCATTTTAAAGAACTATCTGGATATTTATATTATTATTATTATTATTATTATTATTATTATTGTATTATTATAAGTTGTTAGTGGCTATGATGTCAATTTGGGCTGAGGGAGTGGATGAGACACTTCTTGCTGACCTTAAAGTCCTTTTTCTTTGACCTTCCCCACTTCTGGGCTCAGTCTTGTCTCTACTATACAGGGTTGACTGCTTAGAGAGACTACTGGGATTAGCAGGTGTCTACTGTTGTGTTGTTGCCTCCGTTCCCTTGTCTTTCCACAAAGGACATCACTCTGAGACTCATGGGCTTGCAGAGGGCAGGGTGTCTGTGGGTTAAATAAAGTAATCACTGTCAAATGCTCAGCCAGACCTTGGCTATGGCAAGCACTGTATAAATACTGGCAATAATACTGACCTTTTCATCCCTGATCATTCTATTCCATCAGAGCAGGCTTCTTGGCCCGTTTTATTCCCACTCCATACCATGGAATAGACCTTGTAATGGGAATGACTGATTTGTTGCCATCCTTAAGGAGGTTAGAGACTAAAAGAGGATTCTAGAAAGCAGCCATGGGCACTGTGGAAACAAGGACCCGGCTTCCTACATAAGCGCTGACCAAGCCTATCCTCGTTTGCTTTCTGTTGTTGCAGTAAACACTATGACCAAAGGCAAGCCAGAGAGGAAAGGGTTTACTCGGCTTACACTTCCCCATTAGAATCCAAGGCACTAGAAGCCCCATTAGAAGCCAAGGCAGGACCTCAAGGCAGGACCCGAAATAGATGCCCTGGAGAAACACAGCTCACTGGCTTGCCTCCATGTCTTTGCTCAGCCTGGTTTCTTATACAACTCAGGCCACCTGCCCAGGAGTAGAACCACCTATAGAGAGGGCCAGGCCCTCCCACATCTAACAATGATCAAGAAAATGCCCCCACAGACATGCCATGGGCTAATATAATGAAGACAGTTCCTCAGCTGAGGTCTCCTCTTCCCAGGTGACTCTAGTTTGTGTCAAGTTGACAAAAACTGACCAACACATATTCCTGATCACATGACTTCTGCTGCTCCAGTCTCTGGGAGATACCACCACCATCACTTTGGTCACAGTTGTTTGTTTCATCCAGATTTGTATCCAGTCTCACATGGAAAGCGGCAGCAGGCTCATCTATTTTCTCTCTCTGAAACTGAGGAAAGAACTTCCTTAGAACTGACTAGATTGCATAGGTCACCTGCTTGAAAATCCCAGAAACGTTTTACTTGCCTATAGGCTAAAGTCTAACTCTTGTAGCCAATAAGGTCATGCGAAGATGCTCAACATCATTAATTACTATGGAACATGGAACACAACCTAGACCTACACTGAGGTATTCCTGCGCAGCCACTAAGATGGTCCCTGTATCTGGCTTTCTCTCCCTGGCCCCATCTTCTAAGATTTACTCATGTTGTGGCATGCATCAGAACTTCATTATTTATTTATAATTTGTTATTTTACTATAGGCTTAAAAAGACATAATAACAAGTGCTGGTGATAGCAGGAGATTGTGACTCCATTCACACCCAGGAAAAAGACGGACGTAGTAAAGTTGATGTGGAAAAGACTCAGAAGTCAATCAGTGGTCCAGTGTTCTCCCAGAATGCTGAAGCCTTGTGTTTGATCCCCCAGAACTGTCCAGCATTACATAAACCAGAGGTGGTTAAAGGTACCTGTAATCTTAGTGCTTGGGTTGTGGAGATATGAGTTTAAAGTCATTCTTGGCTACATACTGAGTTTCAGGCCAGCCTGGGGTACATATAAGAGACCCCCTCACTCAAACTAATAAGTAAGCAAGTAAGTAAATAAATAAATAAATTATTAATTAAAATAAGTTCTGATGCATGCCACAACATGAGTGAATCTTAGAAACAACATATTAAGAGAAAGAAACCAGATACAGGGACCATGTATAAGATGGATACCACAGGCAAAGCCAGAGATAGAGAGTAGACTGGTGGTTTCCTGGGGTTGGGGTAGAGCTGAAGAACTGCTTACAGTTACAAAATTAATTTGGGGACAATAAAAACAACCTGAACGTAAACAGTGGTGTTTGCCCAGCCTTAGGATGATGCTTTGAATCACCGAATGGCTCTTTGAGAAGCTGAATTGCATATTATGCATCCCTTTTGAAAATGGAGAGTGGTCCATCTCTATAGGGTGGACCACTCAGGAGATGTGATCACTAGTTCTGGCCGGAGGCCTCCATCCATCTCCCAAACCCCATCTTCCCCTCCCTCTAAACCATGAGCCACTAGCTCTTGTCACATCACCATGTTAAGCCCATCCATCCCTCTCTTGGGGTCTGTTCTCAACCCTTGATGTGGCTCTAAAGTCACATTTCCCACTTTGAACCCCACGGACTAGCTCATGGTCCTTTCCTGGTTCCTCCTGATGACACCTTGGACTCCCTTCCTGCCCTCAAGCTTCTTTGTGGGTGCTCTTGGCTTACCTCCCACATTGTATACCCAAGGCCAGCTCATTGGAATGGAAAAAGTTTGGCCCCAGGACATCCTAAAATCAACAGTTATATCTGAATGGCTAATGCAGAATTTTTATTAAGGACCAGTTTTTCAGCCCTTTGATGAAATTTCTAAGACGCTAAAACAGCATCTTTCTCCTTGATATTTTTTTCCTTTCTTTTAATTGTATTCAACTCTTTCCTATTAAATTTTATGACAGTTACATCCATGGAGCAAGATTTCAGTTTATAGGCCTAGATTTTGTTTTGTTCATTCTTTCTGCTTTCTGTTCTTTGAGACTGTTTCCCTGTAGCCCAGGCTGGCTTTGAATTCCAAACACTCTTCCTGCTCCACTTCTCATGTGCCGAACTGCAGCCATGAACCACCAAACCTTCAAGTCTTCATTTTTGAGCAAAGATTTGTCTTCACCCATTGAATTTTTTTTCCTTAGCTAGCATCTGCCTTTCTAAATTTTATTCTGCTGCATTGTCCCAATAACACTCATTGCGACTTGAACAATAGGACGGCAGACTATACCTATCAAAAAAAGTTTTAAAATGAGTTTTAAATGAATGATATATTACGTAATATAATATATATTAACCCAGAGGTTAAGATATGGGTAGGCTTCATAGAATGCTGGTGGCTCCCTTGGCAGCAATTTGACAGGGGTTTCTAAAGTTGTTACCATTAGCCAGTGGGACAGAGAGAAGGCACCTGGGGCAGGAGGGTGGTTGGGGGTGGATGGGTGAGATTCAGACTCAGAGTTGGCTCAACAGACCCTGAGGGTCTCACTCCAAGTCAATGAATGGGATCCATCCATTCTTACGTTCTGGGTAGGTAGGTCATCAAATACAGCCTTTGTTCAGGGTGACCTTTGGCAACTGGTTCTTCCAGGAGCTCTGTCAACTTTGTCATCATCACCAAGCTACCCCCTGCCTTCCCTGATCTTTTCAGCAAATGCTTATTATCATCATTATTCAATGTCTCACACATCTAGGGTTCCTCCCAGCCATGTGTGTAGGTAGATCCTATCTCTCCAGACCCACAGCCACCCCCTGACTGCCTCAGGGTGGCACCCACACAGAGAGGGCAGCTGGTTTATCCGCAGCAGGCAGCTGGGGAAGCAGAGCCTGGGGAATGGAGGCATTTTTTTCCCCTCTGGAACAGCTTTCTAGGGCTCTGGAGTTATAAAAAGCTCCTGCGTGTCATTGCCTGGCAGTTGGGTGGCTGCAGAGTGCCACTCAGCAAGCTCCTCTACTCAGGGTTAGAACTGAAGTTTTCATAAATCTGTTGTGAAGGGAACGGTTGACTTATGGCAGCAATCGAATAAAAAACACTTTTCTTCTTCTTAGATGGTATACTGCCAATGCCACAGCACAACCAGCAAATGAGATTTGGGGATATGGGAAAGGAGATGGAATCTTTTCCAGGACAGGCCACCCAGACAGGATTCAGTTTGCCAGTCGGATAAGCGCCACCTGTATTGGATAACTCTGGCCCTTGGTTCATGTGTGATGGCAGTGTGTGTTCTCTTCCTGCCCAGACCTCAGCCCCATGGCGACCTGCCCTGTTCTGCAGAAGGAGACGCTGTTCCATGCAAGAGACTATGCTTACAGAATCCCCGCTCTGCTCTACCTGAAGAAGCCAAAGACCCTGCTGGCCTTTGCAGAAAAGCGAGCGAGCAAGAAGGATGAACATGCGGAGGTGATCGTCCTACGAAGAGGCAACTACAATGCAGCCACCCACCAGGTCCAGGTAAGGCAGGGCCCGGCTGTAGTGGTTCCAGCTGGGATGGCTGGACACACACCCATGTGGTGCTGCGGGGGGTAGAACCAGGTGTAGATCTCACAGAATACAGGGTAAGTCCATCCCTTGATGACTGAGATGCACTTGGAACCTAGGAACCCTGGGAAAGACCTAGAAACCTATCCAGGGACATAGGGGCAAAAGAATCCCAGTGTTCAACCCAGACATCACTTGGGTTCACCAGGAGCAAGTCTTGTTGGCTGACCATGTATTTCATCACATGACTGGCCAAGTTTCCCAGCATCCTTGAAAAGCCAAGGGAGGAGAGTTCGTTGTCATTTTATGGTTGAGTGCTCTATCTGCATGTGTACCTGCAGGCCAGAAGAGGGCATCAGAGTTTTGTAAAGATGGTTGCGAGCCACCATGTGGTTGCTGGGAATTGAGCTCAGGACCCTTGGAAGAGAAAACAGGGCTCTTAACTGCTGAACCATCTCACCAGCCCTGAGTTCATTGCCATTTAACAGGTGCGGTACCCTTTGAGGGAATTAATCTGGAGCCTTGAGGTTAGATGATTGTGTGTTTCCTCATAACATTACTCTTACCGCCAGTACATGCTAGTTATTCAAAGTATGGCACTAAGATTTCTTTTTGACTGGTGCCTACACAGTCACGGCGCTTGAAGCAGATGGACCTGAATTCAAGTCCTGGGTCTGTTCCTTATCCAAGGGATGCTTTTAGGCAACTCGGATATCCTATTGAGGCCTCTGGTTTTTTAAAATATGAAATGGAGCTAATGATGCTCCTTCGCCATTGGAGGGTTAGGCAACACAATGGGCATCCTTGGTCTTTCAGCAATAGTGTTTGTGCTCAAAGTCCTGCACTGGGGCAGCTGGTGAGGAATAGGAATAGACAGTGAGGCTGTGGTATTCATGTCAGCAATGGCTATGGGAAAGCTCAGTAGGACTCTTCAGTAGCTCTGAGTTCATTCGTACAGTACCATAAATAGGTGATTCAGGGTGACCCCCGTTTTCTGTCTTGCATCAACCAACCTGTTGTCATCCATACCAAGTCTTTGCCTTTTAAGAATGCTGAACCAGCCAGGAAGAAAAAGCATGGTGTTAGGCGTGGTTCCTATCCTAGTTACTTAACATGTCTTTTAAAATCACATTTGCTTGTCTGTGCGTGCATGCGCTTGGGTGAGACAGTTCTCTCATCCCACCATGTTGGCCCTAGAGACTGAACTCAGGTTGTCAGGCTTGGTGGCAATGCCTTCTTTACTTGCTGAACCATCTGCTAGCTCCTGAGTTGCTTTTGTGTCTTGGGGGGAGTCTGTTAATGGGAATCAAAGTAATGGAGCCTTCAGGGAAAGAAATGGGGAAAGGGAAGGGAAAGGTGGAGAGATGGAGGGGAGCCTGGCTCTCGCTGCTCTGGGGATGGGGTGGGGGAAGGTGGTTGGTGGGTGACACAGTCCCTGCATGGCCTTTGACTCCCGTCCCTAAGATATGCCTACCCATGAACCCTCAGAGTAGCTCCTGACATTGACACCAGCGTTTTCAAGTTTGTGTTTCTCCTTCTCCCCTCTCCTCACATGCAGTGGCAAGCTGAGGAAGTGGTAGGCCAAGCCCAGCTGGAGGGCCACCGCTCCATGAACCCGTGTCCCTTGTATGACAAGCAAACAAAGAGCCTCTTCCTTTTCTTCATTGCCATCCCTGGGCGTGTATCAGAACACCACCAGCTCCACACTGGAATCAATGTCACACGGCTATGCCGTGTCATCAGCACTGATCATGGGAGGACCTGGAGCCCCGCCCAGGACCTCACGGAAACCACTATTGGCCACACCCACCAAGACTGGGCCACATTTGCTGTGGGTCCTGGGCACTGTCTGCAGCTGAAAGACACAGCTGGGAGCCTGCTGGTACCTGCCTATGCCTACCGGAAACTGAATCCTAAGCAGGCACCTGCCCCCTCTGCCTTCTGTTTCATCAGCCATGACCATGGGCACACGTGGAAGCTAGGCAACTTTGTGTCCCAGAACTCACTGGAGTGCCAAGTGGCTGAGGTCGGCACTGGAGCTCAGAGTATGGTATATCTAAATGCTAGGAGCTTCCTAGGATCCAGGGTCCAGGCACAAAGTTCTAATGGTGGCCTGGATTTCCAGGACAACCAGGTAGTGAGTAAGCTTGTAGAACCTCCCAGAGGCTGCCATGGAAGTGTGATTTCCTTCCCCAACCCCACCTTGGGGCCAGAGGCCTTAGATATGTGGTTGCTCTATACCCACCCTACAGACTCCCACCAGAGAACCAACCTAGGTGTGTACCTCAACCAGAGGCCACTAGACCCCACCGCCTGGTCAAAGCCCACCCTGCTGGACATGGGCACCTGTGCCTACTCAGACTTGCAGAACATGTGGGGTGGCCCTGATGGCTCCCCACAGTTTGCCTGTCTGTATGAATCAGAAAACTATGAAGAGATTGTTTTCCTCATGTTCACCCTGAAGCAAGCTTTCCCAGCAGTATTTGGTACCCAGTGATCTCACCGCTTGTGGCCAAAAGAGCTTCCTTGTGCTTCAAAACACTCACCACTCCTTTCAGCATCCTCTGGACTTTTGAGTCCAGCTCTTGGGTCCTGTCTTAAGAGGATACAGAGAGCTTGGTCTCTTGAGTCTTTGAAGACTTTGTTGTTTCAGCCTCTGCAGTGGGTTCTATCTCCAGTCCATAAAGCAAAGGAGCCTGGCCTTCCTGAGCCTGTTGCCAGGGAAGGTAGGGACAGTACATACAGAGACTGTCATTCATGTCAGCTATTACAATGCTAGTCTTGCCTCCCTGTTTCCCCACTCTTAGTTTTTGGACGAGTGTTAATAAATTATGTAATCCAGTTTATTTCTTCCTGGAAAAAAATGTTCACAGAGTCCCTGACAGCAATGAATTAGCAAAGACATCAGTGCGCGCACGTGTGTGTGTGTGTGTGTGTGTGTGTGTGTGTGTGTGTGTGTGTATGCGCGCGTGCGTGCGTGCGCTCCCGTTCATGCCAACACTTTAGAGTAAGCAGCATCAACACTTGGTTGAACCAGCTAAATCATTGTATTAATCTCTGAGGAGAAAGCAGTATGGCCCCGGAAGTTAGATACCACAACCACCTATGAAGAGAGAGGAAATGGCCAGAGCTAAGGAAGTAGGGGAGAATAGTGCTGGGATTGAAAAGGCGGGGCACACTCTGCCCAAAGCCTGGGGCAGACACCTGGATACTAGTCCCAAGAACTATCTTTGGACTTGGTCCTTCAGAACTATGATGGAAAAATTTTACATTACTTTTTAACTCTGTTTTATTTGCTGTTCCTTAATGCTTCCATCTCCCTTCCACAGGTCACCACCACCACCCAGGCCCTGGGTAAGAAAGAAAGAAGGTTAGAAAGGAAAGGGACATGGGTCTCTTTAGACTTAGTTCCTGCTGGTTAGGGTCATTGAGTTCTTTGCGAAAATACCAATCTCAGTTGTCAGGATACCCAGAAGCCCCCTCCCCACCCCACCACTCTCTCTGAGTGCATCCCTCCAAGCATCCTTTTTTCTCTCTGTCAGAGCTCTCATATTTATACCCTCTCAGACTCCTCAGAATTAACCCATCTCCAGCTGGCAGAGACCACGCCCCTCTCTGAGCTGCAAGAGGCAATTATCAGCTGTGAATAAACTAAAAGCAATTCCATATCCCCCACTTGGGATTAAAACCAAAACCTGTTTACATAACATAACTGAGTTAAAAAAAGCAAAAACAAAAACAAAAACTGCCACTACACTACTTTACCAAGTGTGTGACAGCTGTGGAACTTACACTGACAAGAAGTTATGACTCAATGAAATTGGTTAAGACAGGAAATTAAAAGACTGTGATTTTGTGTTTTGGTGAGATGCATCTTAGCCGTGTCAGATTCTGCTTTCTAACCTGAAAGTTTTAATTGGTCCACAGTCACACACATGCAGCCACATGTGCATGCACATGTGTACATATGCACAAGCACATATAGCCATGCATGTACATAGATGTACAGAGACACATGCATGCACTGGTGTGTGTCCATAGAAACACACATGTTGCATATATAGGCATGTGTGCATGCACATGCACACAGGTACACAAATGTCTACTTTCAGACATAGGTATACAATACACAGACATACGCAGGCGCACAGATATGCACAATGAATTGCACACATACAGTCACACATGCAGATATGTGCACATACTTGCAAAATCATGAAAAGAGTTTCTGCTCCTGGATTCTCCTTCCACTGAGACCAGCTTCTTGTGTCAGCTTGTCATGAAAGGCCATGCCCACCTAAACAGATCTTCTGCCTGGACACTTGTACCAGGTCCCTTCCTGGTAGAAACTTTCCCCTGTACTGGAAACACTGTGGTGTATGGTGAGAAAGAACTGGGAATCAAGCGCTTGCCAGTGAAAAGCATGGGAGAAAAGGAGTCAATTGCAGCATCTCCTGGGTGGCCGCCTTGAAGCTGCCCAGCCTGGCCCTGCAAGAAACGATACAATGTGGTCTTCTCAACCTTGCAATGCTACTAAGAAAACTCTGCCTTCCCTGGTGGGAGCAATATTAATTCCATCAGCATGGCAGCCACAATCAGTGGCTCTGGGAGCTAAAGCCACAGCAACAAGACAAGAAATGTTAGCTCTTTAGGGAGGCACATAACCTTGAGGCCTGGTTTGTCTGTCTAACTTAACCTATTCAGCAGGAGGGTGAGATGGTGAGGTGGTTTGAATGGGAAGGGTCCCCACAGGCTCATTTATTTGCGTGCTTGGTCTCCAGTTGGAAAACTTGGAAGGATCAGGAGGTGTGGCCTTGTTGAAGGAGGCGTGTCACTAAAGGTGGGCACTGAGGTTTCAAAAAGCCCACAGCAGGCCCAGTGCCTCTGTCTCTGCCTCTGCCTCTGTCTCCCTCCCTCCATGCCTGCCTGGCTGCCTGTGGATAAGAATATAAAGTGCTCACCTACTGCTCCAGCACCGTGTGCGCTGCCATGCTTCCAGTATGATAACAATGGATGGAGCCTCTGAAACTGTAAGCAAGACATGAGTTAAATGCTGGTTTGTTTGTTTGTTTTTTAATATAAGAGTTGCCTGGGTCATGGTGTCTCTTCACAGCAACAGGGCACTATGATGGGGTTCGACGACTTCCTCCAAATCACAGAGTTAGCGAGAGACAGGGCCAGGAAAGCAGCTGGGTTTGCCAACCCTGGACCCGCATCCCTACACCCATCTGATCATCCCTATCTGAGCATCTATCTACAAGGCACAGAGGTTCTCCCGGTTCTGGGGTGTAGGGTCTGACTTGGCCTACCTCTGGATCCCGTGGGCACTGGCTGAGCTCTGTCCCTGCTCTTCCCTCATTTCCCGACCTGCAGAAGGGGAGCCGGCAGCCGCTGCTGTCAGCCCCAGTCCAAATGTTCCTGGTCCCAGGAATATGAGGAGCTGAGGTATACAGCTTCCCCTCCCTTCACTGATAGCCTGAGAAGGCGGCGGTGGCGGCACTCTCAGAGCCAAGCAGTTCTGGGAGCATACTGTCACACGCATGGCATCTCACCCACCACGAGTGAGGAAGAGAGGGAAGGAGCCAGGATTCAAATGCGCTGCTCAAAGAAGAGGTGAGAATGCCGACTGTACTTTTGGCAAGGTGCTGCTTTTCCAAAATGCCATTTTTTTTGGGAGGGGGTACTGCTTTAGAGAGGGTTTTAAAGCAATAGGTGCCAAACATTTGGAGATAAAAAAGAACCGGGAGTTGCGGGGTGGGGGGTGGGGGGCAGATATCCAACTGACCACATTTTCTTCTGCTCTTTAATGTGATAATTTCTCTCTTTCTCACAAACTGGGTCACATTTCAACACTGAACCAGAACCATGCTACCCTCCTCTTCCTGCTTAATGTATGGATTGTGTCCTCCTGGCAGCTCTTCGGCAGAAAGCCATAAGCCACCAGACACAGTGAGGATTACTTAACTGCTGCTAGATGCTGTGGCTACCCCTCCTTTTGTTATAAATAACACTGAAGGAGACATCTTTGGGGACACATCTTGTTCTTTATTGGGGATTGTTTCTGTAAATCAACTCCTCTAAAAGGTACTCCTGAGTCAGGATAAGCCCTTGAAACCCTTTGATGGAGAGAGAAACACAACTCTGATTTAGAGCTATGGGGTCAAGTAATGGCTTACTAAGGACTCTCCAACATCCATTCGTTGTTGAAGTGAAAAATCATGGTCCCTATTTCCTTCCTGGTGGTGGATAATCTAGGTAAGATACCCAAAGTGGGCAAACATAGAAAGTTCCAGAGTCCTAAGTGCCTGACTTTGTTCATCTGGCCAGGGCAGGAACAGTTGCTTGGGAAGGCTTGGTGTCCCGGCCTAGCCTGAATCAGGGTCATTCGCCCTTCCCAACTCCACCCTGGACCAGCAGCTCAAGGAACTCAAACATCAACCATTGCTTCATCTTCTCCCTCTCTTACACTGGAAGGTTCTGGATAGTTAATCAGGGTTCTCAGTCAGATGCCCTGGCAGCTGCTGCCACCTGCCCCATGTTCCTTCCTTACAAGAAGTACTTCTCTTTCTTCTAGAATTTTCAGGGACGTTCTGAATGTGGTTTTGACTGGACTCTGAAATACTGACATCTCAGGCCTTTTTCTCCTTGAATCCAGTCAGACACATATTGCGGACTTACATGTTTTGTACTATACCGAATGGCGAGTCTGTTGAGGGCTGCCATGTACCAGGTTTCAGGCCCTTGGTGGTCCAGGATCTGATCTTCCTAACACCTTATTGTCAGCGGCCAATGTCATAACCCAACTTTACCAAGGAAGAGGCTAAGACCAAGCTGATGAGAGGCCAGGTCTGACTCCTGAGTCTGCCTTTGTCTAACCTGGCCACAGAGGAACAGGACAAGGGCCTGAGGAAGGCTAGTCCTTAGATAAGTATCATGGTACAAAATAAGAAGCCCCCAAGAAATCCCAGCATGCTCTAGGAGGCACATAGTTTGTTTCCTGATCTGTCTCTGGATACAGATTCTCAAACAATAGATGCTGAATATATGAGACACAAGGTTCCGACCTGGCCCTGGGATGTAGAGGGGGTATGACAGACAGTGGGAGGACAGAAGAGCAGGGCCGGGAAGGGAGGGTGAGGCTAGCGGGAGCTCTGTATGATGAGCAGGAAGCTGGCGTTTTTATCCCAGGAGAGAGAAAAACAGACAAGGATTGAACCTGGTGGATTTGCATGTCAGAAAGACATCCTTGGTAGACATGTGAAGAGATGGCAGTGGGGGAAGATGGCCCAGGAAAGGTCCTCTTGAAATAGCCCAGGGACAGTGATACAAGGACAGATGGAGGCAGGCCCTGAAGGAAGTGAATCCCAAGGCATTCTAAAATTCATCAGATGTGGGAGGAGGAAAGAAGTGGGACTGAGGATGTCACCCTTAGGCTTGGAAGAAGCCAACTTGGTGGCTACAATCTGGATAGGTGATGCACGGGGAGGAGCAGGTTTTTTGTGTGAAGATGGGAGATTTCACGGAAGTAGGGTGAAGACACCTCTGGGATTATCCACAAAGGCGGCAAGTATGGTATGTGGGTGGGAACCTAGAAGGCGATCTGGCTAGGAACACAGATTTGCAGGCTACAGGCAGAGAAGGTATCCCAGGGGAGTGTGGCCTCGACAAAAGGAAAAACAACAGCTAGGAAACTCCCAAGTACCCAAGAGTATGGGGAAGACTATGGTATTAGAGGAAAGCAACACTGAGGGAGCCTAGAACACTGGTGGGGAGGAGGAGGAGGAGGAGGAGGAGGAGGAGGAGGAGGAGGAGGAGAAGTTGTTGTGGCGTCTCTGGCTAGGCTGTGACAGAGTGGGTTAGAAGAGAGCTGTGAGGTGGCTGGAGAAGTTTTTGGTTCCACCAGAGGAGAGGGTAAGGCAGGTCCTGGTAGGAAGTTATGGCATTGTAACACCGAGTGAGGATGATTAGATCAAAAGAGTCCTTAGTTAAGCTAAGAGAGCTAAGAGGCAGGGTGACGGTGAGGCAAGAAATTATGGTCCTTAATCTGGCCATTGACCTCAAGGGAATGTCAGGCTGTGCCCTGAAGGTTTTTATTAAGCTGGTCTGGCTTGAAACCTTTCATATTTATGGTTGAAGCTGAGAACCCGTGACAAGGAGGGGTTTTAAGAACACAAAACATTTTACCCTTACTCATAAGATGAAGAAGAGCAGTGGGTGGGGAGGAGATGTGAAAAAAAATAAAACTAAACAAACAAAAAAACAGGACCATGAGAGCTTTGGGAGCTGGTCCTAACTGGGTGATGAGGGCATCTTGGAGGAAGAGAGCAATGGGGATGGGGGAAAGAAAGCACATGTGGATGCAGAGAAAGGTGGCCTGGGAGATTTGTGGGCGGCAAAGTGAACCATGTAAATGTCTGACCATTCTGGAAGGGAACTAGCCAGGGGAGCATAAAGACATGAGATGGGGAGGAGGGGTGCTTTGGTGCCCAGCAGAGGTCCAGAGGTCCCTGGCTACCACATTGCTTGAACACCTGGGTTATTCTAGGGCTGGGCTGGCTGGCTGGCTGTTTCTCTGGAGTGATAAGTAGTCATTTCAGGAAGTCTGGCTGGAACATTTCAGGACAAGAGATGGCAGAAAGGGGCTGTGTGGAAGTCCAAGACCTGGGTTACAGGTGTGGACAGTGAGTGTGAGGGAGACTGGGTGTGTAGAAGTGAGGACTGGAGAAGGTGGGGGTGGAGCAGAGAGTGGGGACAAAGGAGATTTAAGACTGGCCCCGAGGAATGGAGCAAGATTTGGAGGCCATGATCTTGTTTTCTTGTGTTCCCAGGGTTATAGCTACCATGGGCAGAACTGCTGAAGATCTGGGACTCTGGCTTAGAGTAAAGGGGGCTCCTGCCTGATCCCTGGAAGAGAATGGAATAATAAAGAGAGGCAGTAGTGGTTTCCTAAGGCTTTGAAGTCATAGGATATAGTAGGCTGAGCTGTGGAGGCTTTAGGAGCTTGCAGACAGGAGAGGATTCTGGGAGCCTTCCAGTTGAGGAATCTCAGAGTCTAGCACCAAAGTCCTGATTATGTAATTCAAGGTCTATGGCACGCAGGCCCTTTGAGATCGTCAGGTGTAAGCTGGGAGCTCCAGTCTGCTGCTAATTTGCAGGCTGCTTATTTAATCTTTCCGGTTCTCGCTTTCTCAGGCATGAAGACAGAGGTTATATCTGCCTTGAGGAGCATCTACGTGGCCTGGATGAGGTAACTCAGACACAAATTTTAGCAGAGTATTTGTACCTGAAAGCAACCTATTGCGACAACCCGAATATTGTTATGGGGTGACTTGCCGTGTCTCAAAGTGACTGTGGTGACAGCGCACTTAAGTAGCAACCGAAGTCAGATGAAGCCGTAAAGGTGAATTCCTGAGCCTGGCAGGGTTGGTAAGTTGAAAGTAAAGGGTAGAAGCCATGGGAGGACAGAATTAGAAGGCATTCTGTCAGCCAGGAAGACGGCCCTCACCAAAACCAGCCATGCCCGCATCCTGATTGTGGGCGCTCACCCTCTAGAATGGCAAGAAATAAATACCTGTTGTTGAGGTGCTGAAGCCACCGTCATGGAGGCTGAGCTAAGACAAGTGCCCACAGCATGCCAGTAGGGTGGTGAGGGCATGAGAGGAGCCTGTTGACAGGAAAGGCTTATGGTCCAGGGTGAGGCAGTAGCAGGCCCAAGCAGAGTAGAGAGCCATCTTAGAAATGTTTTTGAGAAGTTTGGGGTTGCTAATCAACTAACCAGGGTGTAACCCCGGAAACTCAAAGTCTGCTGAGGCTAGGGCAGGTGGCACAGGAGGAAGACAGGCTCGGGTGGGAGGAGGGGGGGGATGGACGTATTCTGGAACTCACGCTGAGGGTTTTGGCAGATCAGAGAAGATAGCTGCTGGCTGAGGAAGCGTCGAGAAAGAGGTAAAAAGTCTGAAGCTGGAAGCAGCTGACACGTAATCGCCGCAGAAAGCGGGTAGCCCTTGGCAGAAAAGGCGTTTAGGAAACGCGGCAACAGGCCCTGCCAAGGGAGGCTGTCATGATTCACACTTAGGAAGTGCTGAAGGCCAGAACACAGGCTGGAGGAGGCGCGGGCCTGGCACGGGGGCGTGGTGCAGTAAGTAGCCTGGCAACTGTGGTGGGCTGACCCTCCAGTCTGGGGCTTGGCTCAGGGAACAGAGTCTCGGGGCAGGAGAAGTAATATCTTTGGAATCTGCCACCAGACTGAGCCTCTTCAGAGCACTTTTGCCCCCCCCCCCCGGGATGTATTTCAAATCTGTTTTCTGGTCTTTTCTCATTTCATACTGTGTTATTAATATGCCCTGACCCTAAGAGTCCTGACATGGACTCATGTCTGTGTTGTGTCTTACTCAATTCTTCCCAAACTTGATCCCACCCAGATTTCCTGGTCACTACCCGGTTGTCTGTCACTCTTGGGGAGCTGCTCACAGCCAGGCTTCCCGTTTTCAAGCATGTCCAGGAGCAGCACAGTTACGGAAATCATGACTCTTTAACCCAGTTTGGTTCCGAAGCCCGGTCCCTGTTGGTGGCTTTATTTGAAAAGTGACCTGCTGGTCTAGAAAGCGCTCAGGTTTGAGGAGGCCAGAGTTCAAGGCGCCCCCTGGTGGTGGAAGCTGTAAGTCTCAGACCCCCAACCTCGGGTTTTAGAAGGGGAGGGTGAAATGTGGACTTGTAGTGTGCCGTCCTTTCTCAAAGCAGGGTTTTAAGCACTGGAGATGCCCACTGATGCTGGTTGCCCTCTGGAGCCCACCGGAACCTGTGCTCACCAAGGCCCTGCCCTCCAGGTACCGATCATCTGGACCAGTCTTATCCTGAACAAGCCTCTGGCCAGCCATGCTTCACAACCTTTCACCCTTACACAGTTTCTCCCCTACTTTACTGAGTGAGATACAATGCAAGATTCTGATGGGGCTAAATTCTACAGCGCAGGGCTCCAGACTCTGCCCCCTTCCCCTGAGTGTAATTCTTGGTTTGGTTTGTACTGCTGCAATAGAGTTTTTCAGAGGTACAAAAGGGACATAGGAGAAACTGAGACCTCCCCCCGCCCCATCGTCCATCCTCAAGGCAAGCCAGTTGCAGGAAGACAGCCAAGTGTTCAAAGACCAGTTGCAATGAGCTTGCAAACTTGAAGGAAACCTGTGTCTGCCGAGGCTTGCTACTAGGACTTGTAAAGACCGCCCTGAGCATGTGGTCCAGCAGCAGAAACGGAAATGGAACTGGGAAAGGCCAGCAGAGCATGGTGCACTAAGGCATCTTAGAGGGTATGTGGGGGCTGGAAGGGACAGAGAGAAGACTGGATGGGGAGAGAGGAGGGGCAAGGGGAGAGGGGGTCAGATGGGAAGGGAGCCTTCCTAGCTCACAAGCAGGGGTGCCTTCCTCCCCGTGGGTGTCCTTGACCTTTAGCTTGGAAGACGTTTAATGCAGCCCACAATAAAAGTGAGGCTCTATGGACCTAGGAGGCTTGGCCTGCTGCATGTGTCAGCCGGTGTGATGGACCCGGGTACTCTGAGGGTCGCATGGATGGACTAATAGGAGATTTAAATCAGGCACAGGAGAAAATGATCTCGTCAAGATGCTGGCTACAGTAAAACCTTTTTAAAAGTAGGAGCGCAACATACTGCAGTGGTAAAAAGCACAGTGTGGTAAATACTAAGCCAGGAACATAGCCGTTTAATGTCATTACAAAATATTCCTTATCATTATAAAAATGTTTTGTTACACACCTGTAATACCAGCACTTAGGAGGGTGACTGAAGGCTATCTCATGCTCGAGGCCAGCCTGGGCTACATAACAGGACCAAAGTCAAATAAATAAACAAATATGTTGTTCTGTATATGACTGTATTGCTGTGCTTTTATACAACCCCCTGTGCGGTGGGTTTGTCACCACCAGCCTCATCCCCGGACAAGCTAATGGAGCGCCAACCTCTGCCATCAGAATGCCCATGACATCACCTGAGACATTTTCTGAGCTCTATTATTGTGTTAGAAGACCCCTGACAGGGTGTCACTGGTGATATTGTCACATATATACAGTCATACACTGCATAAGGGATTTCAGCAGTTGAAGAATTGCTGTTCATGGAGGAAAACTACTCCCTAGAGGGGGAGTTGAATGCAGGCGAAGCATGCCTGCTCTTGGGGGCGTGTGATGTGTGAACAGACCTTTCATCCCTAAGAGGCTGAGGTAGTGCCAAGTCTAGAGGTTTTCACAGACAGGACGGATGAATTGCTTGGGGTGATATGGCAAGCTACAGGTTGAATCCTCTGAGTTCGGGCCAGTACCTAAGAGCCTTCCAGTATGTTGCCAGTGTCCTACAGGAGTGTGAGGAGTCCCAGGTGACTCGGCTCCTCTGACAAGATGCCTCCTGACTTGGCAAGCCAGAGAGCTAGAGAAGTACTGGCTGCCAAATGCCATGCTTTTCAGGGTCTGTTTGTTATTGGCGAACGTTCCTCCTTTTACTTGGGGAATCTCAACCCAATATCAAAATGGCAGTCTGCCCTCTGTGGCAATTTGAATGTGAAATGTCTTCCACAGGCTCACTTGGTCCCATGTCAGTTGCACTGTTCTGACAGGATGTAGAAATGGACATGGGGGGCAATAGGTTACAGATCAGCCCCTCTCCCCATTTTTTCAAACTCTCTGCTTCTTTGTCCACCAAGATGTAGCAAATAGCATGGACCCCAAGCCCTGCCTTCCTTACCAGATATTCTGTCACAGTGGTGGCATGGACTTCTTTGATGCAGCCATGGGCCAGCTTTTAAATCCTACTCCCTGGGCAGGAGCTCAGCTCAAGCTATTGCTACAATTGAGGATGACATTGGCAAGACTGACACAGATCTAGGCTTGCAACCTCTATGATCCTTGCTCCGGCTGCAGCGGGGTCACCAAGGACTATATGTGAATGGCATCAAGAGGCTACTTGAAAGCATCATCCACAACATCAGAGGAGTTTATCAAGATAGAAAGGTTGCAAAACTCAGCAGGGCGCTGGACGCCTGTAGCAGGGTGTGGACAAGGTTGACTCTGAGGAGCAGACAACCAAGACTGGCCCCTGTTCTACAGACAAAGGAGAGAAGGAGCTATAAAAAAAAAAAAAAAAAAGAAAGAAAGAAAAAGAAAAAGAAAGAAAAGAAAAGAAAATGAGCTGGGAGATGGTCCCTTACACCTTTCAACACCAGCACTTGGGAGGCAGAGGCAGGTGGATCTCTGAGTTCAAGGCCAGCCTGGACTACAGAGAAAGTTCCAGGACAGCTAGGGCTACACAAAGAAACCCTGTCTCAAAAAACAAATGGGCAAACAAACGAACAAACAAACAAACAATAATAAAGCTTAAAAAAGGAAGAAAGAAAAGAAAAGAAAAAAACATAAGGAAATCTACAGTGAAGGGCTTAGCAGAATTCACCTAAACCCAATAGTGGAAAGTTTGCACTCACAGACAAGAGTGTTCATGTACCCTGTCTGCCGTGGTTGCCTCAGTCATGTGTTTTATCCCAGCAAGAGAGCAGTGGCTAAGACAACTTCAATTACATCTCTCTGGAATCTCACCCTCACAGACACTCCTAGAGTTTGTTTCCTGAATGTGTCAAAATCACATCAAGTTGACAATGGACATTAACCATCACGCATTTCCTGCCATGTTAGATGTGCGCCCTCACACGTGGAGACAAAACAAACAAGGTGACAACCCAGATGTGTAGCAAGCTACTCCATCTGGGTTTGTGTAAAGACACTTCATGATGTTCATGGTAGCCAGACAATGGCTTTCTTAGAATATATTCTTATTAAGCAATGCACTACTGTATCAACATGTAGTATATATAGATTTAATTGGTTTTTTTGTTTTGTTTTGGTTTGGTTTTGGTTTTTCAAGACAGGGTTTCTCTGTGTAGCTTTGGCTATCCTGGACTCACTTTGTAGACCAGGCTGGCCTCAAACTCACAGTGATCCATCTGCCTCTGCCTCCCAAGTGGTGGGATTAAAGGCATGTGCCATCACACCCAGGATTAATTGTTTTTGTTTTTGTTTTCAAGTACTGGTAATTGAACTTTGGGCCTCATATATATCTATTAGATCAGCAGTTCTCAGCCGGTGGGTCTTGACTCTTTTGGTGGTCAAATGACCCTGTCACAGGGGTCACATATCAGATATCCTGCAGATCAAATATTTACATTACAGTTGATAACAGTAGCAAAATCACAGTTAGGAAGTAGCAATGGGATAATTTTACATGAGGAACTGTATTAAAGGCTTGCAGCATTTGGAAGGTTGAATACCACTGCATTACACAGATAATTGAAGGATAAACAGATAGATAGATAGATAGATAGATAGATAGATAGATAGATAGATACATACATACATACATACATACATACATACATACATAAACAGACAGATATTGGCTCTCCAGACAAACAAGTCCAAACCTGTCAGGCAAGGGAGGATGCTGCAGTTAGCATATGAAGGCACTCTGCCTGCTGGCAGATGCCCTCCTCTTTGGAGGAGGTCAGTTTCTCTCTCTCTCTTGAATCTTTCAAGCCTTTGGATGAGGCCAACCCACAGCAGGGAGGATTATCTGATCTATTCAAATTCTACTGATTTAAACGCTCATCTCTTCTTTTAAGACACCTTCACAGGGACATCTGGAGTAAGGTTTGACCAAATCTCTGGGTACCACTGCTAGTCAAGTTGGCTGATATACTTATGGCCTTCTTTGCATTTGGTAATGTCATGAGTGTCCTTGCTCCCTGCCCAGTAGGGGCTCCAGGTAGTAAGTAGGTAACATGTACTTCTCTTCCAAGGCTGGAATAAATAGCAAGGGGAGCCCAGAAGAGCCATAAAGGGGTCCGCTGGACACAGGAGAGGTAGGGAAATGTGAAGACTGGAGGTCATTTGTCTGGTCATGTGTGGTGTGGCCTCCACTGCCTTAGCTCTTGCTCCCCATCACGTGCCATCCCTCCAATTGGGACTTCTTCTCCTATTTCTCCACCCATCAGTTATCTATCCATGGGATGGATGTATTGACAGATACGTAGGTTAACACTGGGGTGTGAGAATGTAGCTCCGTGGTAGAATGCTTTCCTAGCATATGTGAGGCGCAAGCTCAATTCTCAGAACTGAAGGAAACAACGGGATCCATATGTATTACATGTTGCTGCAATAACGCATTGCTTAGCAGTCCCTTCTCAGCCCTGTGGTCCGTTCTGTCCCAGTGGAAGGACCTGAGGTGGGTTGCTCGTGTCCCCATTGACCTCTGTTCTTCTTTCCAATGAAGAGACCCAGCCTGCTCCTGTACTCTGTGCCCTTCGTGGGGCTTCAGACACAGGATCTGTGAAGCCTGGCACCAGCCCTGGGAGCTGGCTCTTCCAACACAACTCTCTCTGTTCCTCCAAGAGCTCTGGAGATGGCCCAGTGCCCACGCCAGAGGCCTGCCAGACCACCCTGTTGCTGTCACTAACTTAATTTTCCAGACATTTTCCAAGCCTCCCACCAGGGCCCCGATACTGGCCATTGCAATGGAAGTTCTTTGTAAACTCAGGTGTGTTACGTAAACGTGATTTTTGTTTTAATCCCAAGTGTGGGATTTTAGTTTGGGCTTCAGTTTGTCCACAGCTGATAACTGCCTCCTGCGGGGCGTGGTCTTTGCCAGCTGGTAAACGGCCTGTGTCCTGCTGCATGGAGAGGGGTGTGGCCTAAGACTCTGAGGAAGACAAATATCCTGGAGAGAGAAAGGGTGGCACGAGTTGGTGTCCTGTGGCATGTGGCGTATAGCAGTTTGGAGAAATCAGACAGAAGGTGTGCCGGCTTGGAGATAGATGGAGAGAAACATTTCAACAAAGTGGCTCAGAGGAGACTGCTTGCTCTGTTTGCTGCTGACGGAGACTGGTTTTGCCCTAAAAGAACCCAATTGACCCTAAACAGCCGAGAGAAGCAAAGGGGCCTCACTTCCTCTCTCTACTAACCTTCCTTCTCTCTTACCCAGGGTTAAGAGGTTGGGGGGAGGGAGGTAGAGCTTTCAATACCCCAAATAAAATAGAGTTTAAAAAAGAGCATCAACAGGCCATAGCTAGCAGAGGTATCCTAACTTTTCTCCCTTGGATCAGAACCTCTGCCCCATATGAGAGGTTACCTAATTGCCCAAAAGAGCACAGAGACTCATACTAATAAAGTCATACTTGGCTTCCAGAAATAGCCTGGGTAACAGGTCATTCCTCTGTGTGACCCTAAGTACCAAATGTAGCAATGGTGGCTTCAAGTGCCCTTTAACCTCTGTGCCCCTGCTAACATGATCCAAATAGCCACTCCTCCCCTCTGGAGATGCCCTTCTAGAAGACAGGCAGCCTTCTTCTCCAATAGCAGCTGTGAATTTGGATGTACCATGTCCACAGGCTCCTCCCATCAGCATCTCTCCTGGCTCTCATCCCAGCTGTGTTGCTGTGTCCTCCTCTGCCCTCCCCGCTGCCAGTTGCTGTGAAGTCATGCCAGGTGTACAGGGAACATTTCTGGCAAATGGGGCTGCCCTCTTGTGTGGAAGGCTGGGATGTAGTCATCTTTGAAAAGGATCACCATATAGGAGGGAAACAATTATAACCCAAAATGTCAAGAGAATATGGCTGGCCAGTGTGTTGTCCTCCATTCATGCTATAAAATTCAGAACAGTAAATTCAACATTACAAGAAAACAAAAGCCCAGCACCTGGCGAGTGGGGGCAGGAGGCTAAGAAGAGTTCAAGGTCAGCCTGTGACATGTAACAAGCCTCGGTCCTGTACACAGGTAAATGAATTATCATTACTTTCTTGCATGCTGTAGGCAAGCTGGGCATTACAGTCATGAAACAAAGGGAAGGCACAGTGTCAACAGGAGCCACTGGAAGCCATATTCCAGGGATGTTGGGAGCAATGTGGGGATGGACATAACTAGCAGAAAGGCATGGTGCTAGGAAAATGTGGAAGCTATGTGGTCTCGGATTCTGCAGAGCTGTGAGTGAAGGACCCTTAGTGCTCAGTGGAAACAGAATCAGCCGAGACGGTGTATGGGACAATGATAAAGCACCAGGGACCAGCCATTTGGAGGAAATGAAACAGAGCATCAAGAAGACCTTTCCTGTGTGCACATCAGACCTTGAACATTTGTTACTCTTCTCCTCTCTACTCATCATACCTCGTATCCACTGACTCCTCTCTCCAGCTCACTTGGCTCTGTGAACTTTATGCATTATTGATAGATACAAAAGCTTACAAAAACATAGTCACTACCCAGGCTCCACACACCGTCAGGGGAACATTGATGCTATGCTGGGGTTTTCCCAAATGGGAGGACAAGGAGACAGCTCGTGCCTCAAGCATGTGCATAGGGAAGGAAGTGAAGACAGGATGGCCCTTGAAAGTTGGGGAAGTATGAGTGCGCCACATTTGTATGGTGTGCAATGTGGTAGGAATCCTACTGAGTTCAAAGGTAGCCAGGCATGGTAGCACACACCTTTATTCCCAGGGGTGGTGGGGAATCTCTGTTAGTTCAAGGCCAGCCTGATCTGCGTAGCATGTTACAGGCCCTAGAAATCTAGGGCCACATAGGGAGACCCTGTCTCAAAATAACAACGATGACAACACAAAGGTAAACCTAGTGGTAATGAAGGCCCAAGAAGTGGGATGTTTCATTAGTCAAACTTTTTATTGCTGCGACAGAATATCTGGTATAACTTCTAGCCATAGCCCCAGAAGTGTCAATCCATCACTGTAATAGGTATAGAGGCGGGGCTAAGCAGTCTATGTCATGATAGAGGAGGAGCTTTTTTATGTTGAATAAAAAACAGAAGAAAAGGATACAGGGAGGGACTGAGGCAAGAGAGAACCCCCAAGGGCACCCCCAAAACCCCCCAGTGACCTACTTCCTCCAACTAGACCTCACTTTTCACCTTCTCCCAATAACACAGTAGCATGAATTCATCAAGGGATCCATGTGTCCTTAGGTCAGAGTCCTTGTGACCCGATTAACCCTGGAAATACCCTGGCAGACACTCCCAGAGGTGTGCTTTACTGGTTTCCTAAGTGCTTTCTGGGCTAATAAAGTTGGCAGCCAAGATTAACCACAATGGGGGGGAGGGTACTGAGAGGGGCAAAGGGGACTTACCTGTCAGCGGAACAGTCCTGTATGCTGAGGCATCAGTACAGCTGAGTTGGTCAAACACAGACTAAGATTATGACTGCCATAGATCTGGACCCTGGAGATGGACCCTAGAGGCTCTGGTGATAAGGGCGGTGATGGCAGTTGGCAGAGGTGCTCAAGGACCACATGTCATACATGTGATGGACTGAGATTTCCTGAGAAGGGGGTGCCTGAGGTACTGTGAACATGAGAGCCTCCATGATGGGTCCATTACAGAGTTAGAGTCAGCATCCTCAGTGACAAGATGGCAAAGCTCTCATAGCCACTGTGTCCCCCTCCCTCTGGCTCAGGATCCAGAGAATGTTCTACTCACTCTCAGATTTCCCAGCTGTGCCCGGCAGGCCTCAAGGCTCCTGCTGTGGATGGGTCATCACACCTCGCAGGCCCTCCACACACTAGAACTCCCTTTGGAATTACACCTTGCAGGCTGAAGAAGAGGAAACTGAGCCTGAGAACAATGAGAAACAACCAAGCTCCAGCGTGTGTGTGTGTGTGTGTGTGTGTGTGTGTGTGTGTGTGTGTGTGTG
>OU015743.1:21600991-21634450 GCA_907169655.1 Acomys percivali | reverse complement strand
GGGAGGAAGGGGCACAGACACAGAAGAAAAGAATGCTTAGAGGAACAAGAATGAAGATGAAATCAAGAAGAAAGGCAGGCCCCTTCTGACCCTTAGTAAGGAGGCGCCAAAGGGATAAAGTCCTATGGCTATAAAAAGGCTAGACAGAAGCAGGACTTGGTGGCACACTCCTGAAATCCCAGCACTCGGAAATCAGAGGCAGACAGATCTCTGTGAGTTCGAGGCCAGCCTAGTCTACAAAGAGAGTCCAGGACAGCCAAGGCTACACAAAGAAACCTTGTCTCGAAAAACAAACAAACAAACAAAAGCTAGACAGATACAGAATATTCTATGGTAGGGAGCCCCATATTGGTAGCTGTGGTGGGCCCTTGACTTTTGGGAGAGAGGATGAGGGAGGTGGGGAGAAGGAGCCTATGAAATGTATGGGTTCGGTTTTGTTTTTTTAACTCCACAGATCTGCCATCTTGTAGAGTTATCTCAGAACTTAGCACACATGCTCTTTTTGTCTCTGTGACTTAGAAACCCACTTTATTGGGCTAGGAGGGTGGCTCAGCTGGTCACATGCTTGCCTTATAGGAAAAGATGATCTGAGTTCAATTCTCACAACCCATATTATAAATGTTGTAATCCCAGTGCTAGGGAGGTAGAGACAGGAGGGTCCCTGGAGCTTGAGACAACCAGCCTTGCTAAATTAATGAGCCCCAGACCAGTGAGAGAACCTGTCTCAAAAAAAAAAAAAAAAAAAAAAAGCACAAAAAAACAAAAAAAAAAAAACCTCAAGATTTTCCTCTGATTTCTTGCACATTTATTTATGTGTACGTGTGTCCCTGCACACATATATGGGGGCCATACTGTTAACAAGTATCAGAACCCATCAGTTTGGGTTTACTCTGCAATTGAAATAACACTGTGGAGAGCTGGCCAATGGAACATCTGCAGAGAGGTGGTTCTCACGTGGCTGTGCAGCTGGCGTGAGCAGCAGAGGGGAGGACAGAGATGGAGATAAACAGTAAAGTCTTCTTTTGGGTAACAGTGGGATTGGCTGTGTGTTGTGGAATACAGCTGTGACTGCACACTCAAAAAGCTGAGGCAGGAAGATGGCCATGAGTTCCAAACCAGCCTCCCAGGCTACATAGTGAGATCTGTCTCAACTTAAGGCCCCACAACAAGTTAAGCATAACGTAAAAGTATAAAACAAACAAACAAAATCATCACCCAATCTCTGAGAGTATAGCATAAGCCTTGTTAGTTGGTACTTCAATGACACAAGAGTGTCTGCGGGCTGCTGTTAATTGGTTAGTGTGTCTTTTCACTTATATACACACACACATACACACACACACACACACACACACACACACACACAGCACCACCTTACACTTGTGCCCGAGGTCTCCAGAAACATCAACTTTCCCTACCTCATTAGAATTTCCTCCTAAACATCACCCTCGCTGGAAGCACAGACTTCTCTTCCAGGCCGTTTCATGCTTTCTGGAATGATTCTTTGACTGGCATTTGCACTATTGGCAGTCTCACTGCAAGTGTGGCAGCTACGAGGAAGGTCTTCCAGCAGAATGGTTACTCCCGTTACTGGTTACAAATCCCCAGGGGATGATTAGCTCACCACCACACAGGAACCTTGGAAGGCTGTGGATACAAAATGGCAAACTGCTTTCCAGAAGTTTTGACTTAATTAATGCTTCTAGCAAGCAGCATGACAGAGTGCCCATGTTCTTTCAATATCCTATTCTATATATTGTTATTTTTAAGAAAATTACAGAGTCGTAAGGTGAAAGGGCATCCGTGCTCATTTTGGTTTATTTTTGACTGATGATCGTGTTTGAGAGACTCACTGGCCGTCCTCTTTTGGATTGGTCCTCTGTATTCTCTTAGCATCTCTTAATCAGTTAAAACCATATGTAGCTTGGGAAGAGTTGTTATGAGTTCCAGGCTACTGCGGATTACATAATGAGGTCTTGTCTCAATAGAAGGTGGAGTGGGGCTGGAGCTATAGCCTGATAGTTAAGAGCTTGCCTAGCAGGCATGAGGTCATAGGCTTAGTCTGCAGTACAAGGAAAGCTGCAAGCTTTGTCATCTGCCTACGTGAGTTATTGATGTCGTGTTTGTTGTAAATGCATCTTCATGATGATTTGCCTTTACGTTTTATATTCTCTGACATGTGAGGATCATCAATGTTTGCAAAATCTATCGCTTTGTTGTCTTGTGTGAGTTCTTCCTTGGATTTCCAACACTGCTTCTGCGTGCAGAAATCCACTCCTAAGGATTAAGACTGGGTCTTTGTAGTTAATCAACTCAGAGTTAAGGGAGGGACTTCCAGCAAGTTTGTCTAATTACACTGGTCTCCAGCCTCCTCATCTGAAAGCCAACAGGGTCTGTGTGGTAGAACTGTTGTGCGTGTTGACTGAATAACATGTATCGTGTGTCTGGTATCCTAACTATACAAACAAATGCAGCGGCCATGGCCGTTGTTCCCATACTGTTTTATTGTTCACGTTGAAAGCTTAAATCTTGTTGGACTTAGCGGATGACAGATGATAAAGCTCTGTGGTTATTTTTCTCAAGTAGCCATCTTTTCCCAGCCTCTTATTAAATGATTTATGCTTTTTCCCTCCATTAGTTCTCTGCCTGCCTCATACTAAGTCATACAAATCTCATTCTTGGTTGTTTATTTGTCCAAGTTTGTCCCCCCTACACCACTACACAAGGCATTAGCACAATCTTAAAAAATGTTCTGAGGATTTTCTCATGTATTACATCAAGTGTTTTTCCAGGTAAACCAGATAATAATATTTTTCAACTTGAACAAAACTTCCCATTGTGACTTTGATTGGTATGGCAGGAAAATCCATCCTAACGTAAGCTGTGAGCTGACATTTTAGTGACACTCAGTCTAATTGTGTTATCTCTTTGATGGTATAATATTTTCTCATACAGACCCTGAGTGTTTCTTGTCTTGGTTTATGCTTTTGTTACTGTTATAAATGATACGTTTCCCCACAATCACTGGCTGGTTCATGATAACCGATTACCTACAGAGAATTTTATGCTTTCATCTTTTAGTCTGTCCCTTTCTTTGACCATTCCTCATTAATCTTTCAGCTGCTTTTTTTTTTTAAAGACAGGGCTTCTCTGTGTAGCCCTGGATGTCCTAGCAGACTCACTTTGTAGACCAGGCTGTCCTCAAATTCACAGAGATCCACCTACCTCTGCCTTCCTGAGTGTTGGGATTACAGGCGTGCGCCACTACAACTGTCTTCATCTGCTTCGCTTGTCTTTTCTTTTTAATGAAATTTCATCATCTGTGGTACATATGATACCACGCATGTGCACAGACATGTGTGCTCATATGTTTGTGCTTGACTGTGCTTGTGCCTGGGGGGGGGGCAGGCAGAGGAGGACATCTGGTACTCTGCCTTGTTCCCTTGAGACAGTGTCACTGACTGAACGTGGAGCTTGCTGGTTTTAGCTAGGCTGGCTGACCAGTCCCAGTAAGCCTTCTGTCTCTGATACTCACCCCCACCCCACCCCCACCTCAACACTGAAGTTATAGATGTGTGTGACCACACTCAGACTTTGTAAACTTTTTGAGACAGGGTCTCACTACGTGGCCCTGGCTGGTTTAGAACTCACAAAGATGTACCCACCTCCCAAACTCCGGAATTCCAGGCGTGTACCACCACACAGGCTCTAAACTCTGCTTTTTCACACGCGTGCAGGAGAATCTAAACTCAGGTCCTCAAGCTTGCACAGCAAACACTCTTACCCACCGAGCCTGCTCTCCAGTCCCAACTTTTCTGAATAAGCCTTCGTATGATCTACAAATCAGGGTCATGGGGTTTCCTTCCACATGCTTACACCACTTACTCAAATTTCAGTGCTCATTACAATGCCTAGAATTTCTAAAGTAATATAATGGCTACTGTTGGAAAAAGAAAATTTCTGCCCTAAGGAGAACCTCATATACCCTGCCAAATAAGTTGTTTCTTTGCTGGGTTGCCTTTGCTGGGTCAGGGCATTTTATTACAGCAACCGAATGGAACTGGAACATGTGGCTTCTGGGAATCCAGACAGCTCCTCGACCCTCACCATGCTGTTTTGAAACAACGAGTTTATTTAAGATAGCGATAACTCCTTTATATCATTCGTGGAGTGGGGGACTCTCTTTGTGTGAGTGGTATTTTCACAGGTCTGGTGATGCTTCTTTTTCTGACAGCTGGGGATTGGAGGAGACAGCTTCTTTTAGAATCAAAAGTCCATTTCTGCCCAAATTACCATATCAAACTAACAAAACAGAACAAACCAAAAACGAGAAAGAAAGAGGAAGGAAAAAAAAAAAAAAAAACCCCAAAACAAAAAAAAAACCAAGAGGGATAGGGGTGAAAAATATCTCACCAAACCAACAAGACTCAGGTAGTATTGGGCCAAGTAGTAACCTCTGACAGATGGAGAGTTCCCTTCTAGGGCCTTCCTCCCGTGCCTTTGCTTCTTAAAGCCTTAGGTCAAGAGTGACTACTTGGGTCCTTACTACCAAGGAGGGTTCTCTGCTCACCTTTCCTCCATTTCTCACCTGCGGGCCTCCTGAACCCTCTTCTTATTTTCTCTCTGCTGGAGGGGCCCAGGGAAGGCACGGTTGGCCTCTGTTAGTGCATCCCCGTTAGTTCTGTAGGTCCAGTTTTCTGTAGGTCGCAGCAGTAGGCATGGACATGCTTGCTTCCCGGGCTTAGGTTCATTTTCTCTTATTCTGTGTTAGCCAGAATGACTTGTCTCCCCTCTGTACTAGGGCATGGGAACAGGGTCACTTCGTAGCCCGGGTTGGCTTTGAACTCTGTGTCCTGCTGCTTCAGCTTCTGAAATGCTGGGATTGTAGGTGTGCGGGACCATGTCCCAACTCCAGACGGCTTTCCGAATGTGGGCATTCCACTTTGGCTGGCTTCTACCCCATCTTGCCCAGAAGTGTGCAGTATTTAGCCAAGAGAAGAGAAAGCACATGCAAAGAGTGTTTTCTAGACATTAGAACTGACACAGAGCAAGAGTCACAGTGGGCTTTACAAGCAATTACAGAAGCAGAACATGAAGTGAGACACCCCGCCCTGCTCTGTGGGGCTCACTGAACATGAACACACCATACAGATCCTGGTCTGGAGAAGCACTTAGCAAACAGAATTTCGTCCATGGAATCTTTGCTTTCAACGTATCAATCCCCGTGCCACAACACCACTACCCCGTGGAGGTGGGGATCAAATCCAGGGCCTCTCACAAGCTAGGCAAGTGCTCTACCACGGAGCCACACACAGCCTGTGTTCAACATTTTGGCTGTAGTATTTTGTATGTACGTAGAAGTGTTTTGTGCATCTATAGGTGCTTGTGCATATGTTATGTACATGCACAAGTGGGCATATGTGTCATGCATATGCACATGAGTTGGCCTGTGCACACATATGTATGTGGACACATATTGCATATAAGACCAGGAAGAGGGACAGCTGCTGGTGAGTGGGAGAGGCTAGCCTCCCCGTGGAGGCTCCAGAATGCTTTGAAATTTAATTTTGGCCCAATGTTTTCACAAGGATGATGGATATGATGCTGGGTGCATATTGACAGTGCTCAGGCAAGGTCATCTGAGATGCTCCTCTTATGTTCAGTTCTGATTTTTGCCTTAGTCACGTGAGGCTGTTTCTTTGTTTCGGTTTCTAGAAGATCTTTGATAAGGCCAAGCAGGCTTTTCTCCCACACTCGATTAAATTTAAGGGGGTTTCCCCCTAAATTTGGAGCAGCCATGTCTTTGTCTCTCTGTCCTTTCTTTCTGTGGATGAGCCCTTGGGGCTCTTCCATAAGTAGCTGCCATCAGCTAAAGAGAGTCATTCTCACCCTCCCTCCTCTGCTTATCTGTAGGAGGAAGTTCAGGGCTCCAGAGAGATAAGGCTGCTGTGCAGGGCTGAGGAGCCATGGGGATGTATACGTGGGTGTTGTGTGGATTCGCTGTGTTCCAGTGATATCTCTGGGAGATGAGATGATACTGGGCCAGATGGTGGTGGCATCAACCCGGGCTGTGGAGAAAGGTTGGGGTGGGATAGAAAGTTGGGACTAAAGCCAGAAGCGCTCTCAGGAGAAGCTTTCCCATGGAGAGTGAAGCAACAAAGTCATAAAATCTCCCAAAAGCATTGCCCCAAATTTTCTTTAAGTATATGAATGCAAAGCCATAAAAGGAAAGATTATGAAGCTGGCTACATAATAAAATGTAAAATTACACAGTTACAGAAGATAACCAACAAACATTGTTGAAATAAACAAAATCAAAATACATGGTAGTATAGATCAGGGTCTTGGAAACAAGCACAAAATGACATAAAGAAAAATAGAGACAAAGACAAAAAAAGGAATTCAAGGAAAAAGAAACAGAAACAGCCAAGAACAAAAACAAGCCGAATCTTTCTCACAGGGAGAGAGAGGCAAAGTAAGGCAAGCTGCCTGGTTCTTCCTCTCTCAGATTTGCGAAGATTAAGAAATCTGATAAGTCAGTCAGCAGGGTGTGGGGTAATAGACACTCTCATATCCGTTAGGAGGAAGAAAAAAGATGACAGTCTCACTGGATAGCAGTTGGCTGTCTCTATCAAAATATAAAATGCTAGCAAGACATGGTGGCTCATACCTGCAATCCCAGCACTTGGGAGGCTGAGGCAGGAGGATTATCCCAAGTTTGAAGCTGGCCTAAGCTACATAAAAGTGTGCGTGTACATGCAAGCATGTGTGTAAAATGCCTTGATGACTCTACCTAGTTATTTGTTTATCTACAGTGACTAACAAATACTCACATATGTAGCGTCCAGTGTGAGCCAGGCACCATCCAGAGGCTTTCAATACACGAACACATTTAGTCTTCCCAGCAGCAAGTAGATGCAGCATTGCTATCATCTTCATTTTATGATGAAGGAACTAAAACAAAGAGTCCATCCATGTAGGCGCAGATGTCTATTCACTGCAACTTATGAAGGCAAAACATTCAAAACAACCACCAGGCCCCGGTCAAGGGCATAACAATATATCTATGTGGTGGAATGCTGAGAGCGTCAGCAAACCATCTCTCTCATGTATGTCTTGGTTACTTCGCTATCACTATGCACAGGCACCATGACCAAGGCAACGTATAAAGGAAAGACTTTATTAGGTCTCACCATTCTACAGGGTTAGAGTCCATGGTCGTGGGGGCAGGGAACATGGAAGTGGCAGTGTCCATCCCCACTGACATGCCTCCCACAACAAGGCCACACCTCCTAATCTTTCCTTGATAATTCTACCAAACGGGGACCAAGTACTCAAACATATGAGCCCATGGGGGACATTCATGTTCAAACCACCACAAGATGGAAGAAGACCTTGATGATATCTTATGAAGGAAGCAAACTTTAAAACAACATAAACAGTATGACTTTTATATGTGTCTAGAGAGAGTTGTATATACAATCTTGTGTGTTTTTAAAATACTTTACAAATAAGAATAAGCCTAAGAAACCCATAGGATGTAGGATATACATATTTTTCGTTGTATATCTTCTGTATGTAGCTTTTTTTTTTTCACCATGTAGTCTTTTTGGTTTTTGGTTTTTGTGTCTTTTGTTTGGTTGGTTGGTTTTGGTTTTGGAGACACAGTCTCATGTAACCCAGGCTGGATTCCAACTCCCTATGTAGCTGAGAATGGCTTTGAACTTCTAATCCCCTTGCTTCCACCTCCTGGGTCCTGGGATTCCAGGTATGTGTTGCCGTGCCTGGTTTATAATGGGAACTGAGCTCAGGGCTTCGTGACTATTAGGCAAGAACCACCAACTGAACTATGCACCCAGCTCTCAATGATAAAACTTTAAAATCAAGTTAAATAATTGCACATGTGAAACTGTAGTACTATGTGGCACGTGGAAGGAGTCAAGTGACTTTTTGTAAGATTTATTTTTATTTTATGGGTGTTTTTCCTGCATATATGTATGTGTGTCGTGTGTATGCAGTGTCTGTGGAGGCCAGAAAAGGATGCTAGATCTCTTGAAACTGGAATTACAGTTGGTTGTGGGCCTTCATTTGTATACTGGGAACTGAACCCAGGTCCCCTGGAAGAGCAGCAAGTGCTCTTAACTAAATACTGAGAGTTTTCTCCAGCCTCCTTAGCATTGTGTTGTTGATAGAGTTTGGCCCTCTTCCTTGGGCCAATAGGGGTACCTAGTTTTCACTGCTCATGGGGACCCCAAATAGAGGAAGAGGTCATTCTGGCAAGCTTAAGGACAAACCAGTGTAATTAATGTTCCCCCCAAACTACTCACAGCCTGCCAGGCTCAGCTGCGGGGCCAGTGGACTCCCGAGGCCACCAACTGACTTCCATGGCCACCGTGCTACCATATACCAGCAGGCTGGAGACTGCTTGCCAGTGGCCCCTTCCAAGATGGTCCTCATCTTTAACAAGTCCTTCCTTTCAGAGATTCTGGGAAGGTGAAAAAAGTGCTTGGGATCCTTGAGCCAAAGACCCGTAGTGCTTCTAGAAAGAGAAAGAGCTCTTGGCTACTTGACACTTCCTCTATAGAAACAATCAGAGCTCTCCAACCTACTGCAAATTTCAGCATCTGAAGGGGTAGGTCTCCCTGCAGGAAGAAGGAAGCCATAAAACAAGGAGTCTAGGGGGAGGGCCCACGTAGAGGGATTGCAGTAAATACTGGGGGGCCCTAACCTTAGCTGATGTGTTTCCTCTGCGGTTGTACCTGGGCCCATCACCACATGTTCCAAAGCCCCTGGAACATGTCTCTTGCTCCATTCTGTTGGACAATGTGACAGCTGAGAGGGTTGAGGAAGCCCCTCGAGATGAGGGACACATTTAGATCAGACCCCATAGATATCTAGCAGTGACATAAATGACACCTTCATGGCCACTGTTTGTGTGCCGAGGAGTGGGACAAATGCTGTACGTGGAACAGTGAGACACCAGGTTCAGCTCCACCTCGGAACACCATCAACCCTGGCATGTAGGGGCTTTGTGTGCAGAATCCACAAGCTATGTCAGAGGGCCTCGTTCTCTCTGTCACAAGCAAAGTTGGCTTTCCTTCATGGTTTCTAACGTCATCTTTGATCTATTTCAGGTTCCGGAACTGTGTTTACACTTACAGGATTCTGCCCAACGAGGATGATAAATTCACTGTTCAGGTAAGCCCTGACCCAACCTGTTCCCGCTCTGGGAGAAAATGAAGGAAGAGGAAGGAAGAATAGGTAGCCTGGGTAGCCTCGATGTGAGGACCTGGGAGAGCTATATGTTATTCTGAGTGAATAACAGTGACTCTTCGTAGATGATCGTCAGCACACATGGCAGAGCTTGTTGGTGGCATGGCCCAGCAAAGGATACACTGGTGAAGGAAGCCAAGTCAATGGCTATACCTTGATCCATTATTTTATTTGGTTACCATAGATGAGCAAATGTAAGTGGCCCAGGAAGCAGCAGAGGGAGATGACCTTGCAAGGTTGCATGAGCTAGTGCCTGTAAATTCCCATGGCTCCCTTCTGTCCAGTGCATCTGTTGTGGCATCTGACTTCACTATAAAAAGACAAAATATACAAAACCACAAATAAACTCTTTATTATTTATTTATTTATTTATTTATTTATTTATTTATTTATTTATTTATTTATATTTATGGAATGTACCGTGGTGTGTATGTAGAGCTAAGAGGACAGCTTGCAGGCATTAGTTCTCTCTTTCTGCCGTGTGGGTTCTCCCCCCATTGAACTCAGATCCTGAGGTTTGGCGGCAAGCGTTTTTTACCCACTGAATCATCTCACCAGCCACAGTTGAACTTAAAAAGAAAGTGACAATGGAAGCTTGAGAAGACCCCCCCTTAGTGCAATTCATGTGACAAACACAAGGGCTTTGTTTGACCACAGCGTGTGGCAGCTGAGTGATATGGAAGGCAGGGAAGCTATTCTTTGCCTGGCTTCATTAAAAACAAAAACAAACACAAAACTTGGGAGGCGTGCAGAAAAAAGGAGGTGATAGTCTCTGTGTCCGCAGCAGAGGAGGGACTGTGTGTTACTAAGTTCCTGGGGACTATACTGAGAACCACAGCAGTGTGAGGGACACGTCTGTCTGAGCAGCGCAGGAAGAAAGGACAAGCATTTAGGTACTGTGTCACCAGAACAAAAAGGAACAATGCCTTCAGGGTTTAGCTGAAAAGAAAGTAGAAATGGGAAGGGAGCAGCAAGGCACGTTGGTGATTTCCAAAACCTGAAAGAACTGATGACTTAGGTCAAAGAGGTAGAATCGCAGCTGCCTTGACAGAAGGCGGTCCCCAGGCAAAAAGGCCCCAGAAACATGGAAGAGAGAGAAGCTATGAATAGAAGAAAGCCTCATGCAGAGTGACTAACGATGGAATTAAAAAGAAATCACTTCAGTGACTTCCACCAGCCCCTTGGTCCAGAGAGTGAGGCTCCATTCAGATGCTGCAAAGCTTCCTTCTACAGGACAGGTCTGATCCTCCCAAGCTCCGTGGGAGAGGCCAGTGTGGGCCACTGTGGGCTTGAGTGACTGCTCCCCTGCAGGGCATGGGTCAGCTGGATGAAAGGAGGTTCAGCTGGAAGGCCTACTCTAGGGGTCAGGGAGTGCATGGCCCAGGCTTTGGTGGAATGCACCAAGACAGATGTGGGCACATGTAAGCAAACACTCTTTTTAAGGTTTTGACAGATGTTCGTCATCTGAATCCTTTCTGAGGTGAAGACTCCACAGCTTCTGAGGACATGGGTGGCTCAGGGGAAGTGGTTCAGGCAAGAACTGGCCTCCGTGGTCTCTACCTTTTTTTTTTTAACCTAAATCTAGGACTGTGTGAACTTTGCCTGGTGGCCTTGGGTCCTTGCAGGTGGCTTCCTGCTAAGCATGAATTCTCAAGTTAAAAGTCAGTCGGCGTCTCAGATCTTTCTCCCCATTTGTGGTTTCTTCTATTCCTTCAAAGTGGTGAAAAGTTTAAATATGACTGGAAAAGACGTGACCTTGTGACTTCTTGCTGAGGGTTTGTGCCCACAGCTTGAAAAACCCGTAACTCCACCTGTCTGGAGTCTGTGCCCACGTCGTCTTCACACTCTTACTTCCGTGGCTTCCTGTGACCCCGTAAATGACCACCAGCCTTGAGTGGCTTCTCACTAGGAGCTTCAGTGGGCTTAGGGGGCCACTCTGGCTGACTTGTGTAGGGAGCCACTGTCCTTAGTGGCCGGAAAGACACCAGAGAAGCTCAGGGCTTAGAACCAGAGACACCAGGGCCCTGGCTGGGTTCTACCTCAGTGAGTCAGCTCTTCTCTATGGGTTCGCTTCTCCCCTGATGACAGCAGTAGCCTTCTCATGCCCCCATCCCCAGAGGGAATCTAATTGGCTCAGCCACCAATAGCTTTCTCTGCCTGGACCATTCACAAACTACTGAGCTCTGTGTTGCTTGGCTTTTAGAAAGCAGGAGCCTGCCTACCACTGACAGATGGAGACGGAGAGTCACCTCCTATGGCCACCTCAGCCAAGGCAGTGGGCAGACAGTTTTCACAGACGAGATACAGCCTTGCTGGACAATAATTGTTTCCAGTCTTGCTCTTGACCTGGGACCTTCTTGGTTTACCAATACCAGCTAACTAAAGGACAGGATCTCATGGGCCTAAAATGGTCTAAGGCAGTCCCCACCTATAAGGATGTCCCGTCCTATAAAAGCAAACAAACAAGCAAACAAAACAACAACAACAAATCCCCCACACACATTTGCTAGTGGCTGGAACTGTTGCTTAATTGGTAGATAGCCCACCTAGCATGTGCAGCCTGGTTCAGTTCTCTAGTCCTGCACAATGTCTGGCGTTGTAGCACATACTTGTAATCTTAGTATTTGGGTGGAGGTAAGGGGATCAAAAGTTCAAAATCATCCTCAGCTATGCAGAGAGTTTGAGATCAGCCCAGACTACATGAGACCCTGGCACATGCGCGTGCGCACACACATACACACCTCCTAAGGAATAAATCAAAGCTCATGCCCAGTGAAGCTGAGTGGGCGCTGTCCTTCAGGAAGCGCTGGCACTGGCCGCTGCTTATTTTAACTCCAGTTCCTCTTTTCACGTTGGAACAAAAAAATCTAACATTTGTTCCTGAGTTCAGCCACGGTTTCTGTATCACTCAGTCCTTATACCTAGACCTGTTTGGTGTCGGTAGAAGCAGGAACCAGGCTGGGACAGTGTACAATGAGACACCAAGGGCCCTCATTACCCCAGCTCCTCCCAAGGGAGATCATCGTCAAAACACCCATCCCATCTTCATTCTTCCCTAAGGTCAGTCTGTACCCCACGGTCCAGAAGGTCGACTGCACAGCGGGGGGGGGGGGGCATGACCCCAGCATTCAGGGACTCTGCTCACACTCCATCATTTATAGGCCCACAAAGTCAGGCATGCGGAGGATGGTGGCAGAACTTCATTGGATTCTCTTGTTTAACATGCAGATGTTTGGAACCTATAGGTACTAGTGTTCACAGCCCTGCCTCCAAGCTCAGTCTTCTTTCTCAGGGCTCAGAAAATATTTCCAGACATGAGTGGGTGCTGAAACACGTGGGCAAGGTGGGACCCAAGACCATTTCGTGAATGGGAGGCAGGGCAGTGTTCTGTCTGAGATGGGCTCCTCCTCACCTCTTTGGGTGGTATTTGATTGTGAATAGCACTTGGATGCGTGTCCCATACATTGGGGATTTTGCAGCCACGTGGCTTTGTTCTGGGATGGCTGGGAAACTAAACAGTAAAGTAGAGTGTCACATTTTCCCTGCTGTGGTCACAAATCTGTTAATGAATAGAGAGTCTGGTCTGCATGGAGGCCATTGCTCCCTTTACCACTGGCACTCTAAGTTGGGAGACAGGCATGCCTAATTCTTGGTGAGAAAGGAGACCGCCACACTTACTTCCTCAGCCTGCAAGGTGAGAGAAGAATGGAAAAAATGGAAGAAAATGAAAAGGAAAGGGATGGTGTGAGAAATCATATAAAGAGAGGAAATAGGGGACAACAAAAGAAAAAGGAACAATGGGAGAGAGAGACAGACAGACAGACAGAGAGACAGACAGACAGAGAGACAGAGAGAGAGACACATAGAGAGAATGAAGGAAAGAAAAGTCAAGAAAGGAAGGCTTTAGATGAAATGGCAACGGTTTCTACAAAGGAAAAGAGGTGGGTGTGGGGCGAGAAGCTGCCAAGCTGACAGTGATAGACAGTGGATACGGAAGTGTTCTATCATGGCTGAGGGAGGCACCTATGGATGCTGTCTGCCCCAGACTCTGCTCTGTGCCCTGGACGTAAGGATCTGCAGTGATCTCAGGAGACTGTGAAACAGTTTTAAAGCAGGTCCTCAGCTCCGAGAATCTTCTGAGTTAAAGTTCACATGGACATCCTCTGGGTGCTGTGTGAGGCCAGAGATAGGCAACATGCTCAGGCCATCAGGCCCTAGGCTCCCATGCAGGGACACCAGGTTCTTGTGAAGCCTGGATCCTTCCTGAAACTACAAAGGAAGTGACTCTCCCCTCAGGGAAGTGGCACCCGACTTGGCTGCTGTCCTCAGAAGGAGCTGTTCGTCCATGGCTGCCTTTTGAAGTAGGGAAGCAAGGAAGGGTCCGAGGCAGAACATGAGCTTTGACAAGTGCTTTGTGTCTGAGGAAGCCTGCATTGCTCTGAGCAGCTTTTAGACACAGTGCCCCTCACCGGGTCCACAACTGAAGAGAGCAGGGCCTCTGGGTTTAACTTGCTGCCTGACGTTTCCTATGAGCAAGAAGAAAATAGCCCAGCTCATAACTCCATCACACAAATATCTCTGAGAACTTCCTGCCTCTACTGAGCTGGCAGTGTTGTGGATAAGGACTGTGAAAACTGGGGTGCCAGGGCAGGGGGAGCTCTCACGCACGTTCAGAAGAGGGACTGTGAGATGATCTTTCTACAGACGCCAAAGTACTCTTCCAGACAGAAGGAAACCCCAGAGACCAGAGCCTGCCGTGATCTTGTGTGGGTCAGATACATGACTCAAGTTCCTGGTCCCTGGTGATGTCTGTCACATTGCAGGGCGGCAGTTCTAGGGGCTAGCCTGTCACCGGCGTCCGGGAGGGTGAACGGTTGAGAGCCGCTGTTATGAAGTTCAGGAAGCGGGTGGCAGCTGTTATTGTTCTAGGTGGTCACCGAGTGAAATAAGGATTCTGTGTGAGCCTCTGGGCAAAGGATGTGGCTCAAACACACACACTTCCTGAGGTTGCACAAGGAGCAGCCCAGAACAGGCTCAAGGGCTAGCATGGCCACGTGAAGACAAGGAGGCCTCTTTGTGTCCTGGCAGCCACATTCTGCATTTTGTTTTTTGTTTGGTTGTTTGGTTGGTTGTTTTTTGTTTGTTTGTTCTGCAATGAATATCAACAGATCTATCCTAGGTCTCTGAATGTCTCAACACATCTTGTAGCTCCGTTCATATTGAAAAAGAACATTTCTGGGACCAATATTCACCAGAAGTGTAGTTCTGCAGTCTTTGTGAATGCAGTGTGACCAAGTCCCAAGCACCAACCCAAGGCCAAGTTCACGCCAGTTCTGGTAGAGGGATGGGCAGTGCCACCCTCTCTGTGTATCATTTTCCTCCTACAACCAATGTCTGGATTCTGTTGAGCTTGATAACTTTGCAAACTGAGGTCTTTCTTTGAGTCAAAGGTTTTTCTTGTATGACTTATTTTTATGCCAACTTGTCTGTTTTCTTTTTTTCTCGGGTTCTGCTGAGAAAGCCAAGTCTCTCTCATTTCCTGGCCTTCTTGAGCGCCATTACTCTCAAAAACAAAAAACCAAACAGAATTCTTGCCTCCCCCTTCACCTGGGCGCCTGTGGGAGATGTAATTCATTTCCACGTTTGGAGCAAAGTACTGGTTCTGTCTGTCATCTCTGCTTCTAAATGGCTGTCCTTTTCTCTGTCTCTGTCTCTCTCTGTCTCTGTCTCTGTCTCTGTCTTTCTCTGTCTCTCTCTGTCTCTGTCTCTGTCTCTCTCTGCCTGTCTCTGTCTCTGTCTCTCTCTCTGTCTCTCTCTCTCTCTCTCTCCCATCTCTGTGAACCCCCAGCTGTCTTATTGTTGACCCCATACCCCAGAACATTACAGTCTGCTTTGCTTTTGCTGGAAACATCATCCTTTCTTGTTCCACATAACACAGAGCTGACACTAACCATCGATGGGCTCAGACCAGGGGACAGTGTGCAATCGCAGTCAATGAGCTGCAACAGGAAGGGCTCTGTGGGGTGTCTAATAAAAGTCCTTCTTAGAAACAGACACGAGGCAAAATGGCTCCCTTCCTACCAACTAGGATATGATTACTGGAGAGTCACTGTTGCTGTTTTGCAACCATGAGAAGAAGTAGCTAGAGAGTGAGGTCAACAGGCAGATGGCAGAGCAGAAAGATAAACCGAACCCAGGTCCTGAATGGTGCCATTGGATTAGCCTCCTAGAGCTAACAAGCCTAGGAGCTGGCCTGCCCACCAGCTTCCTGTTAGTGAGAGAATTCCTTTGGGTTTAAGTACCGACAGGATTCTGTTACCTGCAACTGAAAGTGCCTCAACCAACATACAAGGTTTGCTCTACTCTGGGGGAAGCTCAAAACAGCAGGTTTTGAGCATCTCAAATTGAGCACCAAGTTTCACTGCACCAAAGGTCCATAGGCTATGGACAACAACCTCTAAAACACCTCTCTCCTTAGTCCTGGCCAGCGCCATGCTGCCAGGAATGGCCCTGTCCCACCCAGACATTCTCAACGACTTGTCACTGGGCTCAATATCCTATTTCTCTCACTCAAATCAGAAAAAGTACAAAAATCAATCACCAGGTAGCACCCTCTGTGCCCTGGGAAGAATTCTCCATTTCTGGCTCTCTGTGGGATTTAATTTTCCATTCCAGCTCTGTCCTTCAAGCTCAGGTGCTACTCAGAGTTATGGTGAACAGATGAGAGTCTTTCCTCCTCAGAAATACCACCCCCTCCAGAGAAGCCTTGCTGGGTCACTCATGAGCACAGACACTTGGGCCAGGGAGGTAGCTCACTCATTAAAGTGCTGGCCATACAAACATGAAAACCTGAGTCCATGCAAAAGAAGGGCACAGCTATGTGTGCCTGTAATCCCAGCAGGGGAATGGGTGGGGCAGAAGTAGGTGCATCCTGAGAGCTCATTGGCCAGCTGGTCTAGCCTAATTGAAAAAGTCTTGGTACAATAAGACCCTGTCTCAAACAAATAAGATGGGAGGGCTGAAGAAATGATTCTGCAGTTTAAGAGCACTGGCTGCTGTTCCACGTTACCAGTGTTTGATTTCCAGCACCCACATGGTCCCTCACAGCCATCTGTAACTCTTAAGCCCAAGGGAATCTAACACCCTCTCTGGCCTTGGTAAGCACCAAGCTCACTAAGTACACAGAAAAACACCCATACACACACAATTAATATTTAAGAAAAATTAAAAATAGAGAATTACTGAGGAAGACACCAACATTTGCCTTTGGCCTCTACACGCACATGCACACATGTGTATGCACACCTGCACACATGTGTATGCACACCTGTACTCACAAACATATTCTCTCTCTTTCTACACACACACACACACACACACACACACACACACACACCCGCATGCACACGTAAAAGACAGAATCCTTACTCTTTACCTGCCAGGTGGCTATTCAACGCTGACCTTTCTGTTTGTTTGTTTGCTTGCTTGTTTGTTTGAGACAGGGTCTCTCTGTGTAGCCTCTGGCTATCCTGGACTCACTTTGTAGACTAGGCTGGCCTCGAACTCACAGCGATCCACCTGCCTCTGCCTCCCAAGTGCTGGGATTAAAAGCATGTACCACCATGCCCGGCAACATTGCCCTTGTTTATTTTTGAGTTCCTAAAGCTCTTCTCAGCCCATAGTGAGCATCTGGTAGCTACTGATGGATTCGGTCAGTCGGCACCTCGAGAAGACAGAAGCAGCTGCAGGTCCCACCAGACAGCAGCTGCAGCTACAGCTGCAACTGCTCTCAATGCAAGTCTCCACCATGCTGTCTGAAATCGCTGCCTTCTGTTGCATGCTTTTTTCGCAGCGGTCAAGTTCTTCTGCACCCTGGGAAGGCTTCATTCCCCAGTGACTCACTTGCTGTAACTCCCAGGAGGCCTGCATGTCACTATTGAGATACTGACCACGGCGAGCTTACTCCACTGCCTAGTCACTCTCATTACTGACCATCGTGCCACTTGCTCTTTCATCTTTCCTTCCTGTGGGTTCTCACTCCTGGGTCCTCATGGTCTCATTGGTCGAGGCTGCTGGGTCCTAGCAGGGAAGGCTCTTGGCCAGGTCTTAGACACTCTATATGCTAATTCCCTTCACGATGGTGTCCATGCTTCTGGACCCGTCTCCTCTCTGGAGCCCTGGAGCTCTGTGGCACTGCTTTCTCATGGAGGTTTAAGAATTGAAAGAGATGGTCACGTAAAGTGCAGAGCCTACTATACCACGGTAATTGGTTTTACGTAACGGAGCAGATAAAACAGAGTTCTAGAGGCCGGTTAGCTGCTAAGACAGCATGAGGTGCCCCGGGGCAACCACCTCGGCCTATTCAGGACTGGGGATTCCAGATACAGGAAAGAGAGAGACAACGGTGAGGCTTGGAAGGCACCAACCAAGTCTCTGGTGTCTGTGAAAAGGCAACTGGAATGTCCAAGGGGGAACTTGAACCAAGACTGAGTGGCCAGAGTCGGGGACCCTAGATCCTGTCTTCTAGGAAAGACTGCTGGTGCCTGCTCACTGGGGCAGAATCCCTCTGCTTGGAAGAACCAGAAAGACAGAGGCAGGAGGGTCAAGGGTGGTACCTGGACCACTGGGCATGTCTGAGATCTAAGGACACCAAGGGGTCAGAGAAGGTCCCATGACTTCACCTAGGGTCTGTCATATCAGCCTCCATGGCCATCCAGTCCATTTAGTGAGCTTCAGCAGGACCCAGGCACTTAGGACATACTAACCCTGGGAAGAGGAATAGTACTCTAAGTTTAGGGAAACAAGGCCAGTGAGATGCGCCCCTCCCCCAGATCCACACTTGGCTGACTACCCTGATGTCACTCCTCAGAGCGTTTTCCAGGCCTCCTCATAGAAAACCATGTTTTCCCCAACAGCCCCACAGCACTGTACTCCTGGTCTATCGTCTTAACATCCCTTGCCACTATCTGCAGCTATATTTGTTTGCCAATGGCGATGTAATTCAGTAGTGGACAATTATACACATGTCTTATCTTGTGTTTTTCTACACCAGAGGTCCCAAAATGGCCTCCACTGGTATGAGCAGAGTGTGCCACTTTTGAAGGCTCAGGAGCTTTAAAAAAAAAAAGAATACCTTTTCTTGACTTTTCCTGTATCTAGGGATCCCCTGAAATCCTTGGCTAATGGCATCTTCTGTCCTTCAAACCAATAATGGCAGTCAATACTTCCCATGATGCCTGCAGCATGGCCCTGTGGCTATTCTGATTAATTGGCAGAACATGAGCAACCCTAAGTGCCTCATGTTGCGTGACAGGTCCTGAGGAGGGGACATGAGCATCTATAGAACCAGGTGGGGAAAACATTACTCTGCCCCTCCCCCCATGGCAGCTACGTTCACAATCTGTCCACTCAGCTATCGTATCGCTCTCCATCCTGAGAACAGAAGACGTATCCAACTGAACTGAGACCCTGCCTGTCTTGTGCCGAAGTGCTAGAAAACCACGTATGCCTGTCTGGTACTCAGTAAATATTGGCTGAATGTAGACATTCAGTAGGTATTAATACATGTCAGCTAAATGCAGGCACCCGTTAGGTACTCAATAAATGTTGGACAAATGCAGGCACAGTGGTGCAGGCTGCTAAGAAACTGGAGACAGGAGGACCACTGGACTCGCTGGCCAGCCACCCTAGTGAACTCAGCAAACCCAAGCCAATGAGGGCCACTGACTCAACTGTGTGAACAGTTGAGTGAACAGTTCCTGAGATATGACACCCAAGGTTGCCCATTGGCCTCCACACACATGTACACACAGGAGCATGTGTGTCACACACACACACACACACACACACACACACACACACACACACACACCATGCATATAGATATAAATATACACATAAACAAATATGTATTGATTGGCTAAATGATTGGGCACACAACAAACCTCCGGTGAAGGAATGTGAGCCATCATGTTGTAATTTTCTAAGCCCTGTCCCAAAAGGTATTCTCCAAGGTTCCCCAGCTGGTGCCTTCAGGACCAAGTCTCTGCAGCCACCCCAACCAAACCCGACCATGTGGCATGTTGCTGAAGTTAGCATCTGGAGCCGACTGCAAAGCTAATCAGACAGATGCCCCGAGCTACCCCTTGAGGCAGCTCCTCTCTGGGTTGGCTCCCTGGGCCAAACATCCCTGCTTGGCTGCCAGCTGTCATTCCTGTCTCCCAGAGTAACTTGAGAGTTTTACAGAAAATAAAGAAGCTAGAAGGAAGAGCCACTTGGGGATGTAAATTAAGGGTAAAAATACGCCACCCCCTGAGCTCTAGCGACATGGAAATAGACATTGGCCGTGTTCTCAGCACTGTGTCTTCTGTTTCCAAGTGGTCCCGAATGCTATGTCTAATTTGTGTGTGTGAGTGTATGATGCTAAGAATTCAACCCAAGGCCTTGCATGCCCTAAGGTTCTACCACTGAGCCATACCACTAATCTGCCCCCACCCCCACCCCCAAGTGCATCTAAAAGACAGATCTTGCTTGTGTGAGGTGAGGGGGAAAAGGGAAACAGAAATAGTAAAGAGATGTTCTTTCCTGGTTGTGTGTGGTAGGAGAAGGCTTCCTTAAAGTCAGATGTCGAACAAGAGAGTAGGAGAAGCCTGGCAGGGACATCTCCTGTTCCCCAACTTCTCATCCACTCTTCTGTCCTGAAACACAGCCTGGCCTTTGCTATCCCCAGTCCTGTGGGACACCTCCCCCACACTGTCTGTCCAGGGCTCAATAGATTCCATTAAGATAAAGGAAGAGTGGGTGGAATAATCTTGCCCTCAAGATGAAAATGAGCACACAGGAAGACCAAGGGTAAATGTATGTGGTCTGAGAGAAACAGAGAAGGCAACAGGCTTCCGACCTGAGGGATCCAGGGAGGCTTTTGCTCCACCTTGGAACACTGCGTACTACAATCCTGGTGCCTGACACCTGAGCATCGCTGTCAGTCAACACGTGCTGTCCCCGCTTTCTCTTTAAGGAAAGTCAAAAGCAAGAATAAGGGCATTCAAATAGAAAAGAGAAGACACAAGTAAAATCTCCTCACCCCGAGGCCAGTTTCCCTTCCTGGTTAAGTATTGGCCTGAATACATTCCTCTCAAATGCAGCTGTTGAATCTGTAATGTATTTGACACCTTAAAAACGGTGTTGAAGCATCATCAGGGCTTTTTAGAGGTTCCTGGAGGAGAGAGCTGCAACAGTGGCTGGGGCAATGGCTTGGTCTGGAAAGCACTTGCCTTGTAAGCCAAAGGACCTAACACTCTCAGCACTGGGTGGAGGAGAGACAGGAGGATCCCAGGAGCTTACCCAGCCTAGCCTAACTGATGAGTTCCAGACTAACCTTTCTCCCTCTCTCTGTCTCTGTCTTTTGGGTTGTTTGTTTGTTTGTTTTGTGGGGGTTTTTTTGTGGGGGCAAGGGGAGAGCAGTTGGTTTTACAAGACAGGCTTTCTCTGTGTAGCCCTGGCCATCTTGAACTCGCTTTGTAGACCAGGCTGGCCTCGAACTCACAGAGATCCGCCTGCCTCTGCCTCCCAAGTGCTGGGACTAAAGGTGTGGGCCATCACTGCCCTGGATCCTCTCTCAAAGGAGGTAGACAGTGTTCCTAAGGAGGACACCTGAGGTAACATCTAGTCTCCACAGGGATGCATGTACACATGTACAAAGACATACACACCTATGTGCACACACACGCACACACACACTTGTAAATATGCATAAACAATATGGAGAAACTATTGACATCCCAACATCAACCTCTGGCTTCCATATAATACCACATATAAACAAAGAAATACATAATTAAAATTTTTAAATTTGGGAATAATTGTATGAGGTCTGCTCAGCCAAACAGTTGTGTCTGGTTTTAAGTGCACTGTGATTCCTTTTAACAGTTTCAGGAGTTGTTGCCTAGAAACAGACATTACAGGTTGAATATCCCTTATCAACTAGGAACCAGCTCAGGAGCAGAAGTGGTTTGAATTTAGGAGGTTTGGGTTTTTGGGTTTTTTTTCCTGGATGTTGGAATATTTGCACATACATAATGAGACATCTTGAGGCCTGGACCCAAGCGAAACACAAAATGCCTTAGTTTCTTGTAGACCTTACACAGCTAGCCTGAAGGCCACTTTCTACAGGACTGTTAGCATGCCTACATTTTGACTGAGACCCATCACATGATGTCAGGTATGGAATTCCCCTCTCGTGGCATCTGCTGGTTTACTCAAAAAGTTTTGGATCTTGAAGCGTTTCAGATTTGGGGTTTTCGGATTAGAGGTGCTCCCCGTCTTAGTCACTGTACTAGTTCTGCGAAGAGACACCATAACCAAGGCAACTCTTAAAAGAGGGTTAGCGCATCATCGTCAAGGCAGGGAGCATGGGAACACGAAGGCTGACATGGCGCTGGAGAAGGAGCTGAGAGCTCTGTATCTGGACACAGGTAGCAGGAAGAAAGAAAGCCAGGTGGCCTGGATTGTTTTTGTTTTTGTTTGTTGTTGTTTTTGTTTTGTTTTTGTCTTTTCAAGACAGGGTTTCTCTGTATTAGCCTTGGCTCTCCTGGACTCGCTTTTGTAGACCAGGCTGGCCTCGAACTCACAGAGATCCGCCTGCCTCTGCCTCCCAAGTGCTGGGATTAAAGGAGTGCGCCACCACGGCCCACCTGGCTTGAGCTTTTGAAATCTCAAAGCCCACTCCCAGTAACATACTTCCTTCAACCAGGCCAAGCCCATTTCAACAAGGCCACACCCCTCAACCCTTCTAATCCTTCTCAAACAGTGTCACTCCCTGATGACTAAGTGTTCAAATATATGAGCCCATGGAGACCATTCTTACTCAAACCACCATAGTCGTTCCCCTCAACCCCTGGGAATAATTAATGTAACAGCAGCATCACTTGGCTCCTCAGAAAAGTGTGTTGCGTGTGTTATATTTAAAACCTCCAACGCAAACACTGGATGGCAGGGTTATCTTTTGATTCTCAAAGTTTTATTAATTAATTGTTGTTGGTTACACTTACACTAGCTGCCGGTCTCCTGGGGGAGAAGACTCCTCCTCAGGCTGAAGTTCTCCTGGGTCCAGAGCACAGAAGGAATGCTCCTTTTGATTATAGATTTGGTCACATCACCTTGCCTAAATGCTCATCAAGTGAACCTCCCACCTGATATCGCTTAGTACCTACCAAATCCCCTCCATCTCAGTGTTGGACATTATCGGTGTCTGTAAGGTTCCTCAAACAGTAGGTGAAATTTGCATTCTTAGCGTGTTATTTTGCATTTCCCGTATTAGAACATAACATAACAGTAGCCCTTTTCACGTATGTACTCGTAATTTGCATTTCTTTTCTTGTAACTTGCATTTTTTTTTTTTTTTGTCAGTATTTTCCGGCTTTCTTTTGCTTGTTCTTTTGAGATAGGGTCTTATTTGTCTGAAGTCAGCCCCTCATCTTTCTGTTTCTGCCTCCAGTACTGGAGTAACAGGTGTGTACTCCCATGCTCAGATTTAATATTTTTTTCTTTTTAAAGATCTTTTGGGGCCTGAGAGATGGCTCAGCGGCTAGGAGTGCTTGTGGTTCTTTCAGAGGACATGGGTTTGATTCCAGGCACCCACATAGTGGCTTACAATCAATCATCCATGACCCCAATTTCAGGGGACCCAACAGGCACACATGTGGTATGCATACATGCATGCAGGTAAAACGTTTATACACACAAAATAAATCTAAAAAAAAAACAAAACTTTTCTGATTAAAAATATGTTCTTAAGCCAGATGTGGTAGAGCATGCCTTTAATTCCAGCACATATGAGGTAGGCAAATTCTGTGAGTTTGAGGCCAGCCTGGTATATGAAAGGAGTCCAGGATAACCAGGACTACAAGAGAAACCCTGTCTCAAAAAAAAAAATGTTCTTGCTGGGAGGTGATGACATACGCCTTTAATCCCAGCACATAGGAGGCAGAGGCAGGTGGATCTCTGAGTTTGAGACTGCCTGGTCTGTTGGAAAAACACAAACAAAAAATATACATATTTTTTTTACTTTTTCTTTTAAGAAGTTTTAACACACACACACACACACACACACACACACACACACGTAGTGGGGTAGATACACAAATGCCACAGCGAATATATATGGAGAAGCAGTTAGTTCTTTCTCTCTATTTTTATACGGTGTCTGAGGATAGAACTCAGATCACCAGGCTTGTGCAGTGAGCATTTTACTGGCTGAGTCATTTGCTATCCCTGGTTAGCTATTTTTCTCCCTACCTGCTATTGTGTGTGTGTGTGTGTGTGTGTGTGTGTGTGTGTGTGTGTGTGTGTTGGTGTTATGTGTGGTATGTGTGCCAACAGTGCACGTTACAGCTGGAGGTCAGTGTCTAGTGTTTTTCCTTGACTACTCTCTTTCTTTATTTTTTTGAAAGAGTGTCTGTCACTGAACCTTTAGATCAATTCCACTAGGCTGTGGGACCAGTGAGCTGCAGGGACCCACCTGTCTCCAGCCCCCCATATCCAAGCCTGAGGTCACATGCACACACACCCCCCAAGCCCTGCTTCTTATGTAAGTTCTGGGGATCTGAACTCAGGTCTTTGCACTTGTGCAGCAGAAAATTTATAGGTTAAAAATCAACTCTCCAGCTCTTGTCTTTTTTTTTTTTTTTTTTTTTAAGATTATTTGTAGTCTATCCTGCCTTGTGAAAAATTTAAACAGAGGCTGGGATATAGCTTAGTAGCTTCTTGTCTAGTGCTTGCCTAGAATTCACAGAGTCCTGTGATCAGCCCTCAGCACCAAATAAAACCAGGCACAGTAACACACACCTGTGATCCCGGTACTTGGGAGGTATAGATGATATAGAAGAACAAGGTCATTTTCAGCTAAATAGGCAGTTTGCTGCCAGACTGAGTGAGCAACATGAGATTCTGTTCCAAAAAAAAAAAGAAAAATTTTTTAGTTTATCAGATGTTTTCATGTGCATTCTTGGTGTTGTGACTCACCAATCTTAATTATTGAGAGAAAATAGTATTTTTTTTTTAATTTTCTAACACTTTTATCATGTTTTTATGTCAAGTGCTTTATTTTGACATTTTCTGTAAAATGGTTCCTATAACAGTGACTCAGCAACCTCAGATAGTAGACAGTCCACCCTCTCTTGCTGGCTCAGGGTTCATCAGCGCAAATGCTAAGTTCCCACCCAGGCTGGATTTAGACCTCCTCCTTTTCTTCCACTTATCCGTTAATCTCTTCTTGCAGAAGTGCAGGGATGCACATCAGTAGCTGGCAGGGAGATTCCTGTGGCCTAGTTCTGATTCCTAAGCCAGAAGGAGGCTCTACGTGAAGCCCAGGAGTGAGAAGGCGTGCCTGAAGAAAGGCATCAGCCAGACCATGTCACAGTGGGACAGCAAAGGGGAACAGGATGTGAGAAAATATGACAAGGGTTAGCAAAGGTCCCGAGAGGAGGAGGTTCTGTCAAAGGCCACTGGGGACATCTTCTTAGGTAAAGCTGAATGCTAGGTGAGTGGTTGGCACAGACACCAGGAACTCTTAGGTGATAACTTGTGCCTCCCATAGTGTGTTCCTTAAAGGAGAAAGACATTTGCCTCCTAGGACCATTCCTTCCCTCAGCTAGTTCTACTCCAAGATGCAAAGTCCTCAGTTATTTGGAGAACAAGCAACCTCCCCTTGATGTTCCTTCAGGTCAAACTCTGAGTTTTGTTCCCCACTCTGTATGTCCTTTCCTAACTCATGATGTACTTTTCCTGGTGGCTCCTTCCCAAAGGGTCTGTGGAACTCAATGCTGTGGGGTACCCTTCCTCTCCCACTCAGCACTTTCCTAAGAGCTTAGCTTGACCAACACCAGCTTCCAGAAGGCCATGCCATGGCTTTATTCATGTTGTATTTACTGGCAAAGTGCCATCTTCCTTGTGTGTATTAGCTTGGTTTTCTCCTATACTTTTACACTGCCAGATCCAGCATATTACTTCAGATCATTGGGGTCTGCATTCTTCTGGTTCTGTCACTCAGCAAGCTGGAGATGCCTCCTAGCTGGGTGTCAGCCCTGTATCTGTAAGCCCACATCCAAACTGAACAGCTGAGGGAATGGAGACCTATGTCCGTGCTGACTTGAGCAGGCTCTCACTGAGCCTGTATTGTCTCCATGTGATCTCCAACAACTCACACAAGGTGCTTTGCCCGAGTCTATATATATGAGGCTGATCGTCACAAGCAGGTGGCTGCTGTGTTAAGCAAGGCTTAGCACTGTTGGTTTCCTGATGCACGCTTTTAACTATGGACTAATGAAAAACATTTCCTAAAACTCAGAGATTTTCCATGCAATATGTGAAGTTCGTAGCTTCAGTGAGGGTTCCGATGAACTTAGACTTCCATTACCCCGTGATGACATGCTGGAGGTGGGTGGAACCTCTGCCCTTCCTTTTCTACCATCTCACTGCAAGTCTGTTCTACTTTAGATTAAAAAAAAAAAAAAAAAAAGGGAGGGACTTGTGAGACCCCACCATCCCCTGAAAATCATAAGCAGTACTGAGGGAGGAAGAGACAGTTTCTTCAGTGGTATAGCCACTGGTAAGGTGCCCATGCTCCTGTAAATAACCTCTCATCTATGCTCTCATAAACAACCCAAATTAACCTCTTCAGTGTACACACACACACACACAGACACACACACACACACATACACACACTGAATAAATGAGGCACAAGGAGGGAGGATTAGAAACAGAAAGAGATCAGCAGAAGGGTGAACGGGACAACAGAGGGTGATAGGGGCGAATATGAATTATATGCGTGTGTGTGTATGTGTGTGTGTGTGTGTGTGTGTGTGTGTGTGTGTGTGTAGTCAATGTATTCAAACCTGAAAGATTTACTAAAGAACCTAATCCAGGAAGAAAACAAACACACCACACATGGGCCTTCTACTGCACAAATAAAATATCAAAAACAGATTTTGCTGACTGCATTGGTTCCTAGTGCACACCCACTGGTCCCTAGCCCACTACACATACACACGGTGCATTTTCTTACAGACCCTGCTTTGGCAAACTGTCCTAAAACCTTACCCAAGACGCACATAAACCCACTGAGCTGTGAACTGCAGAGTAAGCCTTCTCACCCATTGTGAAAGTCACAACTTCCCCCCCCATCAGCCCTTCCCCTTTGGCCCTCCCTCCCCCACAGCTCAGCTCTCTTGCTGACTTCTCTTCTTTCCCAGGCATGGAGTTTGGGTGTCAAAGCAGAAGGTGAAACTGCAGCTCTTTGCCTGCCTTAGCCTCTGGTCTCAGGCTGGTATTTATTAAAGTTGCTACCTAAATGAGAATCTGGCCCCCAGAGGGTCTGAGCATGCCATGCCGGGGAGCTGGAGGGCCTGTGGCTGTCATGACAGCTTGCTAAGCAGAGAACACTTTGTTCTTCCTTTCCGGAATCTCTGGGCCCCAGACAATCCCACCACCCACCAAAGCAGGCTGGAAGCTTCCTGTTTAGGTCTGGGCCTTTGCCATCTTTAAGAGGGAAAAGCTTTGTCCTTGATGAATGCTGCTTTCTCTCTGCATTGCCCTAACAGTCACTAACCTTTCTGTGGCCACTGTGCTTTCTTCCTGATTATGTGTTGATCTCTAATTCTAGGGCCATGCAGAAGGAAAACAGGTATATACAGGAGGCCCAATCTGTAGGAATTGGAGAGTTGAATGTTGTCAAAGTGGCTCATGTTACTCCCTGTGACATATGAAGTGGCAGACATTTGACAGACAGCCCTTCTCCAATAAGAAAAGCAACGCCCCAATCTGCCAATATCTGTGGTGTCAATACTCCTAGTATGGTGCCCGCTAGAATGGTTGTTTTCAACACCTAACTTTTGGGGTTCCTGAAGAATTGGGATTTAAGCCAGTGGGAGGGAGTAACAACCCTGTTTAGTGTGGTGTAAACTCAGATTGGAAGAGCTGGCAAGATGCCTCTGTAGCTGAGGCATCTTTATCAGAGCCTTCTTGTCTTAAGTTTGGGTTTCTATGATGTTGTGAAGCACCCTGACCTAAAGCAAGTGGGGAGGGAAGGGTTTATTTGGCTTACACTTCCACATTGCAGTTCATCATTGAAGGAAGTCAGGACAGGAACTCACACAGTCAGGCACCTGGAGGAACACGTTGATGCAGAGGCCATGGAAGAGTGCTGCTTACTGGCTTGCTCCTCCTGCTTTCTTAAAGTACCAGGACCACCAGCCCAGGGATAACACCACCCACAATGGGTGGGGCCTCCCCCCCCCCATCAATCACTAATTGAGAAAATGCCCTAGAGGCTTGCCTACAACCCCATCTTATGGAGGCATTTTCTCAATTGAAATTCCCTCCTCTCGAGGGAGTGGTGGCACATGCCTTTAATCCCAGCACTTGGGAGGCAGAGGCAGGCAGATCACTGTGAGTTCGAGGCCAGCCTGGACTACAAAGTGAGTCCAGGACAGTCAAGGCTACACAGAGAAACCCTGTCTCGAAAAACCAAAAAAAAAAAAAAAAAAAAAAAAAAGAAATTCCCTCCTCTCAGGTGACTTTAATCTTGTGCCAAGGTAACATAAAAATAGCCAGCACACTCCTGTAGCTCACTGGGTGGGGTGGTGGTGGTGGGGTGTCAGGCAAATTCAGTCACTTTCACCCAACTTAGATCCTTTCAGGCCCCAAACCCTTACTGTAGTTTTAATTCCGTATTTTCTCTTTTCCCATTTAAAAACAAAAAAAAATCACCCTTGAGGAGGGTCTTTTTTCCATTTGCCTCTTTTATTGACTTAACTGTGTGATCAAACTTCCTATATCTCTGAGCTTCAGTTTATTCATCTGAAAAAGTAGGAGGTGACTGTGCTTAGCAAGTGATCCCCGGGTGATGATAACTCTCGCCTTGGGCTTACAGCAAGCACTAACTTATACTCTTGGCCAAGTAGGTCTTACAGACAAGGAGACTGGGGTAGCCTGAGAGCTAAGTGCCACACTCCAATGAAAAACACCCCAGCAAGAAGCATTGTAAGGGAACTCAGGTTTGTTTGTACCCATAATTTGAGGGGATTTGGTCCTTTGTGGTGGGGAAGCCCAGTAGTGGGAGTGTAAGGTGACTTACTTTTCTTATTGCATCTACAGTCAGAAAGCCGAGAGATGAATGCTGGGGTTCAGCTGGCTTCTCGTCTTTTATTTATTTGTTTGTTTGTTTGTTTGTTTTTATTGAGTCTAGACTCCGCCCCATGAGGAATGGGGCTACCTACATTCAGATGATAACTCTCCTCAGTTAATATTCTCTGGAAACTCCCTAACAGGCATGTTGAGCAATGTGTATACTAGGGAATTCTAAGTCCTATAATGGTGGCAACAAAGACTTAACTACAATGGCGGAGCCTTGAATTCGTGGCTGATGGTGATGCTTTAAAAAAATAAAAACAGTTGCGATGGGAGGTGGTGGCACTTGGGAGGCAGAGGGAGGTGGATCTCTCTCTGAGTTCCAGGCCAGCCTGGTCTACAGAATGGGTTCCAGGATAGTCATGGCTACACAGAGAAACCCTGTCTAGGGAGTGGTGGGGAACAATTGTGCACACTGAAGAAATCTGAGACTTCATCTGAAAACATGGAGTTTTACTTTCTCTTGACATTTGACATTTGTAAGCTCTAGCAACTCTAGGTCTAAGTTCCCCACAGGCTATAATTGGAACCAAACGGAAACTTCCTCAAGGGGTAATTGTCCCTTGGGCCACAGTTACCAGTTCCCTCTAGTGTCTTACCCTGCCTACCTCACTCACTCTGAGTTTCAGATTTTATACTACCCCCCCCCCCCGTATTATTCATTCTTGCCCAGTTCTCTTGCATTTGTTTCCCTTAAATATGTATATGCTTATTTCACAGGCTCCCATTCTGTAACTCAAGCTTGCCTTGAACTCACTATGGTAGCTTTTGTTGCTTTCCAACCAGCACTAAGCCTCCAGAGTGCTGGGATCACCCGTGTGAGCCAGCATGCTTTGCTCGTTCTCCACATTTAACCAAAGGAACCAAAAAACTCAAGCACAGGATGTTTTGGCAGTTGATTTAGAGCTAGGAACCTACCTTATGCAACCAATTTACATGATCAAAATGAACCATAGCCCAAGCTCACCATAAAGCCATAACTTTACAAAATGATTTAATCCTTTCTACTATTATATATATATATGTGTGTGTGTGCATATATATATATATGCACACACACACATATATGACCCTCTCCTCTATAGAAAGCCATTTAAGGAGTGTCTTTTAATTTGCATATTTCTTATAGAATATCCTCTGTGTGCACACATCTTTGACTCATGTGATAGCCTTGGTCTCGTTCTGTTTTTTTTTTCACCCCAGGATCTTTGTAAGATTTTCCCCCAAAATTTAAATTGTATTTATTTATTGAGCATACTTTTCAGTATGCACAATATGCAGTATTGTGCAGACTTTTCAGTATGTATTGTCTGCCAGGAAATAACGCCCTATGAGTGGAGCGCATAGAGACCAGACACCAGCAGTAAAACTGGAGAATAGACCTCAATGTAGGATCTCAGGAACCAGGTCCAAGGGCAGGGCCAGCCTTCAAAGATTTCTGCAAGCTGGTCCCACCTTATAAATTTCTACAACTATCTAAAACCAGTACTTTTGATCTGGGAGAAAGCACTCAATCCATGAATCTGGTGGGAACACTGTAAATTTAAACCACAACAACCCTCTCTTAGCATTAGACCCTCAACGCTTCTGCCTCTGACCGCTTCCTACTGGCTTATGCTGTCCACCGATGCCTGGGGCCAAACCCAGCTGTGTGTCTGTCAGATTTCAGCTTCAGCATGCGAGCAGTCTGCTGGCTGGCTTGGGCAGCCATCTCTAGTCTGCTCTAGGCCACCTCTGAGGCAAATGGGTGATGCGTGGTGCATCATGGGTGGTAGATTCCACGGGCAAGGACTGCAAACGTGGAGGCTTTAAAGAACCCGATGAGGTTCTGGGGACCACAAGAGAGGATACAGAGGGGGAATGAAATGGAGAGACATTGAGCCCTGTGGAGCTGGAATGAATGTGTGTAAGTTTGAGATTTAGCTATAGAGTAGATCTCTTGCATTCTAGTATAAAGCATTGCAAAGCCCTGGCATGAGAGTATGGATTCATGTTTCCATAACTGAGAAGGTCTGCTCCGCCACAGCTGTCTTGCTAACATGAGCCTTGGGGATAGTGCAGAGAGGGTTTCCATAGGTAACGCACGACCTCACTGGGAGGATGCTGGGACGAGGCACAATGTCTAGTTGTCTGCTATGACTCTAGTGACAAAAGACCTCCTCATCTTGTCCCAGCATTTCTTTGTGGTTCTGAGGTACGAGGTGAGGGTTCCTCCATTCAAATACCTAGGCCATATGCTGACAATGCCAGAGAGCTACAAGGAAGCATCTAGAACTGGGATGTCACTTTCCCATCCCTCAGCCCTAAAGCTCCTTTGATATGACATCATATAAGATGCTCAGATCCTGAAGGAAAGCTGAGGACTTACTTCACAACACAGACTCAGAACACTGAGAGGCCCAGTGATGTCTCCAGTGTGAGGGAAGGCAAGGAGAGCTTTTCCTCTGGATCTACATCCCCCCATCTGCTGCCATCCCCTACATCTGCTCATGTGCCAGTCATAGCTCAGTCAGTGACCTGAGTCCTACAAACCCACAAAACCAGTCATCTCTATGAGATACAGTGGTTTAGGTTCCCTGTAGCCTGACTGCCAGTGTGACCTTACCCAAAAGGTCCCTGGAAGAGATACCCATGTGCGCTGCCCCTCACCAGCTTCCGTTCTGTGGGTCTCCCATGGGCAAGACCACTTTTATCACCCCACTGTACCAGGAAGACACCAAAGTCCCTTGTCTTAGCTCCAGGCTCTATGCCAGGTGATAAAGCCACCTGCTCACCAGTTTGCTAGGTTCTTCATGGAGAGAGGGGACAGCTTCCTGCCCAGCATAAGGGGTTCATGCCATCAGTCTTCAGCTGTCACTCATTTGTGACAAATTAAGCCTATAGGTCCTGGGAGAGGAGAGAATAGGGTCCACATAGATTCCCGTTCTTCTGCCCGCTCTCCTCCAGCCAGCCAGCCCCCTGTCCCGCACATAAGCAAGATCTACCATGCTCTTGGATGATGGCGCTTTGGCAGGAGCCAAACTCCACCATGCCCAAATTCCCACGCCACCTTGATTCTCCAACTGCAGCCCAAGACCAATAAAGGGGGTGCTGACCCTCCCCAGGCACCCCTGATAGCATGGCCTGGGGCTGTCATCACCCCCTCACCTCTATCCACTCACACAGGACTACAAGATGCTCTGTGGTTGTTTTTATGTTCTTAAGTTATCTGTATTGTTACAATTGTCTGAGCTCTGTAGATGACCACAGACAGCTGCAGATCTCATACAAAAACCTCTAAAATTATGTAAACCTAGGATGGTTGTATATGATCTTTTAAATTTTGACACTTAGAGAAGATCTCTTTGAAAGCCCTTGCCTGCCTACACATGTGTATGTGCATATGCACACATGCTAAAGAAATTATCTAAGTTACATAAGCTTATTCTAAGAATGCTTTTTATAACCATGTTGAATTTTTTTTTTTAATGTTTGCATATAACCAATTTGATATAGACCATTTCCAGCCTGGTTCGTGTTTTGTTCTGTTTTTTTTTTTATAACTTATATTGAAAGCAATTTGACTTAGGAAAATTTTAAGAATAGTACCAAGAATTGCATTTTCCTCTCTCTTCTTCCCCACTGAGCATTTTAACATAATATACTGGTTACTTGCTTTCATATTACTACTGGTTTTTTTTTTTTTTTTTTTGAGAGTGGGAGTATGGCAATGCCCTGTTATCTTACCCTTCCTCATACCACATTCAGCTCTCAAAATCAGGACATCAACACACATCTACCATCTGATCCCATAGCTCCATTCAAATTTCTCCAACAGTCTTAGCAGCAATATAAAAATATCCTATTTGAGCTCAGTGCAGTGGCACATGCCTATAATCCCAGCACTTGGGACACAGAGGCAGGCGGATCTCTCTGTGAGTTCAAGGCCAGCCTGATCTACAAAGTGAGTCCAGGACAGCCAAGGCTACACAGAGAAACCCTGTCTTGAAAAACCATATATATCCTTTGTGTATTTATGAAAAATCATAATTTACATACATAAAAATAAAAATAACCTTCTTCCTGAACCAAAGTCAAATGTGACATGTACCTGTCTCAACCCTTTACTGCTCCAAAGCTGGGTATGCTGTTGTGTTTTCCCTTTTGTGACAGTGACTTTTTATCATTCCTTCTTTTCTTTTCTTTCTTTCTTTCTTCTTTTCTTTTTTTATTTTTCTTTTTTGAGAACTAGCTAGTAATTTTGTAGGCTGCCCTTTGATTTGAGTTCCTCAAGGCTTTCCCCATGACTGGGTCAAGCTCTGCATTTCCAGCAGGACTTCTCAGCGGTGGTGTTGCACTCAACACTCCCACTTAAGGAGATGCACAGGCCCCTGTGCCCTGCTGCTGCAGTAAACTTCCAGGATAAGACAAAGGCAACATCTGCAGGGGGTTCTCTTTGCAAAATTACTACAGATATTTGTTATTTGAGGTCTTCATATTCCCCCTCCCTCCCTCTGTCCTTCCCTCCCTCTCTGCTTAGGATCGAAACCAGAGTCTCACACACGTTAGGCACTCTGCCACTGAGCTATATCCCCAAGCTCAGGAATTCAAGGTCATTTTAGGTATCATAGTAAAGCTGGAGGCCAGCATAGACTGAGTCCCTTTATAAAATAATAAATAACAATAGATAACTGAGGCAAGACATAGCAGCTCAGCTTGTAATCCCAACACTCAGAAGGAAAGGCAAGAAAAGCACAAGTTAGAGTCCAGCTTAGCCCTGCCTCAGAATAAACAAATGATGGATAATGAGGCTAAGGGTATAACTCTTGCCTAGCATACTCAGGGCTTTGAATCTGATCCCCAACAGTGCAAATAAAATAAAATCAGAAAATAGAAAAAAATTAAGATCAGAAAATTATGTGTATGTGTGTATATACATACACGCACACACGCACACACGCGCATGCGCGCGCACACACACACACACACACACACACACACACACACACACACACACAC
>OU015743.1:21586381-21600981 GCA_907169655.1 Acomys percivali | reverse complement strand
CACACACACACACACACACACACACACACACACACACACACACACACACCTGTTTTGTGGAAATAATCTGAGACCAAATGCTGAGAGCCTCTCCCTGTGGTTTGTTACTAATTGACATTGTACCATGGGAAGAGCTTTCCCTTCTGATTTATTTATATAAGGATAGACTCATGGATTCTCATTTTACCCAGTGGATTATAACTGTTTTCATTATTCATTTTGATGTTCAGATAGTGCTAGCTGCTCCCGCCCACTGTCCTTCCAGTTGGTTCCTGGCTTTTTTTTCTTTTCTTTTCTTCTTTGTTTACAAATTGTCTCCATGTTCAAAGCAGAGGCTCTCAACCCTCATAACACTTCAACCTTTCAACACGGTTCCTCATGTTATGGTGAACACACACACACACACACACACACACATACCCAAACCATAAATTCATTGCTACTTCGTAACTGTAAATTTGCTACTGTTATGAATCATAAAGTAAATATTTTTGCAGATAGAAGTTTGCCAAAGGGGTCAGGACCCACAAGTTGCAAGCCACTACTGTAGAGCCAGAGATATTACAGGTTCTGCCGTATAGTCCCAGCCCCACATTATAGGCTAGAGAAAAGGACCTCTGGGTCTTTCTGATGCGGAAAGGCCTGCTGTTTCTTGAACACTACTCAAGAGTTGAAGAGTAAGCATGCTCATTTGCTGTCAATGTGCCATCACTTCTGGGCTCTCTCAGCAGACAGAGCCTAGAAGTGTTTGTGTGTGTATGTGCATACACACAGACACACACACACAAAATTCACACTGCTACTTCCCATTCCAACCCCAAACTAGAGTCACTCTGCAGCCCCTTCCCCAGCCTGGCCTGCGTCCTTGTTTCCTAGCAGGTACGGAAGCAGTCCCTTGCTCTGCTGTCCCTTTGTCCTGGCCATCTCCAGTGGCTTCTCAGGCTCTAGGTGCAGCCTTATCTGTCTCCACTTTGTCTTCAGCCCATCTTCCTCTGTATCCTTCATCCTGATCATCTCCGTGAGCCCAGCTCAGAAGATGGCACTATCAATGAAAGGCAATGAGACCATGAAAATGTGTTTAAAAGCGAGGGCGGGAGGGGAGGGAGGAAAGGGGAAGGGGGAGGGGGAGGGGGAGCTGGGCCTGGTGGGTCATGCCTATAATCCCAGTACTTGGGAGGCTGAGGCAGGCAGATCTCAAATTCTGGGCCAACCTTAGCTATATGGTAAGTGTCAGTCCAGCCGGGGCTCAGAGAGAGAGAGAGAGAGAGAGAGAGAGAGAGAGAGAGAGAGAGAGAGAGAGAGAGAGGGAGGGAGGGAGGGAGGGAGAGGGATGAGCCATCTTCTAAGGGGATATCCTATAGAGAAATCACTCTCAACCCCATAATTGAATACAGATTTCTGAGTCTAGAGCACCCCTCCAAAATATTCCCAGCACAAGCTCCCCTTTTCCCAGGCCCCTGGGTCTCTCCAGCCGGCTGTGCCTCCTCAGTGTATTAGTGTTCTAGCTGTGCCAGCTCCCCATCCCTGCCCCTCCCTTCTTCCTTCCACCGTGCCTTCCCAACTCAAGCATAACACCCATTCTTGCTCCACACTGCAGCCAACATGATGTCAACTTGGCCAGCGGTGGCGGTTTGTCCCTGGAACCTCCACCCTTAGGAGGGCAAGGCAGGTGGATGATGAGTTTCAGTGGAGTCTGGGCTGTAGTGTGAGAGCTTGGATCAATAAATAAATAAAAATTAAAACATCAATCCATTTATACTACATGTATAATACACCCCAGCTCTTAAATGCTCCCATAAGCTTCAAATCACTGTTTAAAACAAAACAAAACAAACAAACAAACAAAAAAAAAATCAAATGCTGCCAAAACCCCCCAAAGGCCAAAGAAACCATGATCTCTCTTTCCTTTCTTTGCCCATACTGGGTGTATAATTCTCAGGATGATGTTTGGTGGAGGCAGAGGACGTGACCAGACCTTGGGAAAGATCCTGAAGCCAGAAAGGGGGCAGAGGAAACCACCTGATGACTGCAGAGATGGGAGAGGCCAGATGGGGCCAGTGTGTGCTGAGCAGCTCAGAGCAGAACACAAAGGCCTGGTCAGGCCAACTGAACCCTAAGCTTTCCTGACCCTCCTGCAGCCAGCACACTCTCAGCTCTTCTGTGTAAGCTGTATCCGTGAAGCACTCCCAGGCCTGGACTGATAGCCCAGGCCTGTCCCCACTTCACCACCTTTCCAACTTCTGCAGACACAAGGCCCTCACTGAGGAGCAGAGATAGCAGGAGTACCCAATGGGACCCCCCACCACCCCTCACCCCTGCACAGCAGATGGACAGATTTTCAGCCCCCCCTTCCCCAAAGCCCTATCCTCTGACTTTCTCCTTGGACCTGAAATAAGTGCATAGATATAGTGTTCTGGTGCGCAGCGCTTTTTGTTTGGTTTGGGCTCCCTTATTTCACACTTTCACACTGTCTATGAAATTTCCATGGTAACCGGGCAGGCTGGCCTCAGCCTGGCTTTGTAGCCAAGGATGGCCTTGAGTCCCTGATCCCACCCCAGCCTCTGCCTCCCAAGTGCTGGCGTTGCTCCAGCTCTGGATAGTCTCATTTATCTAAAATGAAAGCTGCCCAAACCTTCAGGAGTGACCCCCCCCCCCCCCCGCAGAGCCCCACACTTCCTGCTCAGCAGCTGGCAGACTTCCTCCCCTGTGCCCAGTCGTATTTCGGTTCTGCATTTAGAGATGGCAGACAGTGCTGACATTAAAATTATCCCCTGGGAAGTTTTAGCTTGTCTAGGGCTCTGACCTCCCTGGCCGGCTTCCCCTCCCCCTGGAGGGTGTTTTCCTGCTCATCCGTTGGACAGAACCTGGAAAAGCAAAAGTGGCAAGCAGTCTGAACACCATATGCCCTTTGTCTTAAAGACACACGCACACACCCTCTCATCCTGACACTCCTCCCAAGCCAGAGGGTAGTAGCCCTTTGCATCCAAAGCTTTGTGCCTGCCTTCCTTCGTACCTTTCATGAGATTGCTACCTGGTAAATACCAAGAAGTGGAAGATATCCCAGAACAGTGGTGGGGCCTGTTGTTATATGTTCCACCAGCTTCCCCTGTAAGAAAGACTCCAGCTATAGGACTGGGTTTCTCAAGGCCCTTATGAGCTTGTTGGGGAAGTAGGCACAGCGATCATATTCTGAGGCCAAGTGAGCTGTGCATACCAAGATGGGTTCCTTAGGTGCTGCCTGCAAAGGCCTTATAAAAATGCTATTTCTGCCGGGCGTGGTGGCTCACGCCTTTAATCCCAGCACTCGGGAGGCAGAGGCAGGTGGATGGACCTGAGTTTGAGGCCAGCCTGGTCTATAAAGGGAGTCCAAGATAGCCAAAGCCACACAGAGAAACCCTGTCTCAAAACATCAAAAAAAATGCTATTTCTGGATGCTCTTTATAGACATTAATTAATTGGGGGCAAAGGAATATTCTACATTTTGTTTTTGCAAATGTAACTAATCCTTACCCTATTTTCTTATGTGATTTATTTATTACATATTTATTTATTTATTACATATACAGTGTTCTGGCGACATGTATGTTTGCACACCAGAAGAGGGCACCGTATCTCATTATAGATGGTTTTGAGCCACCATGTGGTTGCTGGGAATTGAACTGAGACCCTCTGGAAGAGCAGACAGATAGTGCTCTTAACTGCTGAGCCATCTGTCCAGCCCTTGTGTGTGACTTTTGTTTCTGAACATAAATTTGTTCCCAGTGTGTTGATTAAGCAAACCTTAAAGAGAGGTCAGCCCTGAGCCTGGGAGATCACAGTTACAAGCTTATTTAAAGTAAAGATTGCTTGAGGCTGAGGAGGAGGCTTGGTGGAGTGGCACCAGTCACTAAGCATGTGCCATGCCCAACACCACGGTAAAAACATTTTTTATTGTATGCGCTCATCTTAATTTTTTTCCTAAACCAAGCTGCCTGCCACGTGCTCTAATTGACCTGTAAAGAGAGACGGGATTCGTTCCTGGCAAGTGAAAGGAAGAGTCACCATGGAGCAGGAACCTCATGGTCCATGAGCATCACCTTCCTGAGGGGGCCCAGTGAGGGTACATCAAGAAACAGCTCAGAATCGTGTTAGCAGCACACAGCTGACATGAGACCTTTGGGGTTCCTTCTCTATTTCAAAATGATTTGATGCATCGTTTAAGGAAGGCCATAGCTGCAGAATGAGGAACAAAAGCTGGTAGCCAGGACATTAAGAATCCAGGGCCACACCCCTCCTCTAGCAGGGAAACCATGATCTGGCCTTTCTTTATCGGAGCCCCATGTCTCATGTGACACACAGGTGCTGCTCTCCCGTCATGAATTTACACGCTGAGAATATCTGTTTGCACACAGGTTCATTCACACCCCTACGTTTCCACTGGGTTTGGCCAGTGGGAGCCCCAGCTGAGAGGCAGGACGGTGAGAGGAAGATAATGAAGAAGCAGGGTGAGGGTGGAAGTCCTGTGCCCCTGGATCCCTCCCTGTGAGGCCCTGTGGGTTCCAGCACTATCCTCCTGGGGGGTGGGGAGGGGGTGGAGTAAACCGCTTCCCTCTGCGGTTGGCTCTGGGACTCCACTCCTTCATCCACCAAACTCTTCCCAAAACTCCAGTTTTATAAGGCATCCGCTTCTTGCTAGTACTGTGACAAATTCCTATGACAACTTCCTTGGCCACATTTTACATTTTAAAATAGTTGGGAAAGTACCACCTTTGGGACTGTTGCGGGGTTGGGGGGGGGGGGGAACACGGGTGCACTGTGGCCCATCCCCCATCCCTCACAGTTTCTCTGTATTTCCAACCCTAAGCTTAAGGAAGACATCTACCCTAGTTTTATTTCCTGTCGCTGGAATAACAAAAAGCAATTTAGGAAAGAAAGGGTTGTTTTGTTTTGTTTTGTTTTCCTCACAATTCCATGTTAGAGCCATTTGTAAGGAGGAAGTGAAAGTAGCAGCCTGGCACTGGTGGCGTAGTCTTTTAATCCCAGCACTCAGGAGTTTGGATCTCTGAGTTCGAGGCCATCCTGGTCTACAGAGTGAGTCCCAGAACAGCCAGGGCTATTACACAGAGAAGCCATGTCTCAAAAACAAAACAAAACAAACAACAACAAAAGAATGACGTGTCATGGATAGGCTACTATTTTCTGTACTATATGGATAGAGGAATAAAGGCACCTGTATAGACTCCACTTCTCAAGTCTGCCCCTAGCTCACACCTTCTACAGCTCCTGCCTTATACTATGGCCTTTCTCTAGAACGTGCTTTGAATATGAATGTCTCATGGAGAATCTTTGTTAACCGATCAAGTTATACTGCCAAGAGCAAAGACATAAGAAGATAGTGTTTTGAACCATGCCTCCACGAGCCCCTTTTCTCTGGCCTCCTGGGACCCCAACCTTCACTATCTCCTCCACCTGTCTGTAGAGATAGGTTGCTTCCTGCTGGCCCATGTGGTATAACAGGTCTCCCTTTCAATTGAAATTTAACTCAAGGGGAATTGCTTCCCTCGAGAGGGCCGTGTATTCTTTCTGGATGCTAGAAGTAGAAGCGCTCGCAGCTGTCCCTGAGCCCTGGATCCTGGATAGTGAATCTACTACATTGTAACGTGGACATACAACCTCTGTTGAATGGGCTAAGGCTAGAATCTCTGCCTCCCTGTCTCATCTGCCTGTCTGTCACCTCAGCTGTGCTTGTATGTGTGCATATTCACAGCACATGTATGTAAATAAATGGTTTTGGCTACTATAACTGAATACCACAAATGGGGTCATTTATAAAGAATAAAGCTTAAGGACTGGGCATCTCAGTGGTAGAGCATCTGCCTTGCATGAACAAGGTCCCAGCAAAGTACACACAAATTGAGGTTTATGGCTTATTTGGCTCACCATTCCAGAGGTGGGATGCCTAGAAGCCAAATGTCATTCTTCCCTTATCTGGTGAGGCCTTCTTGCTGCATCATAACATGGCACAGCATATCATTTGGCCAGACAGTCAGTGTGAGCTGAGACTGCTTTCACTCTGCTCAAAGAGCCCCTGACTGTGGGTTTCTGCATCTGTTTCCATCTGCTGCTGGGTGAAGCCTCTCAAAAGGCAGTTATGTTTGACTCCTGTGTGCAATCATAGCAGAGTATCATTAATGGTGTCAGGGATTGGCTCTCTCCCATGGGGTGGGTCTGAAGGTGGCTGTTCCTTCAATCTCTGCTCTATCTTTATCCCTACACTTCTTGTAGGTGGGACAAATTTTGGGTAGAAGGTTTTGTGGTGGGTTGGTGTCCCTCTAACTTCACTGGAAGTCCTGCCTGGCTACAGAAGGTGGCAACTTTAGGCTCTGTATTCCCTACTGCTAGAAGTCTCGGCTGCAGTCACCCCCAGACTTTCAGTTGCCTCCCCACTTCCCAGAGATGCTTCCCCCACTGACTTCTGTTCTCTCTCCTAGCCCTCTTCCCCCTGCCCCCACTCTCTCCACACCTGATCCCTACCTCCATTACCCTCCCCACCTCCTCTCCAACCCAGTTCCCTCCCTCCATCAACTTCAGATGTCTATTTTATTTCCCCTTCTGAGTGAGATTCAAGCATCCTCCCTTGGGCCTTCCTTGTTACTTAGCTTCTTTGGGTCTGTGGATTGTGTAGCATGGCTATCCTGTACTCTATGGCTAATATCCACTTGCCATGCATGTCTCTCTGAGCCTGGGTTGTCTTTCTCACTCAGGATTGTATCTTCTAGTTCCGTATATTTGCCAGCACATTTTGTTATGTTCTTATTTTTAATAGCTGAGTGGTATTCTATTGTGTAACTATGCCACATTTTATTTATCTATTCTTTGGTTGAGGGGCATCTAGGTTATTTCCAGTTTCTGACTATTACGAATAGGTGGTCAAGAAGTTTTGTAGAAGAGTGGGAGGAAGGATTGAGGAAGACTGAGGGGTCAAGGACACCACGAGAAGACCTACAGATGAAACTGACCTAGGCCCATGGGGCTCACAGAGACTGAACCACCAACCCAAGAGCATGCATGGGCTGGACCTAGGTGTCCTACACATGTGTAGCAGATGTGCAGCTTGGTCTTCATGTGTGTCCCCCAACAGTTGGAGCAGGGGCTGTCCCTGACTCTGTTGCCTGCCTTTGGATCCCTTTCCCATAGCTGGGCCACCTTGTCTGGCCTCAGTGGGAGAGGATGTGCTTAGTCCTGCTGGGGCTTGATGTGTCAGCGTAGATTGGTACCAATTTCTGAGAAGAAGCGGAGGGGAGGAAGGGGATGTGAGGGTGGGGCTAGGAAGAGAGAAGGAAGGGGTCTGCCATCAGGCTATAAAGTGATTTAATAAACTAATGAATGAAGAAGGAAAAAAGCCGCTGATACCAACATGGGGCTCCACCCCAAATGTCGTTTACATGTGAGTATAGGGATTACCTTTCCCACTTATGGACTGGGAAGACAATGCAAACCACCCCAGTCTTTGTGAGTGGTGCCTGTGGGAGGTGGAGGAAAGCATCCCTTCTCGGTGGTGCCATTACAACGGGTACGTGATTCCTGTGTTCCTGAAAGCCTGTGCCACCTGGGCAGTCAGCTGCCCTGGCCTGCCACGCCCTACTCCCTGGCCTCCAGGACAGGCTCAAGCACAATCAGTGGCCAGAAGAAGCCTGCCTGACTTACCAGCTCTGAGCATTGACAGCTGCCTCCGGCCCCAGCCTCCTCCCTGCAGGATTCCTTTAGCTAACCTGTCCCTCTGCTTGCTTAATGCACAGCCTGTTTATTCACTCATCGTTGTTTTACATTTTTCACAATGAATATGTCCACAATTCCACAGTGTGACATAGCTCCAGCTTCTGGGTTATTTGGTTTGTTTGTTTTTTTTTCTGTTGTCACCTCCATCATCAATAAATAATGTGCATCTCAGCTTGCTGGCCTCCTAGACCCCAAATCGCATGCGCATTCACACATGCAGTCCTCAGGCACTCCCACCCCCTGCTGAGACTCCTCTTCTAGCCTCACACACAGGTCAGCCCACCTCGAATTTCTTTGATATTTTCATATTCTTTCCAAATGCCTAGTGGCATGTCATCCATTAGCCGTAACACTCTCTGACAAGACCGCTTGTCTTACAACTGCTTTTCCTGAAGTGAGTTCCCAGGTCTTACATCTCATCAGATTATTTTTGTTATTCCATTCTTGTTTGTGTTTAAACTCCTGAAAGACTATTCTGGAAGTCTTGGCAGGGGCTGCAACTCAGGTGCTTAGCAGTGTGTACAGGGCATAAGCAGCTTGGAGCTTTGAGAAAACAAGGGAGCTTACTGAAAAGAATAAACAAACGGTTTTGTTAAGCTCTCTATAAATTGACTAAATCAGCCTAAGCTGTACAGTGTGTGTGTGCACACAAGTGCACGAACACACACACACACATACACACAATGTTTGTATGTTTGTGTACAATGCACATGAGCACACGAGTACACTTGAAGAGAGAGAACCAGACAGAAAGAGGCAGGGAGCCCATATGGACAGCCTGAGTCCACAGAGACTGTTCTCACACAAGGCCACGTGCCCTCGCTATAGAGTGGAAGACCCAGGAGTCAGGGTTCAGAGACAAGCCTGAGAGCCTCCTAGTTGTATCAGCTATTTGTCTCTCTGCTGTGACAAAAGCACCTAGCAAAACAACTGGAGGAAGAAAAGGCTTGATTTGGCTTACAGTTCTAGGGGATACAGTGCGCCATGATGGAGAAGGAACAGCAGGAGAAAGAGACACAACTGGTCACGCAGTGTCCACAGTCAGGAAGCAGAGAGTGATAAACACTGGTATCAGTTTGCGTTTTCCTTTTTCTTCATTACTGGACCCCAGCCCATGGGATGGTGTCACTTACAATTGGAGTGGGTCTTCCCACCTCAGTAAGCTAACCTTTCTCCACAGCAAGTCTTAATCCCATCAAGTTGGCAAGTTGCCTGATTCACTCCCATTCTCCTATGATCTTGAAGCCAGCAGATCAAGGTCCTACCAAGCTCCCAAATGAAGCTGTCAAGCCATCAGCAATAGGAATCTAATGTAGAGCTGATTGACTCAACTGCCTGCTCACCCTCCTGCAAGGACTGGCCTCTTCCTACTGGCCTTGTTTGCCACAAGCAGTGGGTCTCTCTCAGCAAGGCATCAAGCTGGCTCTAGAGAAACGGTGCAACCTCTCATCTCCAAACCTGAGGATGGACATGAGAGCCACTGTTAAGATGATAGGGACAGCTGGACTTGGTGACTCGTGTCTGTAATCCCAACACTTGGGTAGCTGAGGCAGGAGGATTGCTATGAGTTTGAGGCCAACTTGAGTTACAATGTAAGACATTTCTTTCTTTCTTTCTTTCTTTCTTTCTTTCTTTCTTTCTTTTGGTTTTTGGTTTTTGGTTTTTCGAGACAGGGTTTTTCTGTGTAGCCTTGGCTGTCCTAGACTTGCTTTGTAGACCAGGCTGGCCTTGAACTCACAGCGATCCGCCTGCCTCTGCCTCCTGAGTGCTGGGATTAAAGGCGTGTGCCACCACCGCCCAGCAAGACATTTCTTAAAATAAAATAAATACAAGAGTGAACTATGAGCAGACCCTTGGTGTTTGGAGGCCCAAGTGGAAGGATTGTGGCCCTGCGAAGTCACAGAAGACTCCTTAGAGAAAGGGTGTGTGTGCTGCCCATCTCATCACCCGCAGTAGCTTGGTCTCTTGCTCTGATCTAGCTGCCTATAGGGATAATGTCGTAGCAAAGGGTATGCCTACATGTGAAGGGGCATCTTGGTGAGGGCTGGGCTGGATTTCCTGCAGGAGTTCCCTCTTCTACCCACATGCAAGAGCCCTGGTCCCAGAGTGTTAGAACAGTAGAGCAGAGTCACCTACGTCATCAACAGCGAGGTACAAACCAGTGCTTGTTGCTTGGACCATTTTCTGACTTTTGATTGAAACAAACAAACAAACATAATTTAGAGCAGGGTGGATAGCCAAGTGGTTAAGAGCACTGGCTGCTCTTGCAGAGGACCCAGGGTTCAGCTCCCAATACCCACATTGCGGCTCACAGTGATCTTTAGCCCCAGTCTAAGGATCTGAAGCCCTCTTCTGGCCTCCATGGGCACTGCATTCACACGGTGCACATGCATATGGAGGCAACACATCATACATATAAAATAATTCTTCTAATCTTAAAAAAAAAAAAAAAAACTAAGTCTGGTAGTGCATACCTTTAATCTCAGAACTCAGGAGACAGGGGCAGACAAATTTCTGTGAGTTCCAAGCCAGCCAGGGCTACATAATGAGACCCAGTCTCAAAAAAAAATAAACAAATAAAAATAGAATTAAAACATAAAAAAAATTAAGAGAATGAATTTTCCTGTTTAAAAATAATAATCAATTGTGGTGGCACAAGCTTGTCATTTCTTAAGTACTTGAGAATCTGCAGCAGGAGGACAGTTGCAAGTTTGAGGCCACCCTGGGCTACGCAGCCAGACCCCTATTTCAAAAAGCCTTAGGTAAATAAACAAGCCACGTGTGGTGGTATGTGTCCTTAATCCCAGTTACTCTGGAGGTGGAGCCAGGAAGATGATTTCAAACCCAGTATGGATACTTTAGAGAGACTCTGCCTCAAAAGAAAGCTAAAAAGGGCAGGTAACAACTGTGCGTGCTGACACACATCTGTAATCCCAACCCCCACGAGGCAGAGGTAGGAGATAGAGTACAGCGGCAGGATGCTTGTTTAGCAATGTGTAAAGCCCTAGGTTCAATCCCAGCACTGTCAAAAATAAGTAATTATAAACAAATAGTCTGGGCCTGGGGGTGTCACTTGTGGTAGGGCTGTGTGTGCTTTGCATGTGTGAGGACCTGGGTTCAGTCTTCAGTACCAAAAATAAAAAATAATTTTTAGAAATGGTCTTTTGGGGAGGGGGAGTAAAAATAGCTCTGTTCACTGCGTACCTAAAGTATTAAAAATAGAACTCTTTGGGCCTTTGAGATTATAGGTGATTTCTTTTTTTTTTTTCTTTTATGTATTTTTCTAATTTGGCTATAATTTTAAAATATACTATATTTGTATAGGAAAATACTTACAGAAATCATTTTTAACAGATGGGAAGAAAAACAATAGTTTTAAAAATATCCCTATTTGCACCTTTGCAAAAGCTCCTGAGAGCCACTGGCTACAGGATGTGAGGTGTGGGTGGGGAGCCTGAAGCTTTTTCTGGAATATGGTCACTCCCAGTCTCTTCACTCTCTGCTGCAGGTGGCTTTTGTGGTTGGGGGTGACACTCTAGTTAAAGTGTGTTCTGTCTGGGCTTCTGTCCTCAGGCATCTGAAGGTGTCCCCATGAGGTTCTTCACAAAGCTGGACCAGCTCATCGAGTTTTACAAGAAGGAAAACATGGGGCTGGTGACCCACCTGCAGTACCCGGTGCCTCTGGAGGAGGAGGATGCCACCGATGAGGCTGAAGAAGACACCGGTAGGAAGGGAAAGGAGAGGACGGCAAGGATGGGGAGGTGCTGGCGGGACTCTGCCGGTCTAGTCTCACAGGCGCTTATAGATTTGAGCACCCTTTTGTGGGGGGGAGGGTCAAAGGACCCTTTCACAGGGGTCGCATATCAGATATCCTGCCTATCAGATATCTATATTATGATTCATAACAATAGCAAATTTACAGATATGAGGTAGAACAAAATAATTTTACAGTTGGAGTCACCACAACATGAGGAGCTGCGTTAAAGGGTCGCAGCATTAGGAAGGTTGACAACCGCTGGGTTAGAGGTCATGCTGGCAGCGGGAGAGCATAACATAGTAATGATGGGTCAGAACCATGGGCTCTGACGTCAGAGGTGGAATAGAATTCCTGCTCTCTGGCTTGTCGCCTTTGTGGCCTTGGGTGATTTGGACTCTCTGACCCACAAGCTTCCCCTTAGGTAGATTAGGTGACAGCAGCACATATTAATCCCTTAAGATGTCGCAGGATGAGATGAGCCATTTCCAGAAAACACTCCACATAAATGAAGCTGCCATCAATTTAATCATTATAATGAAAACATTGAAGGCAGTCCTTGCACCTAAGTGGGAGGGTGGAAAAAGGGCATCTGAGTATGCTATTGTTAAAGACAATGAAAATGGCCATGATGGTACAAGCCAACAGCAATCCCAAAAATGTAGGAGGCTGAAGCAGGAAGAGCATGAGTTTGAGCTAGCCTAGGCTATGTAGTGAAACACCGCCATCTGTAAAGAGGCTTCTAAAATATGTTGGGGGAAAAAATTCACAAGTGTGTGTGAGGAAAGGCTCAGGGACAAAGAGGCGGTCATGGAGAGACAGGTATGCAGAAAGCCCTGCAGCAAGACGCACTCTTTTCATCTCAAAGGTTTCTTGCCTGACAGAAGCCCACAAATCATCTCCTAGGCTACACAGCAGGTCAGTGTGTTCATGGCAGGTTCCCTAGGGAAGATATTAGACCTCAGTGCTGACCTCCCAGGCCTGGCCTGCCTGGCCCTGGTGAGCATATGCCAGGCACATTCGAGGCATCTTGTTGTACTGTGGGCTAGCCGTGGGTCACCTGCCCTCTGCTTCAACTTTCTGCCTCCCTGGAGACCCCACTCCCCCACTTCCTGCTTACTCAGCTCAAGCCAACTGCCAAAGGGCAACCAGGAGAGCTGCCTCTCCAGCCTGAAGGAGCAGCAGAGGAGGGCCAGGATAAAGACAGGTCCTAGATGACCATAGTTCTGAGCCTGCTGATGGGGACTACCATGTTCTCTCTGTCTAACCTTTAGAGAGCAGCAGCTGTTGAGCAGCTCACATGAAGGCCACATGGCAGCCTTGGCTTTGTCCTGTAGACATGGCCACTCTCTTCACTTCCCTCAGGCCACCCTGCTTTTTTCTCACTTGCCCTGCCCATGGCATGCCATCAAAGGCAAACCCCCAATGCTTCCTATAAAAGCTCCAGAGAGAAACCCAATCTCCTGACTTTGGCTTCACTTCCCCAAACAAGGCTCCTGGTCACCTATAAGACCCAGAGCTAAGGCATCTGATTTGTCTTGGGTCTTCTCAAGGGACTACAGTTCCTGAGCCGAAATAGCCTCAGGAGGCTGGAGAGATGGCTCAGAGGTTAAGAGGACTGACTGCACTTCCTAAGGTCGTGAGTTCAATTTCCAGCAACCACACAGTGGCTCACAACTATCTATAATGAGATCTGGTTCCCTCTTCTGACATGCAGGCACACATGTGGGCATAATACTGTATAAATAATAAATAAAAATATTTTAAAAACAAGAGAAACTCAGAATTGTCCTCCACAAACTAGAGAAAGAGAGAGAGGGAGGGATATGCGCATAGACTGAAGGACAGGTCCCCTTGTTCCTGTCACCTGGCCAGTGCTGTGGCTGGGAGCAAGGGTGGCCATTGGAGGGTCAGGAGGGGCTTGGGCAGGAAGTCCTGCACCTAAATGTCTCAGTCACCTTTGTGCACATGAAAGAAATTTGAAAGGAGTGGGCAGAGATCTCAATCTCTCAGACCAACGTCAAGTTGTTTGCTATTTCAGGTCTCTGAGTGAGAGGACCCCTTACTTCCTAAATTTCTTTCTGAGGGTCTAGAAGAGGGAAAGGAGGCCTGAGGCTGGAGGGAATGGAGAGAGAAGGAGGGTAAAAGTGAGGGGGTGGAGAGAGAGCGGTTGAGAGAGAGAGGGAACAGCTAGATGGGTGCCATTTCCTGCCCCTAAGCCCTAGCTACCCTTTGTAGTGCCCGAGAGAGTTGCTGATCTGCTGATGGCTCTACCCGTGACCAACACGTCTGCAGGTGTCCCTGTGCTTCTCAGGGACAACTGACCCTAGAAAGTCTTTGCTGAGCAACATGGTAGGACAGACCTGAGCCAGAAGCCCTAGGTCTAAGGATCATGAAACCGGATCCGCCTCAAGTGGCTCCCTATCTTGTCAGCACAGATACAGGGAGCAGGAATAGGAACAATGGGAGGACAGATGGGGCCTGGGACTTGGTAGCCTGGACCTCACAGGGCTGTTGTAGATATGCGGAGCAGGGCTGTGTAAACGGTGTCCTTACCAATGGCATTTGTTCTTGCTGTTCTCCTGGTAGAAAATGTCTTGTCACCACCAGAGCTGCCTCCCAGAAACATTCCCATGGCTGCTGGGCCCTGTGAAGCCAAGGATCTTCCTCCTCCAACAGAGAACCTCCGGGCCCCTGAGGCCACCAGGCCAAGTCTCTCTGAAACGCTGATTCAACGACTACAGAGCATGGACACCAGTGGGTCAGTTTCTACCTGGAAGGCCCCCTGGGAAGCTGACCTGTGCCTGGTACCTAGCATCTAGCACCAAGGCATACACAGACACTGCCTGCAGGGAGCAGCAAGCCTTCCTGATCATCTTATGAAGAGTGAAGTTGAAAGCCAGTGTTTGTATTTCTAGTCAGGACTATCTCCTGGCCCCCAAGTCATTTTTGTCCTTAGCCCACTTCTCTATCAGGGTCTTTGTATTTTTCTTGTGAGATTTTATGGTCTATTTCATCATTATCTTTGTGAGGGGAATCTTTCTCTCTCTCTCTCTCTCTCTCTCTCTCTCTCTCTCTCTCTCTCTCT
>OU015743.1:21550048-21578704 GCA_907169655.1 Acomys percivali | reverse complement strand
ACACACACACACACACACACACACACACACACACACACACACACACACAGTTTCTCTGTGATCCCTGGCTGTCCTAGAACTCAGAGATTCGCCTGCCTCTGCCTCCTGAGCGCTAGGATTAAAGGTGTGCACCACCACGCTTCTTTATTTTATTTTATTTTTTTAATGGTTTTTTTGAGACAGGGTTTCTCTGTGTAGCCCTGGCTGTCTTAGACTCACTCACTTTGTAGACCAGGCTGGCTTCAAACTCACAGTGATCCACCTGCCTCTGCCTCCCGAGTGCTGGGATTAAAGGTGTGTGCCACCACTGCCTGCCTTCTTTACCATTTTTAAAAAATAGATTTTATTAATTTATTCATATTACATTTCAATTGTTATCCCATCCCTTGCATCCTCCCATTCCTCCCTCCCTCCCTCCCATTTTCCCCTTACTCCCCTCCCCTATAACTGTGGCTGAGGGGGACCTCCTCCCCCTGTATATGCTCATAGGGTATCAAGCCTCTTCTTGGTTTCTTTATCATTTTTAAGAAGAATTTCTTTCTTGTTTGTTTGTTTGTTTGTTCTCAAGACAGGGTTTCTCTGTGTAATAGCTCTGGCTGTCCTGGAACTTGCTCTGTAGACGAGGTTGGTCTTGAACTCACAGAGATCCACCTGCTTCTGCCTTCCAAGTGGTGGGATTAAAGGCATGTGCCACCACTTCCTGGCTTCTTTATCATTTTTAAAAAGAATTTCATGAGCACTGTACTCACAGAATTTCCCCTCCCTGTCCTTCTACCTCCTCCCAAATCCTCTCCACTCATTTAAATTCTTGTCTCATATTCTTTATTGCCACATATATGTGTGTATATATATATATACATACACACATATATAAATTTATGAATGCAATCTGCTGAGTCCATTTAGTGTTATTCATATGGTGCATATTTTAAGCGTGCTTTCCAGGAGGCTCGGGAGATGGCTCGGTGGTTAAAAGTTCTTGCTACATAAGCCTCAGGATCCCCATAAGTTCAGATCCCCGGTTACCACAGACAGGCTGGATGGGTGTGGGGCTCATTTGGAATACCACATGCATGCTGGAAGCAAAGACAGGGAGTCCCTGGAGACCTGGAGTCTCTGAAGCAAGCTGGCTGGACAGACTAGCTGAACTGGCCGGCTCTGGGTTCATCAAGAAACCCTACCTCCATAACATAAAGTGGAGTGTGATGGAGAGACACCTAATGTCAATCTCAAGCCTCTGCATGCATGTGTGCATACACACACACACACACACACACACACACACACACACAAGTAAGCAAATGAATAAAAAAGTTGGCTCTCCAGACCTGATTATGGTGAAACCCAGACATTTGCATTTTTAATGAATGAGGGAGAGGAGAGAGAGAGAGAGAGACAGACAGACAGACAGACAGACAGACAGAGACAGAGACAGAGACAGAGAGACTCCTACTAAAGGTGGAGAAGCCTGCTCCTAAGTGATTTTAGAGTACTTTGTGTTTCCACATTGGAAACATTGTACAGGTTCTACAGTGCAGATTGGGTTATGCTCCAGTAAGGGTGGGTCAAAGTCTGGGTGGGAGAGTGGGCTAGGCTGATGGGCTGACTGATCTTTGCCCAGGCATGTCCTTGTGGGAAGGGTTACAGGATTTGACACTTGGGTGTGACCTGTCTGCAGCTAGGACCCGTGTTGCCTTGAGTGCTTCCAGCTCCCACTAATGCTTGAACTTTACCCTGCTCCTCCGCTCCCAGGGAAGTCATCAGGACCCTCCCATCCCTGGAATCACTGCAGAGGTTGTTTGACCAGCAGCTCTCCCCAGGCCTTCGCCCACGACCTCAGGTAAAAGGGGTTTGGGTTTGGAAAGATGCAACTAGATGCAACTATTATACCAGGGTGCAGGGGGTGCAGGGAAGAGCCAGCTAGCACCCCAGGGACTCTGAAAGGCCAATGCACTACCTGCCCAAGTTTGCTGGTCTAATGTAAACAACAGGGTGAGGAGTGAGGGGGTGGGGCAGAATCCCAGTCCTTCCATAAAGGCATTTCCTGGTGTCAGCTTAAGACTTCAGACAGTACTCCTATCAGGTGTTAGATAAGGAAGCTAGCAGACCCATTCCCATCATTTCTCCTCAGAAATTGAAAGGGAAGGGAAACATGAGGTTCTCCATGCATTTAACCCTAGGCATGCATTTAACCCTAGGAGGTGCCCCTCCACAGCTGCTTATAGCTGCACCGGAGATGAGGGTCAGGTGCAGTATAGATCAATCGATTAAAAAAATATATATATATATATATATTTTATATATATATATATATATTTTTTAAAGTGCCCTCAGTAAATTTAAAATCAAGCCAAGGAGACCTAAGTCATTATATTATAGCATTGCTAAAAGTGAGAACATGTAGCCAGGGCATGGTGGTGCACGCCTTTAATCCCAGCACTTGGGACACAGAGGCAGAGGAATCTCTGTGAGTTCAAGGCCAACCTGGTTTACAAATCAAGTTCCAGGATAGTCAGGAAACTGAGGACATCAAGAAACCCTGCCTCGGAAAAACAATAACCACAACAAAGTGAGAACATGAAATAGAACAGCGTGGTCTAGGGGTCAGAAAGGGCAATGTCTCCAAAAACACAAACATTGCTTGCTGTAAATAGTAGGGATGACAAATCAAAGAGATAAAAGTTAGACCTATTCTATTGCTGTATGTATATTGTTGACTTTGGGAAGCTGGCCTCCAGCTCACCACCTCCTGCCTTAGCTTCCAAAGTGCTGGGATTATAGACATCTGCTAATACACCTGGCTGAAGTCTACTGTGTGTGTGGAAGGGCAGTGGTGAGTGTGTATGCGTTTGGTACATGTATATGAATACATACATGCACACATGTTCATGTACTTGCATGTGTAGGCCAGAGGTCAGTGTCAGGTGTCTTCCTTGATTGCTTTCCATCGTATCCTTTTTGTTATATGGTATTTGTTGTAGTGTGTGCATCCACACATGCACCCATGAGCGTGCACTACAGCGCAGGTGTGAAGGTAGACTTGCAGGAGTTGGTTCTCTCCTTCTGCCTTATGAGTCTCAGGCTCAAACTGCCATCTTTAGGCCTTGGCCGTAATGTTTACCTGATGAGCCATCTTACTGGCCCTGAGGTAGCATCTGGGGTTCATCTAGAGTCAAGTTGGCTAGCCAGCCAATCAGCTTTAAGGATTAAGTCCTCCTTCCTACCTACCCCACCTTCACACCCCGTGCTGGAGTCCCAAATGCCTGCCACCAAGCCTGGCTTTTTCCTGGATGCTGAAGAGCCAAACTCAGGTCCCCACGTTTGCGTGGCAGGCACATTACCAGTTAAGCCTTCTCCCCAGCCCCTTTACCCTAGCCTTTGAGTGTGTGGGGGTGGGGGGGAGGGAACCTATACATCGGGCTACTCACTGACATAGGTAGGAAATAGACCATACACATGAGGAAAGCTGACCGACCAACTGACCGGCCATTTGCCCCATGGGTAACCAGGAAACCGCTGTTCAGCTCCTCTTTCTTATCTTATTGAATGGGAGAGATTGATTGGAGCAGGTGACTCTGACTCTGGGAGTAACAGTGACACCCACAGGGCCTTATTCCTCAGCTGGCCAGAGTGGAAGCTGCCTTCTGAAGAGCAGCCAAGCTGTATAGAACAATTAGCTGCTCTTCTCTGACTGGAATGGAGGATGAGTGAGGCTGGGAGGAGTGGAGGGAAGGGAAACTGCAGTCAGGATGTATATTGTATGAGGGAAGAATTTTTTAAAAAGAGAGAGAGAGAGAGAGAGAGAGAGAGAGAGAGAGAGAGAGAGAGAAGCTAGGCATTGAGGAACACACCTTTAATCCCAGTAAAGCAGACAGATCTCTGTGAGTTCCAGGACAGCCAGGCCTATTACACAGAGAAACCTTGTCTCGGGGAAAAAAAGAAAACAAAAGCAAACAAACAAAAAAGGAAAAGAAAAGTTGCCTGCATCCTTCAACTAGTCCTCTGTGTGGGAAGCTGGCTTAGGGAGTCACGGGAGCATCCAGAGGCATTGGTGAGGGTAGGTGCTGTCACCGTGTCCCTGAAAACAAAGGGAGGAAATCAGATGGCTGGTGAAAGATGGCGAAACATGGCACAATAAAGTAAGGCACGGAATTCTGCCCGTGGTGCAGCAGCTGCTGTGGAGTGAGCTCCCGGCATTCTCACTTGCTGTGTGGAGACAGCATATTGCAGAGCAGAGTGAGAATGTGGGTGCATGGTTGCAGGCAGGAATCAAGCCAGGAGGATGCTAACCCAAAGGACGCTTGCTGATCATCACCCCGTGGCCAGGGGGACCGGGGAGAAATAGCCCGCCAAGGAGCTTGTAAAGGGTGCCAAATGACTCTGAAGGCTTAATATCGTGAATCTCTGGAGCAAGATGATGGGGGATTGGGCACATAAGTGGGCATGTCACAAAAAATGCTCCCAAGAGCTGCACGGCCACTCTGAGCATGCCAGCCACGTGTAAGGAAATTTCCTGGAAAGATAGCAGCCTTGATAATGTGCAAGGTAATAAATACCTGCTGTGGGCCTGATTCTCCAGAAGACTGAGGCAGGGGGATTACCTGAGCCCAGATGTTCTAGGCCAATATAGGCAACATAGACTCTGATTGAAAAAAAAAAAGTGAAGCGGGAAAGCAAATAGGTGAAGGGTCTTGCTAGTATCTTCCTGCTCCAAATGTCCTGTGCACATGAGTGTCCCTAGTGCCAGACAAGGCTGAGGAGGAGACGGCAGACAGGGACCCTCATCACCCTTTGGCCTTGCAAACAGAGCTGGCTATAGTCTGTTTGACAAAAGGACAGCTTCTTAAAGCTGCTCCTGTCTACAGTTGCTCTGAATAGCCATCTTGAAATATGCCAGAGAAGAGTATTTTGAGGCGGCCTATTTCAGTCTCCCACAAAGATCTCACAAGGAAAATATATTTGTGTTCTATTTATACAACTAAAAATATTCATGGCAAGCAGGGCGGGAGGGGGGAGGTGACTGGCTCTCTGCTGCCTTAGTGAAGGATAGGTTAATTTCTAAGAAAATAAAAAGCAAATCTAGGCAAAACAGGGGCTGCCAGACACCAGTATCCAAGTAGCTTGAATGGAAGATCAGACTCCAAATCTTTGAAGTAGAGGAAGAGGGGGACCAGTTCTCCAGGGTTGGGCCTGCAGTGGCCAGGGCAAGTCCAGCGGGCAGCATGGGGAACCGGCCTGTGTCTGCAGTTGGGAACGGGACAGAGTAGCGACAGGCTAGAGGATGGCAACCTCTCCCAGCAGTGGGATTTGCACCTCACTCCTAATCCCCCATAAACCAGAGACTGTCTTGCGGGGGGGGGGGGGGGGGGGTGTTGTTAAAGGTTTTTTTTTTTTTCATTTATTATTATACAGTGTTCCGCCTGCATGTAACTCCTGCAGGCCAGAAGAGGGCACCAGATCTCATTACAGATGGTTGTGAGCCACCATGTGGTTGCCAGAAATTGAACTGGGGACCTTTGAAAGAGCAGTCGGTGCTCTTAACCTCTAAACCATGTCTCCAGCCCAGAATATCCAGAATATCTTTGTTTTAATTGTCTTTCTTTTTTTTTTTTTTTTTTAAGCTCACAGAAGAGCTGCCTGCCTTTGTCTTCCCAGTGCTGGGGTTAAAGGGCCTATGCCACCCCACTGAGCTATCTTTGTTTTTTGTGTTTCGTTTTGGTGTGTGTGTGTGTGTGTGTGTGTGTGTGTGTGTGTGTGTGTGTGTGTGATGCAGATGTCCACAGAACCCATAAGAGGGTGTTGGAGCCTTAGGAACTGGAGTTAGAGGCAGTTGTAAGCTATCCAGTGTGGGTATTGGGAACTGAACTCTGGTCCTTTGGAAGACTGGAAAGTGCTCTTACCCACTGTGCTGTCTGTTGTCTTCCAGGAGTGTCTATCTTGATAGGCCTTCAGACCTTACAGTCCAGGGGGGTGACCTGAGGCAGGGGGTAGAAGAAAGAAGACTGGACCCGGTCCCGAGTTCAGAGTTCTCCCCCCAACTGGCTCCTCACTCCCTTGTCCTAGCAGTAACGTCCTACCCTGCACAGTGGGGAGAGGAGCAGATATGCCCAGTGTGTCTGGCATCTTGCCTGGGCACTGACTCTTGCCACCATAGCACCCTTTTCCTTGGGGAGCACAGAGAAGCACTACAGGAGAGCTAAAAAAAAAAACAACAACAACAACAACAGTCAAAATAGTTGCTCGCCAAGGAGATGGTACATGCCCTGGGTCAGGCCCGCAAAACCTTTTAAAAGTGTAGCCAAAGCTAAGTTTGATGGTGGAGGCCTATAAACCCAACTTACAGGACACGAAGAAATCTGAAGGCCTGCCTGGGCTGTACCTCCAGACCCCATCTCAAGTGAACAGAAAAGACAAAAGAAAGAAAGAAAGCCAAAAGCCTGTGTAGCCTGGCTGATAGCGTGAGCAAATACTGTGGTGAAGGGCAAGTTAGTCATACGCATGGCTAGTTTGTTCATCCCACTTCCGTAGGCAGGGGTGGGGCCTTGTTAACTCCGCCTCTCCAGCAGGAAGCGTGTCCACAGTAAGGTAGATAATTCAGAATCTAGCTTTGTTTTGGCTTTTCATTTTTCAATGCTGGAGATCACGCTTGGGACCTCAGTCACGCAGCTCGTGCATCGGCCTTGTCTATTCTAGAAACATGTGTGCAGAGTCAGGCCCAGCACACGTGGGTACCAGTCCCAGTCTGGAATCACCATTTATTAGCTACTTGTCTTTAGAAAAGTAACCACAAGCTTCAGAGCCCCAGCGTTCACTAACCAGGTCTTTAAGCATCTTTATTGGCCAGATGCCAGTGTTAAAACACCAAACACGGTGCTCTTGGTCTCAGTCCTCATAGACTCCACGTTCTATCAGGAGAATCGTAGGCCAGATTCACAAGTGAAAGCAACAGCTTCAACCCTGTGGTGACTGATTTCAGACCACAGCAGGGTGATTTGACAGAAACAAGCAAGTGGCTGTTTGAGGTGTGGCAGTGAGAAGAGCCCTTTTTGTGGCACCTGAGATCTAGAGGGCAAGATGAAGTCCAAACAGCTGGGTATTCCTAGCAAGCTTAGCTCGAGGCAGATCAGAAGTGAGAAAGACAGTGCCTCAGAGTGGAGCATCTGAGCCTGCAATGCCCTCAGAGACAGGGTGTGGAGCTTGGGAGCTTCGGAGCTTGCATGTGGTTCTGCCTGCCATGGGAAGCAACCAGTGAGGGGTTTAAGCCTTGGGGATGGGAATATTTTAGAAACAGAGCAAGGACAGCAGCTCAGGCAGCGTAGGAGGGCAGGAAGGTGATGCTCGAGGACAGCCCCAGAGTTTTAAGGACTGTGTAGGTGGGGTGAGAAGCTCTGTGGGTGAGGTAGAGTTAGAAGCGAAGATCTATTTTTCGGCCGTAAGGAATTTGGGGGTGCTTGTATATGCCACCGCATCCTCGTCTTCAGACAGGGGGTGATAGGGGTACTGGAGGGTAGAAGATGGGAAGGCAAGCAGCACGGCAAGTGTTCAGTGCCCACCCCACAGCTCACCCTCAGCTAGACCTCATTTTTTCTAATTCTCATTTCCCAGGTGCCCGGTGAAGCCAGTCCCATCAATATGGTGGCCAAACTCAGCCAACTGACAAGTCTGCTGTCTTCCATTGAAGACAAGGTACTCACGGGGCCCTATAGCACCTCTTGGCTTCCCTGTTGTCCCCTCTTTGCACCAAGAGTATCCACATCCCAGCTTCCGCATTCCCGTGACTCTAACTCATCACCGCTGTCCGCAGGTCAAAGCCTTGCTGCATGAGGGCTCTGAGTCTCCCAACAGGCACTCCCTCATCCCCCCAGTCACCTTTGAGGTAAGTGGCTCTGGAGCAGTGGTGGCTGACTTGGAAATCTCCCGTTGGGGGCCATTTTGGTACCTGTGAAGAGAGAGCTTGTAACTTGGGCTTGAGAGAGTCAGGGAAGCCAGTGGCAGGCAATAGTCTGAGAAGCCACCTAGCTGGGAAAGTGGATACATGTCAGGATTGCTGCCTAAATGTATCCGTGACATCCCCTTCATGGGGAGGCTGCAAAGGAAGAGCTCCCCATTGGTCCAGGGTGGTATTAACTTTGTCCTCCTTAAAATGGGGATGAGGAGAGACATCCAACTGAGGGCCACAAACTGCCAATAAAATAGTGTCTGGGGGGAAGGGCAGTTAAAGGAAACAATTCTTGTGATTTTCTTTTTAAAATGACTGGCTTAGGTCGTGACCTAAACAGGTAGGGTTTTGTTTTGTTTTGTTTTGTTTTGTTTTGTTTTGTTTTGTTTTGCAATGTGTCCCCAAGATTCTGATGCTTGCAGGCAAACCTGGTCCCACCTTCATGAGACACCCCACTCCCCCCGTTAAGCCCTGTTTAACTGCCCCCCGAAAGTAAGCCCACAGAAGACAGATTTACATTTTCTTCCTACCACCTTGTTTTTAAAATTATTACATTTATTTATTTAGTGGGAGGAGGGAGTGGGGGGAAGGAAGGGGACAGCTTGCAAGGGCAGGTTCTCTTTTTCCACCATGTGATGGGTCCCAAGGATTGACTCCAGGTCACCAGGCTTGGTGGCAGGCTCCTTTACCCACAAAACCACCTTGCCTGACTTTTCTATCCCTCCTTTTGTTTGTTTGTTTTTATTTTTTGTTTTTGGTTTTGTTTTGCTTGAGATAGATAGGCACACGGGCTCCTCTTGCCCCCACCTAAAAGTGCCACCATAGCCAGCTTAGATTTTTCCCTTTCTGCACATGCTCACATGCCAGGCAAGCATCTTCTTCCTAATTATTACCAGTAGATGCTCAATTAGTGGTTTTAACAAGGCCCCAGAGTGTGAATCTATTGCTAAGATTCCTTCCAGAAGTAGATGACACATTAGATTAATAAGTGTTGTCAAACTAATCAGTGATTGAGCCATTCTCCAACAGTTCATCTGTTTCCTCCACCAGATCTGCTGGTGGAACAGCTGGGTTGCACAATGGGTGAGCCAGGCTCAGCTTCAGTGTAAGCCAAATTCAGGCATGCTATGGTATATGGCGGTGTTGTCAGGCCAAGGTTGGGAAAGCCTAGAAATAATAGCAGATAGCCCCACCGAGGACATTGGCCCAGGGTTCCCCAATCATATAGACAAACTAATCAGAGTTGGCACCACCAAAGCCCAGCCGCTGACTGCATTTCTTACACTCTGAAGGTGAAGTCAGAGTCCCTGGGCATTTCTCAGAAAATGCACCTCAAAGTGGACGTTGAGTCCGGGAAACTGATCATTAAGAAGTCCAAGGATGGGTCTGAGGACAAGTTCTACAGCCACAAAAAAAGTAAGTCATCCAACCCCAAGCCCCATCCCACCCTAACCCTGCAAACACACGTCACGCGTTCTGATTCCCTGTGGGAGCTCTTACAAATGACCAGTGACTAGATATCTTCTCAACAGTGACTGTCTTAGTTACTTTTCTATTGCTGTGGCAAAACATCATGACCATGACAGCTTACAAAATAAAACATTTCATGTGGGGCTCACAGTTCCAGGAAGTTAGACTCCATGACCATCACAGTGGCGAGCGTGGCAGCAAGCAGGCAAGCATGGCACTGAGTCAGTAGCTAAGAGCCTACATCTTGATTCACAAGCAGGTGGCAGAGAGAAAACTACCTAGAAATGCTGCAGGCTTTTAAAACTACGAAGCCCACCCCTCACTGCCACTACTCCCCCAACAAGACCGCACCTCCTAATCCTTCCTAAACAGTTCCACCAACTGGGAACCAAGCAGTCAAACATATGAGCCTATGGGGACCATTCTCATTCAAACCACCTCAGTGACTGTCAGAAAAGCCAGTGCCACCCTTTTTGGAGGGTGGTCCCTGAGCTTCTCCCTGCCTATGGAATTCCTTTCCTGCTACAAAGGACACCCCTCAGGGGCCTCCCCTGCATACTTTGCCACCATCTCTGGAAATGAGATTATAAATTACTTGCCACAACTGTCCCATAGAATTCCTATGAATATACGTGGTGATCTCATGTCTCTGTGTGTGACTGTTCTTCTCTTCCCTACAAGCACGCAGTTACCTCATCATGCTGGGACAGGCCCTATACTGATGGGATGACCCTATACTGATGAACTGCTGTACTGGCACCCTTAGCACACCACTCGCCCCGTGGAACTGAAGTACATGAACTCTGTGTCTAAATGGTCCAAATTCATAACTCAGCTCTGTTACGTAGCAGCTGGGGGACCTTGACCCATCTCTCTGATCCTCAGTTTCTAGTTCTCATGGATGTCAAAGGTTAAGTGAACAACATGAGGTACATCCAGCACTCAGCTTCTCTGAGAGCAGCTGTTCTCACGGGCCCCACTGAGCCGTTGCAGCTTTGTACATTACACTGTCCAGTATTTGTGCACACAGTGGGAACAATCCCCAGGACAGCTGGTGGGAGAAGCCTCTGCTGTGCACAGAGCAGCAGCCAGAGCAGATGTGGTCCCTGCCCACGTGCGGGTTGTGTTCTGGTGCACTGAGAGTGAACAAACACTCAGCTAAATCTATCACTACAGTGGACTCGGCAACTCAGAAGCTTTAAAGAAAACCGAACAGCATGATAGGCGAGGTCGTTTGGGAAGAGGGAATGGTTTAGGGGACTGGAGAAAGGAGACTTGCCATTTTAAGCAATGAACAACATATGAGCTGAGATCTCAGGTGGTCAAGCGACCAGTTGGACAGGGGACTAATGGAGGAGTCTCCTAGAGGATGCAAACACCATGAGGTGGAGGGACACAGGATCTTGGAGAAGAGCAGAAATAGGCCTGGGGGGGGGTGGCAGATGGAACTGGAGGACAAGGGGAGTGGTGGATGACAGCCTCCTCAGCAAGATAAGTGCCCCATGAAGAGGACCTCAGAGAAACTCCCAAGCCAGAAGTTTCAGGGTAGACCTTGGTGCTGTAGCGTTACCGCCACAGGAGGTTCTGAGGGTAGCAATGGGTGAATGTTTATCACCCCAACCTGGGGTTTGATGACACACTTTCAAATCCAGGTCCTGCCCCCTGCCAGCTGTGCCACACCGGCCTAGTAAGCTAGCCTGACCATGACTCCAGTCTGTAAAGTGGGAATGATGACAATGGATGTCCCGTGGACACTGCATGAGGGGCCATGAACTCTTGCTTATGAGGACAATTTGCACATCTCCTCACTGCTCTGAGTTGAGTGGGAGAATGACCAGGCAGGGGCTAGGAAGCGAGCCTGTTGATTCTGTGCCTCCTCTCCTGAGCCCCGCCTGGCCCTGAGCAGGAGTGGGGTACAGCCAGAGAACAGCCAAGATAGTGCTGGGGGGAAGAAAAGCGTTTTCTCTCTCTCTCTCTCTCTCTCTCTCTCTCTCTCTCTCTCTCTCTCTCTCTCTCTCTCTCTCTCTCTCCCTCTCTCTGTAGCCTTGGCTGTCCTGGACTCACTTTGTAGACCAAGCTGGCCTCGAACTCAGAGCGATTCACTTGCCTCTGCCTTCGCCTCCCTGAATGCTGGGTTTTTTGGGGAAGAGGTGGGGGCAGGAGGATGATGGCACAGAGGGGCTGGGAGTTAAGTTTAGGGGTGGGAGGAGCTTGGCCAGGCCTGTAAGCTCAGATTCCTCTCAGCCTTGTATGTCCTTGGCAATAGGTTGTCTTCACTCCAGATGTGGGCAGCATACTTGTCACATGAGGGCTTTATCACCAGCTTAGAGGAAGACCAGGAAGTCATTTCTGCCTCCCCTTCCTTCCTGTCAGGGTGCTAAGTTTTGGGGTACTGGGTCCTCAGCTCCATCTGTAAACAGTATGGGAGGTATTAGAAGTTCAGAACTGAGTTCCCAGCTCAGCCTTTGTGACTTGGTTTGGTGTCTTCTCTCTTGTCCTCTTGCATCTTGCTAGAAGGCTTAAAAGGATGAATATCAAAATACGTGGTGCCTGCCACGAAGAGAGTGTTTGGTGCGATTGGCTACTGCCAGTGGTGTCACTACAGTTATCCTCCCCATGTTGACAAAATGGGATGGGGGTAGAGGGTGAGGAGGTGAACCAGGAAAGAGCCTCCAGCGTCTGGAGTAACAAGCTGCAGGGTAATTATAGAGTTAAGCTCACTGCATCAGGCCAGGGCGCTCTGCCTTTCTGTGTCCAGCTGGGGAGTGACAGATGGTTTGAGCAGGAAGGCTGTGCCGGAAGCACTTGGCTTAGAAAAGTGGGTGCCACTTGTGTAGGGAGAGTAGGTCAAGAGAGCCATTGCAGCAGGGTCACCGGTGACAGCTAACTGGGACACACTGAACTCCTGAGGAATGCCTGAGAGCCAGCGTTTGGTGCTAGGTGCTCTGGTTACTGTGACAGCTATATAATTTACTACCCATGCTACTTAGATTTACCCACACTCCAGAGCCTCGTGTGTGTCATTGTGTATAACGTACAGCTTTCCCTGTCAATTAAAATAAATAAATAAAGTGAAAATGTTGAGAGAGGGGATTTTTGAAACAAAAACTCATGTTTCACAAACTAGTTTTGAATTCACTAGGTAGATGAGGTTGGTCTTGAACTCCTGATCCTCCTGGCACCATCGGCATAATTGGCATTTGATACATAATCTATATCCCACTGGTTTTAACAAAGCAGAAAACACAAATGAGCAAATGTTGCTTTATAACCTTGTTCTTACCCTCCCAGATGCTTTTAAAAGTAATAGGCTGTAGCCAGGGGTAGGGAGGGTGCAGGGGTGGAGGGGGTGGCAGCACATGCCTTTAATCCCAGCACTCTGGAGGTAGAGGTAGGCAGATTGCTGTGAGTTCGAGGCCAGCCTGGTCTACAAAGTGAGTTCAGGACAGCCAAAGTTACACAGAGAAACACTGTGAAAACCAAAAGAAAAACAAAACAAAAAGTAATAGGCTATAGGCTGTGCATGGCGGTACAGCTTTTTAAAGGCAGAGCAGGCAGACCTCTGTGAGTTCAAGGCCAGTATGACTTATATAGTAAGTCCCAGGACAAACAGGCTTGCATAGTGAGGCCCTATCTCAAAAATAAAAAATAAAAAAGAAAAAATAAATTAAAAAAGAAAAGAAAAAAGAAAATAAAAGAAAAAGAAAGAAAGAGAAAAAAATAATAGTGCAAGCTGAGCATTGAGGTTCATATCTGCAATCACAACACCCAGGAAATTTACACTTTCCTTTTTACAAATTTACATGTGAGCATGTGTGTGACTATATGTGTGTGTGTGTGCATGTGCGTGCATATGTGTGTGCAGATGACTAGAAGAGGCTTTGGATCTCTTAGAGATGGAATTACAGTTGTAAGTTGTTTGACATGGGTGCTGGCAACCAAACTTGCGTCCTTTACAAGAGCTATAATTCTCTTAACCACTGAACCTCCCAGCCCATGCTGTAAATGATGCTACACAATGTTTCATCTTGTGTCATATGAAAGGATCAACGCTGACTATTTTAGACCCACAAAAGCCAGAAATTTCATAATTCAACTTCATAATTGCAATTTTCAGTTGCCCTTCTTCGGCTTACAAAAGTGTAATGGCGGCTTCTTTATGAAACCAACTTTAATTGGAAATGGCTCAAGATTTGGTGTCTTGGTTATCTCTGTGTCTTTATTCTTCTGAGCTTGCAACAAAGAAGGAAGGGTGGGACAGCAAGACAAAAGTGAATGAAAAGACAAAACACATGACGGGGAGGAGTTATATAGATTTTAAAAAATGGACTGAAATAAGAGCATAAGACAATGAAATGAACTCTTGGGATGGCTCTGCAGCTAAGAGAACCGGGTGTTCTTTCTGGAGCCCCAGGTTTGGTTCCAGCACAGCTCTCAACCGTCTGTAACTCTAGTTCTGGGGGACCCAATGCCCTCCTCTGGCCTCTGTGGGCTCTGCACGAATTTGGTGCACAGATAGATACAGGCAAAATACCCGTACACATAAAATACATATTTTAATTAAAACCAAGAATGGCCGCACATGCCTTTAATTCTAGCAATTGAGAGGCAGAGGCAGGCAAATAAATCTCTGTGGGTTTGAGGACAGGCTAGTCTATGTTAAGAGTTAGAGGATAACCAGGACTTCATAGAGAGACCCTGTCTCAAAAAACAAAACAAAACAAAACAATTTTTCATTAAAAAAATTTTTTAGGCACTAGAGAGATGGTTCAGTGATTAAGAGCATTGTCTGCTCTTCCAGAGGTCCTGAGTTCAATTCCCAGCAAACATATGGTGGATCACAACCATCTATACTAGGATCTGATGCCTTCTTCTGTGTGCAGCTGTGCATGCAGATAGAGCACTCATCTATGTAAATAAATAACTCTTTAAAAATATTTTTTTTAATTAACAGAGGAAAGAAAAAGGAAGAATAACTCTATACAAGAGTCAAAGGGAGAGGGGGTGTCAGGAATTCAAGTCAGCTTTGGCTATATACAACCTTATTCCAAGAATCCAAAAAGGCATAAATATATTTTTTTTTAATGTAAAGGGCTGGAGATACACCTCTGCTGTCAAATGCTTGTCTGTCATGTGTGGGCCCCTGGTACTATCAAGTGTAGAATAAAAAACAGCCGAAGAGTAAAAAGGTAAAACTGAGGGAAGCTCCCAGAAGGTGGATTTGATTTTGTTTTTGGTTTTGAGGCAGAGTCTAATTCTAGCCTGGGTTGTCCTGGAACTCACTCTGCAGTTCAGGCTGGCCTCAGACTTGCCCCTGATGGTGCTCTTCCTTGCACAGGCTCCTGACATGTGCCACCATCCGCAACAGGCTTTTCTAAATTGTACCAGCCCAAGGAGATCATACCAATAAGTCTTAGTAAAAGAAAAGAAGGGAGAGAGAAGAGCTCATGAAAGAATCCAGAAAATCGGGGTTGGAGAGATGGCTCAGAGGTTGAGAGCACTGACTACTCATCCAAAGGTCCTGAGTTCAATTCCCAGCAACCACATGGTGGCTCATAACCATCTCTAATGAGATCTGGTACATGCAGACAGAACACTGTATATATAATAAATAAATAAAAATCTTTTTAAAAAATCCAGAAAACCACCTCAATGACTAGCAGGCGTCTCTGGGTAGAGAATGTCCCAAGAGCTCAGCACAACAGAGAAGGCACCTATGGGCTCTGTGGAGAGGCTGTCCAACCTCCTGAGTGAGATAGGATCCAGAAGACATTAGGGATTCCCACAGGACTCAGCATGCGACCCCATGCTTAGAGTCTAGAAACTTTCCCATTGGAGTCATGAAGGACACACTCCTTCCTTCCATCTCTGTTATGAGGAGTCTACCAGGGACTCCCACTAGAGACTCAGTATTCAAAGTGGTTATTTGTTTGGTTGGTTAGTTAGTTTTGCAGTCATGGAGATCAAACCTAAGGTTCTATGCATGTCAGGCAAGTGCTAAAGGAAAATAGGAAAAATACTTCAAGATATATGCATAGGCAAGTTTTTTGTTTTTTGTTTTTTTTTTTTAGATGGCCTCACGTAGCCCAGGCATTCACTCCTCATCCTCTTGCCTCCACCTCCCAAGTGCTGGTACTATGGCTTCTGCCACTAGGCCTAGATCTAGGTAAGAACTTCTCCAAAAAAGTACTCCAATAGCTCAGGAAATATAGTGAAAATTGACAAATGAGATTTTATAAAATTAAAAACCTTTTGCCCAGCAAGGGAAAGAGATAGCAGAGTGGAGAGACAGCCTACAGAATGCAAGAAAGCCTTTGGCAGCCAGATATCTGACAGGGGTTAATGGCACAGTGATACCTGCAGCCCCATGTTTATCACAGCAACCCTTGTTACAGCCAAGTTATGGGACTGACCTTGGTGCCCATCAGCGAATGAAGACAGTGTTCCTGTACATGATGTGATGAGCATTACCGAGCCATAAAGAACACGAGATACTGTTTACAAGGAAATGGATGGAGCTAGAGATGAGGAAGGGAGGGAGAGAAAGAGAGGAGACATGGGGAGCGAGAGAATGACTGAGGAGGGGGAGGGGGAGGGACCAAGATGGGAAAGAGGTAGGGCAAAGAGTAACTGATGAAGACGTTACAATGAATAGATGTGTTAATATGTGTTCATTTAAAGGTCAAATAGATTTTAGAAAATAATTCTGGGAAAACTACTAGAGACGTTACTATGCCAAAATGAAGGTGAAAACAAGGAGGAGGGCATGGAATGCGAGCAAGAAGGTCCAACAAGAGGGACAAAGGAGTAGATTCCCGGATGTTGGAGAAGGTTTTCACCAGACCTGGAGGCTCTGGGAGAGTAACTTAGTCACAGGCCACAGACAACAGAGAAGTGCCTAGTCATATGGGAACGTGTCTTAGTGAGGGTTTCTACTGCTGTGATGTAACACCATGACCAAAAAAGCAAGTTGGGGAGGAGAGGGCTTATTCGGTGGCTTATACTTCCAGATCATAGTTCCCCATTGGAGGAAGTCAGGACAGGAACTCAAATAGGGCAGGATACTGGAGGCAGGAGCTGATGCAGAGGCCATGGAGGGGTGCTGCTTACTGCCTGCATCCCATGGCTTGCTCCATTACTCACTAATTGAGGATGTGCCCAACAGCTAGATCTCATGGAGGCATTTCCTCAACTGAGGCTCCTTTCTCTGTGATGACACTCTAGATTATGTTAAGTTGACACACAAAATCAGCCAGGACAACTGACCCCTTCAGTCCTGGGCCTTCAACTGCCACTGAGGCTGCACCTTCACCAGTGGCCTCTCTTGGCCTCTAAGAGTGTCAAGCCTCAGCTGCTCTCTACGACCCCTTCATGCCTTCAAAACTAGTACCATCTTGGTGACTTAAATAGTACTAAATGTGGCTGCCAACACAGGGTACAATCTTGGCTGTCTCTAGGACATAGCCTCTCTGTGCTCTCAGAAAACACTTCCCAGATTTCACCTCCTTGATGCTGGTTTCTTCTTCATCACCGCTAATGTCTGAAAACATCACAGTTTCTCTTTAGCAGTTCTGGTATCTTGCTAGTCACAGCTGATTGTTCAGCCCCAGCAAACCAGAACCGCAGAATCTTAAGTCAAAATAGTAACAGCCCTGATGGAGTCTTGAATCTTCCCTCTAAAATGTCACGAGCCAGGCCTCTATCCTCTGCACTGCTCTCAACATCCTTATCTTCCAAGCTCCTACAGAACTTCCCACAGTGCTCTCAACACTCACTGGCTGTTCTAGCCCAAAGTTCCAAAGTCCCTTCCACAATCCTTTCCAAAACACGGTCAGGCCTGTCCTAGCACTACTCCAGTCCCTGGTACCAACTTCTGTCTTAGTTAGGGTTTTACTTCTGTGAAGAGACATCATGACCAAGGCAACTCTGAAGAAGGGAAACATTTAACCAGGGCTGGCCTACAGTTTCGGTCCATTATCATCACAGCGGGAAGCATATCAGTGTTCAGCCAGACACGGTGCTGGAGGAGCCCAGAGTTCTAGAGCTTGCCATAGGCAGCAGAAGGACAATGGATTCCACAGTGGGCAGTGCTTGAGCATAGGAGACCTCAAAGCCCGCCTCCATAGTGACGCACTTCCTCTGGGAAGGCCACACCTCCTAATAGTGCTGCGCCTTATGGGCCAAACGTTCAAACAAAGGAGTCTATGGGGGCCAAACCTATTCCAATTTGAGAGTTACAAATTTGGAGGAGAGTGTCAATCAAGGGAAGCACACAGCACAGGCTTAGGATGGTAGCTCAGTGTGCGGTATCAAAAAAGAAAACACAGTAATTGTAGTTATTTTAACACAGGAAGAGTTTAACATAATTTTATTGCTTGAGAATTTTCACGCATGCTTAAAATGTATTTTGACGATATTCAACCCAAACTCCCCTTAACCTCTCTTAGACTCACACCCCACCTCCTCTCTTCTCCCAACTTCACGTCCTCACTGAGTCCATTTTGGGCTGTCCATGTACTCGTGGGTGTGAGACCATCCCCTGGGACTTGGTACCTAGCAGAGGCCACGCCCTTAAGGCTCCCCCAGCAGCCAGCTGCCAGTAGCTACTCAGCTGAGTGAGGGAGTTTGTGAGCCCAACTCAAGAAAACATGTTTTAAGTTGTGCGGGAAAAGAAGAGCATCCAGGCCTAGTCTGTCAGGAGCCATGTCATAGTCATGGTAACATAAGCATTGTTTTTCTAGCAAAAATAGGATGGTAAGACTTCTCTCATTCTCTCTTTCTACCCTCTTACTTTCTCTCCTCCTCCTCCTCCTTCTTCTTCCTCTCTCTCTTTCCCTCTCTCTCTCTCTCTCTCTCTCTCTCTCTCTCTCTCTCTCTCTCTCGGGTACCCCTTTCCCCTTTTCCTTCTCCCCCCATGCTCTTTTAATAAACTCCGTATAACATAGGAAAAAAAAAAAGGATGGTAATCCAAGTGGTGGCACATGCCTTTAATCCCAGCAATTCAGAAGCAGAGGCAGAACTCTGTGAGTTCGAGGCCAGCCTAGTCTACAGAAAGAGTTCCAAGACAGCCACAGCTACATAGAGAAACCCTTAAAAAAAAAAAAAAAAAAAAGATGGTAGAAAGATGATGAGGAAACAGAAACCATGTCGGGTAGGGAGTCGGAATACAGTCAGTATGTGTGAAAAAATCAACAACTAAGCTTTATCTTCTACAGTGGAAAGCTAATATGTAATAGGAACTATTCCCTGTATTGTGCATATGTGTATGGTGTGTGTAGGTGTGGGTGGGTGTGTCTGCGTGCATGCGCGCATGAATGTGGGCACGAACTATGGCTGTGTGTGCTGTGTGGAGGTCAGAGGACAAATTCTAAGAACCAGCCTTGCCTTTTACCTCATTTTGAAGCAGGGTCTCTCCTGTTTTCTTCCACTCTGTGCATTCCTGTGGCTGGCTGGCCCAAGTTTCCAGGTAATTCTGTCTCTACATCCCATCTCCCTGTAGAAACACATGGATCACAGATACCAAATCAGGGTTTTCCTTAGGGTTCTGGAGATAAGAATTCAGGTCATCAAGCCGGGCATGGTGGCGCACGCCTTTAATCCCAACACTCGGGATGCAGAGGGAGGCAGATCACTGTGAGTTTGAGGCCAGCCTGGTCTACAAAGAGAGTCTAGGACAGCCAAGGATACACAGAGAAACCGTATCTCGAGAAACCAAAAAAAAAAAAAAAAAAGAATTCACATCACCAAGGCAGAGGATTTTATTCACTGGGCCATCTCCCAATTTGCTTTTGTTTTTTAAGGAAACATGGGATAAATTTCAAAAGAGTTCATTAGGAAACTTGAGATTAATTGTCTTGGGGTAGGGACAGGACATTGGTGGGAGGGTAGAAGGATACTATTAACAATAACAATTTTAAAATCTCATGGAATGATTTGATTAAATTTACATTTTATCTTTATTATTTTTAATTATGCCTATATGTCTATGTATGTGAGGGCAGGTACCCCAAGAGAACAGAGGAGTCACTGCCCCCTGGAGCTGGAGTTACAGGTGTCTGTGAGCTGCCTGGTGTGGGTGCAAAGAATTGCACACAAGGCCTGTGAAAGAACAGGATGTGTTCCTAACTACTGAGATACCTCCCCATCCCCTCAATTTTTGATTTGAAAAAAAAAAAAGAAAACTACAAATGTGAATTTTTCACAAATTAAGCACAACAGAAAGATGAGGAAGCCAAGCAGCATGGAGGGAGAAAGATAGAAGGATGGGTAGAGTTGTGCTGCTGTGCGTGTGTGTGTATGTGTGTGTGTGTGTGTGTGCGCGCGTGTGTGTATGTGTGTGTGTGTGTGTGTGTGTGTGTGTGTGTTTATATGAAAGCTAACTCTAGCTTGCTCTGGGTACCACACTTCTCAAGAATGATCCCCGAGGGCCAGGCTGAGGCTTGGGAGCCTCGAGTGCAGTGGACATCAGACACAGTGGTTGGAGGAGCAGGTGCGTGAGCCAATGAACCTCTGTTTTTCTGAAGTCCTGCAGCTCATCAAGTCCCAGAAGTTTCTGAACAAGCTGGTGATTTTGGTGGAGTCAGAGAAGGAAAAAATCCTGAGGAAGGAGTATGTTTTTGCTGACTCTAAAGTAAGTGACCCTAGACATCTAATGTGGGGCAAGAAGGGACATGTGTCTTGAAAACTGTGATGTGCCAGGGGCTAGGATTATTAGCTCCCTGGGTTCTAGAACACCCATTTCACACTGGGAAGCTGAGCTTAGGTGGCTAACGGACAGCTGAGACTCACTAAGTTTTAGTTCCACTGTCCCACGATCACAAGTGCTGTCTTCCACGTACAAGAAGGCATTCCTTGTCTCATGTCCAGTGCTGGGATGGCCAGAGGCCTTTATTAACAGTGTCTCTTGGCTAGACTTAGGAGCCCTTTGGGTCAGCTCTAGATTTAAATCTGAGTCCTGACCAGCACTTCCCCTGTGAAGACTTCTGTTTTTAAATTCTGCCCCACTCTGCAGACATAAAATGCCACCACCGCCACCACCATTGGCAGTGGACATCAGACACAGTGGTGGGAGGAGGGAGAGGCACTGTGTATGGGCCATGAGAAAACCCCAGAATGTGCCTCAGCCCAGCCAGAGGTGGGTTCTCTACCCCTTCATTGCTCACCTCAGAAGTCACCCCAAATGGGCTGAATCCCACCCAGAGGCCTCACTGTCTGTGCTCGTTGGTATGGTTCATATGAGGCAGTGCAAATGGGTGGCAGAGCAGATAGGGCATGTGTCCTGGCATGTGTGGCTGCCCCTGCCTGTCAGACACTGGAGACAAGCTAAGGAAGGGCTCCCAGTACAGCAGTCTCACAGAGGCAACCCCTGCCAAGTTCCCAAGGCATCTACTTTCACTCATCCTGGGAGCAATTATGAGGGTACAGAGGCTGGCCCAGGCAGACTGGAACAGTGGTGAGAGTGCAGGCGGATGAGAGAGAGCAGAAAGAGAGCACAGATCTGGGCAGTGTTTTGTGCTTCAGGAACATAGATCCAAAACTAGTTATTTCTGCCCCATTGCTGCAAGCTCAAAGGGGTTGAGACACTGGCTCTTGAGCCATCCCCACCTAAAAACAGGTTGCAAGAAAGAAGCCATGGTTTTGTGTTGATGAGATGGTGCCTTTGGAGTGGGCAGTTATGAGTCTTGCAATAATGAGGATGAATCCTATGAAATGGCTGGCTTTGCAGCCAGGGACATAGGGCATCTGGTCTTTCATGTTGTCACTGCTTGAGATTTTGTGTGCTCTCATTTTAAAGCCTGCCACCCTACTGACGACAGTCCTTTTGACTAAGAGGCAAGTCAGCTTCATGCCCCGTTGTCAACATAGGAGAAATACATGTAAGAGAGCAGGAAGCGTCTGCTCAATATGTTCTTTTGACTTTGCTTAGTTTCATTACATTTTCTTTTTTAAAAACTGTTGGATTTATTTATTTAGCGGTGGGGCATGCGTGTGCCACAGTGCATGTGTGGGGGTCAGAGGTCAGCTTGCGGCAGTCGGTTCTATCCACCATTTGGATCCCAAGGATTTAGCTCAGCTCCACATCAAATGCCTTTGCCTGCTGAGCCACTGCACTGGCCCTGGTTTCTTTGCATTTTCTTTCATCAAATAAGTAACTCAGTACCATTGGTTTAAAAAAAAAAAAGGAGCAAATGCAAATTGTCAAAAGTTTAAAAAAGGAGCTGGAGAGATGGTTCAGTGGTTAAGGCCACTAACTGCTCTCCTGGAGGACCGGGGTTCAAATCCCAGCACCCACATAGCAGCTCACAACTATCTGTAACTCTTAGATTTGACACTCTTACATAGACATACATACAGTCAAAACACCAATACACATACAGTAAAGGTAGATATAAATAAATAATTTTTTAAAAGTTTAAAATGAAAACAGCACTCAGCACCAATCAACTCTATGGACATGCTGCAGAACCCTACTGGGGTTAGATCTTGGTGCAGTTCCTAATTTTTTTTTTACTCCAAATCACATCCTTGCAGTGGAATGGCTGGGTCCAAGAAGCCACATGCTCATGGTTTTGAATGCATCTCTCCAGGTGGTGGCTGCCTTTCACATTTATAGTGAGATATATATATATATGTCATGGGGGATGTAGTCAGCAAAGTCATCCCATGTCTTTCCCTGCCCCTTGGAGAGAAACCAGGATGTGATCTTCTTGGGAGGGGGTGCGTTACCTTCAGTGTTTTTTAAGCTGACCACATCCTTTGTTGAGGCCAGCATGTAGGGAGGTGGAGAGCTTTCTCAGTGTGTCTGCCCTTCCTCCTCCAGAAGAGAGAAGGCTTCTGCCAACTCCTGCAGCAGATGAAGAACAAGCACTCGGAGCAGCCGGAGCCTGATATGATCACCATCTTCATTGGCACTTGGAATATGGGTGGGTCCCTGTGCCCCCTCCCTCCTACCTGCTCTGCTTTGCTCCACCTTCCTGCCTCAGCAACTGCAAATGGCACAAAGGAGCACCTCCATCTCTCCCCCATAGTCCTGGTCTCCATCCTATCTGTACAACTTCTTTTCTAGAGAATTCTACCTTTGTCCAGTGATGATGATGATCAAGAAAAGCAGGCTTTAGGATTAGTGCACCCCAGAAGTAGCCACAATATGTTGCTCCACAGCTTGCCAAGGAGCCCCAGACCTTGGAGGAAGACGTTTGGCCCTGGTTTATCTAAAGAGGAGATGAGGAGAAGAGATAGATCCATGGATGGATAGATGGGAGGATGGATGAATAGATAAATGGTCCCAAGTTTAAATTTAATAAAAATAATATTTAAGTTTTTACCATAGATGTATGGTTAGAAATAAATAAACAAATATATATGCTAAATATATGATCATATATTTCATATGATAAATACATAAGTAAAATATTTAAATAATTATTTGGTACAAGTGCTCAGCTAGAAATAAAAGCTAAGGTACAAAATATATACTGGGCTAAATGTATATATATATATATATACACATACAATATTATATATGGTACATATCATAAGCAATAATATATTGTCATATATTATTATACTAAATATTACACTATACTAATTGCCAGTTATACTAAATAATGTTTTGATGTAAATATTGAGCTAGAATTAAATAGTTAGAAGATATACAGTTAAATCTGAATCTCTCAGTCAAATAACCATTGCATGGGACATACTTATTCTAAAAATCACCCATCCATAAGAAATTCAAATGTAACAAGTATCTTAGTCTATTATTAACTCCTTAGGCTCTCACCCTCAGGGGTTCATTCATGTGGCACAAGGACCTTTCTAGTTTTCTTGTATGTCTGTAGAGAGTCCTTTTGGTTGGACATGGTGGGGTCATCCCACTGGGCGGGAGCGCCCTTCCAGCAGAAGACATGGGTGCAACAAGCTTGAGCCCTGCTGTACATAGCAGGGAGGGAAGGTCTTCACATGTGGTCCACTGAGAGCCCTGGGGAGCAGAGTTTAGTAGTGTTTACTATTTGGATTCTTACCTTCTTGTCTGTCTGTTGGCCAAGAGACCTCCTTGGGGGGTATGGAGAGAACATCTACTTGTCCTTAGTGCATCTCCAGAAGTAGATCTCCCGTCATGCGTTGAAGGAGCATCTTTCACTCATTTTTCAAAAACAGAGGCAAAGGAACGCTGCTGGCTCCTGCTGTTTCTCTGGAGCACCTCTTCATCTCAGTTCTCAGCTGAGCATAACTTGCTTCCAGGAAGCCTTTGGTGCTTCCTGCCAGTAGGATAGAGGCCTCCGTCCTGGACATGTCACACACCATTGGAATTGTAAACTCCTGGGTGACAGGGGCTTCATCTCAGGTCTTACTGCCACCCTAGAGCCTACGACAAGCTTGGCAACCTGTTCAGTTAGAGCAGGGTTCCATCGAGGAGCTCTCAGTGTTTCCTTTCTATGAAATGTGAAGTTATCTTTACAACAAGATCTCACGGAGCCCTGACCATAGCTGACATGAAAGGTGGTGTCAGCACTGAGTGCTTCATCGCGGCATTTGCCTCAGTGGTTTTTGTAACTATGTGATCCTTCTCTTCCCCTGTTTTGAATCCCCCCTGATGTCCTTGACCTGACATGCCTTTGACTCACTTGGTGTTGGGTTTTGCTGTTGAAGGTAACGCACCCCCTCCCAAGAAGATCACGTCCTGGTTTCTCTCCAAGGGGCAGGGAAAGACACGGGATGACTCTGCTGACTACATCCCCCACGACATCTACGTGATTGGCACCCAGGAGGACCCCCTTGGAGAGAAGGAGTGGCTGGAGATACTCAGGAACTCCCTGCAAGAAGTCACCAGCATGACATTTAAAACAGTGAGCAGCTGGCCAGGCCCAGGGTGGGGAGACAGTGTGCTTTTCGGAGCATCTCAGAAGTCAGACAGGATACGTCCAAAGATGGACAGGAGCTCGGTGGTTCCTCCACTTTCAGAGCCAGAGATATGAGTCCAAGGTGTCATCCTCAGAAGTTGATGGCATTCGGGTCCTCCACCTTCCCCGCTGCATTAAAGGATAATATTTACTTCCTGGAAGCATCTTCAGCCCCAGGTCTCATCTCTGAGGTGCTTTGTCTCATTCCTAGGCATTGTTAGAAGTTCCCCCCGAAAGCTAGAGATTACGGAGTACAGGCAGGACGTCTTACCCCCGGGGGCGGATGGGGTGGATCCCTTTGGGATGCTTAGGGTTCCAACACTGCACCTCAGCCTGGTGTTGCAACATCATCTCCCACCACCACCACCACCAGGTCGCCATCCACACACTCTGGAATATCCGCATAGTGGTGCTCGCCAAGCCAGAACATGAGAATCGGATCAGCCACATCTGCACCGACAACGTGAAGACAGGCATTGCCAACACCCTCGGTGAGCATGGAGGGGAGCCTCATAACTACGCATGCTCCACCTCTTCCTTCTCCTGGGCAATGTCCCCAGATTAAACCCTGAGAGCTGGTCCTGGGATCCATTAGTCTTTAGCAAATCCAGATGTTTCTCCCTACAGAAACGCATCCAGGGTCTATACCAGCCCTGGTGAAATGGCCAAAATGTGGGGTCTGTCTCAGTAAGTCTCGAGTGGTTTCTGGTGCCATTCTGATACATTTTCAGGTGACACTAGTGGCAGCCAGTCTGAAGACCCCACTTTGAGTAGTAAGAACCTAGAATAGAGGTTGTCAAACTTCTAATGGAGACTGTGACTTTTTTAAGCTTCATGAGCCATACACAACTGCCTCTCTGCTCCTGTCACCTGAAAGCTACCACAATCAACAGAGGAGATGCATAAGGTGGCTGTGATTAGGCTGGGGTTAACTATAGTCTATAGGCTGTTGGCCCAAGAGAGCCCAACGCACGCTGTAGGAAGTGGAAACTAGCCAATGCTGAGTGGGTTGGTGCAAGAAAAAGAGATGAGAGTGGGCAGGCTGCATATGTGGGAGAGCAGAGTCCATACCTGCAAGTGTGGCCTCTGTGGGTGTGCAAGCCTGTGTGTCAGGGTGTGAGTATGTGCATGAGTGGTAAGGTGGGCAAGGTGACGTTGGATGTGTTTGTGTGTATATTTAAATATGCATGTATGTGTAAGTTCATGGGAGCATGCCCTATGTATCTAGATATTTGGGCTTGTGGGTATATATGTGTCTGTGTCTTTTTTAAAATTTATTTATTTATTATGTATACAGTGTTCTGCCTGCATGTAATACCTGCATGCCAGAAGAGGGCAACAGATCTTATTATAGATGGTTGTGAGCCACCATGTGGTTGTCAGGAATTGAACTCACGACTTTTGGAAGAGCAGGCAGTGCTGTTAATCTCTGAGTATGGAGAGATGTCTCTGTGTCTTTTATGTGAGCCTGAACGAATCTGTTTTTCTGAACATGGGGCTGTGTGGATGGGAGTGTCCCAGTATATGTATGTGAGTACAAACACTAGAATATAAATGAATTGTGTCACAACCAGGGTAGCGGTTTCTGGGCTTTGACTTTGGGGACAGGACAGGGTCCAAGAAAAAAAAGGACACAAGATTGCCTCATTTGAGAAACTCTGCTTTTTCGCCCATGTCTGTACTCACTTGTCCTTTCTTGCCTGCCACAATAGCAATATGGGGTTAGACTGAGCTCTGTCTCCTACAGAACTCCCTGCTTGGATTTCTTCCCTCCCTGGGCTTCCTGCTTCCCCCCTGGCTTCTGCACATAATTTGTTCAAATGTCTCATTAAAAATTATAACTGTGGGGACTGGAGAGACAGCTCAGTGGTTAAGAGCACTAGCTGGTCTTCCAGAGAACTCAGGTTTAACTCCCAGCACACACAGGGTAGCTTACACCTGTCTGTAACTCCAGTTCCAGAGGATCTGACACCCTCATACAGACATACATGCAGGCAAAACACCAATGCACATGAAAATTTTTTAAAAATTATGCCAGGTGTGGTGGCGCACACCTGTAATTCCAGCACTTAGGAGGCTGAGGCCTATGAGTTCAAATTCAGCCAGGTCTACAGAGTGAGTCCAGGACAGCCAGGACTATAAGAGAAACCCTGTCTCAAATTTAAAAAAAAAAAAAAAATTACAACTGCATGTTTTTAACCAGGCCTTGCTCTAGTGCTGGCCCTGGATCCCAACCCTTCCTTCGGAACCTAGTGGTAGAGTGCTTGCCTGGTGTATGCAAGGCCTTGGCTTAGGTCTCCAGTGCTAAAGGAGTAAAAAACAGATAATCTCCTTACCACACCCCCAAAACATATATGCGATTTTGGTTGGTGATGGACCCGTGTCTACCAACCCTTGCCTTCCAGAGTATGTGAAGTACCTGTTTCTGAGGCCTAGAATCGCTGACTCAGTTGTTTAGTGTTTGTCTCCCAAGTGGATTCTCTGAGGCTGCTCTGCTGGCCTGGGGAACACACTTTAAGAACCACTAGTGTGGTTTTTAAAAAATCAACAAGGTGGAGCTGGAGAGATGGCTCAGAGGTTAAGAACACTGACTGCTCTTCCAAATGTCCTGAGTTCAATTCCCAGCAACCACATGCTGGCTCACAGCCATCTATAATGAGATCTGGTGCCCTCTTCTGGCCTGCGGGCACACATGCAGGCAGAATACTGTATAAATAATAAATAATTAGCAAGGTGTGGGCATGTACACTCTTGTTTGTTTGTTTGTTTGTTGTTTGTTTTTCAAGACAGAGTCTCTCTGTGTTAGCCTTGGCTGTCCTGGACTCTCTTTGCAGACCAGGCTGGTCTTGAACTCACAGCCTTCCGCCTGCCTCTGCCTCCCAAGTGCTGGCATTAAAGACATGTGCCACCATGCCTGGCTGTGCGTGTGCGCTCTTATGTGTATATGCACATGTGTGTGTGTATGTGTGTGTGTGTGTGTGTGTGTGTGTGTGTGTGATTGGAATGAAGGGTTTTGATCCTACAGGAGTGGATCCTGAGTGGACAGTCAATTTACTCAGCTGGGAGAAGGAAGCACCTCCCGAATCCCAAGGCTCCAGGCTGTTCTGATCCTCCCTGTCCCTATATACTCAGTACCACAGTCCCCAACATCCCCATACCCAGAAATGGATAGCAGTACTTTCCCTCCCCTGTCCTAATTAGAAAACCACACGGCTGCTGCCATCTGCCTGTCACTGGCATGTCCCGTCCCTGCTGGCCTGTCTAGTTTGTATTCCTGCTTCTCTTACTCTTGTTCACAGCATCAGCTGCCCTTTACCTCACCTCAGCTTCCGACCCCTTGACCAGCCCGCCTGGTTGACATTCTGCTTCTTTCTTCCTCCCTTAGGAAATAAGGGAGCTGTGGGGGTTTCCTTCATGTTCAATGGGACCTCCTTGGGGTTTGTCAACAGCCACCTGACTTCTGGAAGTGAAAAAAAACTCAGGTAATGGGTTTACCAACTAGTTACTAGCACCCAATAGCCCTAGCCCTCCATACATCCTGATGGCTTGCCCAGCCTTCACCTCAGCCCTTCTGGATCTCTGTTGTCTTAGCAAAGACACAGTAGCACAGTAGAGACCTCAGGTGTGTGTGTGTGTGTGTGTGTGTGTGTGTGTGACTCTTGCCTGGAGGACAGAAGACATTTTTGTCATTATTAACCTACTAGACCCCTTAAGCCAGGTCCATTTCTACAGGAAAATACTCCCAGGAAGCATCCTATAGCTCAAAGCCCGTTTTGTCTGCATGTGGCCCTGTCATCCAGTCCATTCACTGATCCTATTTCCTGATGGATAGATTCCTGCTTAGGATCTAGACTCTGTGCTCCCAGTTGGGTCTCCCAGGCATGCTCAGATGCCTGCTGAGACAGAGCTTCAGTCCCTCTAAGTCTCTGTTTCCCACCTGTCACCTCTGACTTCCTTCCATGGCAGAGTGAGGACAGTGCCCCGCACTAGGTGTGCTAAGTGTTGCCCTTGTTTCCCTGAACTAGGCGAAATCAGAACTATATGAACATCCTGCGGTTCCTGGCCCTGGGGGACAAGAAGCTAAGCCCATTTAACATCACTCACCGCTTTACCCACCTCTTCTGGCTTGGGGATCTCAACTACCGTGTGGAGCTGCCCACCTGGGTAAGGAGACTCCTGCTTGGGTAGAGCTGTAGGGTTAGCTGTGGATGGACCGAAGAGCCCTGAACCCTGAGAACCCGGCTAAGGTAGCAGGTCCTCTCTGGGACTCAATGCAGCTGCTGTCATGGAGCCTCTGAGATATATATATATATATATATATATATATATATATATATATATATA
>OU015743.1:21526652-21547934 GCA_907169655.1 Acomys percivali | reverse complement strand
AAGAAAGAAAGAAAGAAAGAAAGAAAGAAAGAAAGAAAGAAAGAAAGCTAAAGCTGAATTAGGCTGGGCAGTGGTTTTACACACCTTTAATCCCAGCACTTGGGAGGCAGAGGCAGGCAGATCTCTGTGAGTTCAAGGCCAGCCTGGTCTACAGAGCAAGTTCCAAGATAGTCACGACTACACAGAGAAACCCTGTCTTGAGAAAAAAAAAAGCTGAATTAATACTGTCCCTATTCTAAGATGCTGGGAGAATTTTAAAGCATTGTTTCTGTTTTGGTTTTTCGAGACAGGGTTTCTCTGTGTAACAGAATCCTAGATTTGGTTTGTAAACCAAACTAGCCTCAAACTCAGAGATCCACCTGCCTTTTCATTCCAAGTGCTGGGGTTACAGGCATGCACCACTATGATTGGCTCCTACTAAGACTAACTTTAGAGATTTATATATTTTTATTTTATGTGTATGGGTATTTTTGCCTGCATGAACAGCTGTGTATCACATGCATGCAGTGCCCACAGAAGACAGAAGAGGATGTTAGATCCCCTGGAGGAGGGGTCACGGATGTTGTGAGGTGCCATGTAAGTGCTGGGAACCAAACCCAGAGCCTTCTGCAAGAACAACCAGAGAGCTTTTAGCCACTGAGCCCTCTCTTCAGCCCTGTAAAGCTGACTTTTAAAGACCAAAACAAAGCCCCACTACCATAAAAAAAAAAAGTCTGTTAGCCAAGATTAAACAGGTTCCCATGCTTCTGAGTATGGTAGTACATACTTTTAATACCAGTATCTGGGAGGCTTAGGTGAAAGAGTCATAGGTTCAAGACCAGCGTGGACTACAATGGCTAGACTTTAAAACACCACTAGCAAAACTGGTTTCTTCACTGTGGGACTTAGCCACATCTGTAAGAAGTTCAGAACATTATAGTTCTCTGTAGGTAAAGCTACAGGCTGAACTAAGCTGATCACAGCACGACTAATTCATATACTAACAAGGCCACTCTGGGGAAAGATGCAATAAAATACTCATTTATTCAAAGAGTTACTGATGGCCAAGAATGGGCACCCTCCTGAGTTAGAAATTCTCCTAGGTGACGAGAGGCCAAACCTGAAAGAAAGTTGGCCCCAGCTGTTCATAGGAGGAGAGAGAAGACAAGTGGGTCGTCAGTTGAAGGAGCCACTAGAGAGCAAGCTCTAACCCTGGCCACTTTTCATGGGGTCCAAGGCTAGGGCCATCTGCCCAAGACAAGTCCAAGGAGAAGCAGTACCAGTTGGTGGGTGCTGATCACGCTGAAGCTGAGGAGGCAGAGGGAAGGCTCAGAGCTCTATCTGGATGAGATCTAGGCACTGTCTCGACCCAAGGCCAAGAGACCCAGGAGCAGTGAGAAGGGAAATGTGGAGTGAAATGCAGGGTGGGTTCTAGCAGGAAGAAAGAGAGGGGTCTAGGTGCAAGGTGAATTCACATCTGAAAGTGTGGAGCCCAAAGGAGAGTTTAAAGAGTTGGGGAGTTTTTTTTTTTTTTGGTTTTTCGAGACAGAGTTTCTCTGTGTAGCCTTGACTGTCCTGGACTCACTTTGTAGTCCAGGCTGGCCTCGAACTCACAGCGATCCGCCTGCCTCTGCCTCCCGAGTGCTGGGATTAAAGGCGTGCGCCACCACGCCCGGCGAGTTGGGGAGTTTAAAGCTTAATTAAAATAAGCCAAACTCAGAAATAGAAATATCGTATTTTCTCTCATATGCAGAATTTAAGATTTAAGCATATATTCTTATTTCTATTTATAAATATAAAAATATTTCTATGTCATTTACATATAACACAGACACACAATATAAATGCCATGAAAGCAGAAAGAAGACCATGTGAGGGAAAGAAGGAGAGAGCCAGAAGAGGTGGGGAGAGAGGGTACTGAGGGGTGAATGTGGGCAAAGTGCTGTGGTACACGTATGAAAATGTCATGATGAAACCCATTGTTATGTATGCTACCCTAAGAAGAAGCGTTTATAAAATAGTGTAAGGGGCTGGGAGATGGCTCAGTCATTAAAAGCACTGGCTGACCTTGCAGAGGACCTGGGTTCAGTTTTCAGCACCTCCATAGCTGCTCACAACCGACTGTAACTCCAACACCAGGGGGGCAGCAGTGGACACTGCTGCACACACGTGGAAGATGTAAGTATGTGCAGGCAAATCACTCACACCCGTAAATAAATAAAATATATTTTAGATAGTTTAAAGCTACCTGAGGGAGCCAGGCATGGTGGTGGCACGCCTTTAATCCCAGCACTCGGGAGGCAGAGGCAGGCAGATTGCTGTGAGTTCAAGGCCAGCTTGGTCTACAGAGCTAGTTCCAGGACAGCCAGGACTAACACAGAGAAACCCTGTCTAAAAAAAAAAAAAAAAAAAAAAAGCTGCCTGAGGGGAAATGCTATAAAAAGTCAACAACAATATTGTGGTTTTGCCTTTACTGATAACAGTGGAGGTGGCGTGCGTGCCATGAAACTGTCACATTGCATTGCAGATGAAGTACAACCTGCCATCCTGGTGCGACCGGGTCCTGTGGAAGTCTTACCCCCTGGTGCATGTGGTCTGTCAGTCCTATGGTGAGTGGAACACTGGAGGAATGGAGAGCAGGCTTTGTGTTCTGAGGACAGTGGCAAGCCGATGGGGATTCAGTGTGCTTGTCTGTAAAATGAGAGACCCCCGCAGAGTCCTAATCAAGTGTCCTGAAAGAGTTGGTGTATCCCTATCCCCCTTGGACTGCAATGCAATAAATAGTCCCGCTCAGAGAGACATTTGAATTATAAAGCACTTTTTTCTTTTTGTTTTATTTATTTACGTTTATTTGTTTGCTTCTTTTTTAAGATAGGATTTCTCTGCGTAGCCTTGGCTGTCCTGGAACTAGCTCTGTAGACCAGACTGGCCTTGAACTCAGACATTAGCCTGCCTCTGCCTCTGCCTCTGCCTCTGCCTCTGCCTCTGCCTCTGCCTCTGCCTCTGCCTCTGCCTCTGCCTCTGCCTCTGCCTCTGCCTCTGCCTCCTGAATGCTGGCATTAAAGGTGTGCACCACCACCGTCTGACCTTATAGATCACTTTTAACAGCAGCTTTTTTTCTTTCAATTGAGAATTTAATACAATTATATGTATTCTGGTCAAGTCCTCCAGGTCCTCTCTTATCCCTCCAAGCAGTCTACCCTCCCAATTTCATGTACTCTTTAAAAAAAACAAAAACAAAACAAAACCCACTCAGTCCACTTAGTGCTGTCAGTATGTGTTGGGTGTAGGAGCACCTACTGAAACATGGTTTTTTTTGTTTTGGGAACCAAACCCCTGAAGAAAATATCTTGTCCCTCCCACAGTAGCTGTCAGTTGCCATCAGCTGCTTAGCTAGGGGTGGGACTTCATGAGCCCCTCTCCCATCCATGCTGGGATGTTGGTTGGCTCCATCTCCCATCTGTGCTGGGATGTTGGTTGGCTCGATCTTGTGCAGGTCTAGGACCTGCAGTCGTAGCTGTTATGGCTTGCTTTCACATTTAACAAATGCTCCACTGCATATGTCTGCTACCTCTGGCTCTTACAATCTTCCCACACCCTCTTCTGTAATGATCCCTGAACCCTGGAGGGAATAACCATGAAATAGACGTCCCAGTTAGAACTGAGCGAGTTATAATCCTTTTTTCTCTGCATGTTAACTCATTGTGGGTTTCTAATCACCACCTACTACAAAAAGAAGCTTCTCCGGTGAGGGCTAAGAGATGTACTAATCTAAGGGCATAAAGGCAATAACTTAAAGAACAACATAACACTCTGTTAATATAACAGACTATAGTGGTCGGCTCCCCTAAAGGCTATGGCCCTGCCAATCACGGATTTTTGGCCCAGTTAACAGTAACAGGCATTGAGCTCTGATTTGTGAGGTGGAGTCACTTGGGGTCAATCAGAAAAGTGATTGGTTACTCCCATATTTGTACCACCATTGAACCAGTGGGCATATCTTGCCAGGCCAGTTGTTACAGTGGCTTGCAGGGTTCACAGATGGGTACTATTGTTGAATAGTCATCTCCCCCGACCTCTTACCCCACCCCCCCCCTCCCCCCCCCCCCGATAATATCACAAATAGGACCTTCTGGTATTATTCTTTAAAAAAGAACCATATTGAGTTTGAGCCATATAAAATGATATTTTAGCAGGTGTAAAACAGGTAACTAAGGCCGGGCGTGGTGGCACACACCTTTAATCCCAGCACTCTGGAGGCTGAGGCAGGCAGATCGCTGTGAATTCCAGGCCAGTTTGGTCTACAAAGTGAGTCCAGAACAGCCAAGGCTACACAGAGAAACCTTGTCTTGAAAAATAAAAAAATAAAAAAAATTTTAAAATAAAACAGGTAACTACCAGGTATTCACATGGTTCAGCCAAATACATACCATTAAGTGTGCTCATATATTTGGGGAACCCTAACACTACTTCACTGTGAACCCCAGCTAGAGATATGGCTCGGTGATTAAGAGCACTTGCTGGTCTTCCAGAGGGCTTGAGCTGGCTTCCAAGTGCCTTCACTGAGTGGCTCACAACTACTGTAACACCAGCTCCAAGAGATTCAACTCCATCTTGCAGCCTCCAGAGATATCTGTGCATGTGCATGAGCATGCATGTACACACACACACACACACACACACACACACACACACACACACACACACCTTAAAGGATGAAAAGAAATCTTAAAAACAAATCACTTAAGTCCTAGGCAATGGCACTCAACCCTTATCCCACAGTGCACCACAGATGAGCAGTATGCAAGCCAGAGATGTCTGATGGGCAATTCATGACCCATACCTGTCCAGAGGAGCCCTCATACATACCCACCCCTCAGAATAAGGAGGAAGTGGGCTCAGGGACTTTTGCCACTGACTTAGCAGTGCCTTATGGTCCCACCTTCTCTGGAGACCATGTAAGTCTGATCCCACAGATGAAGGTGGTTTATGTTCTCCTCAAGTGGACATGTCTGCTGCTGCCCTGGGATGGTTTAGCACATGTGTTACAGTGCCCTTCCTCCCGCTTTGGAGCTCCGTCTCCTGGAAGTGATCGCACTAGATGACCTCTATGCATCACCTTTAGCCACGTGGCACAGCAGCATCTCTGCTATTCATGGCCCAGCAAAGGCACTGCTGTGCTATCAGAACCTGAAAGTGGGGGCAGGAGCTATAGACAGCTTAGGGGTACAGTATTTTCCTGCCATGCATAAAGCTTCCAGCCCTAGTACTGCTCAAAACAGCCAAACAAAACAAACAAAAAACACCAGAAAGTACCCGTTTCCCATCCTTCACCCAGACGCCTCCCTGAGTGTTTCTGCTTGTCTGCCGCGCCACCCCATCATGTGACCCTCTTCCCAGCACTACACAGAGTGAATCATATGGATACCTACTCCCCAAATCCTGTAGCCCAGAGGAGCCTCTCAATTTCTGTCTTAGAATATCCTGCCAGTATCTCCATCAGCCAGCTGCTTCTGCACAGGGCTGAGTGATGGTGGAGGCTCATAGAAACGACTTTCTCTTCCGAGCCTAGCCTTGGCCTTCAGGACTGCCCCACAGTGCAGGTTTTAGGAACTGGGAAAAAGATGGGTCTGGAAGTGGCTATTAGGATTGAGGAAGGCATGCATCCCACACATTTCCCAGTGTATGAGAAGCAAAGAGGAAAATCTGCCTCACATGCAAGGCTGTGCCATCTTCCATGGAAGACTGAAGACATGCTTTGTTAATTTTTTTTTTTTTTTTTTTTTTTTTTTTTTTTTTTTTAAGCACCATAGGACACAGTGGAAGGATTTAAGGAGTTGGAGGTAGAGGAGGCCAAGACATTGGAAAAATAAAAGAGAATCCATATCTAGAATGCAAGAAAAGGGGTCCTGGGAGCCTGAGTTTTCTTCTAGCTGTTAACATAATCGGGGGGTATCAGCTATCTATTGCTGCATAACAATGCCCTAAATCCCAGTTCTTAAAATACTGAGTCCTCTGCTCACCGTCCTCAGGGCTGAACTGAATTTGGACAGCTCCTTTGTGCTGTTTGGTGTCAGTTGGACACACTGAGGTATTTGATCAGATCTGGGGTTGGCTGGCTATCAGCAAGAGTGATGGTGATCACTCCTGATCCAGGAGGCAGGTTAAGGCACCGTTGCTTCCTGGATTGACTGAGGGTCCCCAACTTTAGGTCCCAGCTTGTCCTGTCCCTGCTGTGGGTTTGTCATCCACCTTTGCCAGCAGGTCTTCTCCATCCCTGCTTAGACATGCCTTCCCTACCTTTCAGGCAGCACCAGTGACATCATGACGAGCGACCACAGCCCTGTCTTTGCCACATTTGAAGCAGGAGTCACATCACAATTTGTCTCCAAGAATGGTAAGCAGCGGGCAACATCAGCTTTTTTGTTTTTGTTTTTGGTTTTGGTTTTGGTTTTTGGTTTTTGTTTTTTGTTTTCCTCAAAGACAAGGGGCCTAGGGCATTTATCTTCTGCTTGTAGCTACCATGTTAGATATAGGCCCATGTTTTCCCTCCCACAGGCCCGCGGTGTACATACATGATCTCTTCACATCCAGGCCACATCACAATTTCAGCCCAGAGAACCTTTTGAAACTCATTTTTGGTGTAGTTAAAGGGGGGGGGGTTGTGGAGGTCATAAATCAGTGTTTACCAAAGTATGGGCTCTCTAATACCAAAGAACGTTCTGGGCTGTGGAAACACAGATGAACATTTATTCACGATAAATGTGCTTTCGTGTGTTTTAAATATGTCTCTTCTGGATAAGCAAGTACTTCAAGTTTCCCCCAGTGGTGGCATATTTTATTTAATTCCATCTAAGTTTAAAAACTGGCTCTAATTAAAGAGGATACTAATCCAGGATTGGTGTGGCCGCATAGTAGGTTGAGATGGTGAAAATCGTGGAGGTGGGATGCGGGTGAATGAGTCCTGGGAAATGGGAATAAACTCAGGCTTACAGGTGCAGGCCAAGCTTTTAAATTGCCCAGCCTAGCCCTGATTGCTGGGCTACCCTTATCACAGCAGGACTGGTGTGCCCATCCATCCAGTGCTGTCTTATGTGACCAGGAAGTCACGTCATCATCCCCTCTGCCCACTCCTTGCTTCTGTGCAACAGATAACTTAACTGACCTAGGGATCCTGAGTGTGAGGGAAACCCAAACACAGACAAAAAAGCTGTCTCATTCTGTGCCCGCTGTACTGAGGGACATAGATGAAGCTGGACCATTGTCTTCCTGGAATGCCCTTTTCCCTGCTGTTGGGTCAAACTTCTCTGAGTCTGGTATGACCTCCCTTCTCCACTCAAATCTTCACACCTGTCTTGTCTACTTCCTACATCTGGCCACTTTTGTTCTACCACCTTTGGGATCCACCTCCTCCTAGCTTGAACCCATCTCCCCTCTCTCTGTGTTGTACAGCCTTGGTAGAGTAGCCCCCGTGACCTTCCAGCTGTGTCTGGTTTGGCTTCCTTTTGCTGCGACTTAGTGCATAGTAGATGCTTGAAAATATCGGTCACCAGTGTTGAGCTCTGGTGGAACATTTATCTAAGCAGGATCTGGCCAAGGTGCTTTGGGGTTTAGAAGAAAGGAGAGAAGGAAGCTTGACCAGCATGGAGAAGGAGGTTGCTTTTGAGTGGCTTAGCATTTATATGGACAGACTGAACATTTGCTTAAAAACAGTTCAAGACCAGTGTAGTGGCACACACCTTTAGTCCCAGCACTTAGGAAGCAGAGGCAGCAGGCTCAGAAATTCAGTGTGGTTCTTAACTACATAGACTTTGAGACCAGTTTGGGGGCACATAAGACCCTGTCTTACAAAACAAAAACAATGATAAAAACCAGTTCAACGATGCTTACAAAAATGCCATCTAAAGCAATACAGTTATAAGCCTGTTAGTTGAGTCATAACTGTGCCTGTGACAGTAAGGGCAGATTTCCTTAGCTGTGGACTTAGAACAGCAGATTTGTTGAGCCTCTAAGTCTCTGTATGAACTCTGTCAGAACTAGTGGGGCAATCTGGGTATGCTGTCTCATGCCTTTAACCCTGGCTATTGAGAACTTGAGAGCTTGATGCAGAAGGATCATCCTTGGCTACATAATAAGATCTAGGAGTTTCAGGCAAGCCTGGACGACCTAGAAAAGGAGAGGGGGTGGGGGAATGGATGAATTACTTGGGAGACTACAAAGTGAGGTTGAGGGGGTTGCCTGAGGCCACACAGGTTTGTTAGCAAAACTGAGTTCAGCTCTTGGGTCCCTGCTGTCTCTACTCTTCTGCTCTGCACCCTTCGTGGCCAGCCTGGAACAGATCAGAGAGGCTGTGGCCATCACCAGGCATGCTAAGCTTGGGAGGTGAGTCATGAAGCTTTTACTTTAAGGAAAATCTCTCCTTCCTCCCAGACATTCCCCACATCCCTGGGCCCTCAGAGGGAGCCCAGCCTGGTGGGTGGACACACAGAGGAAAGAAGCCTCGGGGAGAAGCTGAGAGGAACCTCCATCTCCAAGGACAGTGTGCAGATAAATCCCTGGTCTCCCCTGCTCCAGGTCCTGGCACTGTGGACAGCCAAGGGCAGATCGAGTTCCTTGAGTGCTACGCCACACTGAAGACCAAGTCTCAGACTAAGTTCTACTTGGAGTTCCACTCAAGCTGCTTAGAGAGTAAGTGGCTCGTGAACTACCCTTAGGGTGACTCTTTCTCAAAGTACCTTTTCATTCATCATTGACCCCTCACCCAGTTTCCTTTCTCTCTCTGATGAGAATTCATAGGTGGACTTCAGAGGCTACAGGTAGGGTACCTAGGGGGCTACCCAGTGGCTACGAGCCCTTTCCTTATCCCTGTGGTCTGTTCTTCCACTGCCTCAGCCCTGGAGATAGGGGCAGCCGCTGTGCCCTGTCCCCTGGCTTCTCTCTCAACATTCTCTAGGCAGACTCTTACCCATTTCAGTTTCCACCAAGCTGGGTTCTTACTCAGTGAGAGCCCCGGGCAAAGCTTCAGAATTCTGAAGATCAGGCAGGGCCTTAACAGCTGCTACTGCCTGCTTGCTGTTGCCCTGACCCCCTGCCCCCCCCCCACCGCCTCTGCCTTTTCCATATCATGGTACTTTGATTGTGGGGCTCACTGTGGCTGGAAGCAAGGTAAGGATGGCCAGTTCTGTTTCAGGTGGCAATGTTGAACACCCGCCGTGTTTACGAAGGATCCTTTCTATACAACATCTCTGAGACTCCCATGCCAAAGAATCACATGCTTTCTAGTTCTCCCTGGGATGGTTTGAAGAGTGAAGGGGGCAGGGTAGGAAGCAACTCTGCAAACAGACATATGGACTCCTTGCTTCTAGAGCCCAGGAGTGCTGCCAGCTGGGATTCTGCCCCTCATGCCTCTCTGCATCCCCAGCCTTTCCTGGGGTTATGCCCGCTTCACCACAACACCTGGGAGCTCCAGCTAGGCTGCCAGGGTCAAAACAGTTCCAAGAGGGATGAGGGGCTTTGTGCGGGTGTTTTTAATAAACTATCGAGACATTTGCATAGATTTCTATGGAAACAGCATATTAGGAGGCTTAAATTAGAATTTCAAAAGGCTGCTATCTTGAGTGGCGTGGGATGAGCTGTCATGCCTCCAGATCTTCCTGCCTGCAGTGTGATGACTTCTTTGTTGCCTTGTATATTGCAAAGAAGAGTCAAAAAGGGGGGGGGGGGGAATCTCTTTGATTTTCCTAAAAATAATTAGGCTGTGTTGGCAAATGACCATGCCTGGAGCAAAAACAGAATCCCCAGAAAGCCTGACTCCTAAATGGTACGGAGGCCCCAGAGACTTCAGAAGAGAGAGACAGTCTGCCTTGGTCCGAAGAGGCGACCCTCGGGGTCTTTTCTGTCTGATTCTTGCTCTGTGGTCTGTAAGCCCAGCCTCTTGTCCTCTCACAGGTTTTGTCAAGAGTCAGGAGGGAGAAAACGAAGAGGGAAGTGAAGGAGAGCTTGTGGTGCGGTTTGGAGAGACACTTCCCAAGGTAATACAGGAAGGGAATGTGCCTGGGGCCCCGAGGGCTGCAGCAACGCAGGCCAGCACGCAGCTGCAGCAGTTCTGTCTGTCCAGATTGTAGCTATCCCAGACCAAGGCCAAGGAGGCCAGCCTAGGCTTCATTCATTGTCAAGTGATTTAAGGCATGCGTTTCATCACGGATAAGTGGCCTCAATATTCCTAGGTGGTTTCCAGCCCCCACTATGCCCGTTCCCCTTCGGTTCCTCTTTGCTTATTATTACCTACTTGTGTTTGTGGTGTTTGAAATTGACCAGGAGCCTTTGCACATGCTAGGCAAGCACTCTTCCATTGAGCTATGTCCCTGATATCACAGAACAGTTTTTAGCTGCAGGAAGTTGGGGGCCAGTGCTGACATTCAGAAGTCAGTCTGCCACTCACCAAGTCACACCTCTAACAAATCGCTGGATACTTCAAGCCCCAACTGAGAGTCTTTGGCGAGGAGACACATTTCCCCAGCTGAGGAGCAGCCTATGGTGCCTCTGTTAATGCAGCTGCTAGACCTTGAAGGGGCTGTAGGGGAAGGATGCGACTGCAGGTGTCATGCCAGACCTGGCTGCTGGTCCTTCCCTTGGCCTCCGAAATATGCAAAGAATGGCAGCAATGGCAGCTCGGCCCACTTTAGGAGATGGCAGTGGAGGCAGGGAGAAAAATAATACCTCATTTGACTGAGCAAAGGGCTCCACCTGTTCTCTTGGGCATGGAGAACCACGACCTGAGTTTGGTTGAAAGAATACTTTCAGTTCCTTTTTCCTGTGTATTCTAACATCAAGACTGGTCCCCTGTCCCCACCTGTGCCTCCTCCACAGCTAAAGCCTATTATCTCTGACCCTGAGTATCTACTGGACCAGCACATCCTGATCAGCATTAAGTCCTCTGACAGTGACGAATCCTATGGTAAGCCTCCCTCCCGGGCCAGGGACCTCACTTGCCCATTAGCCTCAACCTCTGAGGTTGGTGGTGACTCTGCCTTCCAAGATAGCCTGTCTGTTGCACTGCCCATCATACCATGATGCTGCCTTTACCTCTGTCCCTCAATGGCCAGAGGGACATTTCCTAGTCAGTTACCTGCTCCTTGTGATTTCTGGGCACCGCCACCACTAACCTCCCACTTCACCTTGCTGAGTGAGCTTCAGGTACCATGTAATTTAATCTTTTTTTTTTAATTTTTATTATTTATTAATTTATTCTTGTTACATCTCTATGGTTATCCCATCCCTTGTATCCTCCCATTCTCCCCTCCCTCCCATTTTCCCCTTATTCCCCTCCCCTATGACTGTTCCACAGAGGGATTACCTCCCCTTGTATATACTCATAGGGTATCAAGTCTCTTCTCGGTGACCTGCTGTCCTTCCTCTGAGTGCCACTAGGTCTCCCCCTCCAGGGGACATAGTCAAATGTGAGGCACCAGAGTACTTGAGAAAGTCATATCCCACTCTCCACTCAAATGTGGAGACTGTCCTGTCCATGGGCTAGATGTAATTTAATCTTGATAAGACCTTAAGAGGTAGATTCTGTTCCCCAATTAGTAAATAGGTAAACTGGGGCTCTTAGAGGTCAAGTGACTCACCCTGGTTGCACAGATAGTCATTGCCTGAGCTATGACTTGATCCTGAGTCTGCCTATGCCACGGAGCCCCTCTTGTGTCCCCAGCAAGCTCCTCAGTCCTAGGTGCAGAGCAACAGCCCCTCCCTGGTGCCAAGTCAGCTCTCCAGTCTGTCTCCTTTTCGCTTCAGACTTCTTGTAGAGAAATTTTAGACTGGCCTATGCTCTCACCTACTTGTCTGGTTTTGTTTATTTCTTGCACTGTTTCAAACCGTGGGAAGTAAGCTTTCCCTATAGCCATTAGATTAGCATTTAATACTGTTTCTCTGATGGATTTTCTATGATTTAATTTTGCTTTCCACATTGATCTGTATAGGCTTCTTTTTCGTATGAGGCTTGAGACATTTGCCCCAAGTTGCTAAGGCATTGATCGAAAGGGTTTGTTCGTAATCCCTGCCTGGCCCATTGCTTCAAGGAACTGTCTCCCAGTGCTACAGCTACATCTCTGAGCATGCTCCATGCCTGTCTCAGGCCAAGGTTTTCATGCTGATGTTGTCTCTCCTCTTCCCAGGTGAAGGCTGCATTGCCCTTCGTCTGGAGACCACAGAGACACAACTTCCTATCTACACCGCTCTTACCCACCATGGGGAGATGACCGGCCACTTCCGGGGGGAGATTAAGCTCCAGACCTCTGAGGGCAAGATGAGGGAGAAGCTCTACGGTAGGCCAGCCTCCTCCCAGCCTTCCCAGAGGCCACTGCACTAGGGACAGGCGTGTGCTTTCTCTCAGCAGAGCTATCAAGTGTCTGTGATCTCTGCCCTCAGAATAGAACACGACTGGAAAGCCTCCTGGGTAGGACAGGGGTGCACACTTGTAATCCTGGCACTTAGGAGGCTGAGGCAGGAGGATCATGAGTTCAAGGCTAGGCTGGGTGACGTAGTGAGACGATGTCTTTGACGAGAAGAAAACAAGTCATCCCATTTATCTCCCATACCTGCCCTGTGAGCCAAGTATGGTTATCTCTACTTGTCAGATGGAGAAACTGAGGCACAGATAGATAGGCTAGGTGACCAGCTGAAGGTTACAAACTCAAGAAGCGGCTAAGCCAAGGCTCACCCAGGGCCAAGCAGGCGTTCTTAGGCACAGTAGTTGCTTGCCTATCATGGAAATCTAGAGAGTAGAAATCACAACATGGGGAAGTGGGGCTCCCCATTCCAGGGAAGGCTGTAGTGCACCAAGGGCCAATACTTCTGTACATGTGACTCTCCTGGGCCCTCTAAGAGATCTTTTCTCTAGCAGGACAGTGGGTTGAAGAGATAATGGGTCATCGTCTAGCAGCCACATGCCACATTCAGAAATAAAGTCAGGGTTGGGGGTCCCTTTAAGCTGCTTGATGGGAGTTCTCTATAAACAGATTATCTTTGTATGTGAGGTATTCTTCTAGGGTGCCTTAGCGGTGTTCATTTTGTTCTAATCCAACAAGAAATGTTTGTTTTGTCCCTAGCTTGAGCTAACAAGTTAGAAATATTTCATGAAATAACAACTGGGTCATACGTATCTGTTCTTCTCCTTCTGGACCCATGGCAGGCATCATTAACCAATTGCTGAGCACAGAGATTTTTGAAGACTGAAAAAAATCTCACTTGAAAATACCTCTCCCAGTAGCTGCTATTTACTGTCCAGCTTTGACCTGCAAATGGATACCTCTTTGCCATTTCTAACCCATCTGGCGCCCGGGTTCACACATGTTTTTTCCTGAACCTTTCTCTTGCAGACTTTGTGAAGACAGAACGGGATGAGTCCAGTGGAATGAAGTGTTTGAAGAACCTCACCAGCCATGACCCCATGAGGCAGTGGGAGCCTGCTGGCAGGTAGATGAAACTTGCAAAGACTTGCTACAACTTGCTGGATTTTGTGAGCCAGAGTCCAGGAGACAGGAAAGCAGGGCACAGGAAAGCCAAGGTCATAGGAGAAGGAAGGCTGTGGTCTAGGGGAACCACTTTCCTACCTCAGTTTCACATCCTGAGTCCCCATCTCTAGAAGGAGATCAACATGACTGTGACAAAGCCTTGGAGACTCTTCCATGTTGGAACAGTTCAGCTCAACCAGACTTTAATGAGCACATACTGTATATCGGGAAGAAACCAATATAAACGCAGTATAGACCATGACCCACAGACTCACCAGCAGCTGGTAAAAGGATATGCAGTCCAAGCAGAAAAAGTTATGGACGACTGAAAAATTCCATGGCAAAAGATGCTTTTCCTGTGTCCAGGGAGGCCAAGAACATAAGTGGTCAAAGGCCCCCCATCCGTGACTTCCTAGTTTCTTTTTTGTTGCTGTGATGAATACCCTGAAAGAAAAAAAAAAAGCAACACAGGGAACAATAAAGGGTTTATTTGTCTTTCAAGCCCACATTACAGTCCATTGTTGTAGAGAAGTCAAGGCAGGAACTTAAAGTATCACATCGGCAGTCAAGAGCAGAGAGAACAGGCACCCTTGCTTGCTCTCAGTGAACTTTCCTCACTCTTACACAGTTCAGGGCATAGCCTAGGAAATGGTGCTGCCCACAGTGGGCTAGCTCTTCCTACATTAATTAACAAGGAAGACAGTCCCCATAGATATACCCACAGGCCAAACTGAGCTAGGTAATTCCTTATTAAGACTCTCTCCCCAGGTGATTCTACATTATCTCAAGAGGACAGTTAAAACGAACACAGAGTGGTATAGTAGTACACACCTTTAATTCCAGCACTCAGGAGGTAGAGATAGGCCTAGCTCTGTAAGTTCAAGGCCAGCCTGTTCCACACAGTGAGTTACAGGACAGTCAGGGCTATAGAATGAGACTCTGTCTCAAGAAACAAGCAAACTAGCAAACCAACACAGTGACTAACAGGAAGGAGTGAATTGAGAGTAACCTGGACAGCCCAGTCTATCTCATTAAAGGACAGCATTTCCTAATACCCCAACCACCTCTATTTCCTGACGTGGTCTTGTTAGTCCTCCTGAGGTGGAGGCCAGTGTGGAGCAAGGTTTGGTGTGTGACTACAAGGGTTGCTTCACCTAAGTCTGGACTGTCTCCTCCAGTTTTAAGACAGCTGCCTTCCTTAGCAACTCCAGCCTCAACCTCTGTGACCACAGACTCATCCTGCTGTTCTGATGCCTTACACGGAATGTGCAAACCAGCACGTCCCACATGGACTTTGTCCAGCCTACCTTGAAAGATGTACTCTTGACCACCTTTCCCAGAGCCCTGGGTTCTCCTTTTACTCTCCCTATGTGCTGGCTGGTCTTCAGAGAACCTTGCAACAGGCTAATCTCTACCCCTGACCTCAGGGCCTAAGCACAGACCGCTGCTCAGAGCATCCTTCTTTTTCTTTATCTCTTCTGCATTTCATCTAAAAGACAACCTTGAATTGATCGTCTCCAGCCACATTCTACCTAGTGGGATCTCAACCTTCCTGCTTGTCTCAACTTGATCTCTTGGCTCTCTTCACTGCATTACATGCATGCATGAATTAACGTATGTGTCCCAAAAATAAAGGTACTGGGAGGCTGAGAAGCTGAGGAACATTTTTCCTCAGTCTGGTGCCAACCAAGAAGCTTCAGATGTGCCTCCTCATCTTCCTACAGGGTCCCTGCATGTGGTATTTCCAGCCTCAATGAGATCATCAATCCAAACTACATTGGCATGGGGCCCTTCGGACAGCCTCTGCATGGGAAGTCAACCCTGTCCCCTGACCAGCAACTCACAGCCTGGAGTTATGACCAGCCACCCAAGGACTCCTCCCTGGGGCCCGGGAGGGGAGAGGGTCCTCCAACACCTCCCTCTCAACCGCCTCTGTCACCAAAGAAGTTTTCATCTTCCACAGCCAACCGAGGTCCCTGCCCCAGGGTGCAGGAGGCAAGGTGAGTGTCCTCTCTGAATTGTTTTGTTTTGTTTTTCTGCTCACCAGCGCCCCCTGGGGGCCCTCAAGGATGGCGGCCTGACGAGGTCAAGGTTGTAGTTGGTTCTGCTCACGACTTTGGCTTCTGCTTGGAGACTGGTTTTTAAAGGGGACTGGGTTGAGGGTTGTCAAGAAAGGCATCTTCTTATAAAAACTGCATTTACTGGCAAAGACACCAGTGACATCCTCTGGATTCCTCCACTCCCTATGGGTCTCAGTGAGAAAGAGGTGAGGATTTCTGAGCAGAAGCTTTTGTCTATGCTAAATCTCTCTCTTCTTAGAAACAAGCATCCGTGCTCTCACTTATAACTCTCTGGATTTTCCCATTGGCGGCAATTGGGACTAGGAGCCCAAATGAAAGCAGAATCATCCCCCTGTGGAGAGAACTGACCAAAACAGGTTTAAGAAGAAGGCCCACACAGCCTAGGGAGCTCCTAAGCAGCTAAGGGGAACAGTAGGTGGGGATAGCCCTTCAGAATGACAGATGGCCATGAGACATCCGGACCCAGTTAACAGTGACATCAATGTGTCTCCTCTCACAGCTGCCTTTAGCACTTTGTGATGGCACAAGCTCTCACATTCAGCCTCTTTCCTGGGCACTGTTTTCTTTCCTCCTCAGGACTGCAGTTCCTTAGTAGAGCTAACAGTAATCAGGAGCCTGTGCTGGGGATTCCTCCAGAGAGGCGCTGATGGTCCTATGCCTCGGCTGTTACCTGAACTAGCTGAAAGGAGGGGAGGGCAGGGCCCTGAGCCTAGCCAGATATAAGTCTACCTCTTTGGGGTCTTGGTTTCCCTCCCTGAGAGTGAAGATCAAGGTTAGTATCTAGTAGGTACTGAAGTACTCGTTTGACAGAGGCAAGCTCTTCAGTGGCCCCAGGAAGCAAAGCTAGAAACAGCCACAGAGAAAATTAAACTTCATGGAGTAATTTTCAGAGGACCCCCACCCCCACCCCGTGTGAAAGTAGAGGTCACTTCATGATTCACACTGTGAAGAGCTTGGTGGTAACATGTTTCCTCCAGCCCCAAGTGACAGCATAGGGGTAGGCATCTAACAGGGAGGGCCCCACAGGACCAGGTTCCAAGCTCACCTCTTGCTGCTCCAGCTCAACCTGAGTAGAGGCAGCGCTATCACTGGTACCTCAAGGTCCTCCCACCACTCCCTTAGGACTGAAGGGCAATGGCCACCCATCCCAGATTCCCCAGGGCTGCCCCAACTTTAGCATGTAAAAGTCCCATCTCCTGGGAAACACTTCAGTCCTGGTAAGCAAGCAAAGCAGACTGCTGTCTGAGATCAAGATTGTGTGCTGAGAAGGAAGACTGTTCAGACCCTGGCCAGCCTTCTGCACAAGAGCTGGCTCCATCCCCTGGATAAGGGCGTGGTTTCCTGTTACCTATATTCGGGAGACTAAAACTCTTCTATTTAATCTGTTTTTCCTAACCTCCCCCTAAGGGCAGCAGAAGCACCCAGAACACACTGCTAGAGGGAACACTCTCCATCTTCTTGGCTCCATCTCCTGCCCCTTCCATGTCTACAGCTGAGTGCATTAGTCAGGTGGCAAGCCTTATGGAATTTCTCTTAATTACACACACACACACACACACACACACACACACACACACACGGGAATGTTCTTACTACCACATGCAATGCCCTCAGAGGTCAGAAGAGGACACTGAATTCCCAAGAACTGCAGTTGCATACGGTTGCAAGCCACTATGTAGATGCCGGGAATTGAACCCGGGTCCTCTGGAAGAGGAGCAAGTACTCTTAGTTACTGCACTATTTCTTCAGCCCCTGAACTTGTGTTTTCACTCTGTATCCAGCACTCTGCTTCATCTGAGACACTGTGACCAGATTAGCCCCCACCCACATACCCACTCAGAGTGTCAGAGACAAAGGATGGCTTTCTAGCATCTGTCAAAGTCTCAACAGTTCTGGGGATGTAGTGATTTCCAGTTTTTCCAAAAATAAAAATAAAAGGCAGGCTGGTGAGTTGGCTCAGCAGGTGAAGGTGCTTGCCACCAAGACTGACCATCTGAGTTCCATCCCTAGGCCGGATGTGGAGGAAGAAGAGGGGTGTTGCCTACAAGCTGTCCTCTAACCTGCTGTACATGTACACATGTGTATGGCCTTCTCATCTGTGTTGATTCTAGGACTTCAGCCTAGGGAATGGTGCCACCCACAATGAGCAAGTCTTCCCACCTAATTATCTAATCAAGATAATCCCCCACGGGCCACCTTCCAGGTCATTCTAGGTCTCATCAAGTTGATAACGGTGGTTAACCAGCACAGGAACCATGCTTCCCAAAGCCCTCCAGAGAGAAAGCTCTAAGCCCCTGGAAAGAATACTGTGACTATCAGCCCCTGAGCCCAGGGTTTGTTTTGTGGGGTGTGTCAGCTTTGCTGTGTCACAGCAGTATCTCACACATAAGTGGTGGCATCCTGCATGTTGCTCTTTCTACCAAATCTCTAGACATAGGCCCTTTGCTCATGGATGCTCTGCCTTAAACAGAATTAAGGTTGCCTCCCCCCTTGCCCCACCTCTTTCTCTCTCACAGGGTCTCTCTATTATGTAGCTCTAGCTGTGTTGGAACTCACTGTGCAGAGCAGGCTGGCCTCAAACACAACAGAGATCTGCCTGTCTCTGCCTCCTGGGTGCTGGGATTAAAGGTGTGTGCCACCACGCCCCGGTTCCATTGTCTCTTGTTTATGTACTAATTTTTAAAAGTCACCGTTTGTGGTGACACATACAAGTTAGAGATGCTGAAGAGGTGGAGGCAGGAGGATCATGAGGCCATCCTGGACTTTCGCCCCTGGCATGGGTGCTGCATGCCTTTAATCCCAGCACTCAGCAGACAGAGAGGCAGGTGGATCTCTGTCCTGTCTACATCAGCGAGGGACACATAGTGAGTCCCTGTGTTCTCTAAAAGTAATTCTCCAGCCGGGTGGTGGTGGCACACGCCTTTAATCCCAGCACTCAGGAGGCAGAGGCAGGTGGGTCACTGTGAGTTTGAGGCCAGCCTGGTCTATAAAGTGAGTCCAGGACAGCCAAGGCTACACAGAGAAACCCTGTCTTGAAAAACCAAAAAAATAAATATAATAATAATAATAATAATAATAATAATAATAATAATAATAATAATAATGATTCTCCATGTGAAGTTCATGTACAATTATCTCCTGGAAAGTGAATAAGTTGGTGGCATTTGTATATTATATGTTAGATGGCCATTACTGTATTTAGTTCCAAAACACTTTTCTCACTCCTAAATGAAAAGCAGAGGTATGAAGTGTCTACCGCCCTGGTCCTGACTTCTGAACATGTCCTCCTCATTGTCCTCCCCTCCTCCCCATGGCTCCAGACCCGGTGACCTGGGAAAGGTGGACGTTCTGCTGCAGGAGGACCTGCAGCTGACGAAGCCGGAGATGTTTGAGAACCCACTCTATGGGTCTGTGACTTCCTTCCCCAAGCCGGTGCCCAGGAAGGAACAGGAGTCCCCCAAGATGCTGCGGAAAGAGCCCCCGCCCTGCCCAGATCCAGGAACCTCATTGCCCAGCATCCTGCTCCCCAAAGCCCAAGAGGTGGAAGGTGTCAAGGGGACAAGCAAACAGGCCCCTGTGCCTGTCTTTGGCCCCACACCCCGGATCCGCTCTTTCACCTGTTCTACCTCTGCTGAGGGCAGAATGCCCAGTGGGGACAAGAGCCAAGGGAAGCCCAAGGCCTCAGCCAGTTCCCAAGCCCCGGTGCCAGTCAAGAGGCCTATCAAGCCTTCCAGGTCGGAAATGAGCCAGCAGATGACTCCCATCCCAGCTCCGCGGCCACCCCTGCCAGTCAAGAGCCCCGCAGTCCTGCAGCTACAACATTCCAAGAGCAGAGACTACCGTGACAACACAGAACTCCCCCACCACAGCAAGCACCGCCATGAGGAGGGGCTGCTTGGCAGGACTGCCATGCAGGTGTGTTGAGCTCTCGTGTGTGTGTGTGTGTGTGTGTGTGTGTGTGTGTGTGTGTGTGTGTGTGTGTGTGTGCCCTCTAGGGTACAAACAGTGATTCTTGAGAGGGACAGAGAAAAGCTGTGGATGAATTCCTGACCCTGTAGAGTAAGGGACTCTAGGTCATTTATATTTTAGTCTTAGCATCCTTAATTAGTCTATGTACTTAAAACATTCCTGGTAGTTAGAAATTTCAGGCAGAATGTCCCCTTTTTAATAGAATAGATTTATTCTGCAACAAAACTAACAGTGATTGAAAGAAAAGAAACCACTGTCAAGGCTAGACAAGGTAGTGCATCCCTATAATCCCAGCCCTCTGGAAGTCTAGGGCAGGAGGACGGGGGGGGGGGGGGGGGGGGGGGGGGGGGGGGGGGGGGGGGGGGGGGTGGTAGAGTACACAGGAAGCCTCCTTGGAGCCCTCAGCTGAATCCCCATAAGGAACAGACTCTATAGAACCAAACTTCTAGTCATTCCATTATGGTATTCATTGCAGAGCTGAGGGCCTTCCACTAGACAAGTCCTGTACTACAGTCCTGTATTGGATTTAAATCCCATGTCTCCATTGCACAGCTCTATGACTTTTTATCCTATAAAAAGAAGCTATTAGTGGTATCTATCAGCTGTATAGATTTATGGTAAGAAATAGATTATACCATATACTGGTTCTATATGTTATCATTTTTACAATTATCACTTGTTTCACATACTACATACAACATATATCTATTTCATGCATATTATATGTATGAATTAGCATATAAGACACTCAAGACGGTATGGCTCTTTTCATGTTGGCCTGATCCAGCTTACAGCACCAGGGGTCAATTGTGGTCTGGAGATAGCAAGGCCCTGACAGATCTTCTGTTCTCATCTTACAGTGAAGTCCGTGGTGAGTTGCTGGTGACGGGAGCCTGGTGGAACAGCACAGAGCAAGTCTAAGCCTCTCTCAGGATGCCTCTCAGAGGACCTCCTGCTAGCTCTTCTTACCTAGCTTCAAGTCCAAGGATGTGTAATTTTTTTCAGGAAAGGGCCTCCCTTCTCTGTGGTCCAGAGAGTGTGCTGGTTGCAACACTGTGCAGCAGATGCTGGAGCTGGATGGAAAACACAACTAAATGGACCACTGAGAGCCGCACCTGGGTCTCAGAGCTTAGACTCTGTGGCTTTCTTGAAGTCGCCGTTTTAAAGGAAGGAACTGAGACACTCATCTGAGGGTGAAGATATAAATAATAATAATATTAATAATAATAATGGTCAGGTGCCATGCGCTGTGTTAAGTGCTTTACGGACATATGTCAGGCTGGTCTCCAGAGCTGAGCTTCCAGTCAACTGTGTGCCCAGACCCACCAGTCCCAAATGGTGAGTCCTGAGAAGTTAAAACAAAGCATTAAGAAAACCAGCAATCCCTAAAGCTAGCTGGGCTCTATGCAGGGACCTGAAGAGTCTGCATGGTTAATTAGGGCACAAGGAGTCCAGCCCTGTCCAACTTCAGAGATGAAAGCTGCTTTAGCTAAGGCTCGGGATCTACCACTGCCCAAATCTGCCTGGTTTTCTGTTGGGTTTTGAGTCTGCCAGAGTCAGAGATCTGCTCCAACTCACCAGTAAAGAGATCTGGCCTCAACCTAAGCCAGCCATGTCAGACCCGGACTGGAGATGAATGGCCTAGCATCATACCCTCAGTTGGGCCAAGCCCACCCTCTCCCCCCAACCCTCACACACACACACACACACACACACACACACACACACACACACACACA
>OU015743.1:21516025-21526642 GCA_907169655.1 Acomys percivali | reverse complement strand
ACACACACACACACACACACACACACACACACACACACACACACACAGCACTTCTGGTGTACTGAGGAAGGCTCTCCACCATTGTCCCCAGTGGCTGAGCTCTCCAGCCTGCTATCAGGGAAGGTGAGCCTTGGTCCCAGGCTCTCAAAAGAGTGCAGCTTCTTCTTTCTAAGCTCTGTGACTCGCCCCATGTCCTTGGTTACCAGGAGACTAGGGTGGTGATGTCTTTTCTTATCTTGCTTTTTGATATATCAGGATTAATGTAGGAAACCAGATCCAGAATATGCAGGAGAGTAGGTATATCCCTTATGTTTCCCTGTCTGTGTGACCAATAAATTGAGTCTTTCTAACTAGGCTCCTGTGTGGCCTCTTTCTGATACCCAGGGCCACAGTTCTTCCCTATGCTATAACTACCACAGAGAGACTTTGAGGCAGCATAGAGACAGTCTGAAGCCAGGCATGGCCACAGACAAGGGTAGACATCATCCCTTTCATACCTATATCTGTGTGGGACTACAAATGTCCAGCAGCCACCCAGCTTCCACAAGTGTCCTCTGATACTAGCTGACCAACAGCCCACAAGTTCTGGTTATTCTAGGGACAATAGACCCATACAAACCCTGGGATGTGAGTTCACAAGTTAGGGGAACAGCCTCAGGCCAGAGGACCAGTGTAGATAGTGCTTGGCACCACTTGCAAGGTGCCATGGCCCGTGTCACCATGGCTTCCACCTTAAGCTGTTCAGCATCTCTACTGTGTATGGACCCCAGGCCTGGGCTCTAAACAGAGCTCCAGGGAGCGGCATCCTTGGGAGGTACTGAGTAAAGCATTTGCTACCTGCCAGGATGGTTCTTGTGAGCTATCAAGGCTGAGAATATTCCAGAACAGCTCCTCGCCTCTACTTAGGCGAGTATCTCCATTCACTACTTGGTCCCCACAAATAACTTCACCCCCATCTCCAGGCCCCAGCATCCTGACACAGTAAACAAAGGGTCACGGAAGAGACACAGCTGGAAATCTCTCAATAGGGAGAGGAAAGGCACAGGAAGTGCAGGCATTCCCCAGTGGAGTTGTCCTGGGAACCCACCCTGGGTCACACTCCCTTGTGACCCCAGAGTTGAGGACCAGGACCCGGTTGCCCTTGGCCCGATGAGACTTCTGCTACTATTATGGGCCAGCTTGCTATGTGAGTGCCTGCAGCTGCTCATGGCATGGAATAGCAAATAGCTCCTCCAGGTGAATGTCTGGGTCTCCCCTGACATTTCTGCAGGCTAAAGCAAAAGCAGCGAGGTGGGACATATGTGTGCTTCCTGTCCCTTCGCTCCGAGCTCTAGTCACCTGAATAGAACCTAGCGCCCTTTTCCTCTTCCTCCACAGTCCAACACAGCTGTCTTAAGAATCTAGATTTGCATGTGGATGGTCAGCTGGGGCCCCCTGATGCTCAAAACTGGAAACACTCGGATCCATTTCATTCTTGTCCTCCCAGGCTCTCAGTCCTGTACACTCATGAGCTCCCTGGCCACCTTTTCTGGACTGTGAGCCACCACCATCTCCCAGGATCCATTCCAACTAGCTGTCTCTTTTCCTAGCAAATTCTGTCCTACCCCAACCCTCCAACACTCAGGTCTCCCCTCTGTGGCAGAAGAATGGGAGTGTCATATCCTACCCCCCATCACTTCAGCTTTCTTCACTGAGCTGCATAACCAAGAAGGCAGGGCCATGAACAAGCTCTGCTCACAAACCTCCCCACCCCTAAAAAGACCCATCACCCCTAAAATTGTAGATTGACAGTCACTTTGTCTTTCCAAAAGCAAATCCACCCTTCTGTGCATGGCTGTACAAGCTGGTCAAAACTCAGATTTCCTGTTCCCATAATTAGGGTCTCTGGCATGAATGTGTCTGCATCTAATGGCCATACCATGGGTCCAGAGGGCGGCTGCTGCCCTTCCAGGTTACCTGTGGGACTGGATGAGCAGCCACTTTACTCCTCCGCCCAGCATTTCTGTGGCTTTGCTGTGGCTTTCTAACCACCAATAGGAGGTGAGTCACTGAGCAAAGCTCTCTCCCACAGACACCTTCCCTAACCCCCAGCCTACCAGGTCTGTCTTTGCTCATCCTTAAAATAGCTCCTTTCTCTGCGCAAACTAATTTCCATGGAGACTCAGCTATGGAAAGACCCAGAAGCTTTCTATGAGGCAGGTAGCTCAATCTCAGCCTTCACTCCAATGGAGAGACCTTTTATGATGCAAATATCGGATCTCATCCACTCCCCCCCCCCCCCCCTTTTTTAGCACCCCCCTCCCCCCCCCCCCCCCCCCCCCCCCCCGCCCCCAGATCCCATTCTGGGGAAATGGCTCTGCTTTGTGCAGGGTCTCACAGGCACATGGAGTCCGGGTACTGACAATCTGCATCTGGTTTTCCTCTGGTTGGTAGCTGCTCCATGCTCCTCAGTTCTCACCTCACACAAACCCACCCATTGGGCCTACATTCCAGGTGATCTCAGACTGGATATGCATAGTACCTGATCTCCACTATCCAGCCAACCACAGTTGTGCTGGGCCTGAGGAGACCACGAGGCGAGACACGGCCATGGCTGAGGGTCAAACAGAATGGGCTTTAAATACCTTGTTTTCCGTTTCCTGCAACCACAGTCTTAAGCAAGCCCTGACAACCTGAGTGGGCTCCCTAGAACTCATGTGACAGGCTGGGTGCAGCCATGCCGTCTGTAGCTCCCAAACTCCTACTGAGAGGCAGAAAGAAGAGAGAGACCCTCATAGAAACTCACGGGCCGGACAGCCTGGAGGGTGTGTGCATTGCAGTAGCAGAAACAAGAGAGGTCATACCTCAGCTAAGTTGAAAGGTGAGAAACACCTCCCAAAAGTTTTCCTCCAGCCTCCACACACACTCTGTGGCATATACATACCTGTACTTGCCAGGGTGTCTGATTTGAGGCCAGAAAAAAAAAATCTGTACTAGTTTCATTAGTTTTGGGTTCAGAAAGTAAGGCAGACTCAAGTGCAAGGAGGCATTCAGTAGAAGGCAGAGATCTGAGGCAAGGATAGAAGAAAAGATGCCTAGCTGGGGACAGCTGGGCTTGACCAGTGGACAGCAGTGTGGGGCAAATACCTATCACCCCATCCAAAGAAAGTCATGGTAAGGGCTGCCCCTGAGAGCTTATTAAACCTCAGCTCACCTGGTCTAAGCAGAAAGTTAGCTCCAAAGACTGTCGAAGAGCCCTCCAGCCTGAAGGGCAGCTCACAGGAAAGTCATGAGTGATAATAGTGTGATACCAGAGCATCTGTTCCGCAGCACCATAGGACTAAGCAAGCCCGACCACTGGCCCCTCCTGCTGCTATTGTGTGTCTATGGGCTGAGATTTCTGGATGCTCAGACAGACATCTCTGAAGAGGGGCACACCCTCGGGATATGTTCAGTCTCTTGAGAAAAGGCAGCATGGAAGACCCAGGGAAGAGCAGTTAGACAGAAGGAGGGGCACAGGCCCTGAGGTGAGGAAGAACATAGGATGCTCAGAAAGCTTAAAAGCATTAGTGTCATGGAGTATGAGGAAGAGAGGAGATGGAACTGGAGCAGGAGAGGGTACCAGGAGGAGACGGGGCATTAGAGGAACCGGTGCCCAGGTTTGCAGAGAGACACAGGATCTGTGGTCATGAGAGAGGCCCATTATTCAGAGTGTGCTTAAACCAGGGTGCTGGCTGGTAGCCAAAAGAAGAAAGAAGGTGCTTGTAAGAGGGAATTGCAGGAGGTAGTGACAGAAAAGAAGAGAAACCACGTGAACCTATATAGTGTATCCTCCATCCTGTCCCTAGCATCTGACCCAGGACAAGCATCCTGGACCTTTGCTAAAGCTTCTGGGAGAAACACAGACATAGGAACCCAAATAGCTCTAAATTATAGGGCTCCGTGGTCAAAAGGTCAGCAAGTTTAGCAAACAAAGGTATAAGACGCCCAATTCAATTTGATCAGCTAAACTACAATTTTAAATTAACGTGTATCTCTGAACAGTAGGTTTGTGGTTTTCTGTCTGGATTTTGATTAGGAATCCTGTATTTCTTTTTTCAGTAACCTTGCCTTGCTCCCTCTTACTTAAGGACTCATCTCCTGGAGTTGGGAGTGGGAGGCAGCACCATGCTTCCAAAGCTGGAGTGAGGTGTTTCTACCTTGAATCCATAAGACACAGACCAAAGCAAGCAAGAAGAGGGATGGAAAATAAAACCCACCATAGACTGAGGTCAAATTCTGACTTCACTTAAAAAGAATTATATGGAGGCTGAGACAGCACCATTTGTTAAGTTAGAATATATAGGTGACAATCTAGAGAAGTAAGCAGCCATCTTTGTTTAATTTATGACAGACATATTGACACAATCCAGTAATCCTATCACTCAAGGGGCAGAGGTGGGAGGAATGGTGCAAGTTTGAGGCCAGCCTGATTTATGTAGTAAGTTCCAGGCCATCCAGGACCACATAGTGAGATCTGATCTCAATACCACCTATTATTATTATTTATTATCTGAAGCTAACTACCTATTAGCTATATGACTTTGGACAAATATTTTTCTCAGGAGAGACAGATTTTGGTTTTTTTTCAATACAGGGTTTATCTGTGTAGCCTTGGCTGTCCTGGACTCAGTTTGTAGACCAGGCTGGCCTTGAACTCACAAGATCCACATGCCTCTTCCAGAGTGTTGGGATTACAGGCGTGCACCACCACTTCCAGTTTAAGATTAACTTTTTTAAAAAGTTAGTGTACTTTAGGGGGAATTACTAAAATTCAGAATTTCATCATGTCCAGGAAAAAAAATGCATAAAGTGTGGTAGTTTTTTTGTTTGTTTGTTTGGTTGGTTGGTTGGTTGGTTGGTTGGTTTTGGTGGTTTTGTTTTTCAAGACAGGGTTTCTCTGTGTAGTCTTGGCTGTCCTGGACTCACTTTGTAGACCAGACTAGCCTTGAACTCACAGTGATTCACCTCCCTCTGCCTCTGCTGGGATTAAAGGCGTGAGCCACTCCCCCACCCCACCTCCCAGTTAAGTGTGGTAGTTTGAATATGAATGGTTCCTGCCCCCATAGGCTCACATATTTGAATGCTTAGTCACCAGGTAATGGAACTCTTTGATAGAATTGGAAGGATTAAGAGGTGTGGCCTTGGTGGAGGAAGTGTGTCACTGGGGTGGGCTTTTGGGGTCTCAGATGCTCAAGCCAGGCCCAGGGTGTCTCTCTCTTTTCCTGCTGCCTGCTAATCCAGATGTAGAACTCTCAGCTACCTCTCCAGCACCATGTCTGTCTCCACCATGACAATGGTAGTGGATCAAACTTCTGAGCCATTAGCAAGCACCAACTAAAAGTTTGTTTGTTTGTTTGTTTGTTTGTTTGTTTTATAAGAGTTGCTGGGCTCATGGTGTCTTTTCACAACAATAAAAACCCTAAGACAGCTGCCTTCTGTTATGTTCTAGTGCAGCAAGACAGCCCCTATTGCCCGTGGCCCCTCAACCTTGGGCTTCCCAAACTCCAGAACCATGAGCCAAATAAACTTCTGTATAAACCATGTCATGGCAGCATGAGAGGGCAGGCAGAACCTCGCACTATAGTGTTGGTCTCTGGAACAGGGCTGTCAACCTTGTCTTTTCTCTTGAGTTTTCTCTGGGACAAGGCCATACCTCCTAATAGTGCCATCCCCTTTGAGCCTACGGGGGCCATTTTCATTCAAACCACAATAATAGTACATGATAAAAGAGCACACAACAGAGACGGGGAAAGGCCCTGAATGTAACCTTTTATCAGAAAGGTTCCTACTTCCATGATAACTAGATCACTAAGCTACAACCTTGAGAAAGATGCAAAGCTACTCTAAGGGCTCTGTCTCTTCAAGGACTCACTTCTCCACACCACTCCATTGAGAATGAAGGTACCAGCACCTAGCTTGGAGGACATAGTCAAGGGATAGCAATGACATCAAAAAAAGTACTCTTGGACCAATGAGATAGTTGATGGATGAAGATGCTTTTTGCCAAGGCTGACAACCTGATTCCATCCCTGGGATCCTCATGGTGAAAATAGCACTAAGTCCTCTGACACACATGCACAATGGCACATGTGTAGACACACACACACACACACACACACACACACACACACACACTGAATAAATAAACAAATGTAATTTTTAAAGCTTAAAACAAAGTTTTGTTTGTTTTTTTTTGTTTTTTCGAGACAGGGTCTCTCTATGTTAGCCTTGGCTGTCCTGGACTTGAACTGGTGATTCACCTGCCTCTGCCTCCTGAGTGCTAGAATTAAAGGTATGCGCCACCATGCCTGTTGGAAAATACTTTTTAAGTAAATTTTTAAAAGATTAGAAATCAGACTGGCCATGGTACCGCACGCCTTTAATCCCAGCACTCAGGAGGCAGAGGCAGGCAGATCACTGTGAATTCAAGGCCAGCCTGGTCTATAAAACAAGTCCAGGATAGCCAACGCTACACAGAGAGACCCTGTCTAGAAAAAAAAAAGAGTAGAAATCTTAATAAGGAAAAGGTAATTTTAAGAAGTCAACCCAGAGGTTTCCAACGATAAAGGTGAAGTGAAGACATTTTTAGATAAAAAAAAAATAGATTTGTTGCTATCAGGTCAACTATCAAAAATGTTAGAGAGAGCCAGGTGGTAGTGGCGCACGCTTTTGATCCCAGCACTCGGAAGGCAGAGGCAGGCTGATCTCTGTGAGTTTGAGGCCAGGCTGGTCTACCAAGAGAGTTCAGGACATCCAGTGCTACACAGAGAAACCCTGTCTCAAACAAACAAACAAACAACAACAACAGAAAGTGCTAGAGAGGCCAGATGTGGTGGCACATGCCTTTAGTTCCAGCATTCAGGAGGCAGAAGCAGTTGTGTCCCTGCAGAGTTCAAGCCAGCCCTGTCCACATAGCTAGTTCCAGGACAGCCAGGGCTACATAGAGAGAACAAGTCACATAAAACAGCAACAGCAAATGGAGAGGAACATTGGCTTAGGATGTGATAATAGGTGGAAACTCGGACATAAGTGTTTTTCAAAGAGGCTTAACTGAAGAAGGTCCTACCCTGAATATGGGCAGAGCAGCCCATGGGCTAGGGTCCTAGGCTAAATGAAAAAGCAGAGAAGGAAGAGAGCAGAGTGCTAAAACTCCTTTCTCTCTGCTTCCTGGCAGTGTCACCAGAACTGCAACGTCACCAGACACCTCGCACTCCTGCCACTACACCTCCCCAACATGGTGGATGGTAGCCCTCAAACTGTTTGTCCCAGCAACAGGAAAGGAAACTAAGTTATGTGTCTCACGTAGAGCAGGACAATAGTCACTGTAAATAGGCTGTAATGCCTGTCTTCGCCTCTAGGGCAACCACTCAGAAGTAGGCGTTCTTGAGCTGGTGGCATAGCTCAGAGCTACAGTACTCACTAACAGGCGGGTTCAATGATAAGATGTGGTGGGCTCTTTGGGTGCTGTGTTTCTTATACTGGTTTCTAGTTCTACATCCATGGTTTTTCCCCTATCTCTGGCTCATGCTAGACCCTGTCCATTTCCTTCACTCCCCAGACAGCACCAACAGAAGGCCACATTGTAAAGCCGACTTCACAGAAGAGTTTTGAGCAACAAGTGCTTGCTCCCTCCCAAACTACACAGCCAACAGCATGTCATTTCACACCAGCCATGGTCCTTGTACTGTTACAAGAAGACAGCATTCTCTTTGAAAACTACCAGAACCAATCCATCCCAGAGAGAGAGAGAGAGAGAGAGAGAGAGAGAGAGAGAGAGATGCTATTGAACTATCTCTATTTGCTATTAAACAGAGCAAAAGAGCTCAGATCCAAACTTGCAACACCCACTTATCTAGACTTCAAACCTTAAGGGCATCATCCACCCCATTTCTGTGATTATTCTTGCTCACCTCTATGCCTTGGGTACCATTTGCCATTGCAAAGTGGCTTCTATATATGTGTGTGTGTGTGTGTGTGTGTGTGTGTGTGTATATGTATGTATGTATGTATGTATGTATGTGTATGTATGTATGTATACATTAAGTACTTAGTATGTTGTAGGTACAAAGTGTTGAGTCAAATATTACATTCTTAACTCTCCCCAGGGGAATCTTTCTGTAGTCTCCAAATCCTCTCCCTGGTGCTGCTACACATGGGGTCCCCTGTAGGCCAGTTTCAAAGGCCCAAGTCTGGCTGTACAGCCTTTGTTGCAGTTACCTGGTGCTGGTAATAAACTGTCCACAGCTTGGTAGTCTTTGGTTTTTAGAGATAGGGTTTCTCTTGTGTAGCCCCTGCTATCCTGGACTTGCTTTGTAGACCAGGCTGGCCTCGAACTCACAGTGATCCACCTGCCTCTGCCTCCTGAGTGCTGGGATTAAAGGCATGCGCCACCACGCCCAGCTCAGCTTGGCAGTTTTTAATAATAATTTTCCTCATCCAAGTCAGCTTCACTCTCCTTTTGGAGAGTGAGACTGCAGACACCTGGACAGTCACTGATTTACAAGGTCCCAACGTCTCACAGGATGATGATGACATCTGCACACTAAGACCTCAGGTGGGCTGAGTTGTAACTACAACACCTGAGAGTTGTTTTCTCATAGGACTTGCTTGCTTTCTCATCGCCTAGTTTCAGGGGGGAGGGGGGAGGGGGAGGGGGAATAAGAAGAAGAAGAGGGAGAAGGAGAGAAAGAGGAAGGCAGGCAGAGTTGAACACCCAGCCATGGATGCCAAGGCACTTGGAGACAACAGGGGAATAAAGCCTTCGCTTTTCTTGGCCCTGATGAATGCGTGTTACCCAATTAGCTGCAGCCAAGGAGGATCTACAGCAACGGAGGATACTAAAACCACCAGGGAGGGGGAAAAAAAAAAAAGGTATGGGTTAAAGTTATGCAGGCCTCTGTGCTTCAATCCCCTTATCCCTTTCTGGTTCTTTTCATTATTCATATTCAACCCGAATTCAGAGGACTCGGGGAGCCTGGGTAGTGATAGTGCCCTTGAGGGCTAGCCCACAGCCCAGACCTCAGTGAAAAGGCAGAGAATCCATAGAGGGGAAGGATTCTAAGTGGAAAACAAGAAGAACAACCTGTTATATTTTGACAGCAACTCTCAAACTATACATATATTGGGAATATGGGGGTGGAAGGGGAGTATGAGGAAAAGTGTCCAAAGAGTTAAGGAAAATAGACAGTGCTAGCAATTGGCATGGGAGTAATTGCATGAGCTAACAAAGTAGAATTCCTGGCATGTCTTACCCCTAAAGTCATTTAGATTTGGCTTAGAAAGCAGAATGGTTTTTCTAACAGATTTTTCTAATTATGTTTTGCTTATGTTAATATGAAGATTTTATTCCCTACGTAAATACCACCTGATCACAAAGCAGCAGGGCCCATGAGTACACTGAGCACCAGGTGGAAGCCAGGCTGGGGTTTCACAATTTGCTGCTGCTGCGCAAAGGTTTGTGTTTGTTCTGCGGGGGCAGCTCTCGCCAGCACATCTGTGGAGCATGAGGGCAGCTAGGTGATCTTCTGCGCTTCCTCTGAATTCCTTCAAAATAATGACACTCAGTTGGGTGTGGTGGTACTTGGCTAGAATGGTAGCAGCCCCGAGGCTGAGGCAGGAGGATGCAAGCTCAAAGCCTGCCCAGGCTACATGGGATATTTAAAAGTCAACTGGGCAACTTAATGAGACCCTGACTCAGAATAAAGAGGGTTTAAAAGGGCCTGTGGGCAGCTAAGTGATAGAGTTCTTGCCTATGTGTGAGGCTCTGGTTCAACCCCAGTGCCAAGAAAAGACCACTCTAATGTGGCTTCACATAAAAGTACCTGAAGGACCTGTTTAAATACGGGTTCAGCCGGGCGTGGTGGCGCACGCCTTTAATCCCAGCACTCGGGAGGCAGAGGCAGGCGGATTGCTGTGAGTTCGAGGCCAGCCTGGTCTACAAAGCGAGTCCAGGACAGCCTAGGCTACATAGAGAAACCTTGTCTCGAAAAACCAAATAAATAAATAAATAAATAAATACGGGTTCCTAGGGCCTGACAGGGTGATTGACAGGTCATCTAGGTGGTGTCTGGGAAATGGAATTTCAGCAAGTATTTAGGCTCCTTCTGGGATACCTGGCCATGTTGTTTCATTTGTTTTTCAGTTTTTTGTTTTTGTTGTTGTTTTTGTTTTAAAGCTTCTCAAAAGATTAGATGCATGGTCCGTACTTGAGGTAAAGCAGGCTGGCAGGCAAAGTGAGGAAGCGAAAGCCAGACCTGGATTCAGACAGCACCTCAGCATTAATGAAGCACGCTTCCTTCTCTGACTGCCCTTTGTGAGAAGGGTAATAAGTAAATCCAGCTCAGGATCCTGAGTGGGAAGACTGGAGGAAAGAATCCCTGAGTTAGAAATCAGTGTACTGCAGAGAGGCTCTCGATGGGTCCAGAAGGATCTAGAGCCTTTCTCTGTGATTCCTGCCTTCAAAGCCATATAAGCTCCATACCTGGGAGCACTAGCCTTATTTCCATGTGTCACTGGGTCATCCTGTGAATCTGTGTTTCAGGGTTCAGACTGTGTGTGTGTGTGTGTGTGTGTGTGTGTGTGTGTGTGTGTGTGTGT
>OU015743.1:21478052-21516015 GCA_907169655.1 Acomys percivali | reverse complement strand
TGTGTGTGTGTGTGTGTGTGTGTGTGTGTGTGTGTGTGTGTGTGTGTACACGATTGCCTACGTGTCCACATGGGCAGCTGAGAGGTCAACTTTGAACATCTTTCTCTTATCTCAATTCACCATACTTTTTGAGACAGGGTCTCTGTCTGCATCTGAACCTCACTGTTTCTGCTAGATTCAGAGGTCATCGAGGGCCTGGGATCTATCTGACCCCACTGCCCCCGCCCCCCCTCCCAGCACTGGCATTACAGGCACTTGCTGCACACCCAGCTCTTAGATGGGCTTTGCAGATCTGAACTCAGGTCCTTGAGCATGTCTTAGAAGTACTGTCTGCACTGAACTCTCTCCCCAGCCCACAGCTCAGACCTTTCGGGCTCCTCCACCTCTTGATTCCATCATGCTGCTGTTATTCATGCCACAGCATATGGACAGCAGGTTTTGCGCCTGTTCTCCCTTGGTGTTGGCACTGCACCATTCAACAATATGGTGTTAACAAAGAAATATTAAAACTAGCTGTCTTACATTTTTGGTTCTTGTTCATAATGTTGCATAATGAAAAGGAAAATCTTTCCCACAGTCCCAGTGGTGCAGAAACATTTAGAGAGGACTCTAAATATAGCCTCCCAGATGACAGAGAGGTTGTTTTATGTCATTCTGTGATTTCTTTTTCACAGCATGTTCTATGTGCCGGAATAAAAAAAATTTTTTAATGAAGTCAGAATGCTAAATTTAAAGGCACCTTTGCTCTTTGCTGGTTGCAAAACACATTTTGTTGCCATTTAATTTGCTGTGCATCTTGGCATCAGACTCTAGGCAACAGCAAAACAAAAAGCAGAGAGCAGCAGCCCTGCATATGCCAGATCCTATCCTCCACCGCATCTCTCCTAACCTGTTAACTATTGACTTCCAGTGACCACACATAGAGAGAGTCGAAGCTGTTCCCCCACTAGACTGGGTGTGTGGTGAGGGAAGACTGAAAGGATCGAGTATTTTATATAATATAATTACTAATCCCAGGTGACATATAATAAGCTCCCAGATAGCGTCAGAATACCGATTTTGTTAAGGACGTAAATTGTCACTGCAAGCTCTTCCATACAGGCTACCTCACTTGGGTACAAAATCTGTAGTAACCTATTAGTGGCTACAAAACTTTATCCCTATGTCAGATACAGTTACAGCAAGCTTAGGGCTTCTGCATATGAATCAGGAAGGGACGTGACTCAATCCATAGGAAGTAGATTTGGTTATTTCTCAGGAAAGCAGCTTTGGTGAGATAAATAGTTTTCCTTAATTGAACTGAGAAAGTTCTGAAAAGAAGAATTCCTTTCCAATCTCCTTTTGTAGTGAAGTAGGCTGTTTATCCCAAAGCCAACATGACCCTTAGCTGGAGGAATCCAGGAGATACCATGGCTGCTGACTTGGGCTCCATAGTGACTCAGACCAAATTGCATGGGAAGAGTTGAATGAACACGCTCGCTTCCTGTATGGGTGTGCTTGTTTCCGGCGGGAGCTGTGTTCAAGACACCAAGGCTTCCCTGATGTTTATAGGATATGGTAGTCAAGTTCTGACCTTGAGTGAAAGTTTAATCCTTGTGATTGTTACTATTGTCCACTTGATAGACTCAGAATCACCCAGGAGGCCAGGCCCTGGGCACACCTGTGAAGTGTCACCTGGATAGGTTAACCTCTGGGCTCCCTCGTAAGACACTGTTTTGACTCAGTTAGTTGAGGTTGGGAAGACCCATGCTAGGTCTGGGCTAGGACCCTGGGTGGAAAGGAGAAAGCTAGCTGAGAGTCAGCATTTCCTTCTCTCTGTGTATTGATTGTGGATGCAATGTGACTAGCCACTCCCAGGTCCTGTCACAGTACTCACCTCTATAATGGACTTTGCTCTTGGACTTTGAGATAAAAGAGAGCTTCTTTCCTTTAGTTGCTTTGGCCAGAAAATATTATCAAAACAACAAGAAATAACTAATGCTGTCTCCAGTGTGTGCTGATGTGAGAGATTGCCCTGGGTCTGGCTGGCCGTTTAGTAGATTCCCACTCTGCAGAATCGTACATAGACCCCAAGAAAGGGTTTGTAGAGGTCAAAGTCTTTCTTCTAAAAGTCCTCTCCATCTTACACTGGAGCAATAAATGTGGACACTAACGTCTATAAATAATGGCAAAGAGGTCCAGACAGGACCTTTTGCCTGCCAGACAAGTGCTCTACCATTGAAAGACTAAATTGTTGTTTTGTTTTTTTAAAGATTTATTTATTTATTTATTTATTTATTTATTTATTTATTTATTTATTTATTATGTATACAATGTTCTGCCTGCATGTACACCTGAATGCCAGAAGAGGGCACCAGATCTCACTATAGTTGGTTGTGAGCCACCATGTGGTTGCTGGGAATTGAACTCAGGCCCTCTGGAAGAGCAATCAGTACTCTCAATTTCTGAGCCATTTCTCCAGCCCCTGTTTTGTTTTTTAACACACAGTTTTATGTACTCACTGTGCGGTCAAGAACAACCTTGAACTTCTGATCCTCCTGCGCCACCATGCCTGTTTTAGGGAGTCACACCCAGGGCCTTGTGCATGCTAGGCACACAGTCTACCAGCTGAGCTAGATCCACAACCCTTGAGTTTTCCTTTCTTTTTAAAATTACATTTATTTATTTACTTTTGTCTGTGAGTACACATGCACATTCTTGCATGTGCACACAAGTGCCAAAACATGTGCATGGAGGTCAGAGGTCAGAGTGTAGGAGTTGATTCTCTCCTTCCAATTCCTTCTACCATATGGATCCTGGGGCTCAAACTCAGGGTCTCAAGCTTAGTGGCAAATGCATTTACCCACTGAGCCATCTTACCAGTAACTTGAAAGACATGCCATCTTCACCCCAATCATCTCTCAGAATGAGTGGGTTCATCCCTATGCTGGAAAAAAAAATCATACTTTTACAACTGAATGACCTGGCATTGCTTGATCTTGGACAGTTATCTGCCACACTGTGGGGTCTGTATGCATTCTCCCAGAAGCACACAGGGACCTCAATGGGTAACCTACACAGTGGCTGGCTCCTGCTTCTTCCTTTCTGAGAAAACCTCAATTTTTTTATATCACCCCACACACACACTGGGCCCACAACTTATCACTGTCACTTCAGTAGCTGACTGGCTCAGCAGGATGCTCTTATCTGGAGAGGTCTTATGAAGTTATAATTGGATGGCAGCGAGGGCTGGGTCATCCAAAGCTTCTTTAAGGGTCCTCATTCTCAAGCTTGAGGCTTCAGCTGTCATGGCTGCAACTGAGGGCCACTGACCAGGCATCCCCCACCCGATCAGTTCCAACATGAGTCCATGGGCTTCCTTATAGTCAGCTGTGTGCGTGGCAGATGGCTTTTTACAGGATACATAGATAGAACTATAAAGCATCTATCGCCATCCCCCAAGAGCTATGCAGTACTACATCTCGTCAGGGACAAAGCAGTAGTCCACACAGTCCCGGAAGAGACCACCAGATTGTTTGCTGTCAGTGAGGGGAGGCATTTCCTTTAGACCATCTGCTTTTCTCCTGGTTGGCTCTATTTGTAGTGAGTGTAGAAGAGTAAGTAGGTTTCCCTTCACCTCTAGAGATCTTACCTACCAGGTGGGCTCTGGGATTGAACTCAGGTGGTCAAGCTTGGCAGGTAGCTTGACCTGATAGCCTGCTCAACAGGACAGAAATATAGTCCTATAGCTTAAGGCCTGGGCCTCACCAGCCAGGGTGGAAGGACTGGTTGTCTTTCTGCTACCACCACCCTCTTCTTGTCCAGAGCATAAAGGCCGGTTCTCCTTTCCAAAACACAATCCCCTAAGTGAGGGGTTGTCCAGAATGGAGGGTGATGGGTAGCCTTAACCTTCACAGCCTGAGATTGTGTTGGATCAAGGAGATGAGACCTTGGGAATTTAAGAAAGTGAGAGGATGGAGAGAGAGGAGAGGGAGAGGGGAAGGGAGGGACTGTGTGGTTGCGCTCTCTCTCTCTCTCTCTCTCTCTCTCTCTCTCTCTCTCTCTCTCTCTCTCTCTCTCCACACAGGGCTTTTGCTATACTGCCGGAAGAAGACCTGCAGCAGACACTGACACAAGTCACCCTATCACAAGCCCAGGAAATTTCTCTTCATTATCTATTTCCCTCCCTAAAATGTTCTGTTATCAAGACAGTATGCTGGAACCGATGCTAGGCCCTTCTATCCTGGCCTGAATTGTCCACATTTTCAGGGGACCGAGGCCTGGACTTCCCTTTAGTTACTGAAAAAACTACTTGTTTTTGAATATGCTTTGATAAAGTTAAGAAAGACATGAAGAAGTTTCCAAAGAATCTTTAGCTATGGGGAAGCTTGGTAAGAGACTACACAGGGATAGAAAACTCTCCTTGGAAAGAAGTCTGGGACAAGCTGAATAGCTATTGCTCTGGAGCCGAGCACTACCCAACCCTCCCCAGAGAAGCCTACCGACAACTAGACTGTACGCAGTGAGTTGCAGACAACCCTACATGGGGTATCCCTACCAACCCCCCCCCGCCCCGCCCCTGGGCTCAGGAAGGGGAAAGCTCACAAAAGCCAGAGGTGGTGAATGACTGTCAGGGAACAGCGTCTTCCAGACACAGCAGGGCGGATACACATACGACCTCACCGAGACTGTGACAGCACAAATGCACATCTGTACAAGCCAAACAAGACAAAGTCTCAGTGTGGAGAGGGGAAAGTAGACAGGCAGTCTCGCTCCTAGCCAACAATGGATATCTGCTGAGAAAGGAAAAATCCGTTTCCTTCAAGGGAGTGTCACAGGGAACATCAACCAGACATGAGGGTAGGCCCCATGCTCTGGAGTAGTTGGGCAAAATAAAACAGACTCTAGGCTTTTTTTTAATGTGCTTTTTATTTTGATAGTATATGTTCTATTTGATTTTACTTCCTTTTTGTAGTTTGTTTTGATTTTTGTTTTTGTCTTTGTTAAGAGAAAGAACATGAAGTTAGGTGGGTAAGGAAGTGGGGAGGATCTGGGAGGAGTTGGGGGAGGGAAAGAATATGATCTAAATACATTGTATGAAAATGATTGGTTTTAAAGCTGTGCCTAGTGGCGCACATCTTTCATCCCAGTACTCAGAGGCAGAGGCAGGTGAATCACCAGTTCAAGGCCAGCCTGGTCTACAAAGCAAGTCCAGGACAGCCAAGGCTACACAGAGAAACCCTGTCTCGAACACCCCTCTCAAAAGATTGTTTTAATTAAATTAATTTTTTTTTCTTGGCCGTCCTAGATTTACTTCGTAGACTAGGCTGACCTCAAACTCACAGAGATCCACCTGCCTCTGCCTCCCTGAATGCTGGCATTATAGGCATGTGCCATCACACCCAAGTGAAATTAAATTAATTTTTAACATAATATTTTTATTGAGTATCATCATGCACCTTATCATACTCTTTTCCCAATCCTTCCATGTCTGCTCACCACCATCGTGACCCCAGAAAAAACAAAAAACAAAAAACAAATCCAACTGCTATTATCTAAATACTCACTGGAGCATGGTTAAACTCTCAGTGGCATGCCCATTAAATAGAGCTCACTCATTCGCCTTCCCCACCAGAAGCCATCAGTTGGGGAGCGATAACTTCAGCATCCTTATCATAATTTTTAAGGGTTCTCTTTGATGGCTTCCTATTTAGCTTGCTACTCTGTTAGGGGTTGGGGTTAGGGTGGGGGGTAGGGTTGGGGGTTAGGGTGGGCGTGGGGGTTGTCACAGAAGCCTTCCATGTCCTTCTTTCTCAGCTATGCATCTTTAATCATCAAAATCACTGCAACGGTTACTTTCTCTTTATAGTCAGCGGGAGCATGGACCATGGGCCTCCACGTAGTTTCTGCAACAGCATGAACCATGAACATGGTGCGTACATGCAGTAGGACCACAGACCCAGACAAAGCCCTCAGAGGCAGCCCGGGCCATGGACATCACCATGGCCTCAGGTGGCAGTGTAGGCCATTCAGATTAGTATAACCCCCAGTTGCAGCATGGACCACAGATGTCAACATAGCTTCAGGCAGCAGCCCAGACAACTGCATAGCCTTGGGTGGTAACCCAAGCCACATTCCCTGGCTGCAGTAAGACTTTGGATTCAGACATGGCCCTCAGTGGCAGCACAGGGTGGACATGACCATGGCCTCAGGTGGCAAGGCACGCCACCCACTTAAGCCTAGTTCTCTTTCCCTTTAAGTCTCCGGTTCCCCTCAGTCCATAGAGCATGTACTGCTCTGTTTTTCTGTCTTTCCCATCTCTCCATCATGTATTTGTTCATCACAGTGGTGCCCACTGCCCTCAGCACAAGGCAGGGTGGCCTCTATTTTTTATTTTTTTTAAGTTTTTTTGAGGCAAGGTTTCTGTGTGTAGTCTTGGCTGTCCTGAAACTTGCTCTGAGGACCAGGCTGGTCTTGAACTCAGAGATTTACCTCCCAAGTGCTAGGATTAAAGGTGTCTGCCACCATACCCATCTAAATTAAAATTTTAAAAATGGTCAGGACATAAAGTCATAGTGCCAGGTGAAGTCGCCATCATTGACCTCATCCCTGGAGGAAGCTGTGTCCCTGGGCTTCTCCTTATACTTGGGTATCATTGTCAGATTTCATCCAGGTGACAGACACCTGAAACCATTTCAGAAAGGCACGCTTTATTATTGGGTTGAGATTTGAGCCTATGATGTCACAGAGGTTGTGACAGAGCTGTGAGGCACATTACAGGATTGGGACTCCAAGTGTTGTCTAGCTTCTTCCTGCTGCAAAACCCTGTTTACTCCATCCTGGCCCCCAGATTATTGGATAGTGACACCCATATTCAAGGCAGATCTTTATCTACTAGTTAATTCTCTCTGGAAAGCCCTCATGGACACATTCAGAGTTGTTCTTTGCTATCTAGGCATCTCTCAATGCAGTCAAGCTGACAGTCAGTCTCGGCGGGCTGGGGGGCTTGTCATTAGTATATGTGTGCATATGGTATAATGCAGGCACACATGTATATGTGGGCATACAAAGGCTAGAAGTCAATCTTGGGTGTCTTCTTTTATCATCCTCCACCTTATTTTTTGAGACAAGGGCTCTCAGTGAGCCTGGAGCTCACCATATGGCAATACTGGTTGGCCAATGAGTGTCAGGATACACTTGTCTCCTTTTGCCCCCACCCCTGCCACCCCTAACCCTAGTGCTTGGGTTTTAGGTGCACACAGTGTAGCCAGCTTTTCTGCACAGACTTGAGGGTTCCAAACTCTGAGAGCTCCTTGAGCTTAAGTGTCAGCACTTCACTGACTGAGTTATCTTCTCTGCCCAGCAATCAAGAGTGACTGCCACATTAGGCATTCTAATTTACAAAGCATCTCAACAAGTTGCTATCTCAACTCTGAGTCTTATTAAAGGCAAATGTCAACTTGACCACTAAACAAAGGACCATATCTCATGGCATATGATATTTCAATATTAAATTGTTGAATCTTCTCCTGCTGCTGCACTTTCTGGTTCTGCCACATGAGAGTGCAGTGTTGGTGAGATGCACTGTGGAGCTATAAATATCACATGACTCATCTGAACAGCCCGTCTTGAAATGGTGTCCCTTCATTTTCTGTTTAGGAATAAAAGAAAAAAATAGCTTCAACATATGGCAACAACAGTATTTTCTAATATTCTAGGTTATTTTCATTTTTCTAATTATAACTTATAGTTTACAATTTTTTTTAAAAAAAATTCAGTATTTCACCAGCAAATACTATCATTTAAAACAGACTTTGACTTACTCATGTGATCTCAGCTCTAGAAACTTCTAAGTTTTAGACAAGGATGGCTGTTCACACAGAGTGCTAGAGAGAAGAACAACAGGTCAGCCTTGGTCATCACTTGCAAGTGGAAAAGACTGAGTTAGTGGCTGCCATGTTGTCTACCTAACCATGGCTCGCCTGCTGTAATAGTGGTAGATGACCGGTAAGAAGAATGCTCCCCCCAAAAATCCAGACCATGCATGAAGCCAGAAGGGAGGAGACTGTTACCAAAAGGGCAAGGGAAGGAGAGCTGGGTAGCCCAAGGAGGAGTGTGCTCTACAAACCCCTTCTGGCAACTCTCACCTCTCCAGATGAACCCTCAAGGAAGACCGGCCCATCTTCTTGCCACACTGGTTGTTAGGCAGGGGCACCTGCTGCTCCATCAGAGTCCTTTCCTGTGAGTTAACACTGGAGCCCAAAGACTTGAGCCCAAAGATTAGCGGAGCCATTGATCCACCATGAGGATGGGAAGACTTGATAACAAAAATAGCAGGACCAGCTAGGTGTGGTGGTGCACGCCTTTAATCCCGGCACTCGGGAGGCAGAGGCAGGAGGATCGATGTGAGTTCGAAGCCAGCCTGGTCTACAAAGTGAGGAGGAGGAAAAAAAAAAAAGCAGGACCGCAGGCAAAAGGGAAGGGAAGCAGCAAGTTGAAGAAAAAGATGCCAACATTCTGACCGACCTGCATCCAGGTTGGAGGGATTCCTGGGGGCCAATCTCGTGCCTGCTTCACAGCACCCTGAACCTGAACCATTGTCTCTTGTTCACATTAAGGTAGCATATTATACATCTACCATTGGCCATAAAAAGTATTCCAGAACTTTATACTACCTCAACCTCAAACAAACAACAGCAAAGAACTTGTCAAACAGATAAACTGGTAAGTTTTTACATATAGTTCAGGCTATATCTGAGCTCTGCCACTTACCAAGCATCTCTTTATGTCTGTTTCCCCACCTATAAAAATGGCATATTAATAATTACCTGGACCACAATGTTGTGAGAAAAAAAGATGAATTCATCCTAAGAAAGTAGTGCCTGGTGTGCATAAAGCACTCAACAAAATTAACCATTATTCACAGTAGGAGAAAGCACGAGTTATTAAAGGAAATACTGTGATTTCCATAAAGGCTAAAAAACAATGAGAGTCCCCTATCCTGCCAAAAATCAAAGTCCCAACTTGTTAGAATGCCAACTTCTTAGATGGTGCTGGAAAGATGGCTCACTAGTTAAAAGCACTTGCTGCTCGTGCAAAGGACCTGGGCTCAGTTCCCAGCACCAACATGGTGGTTCACTACTCTATAACTCCAGGAGATCCGATGCTGTCCTGACCTCCAAGGGCATATACATGGTGCACATAATATATATGCAGGTAAACCACTTATACACATCAAATAAATATATGTAGAAAGTTGAAACAGCAGCCAGCATACAGAGGCGATAACAAGGACTCCCTCTAAGGGGCTGCAAGCCATCAAGTACTGAGGGTGCCATCTTGGCTGGTTTTTAGATATGCAATCTGCAAGCCAAGGCATGGTTAGATACCTGTCATACACTTGAACATGGACACATGAGGAATTCAAATTCTAGGACAACCTGCTATCTAGGTTGAAACTATCTCAACAGCAACAACAAACAAATATGCAGTCTGACAACAGGAAATTGGACATGAATTTTAGGACAGGAGTTCCATGTGCAAGTATTCTTCACAATGAAATGACTTGCTTTTTGCATGCACCTGTGAAATCAGTAACGCTAAGGACAAAAGAAAGCAGAGGGAGTGAAAAAGCCAAGTGATGAATGCCTGTAAAGGAGTCCCATTATTGACATGGGTCAGGAGGCATGTCTTGGTGTGTCTAAAATGCTGTGTAAGTTGGTTTCATGGCAAATATTAGGTTTCTCTAACAGCTCCTAGGGGTAAACAATACACAGTTAATACAATAACACAGTTCCCTTCATTTGTTTCCATTTGGATGATATAGTTTGAAGAAGAGTTAAAAAGAAATGAAAATAAAGAGGAAGAACTAAAAATTCAGAGATTGCCAGCCATGGTGATGCATATCTTTAATCCCAGCAATCCAGAGGAAGAGGAAAGCAGATCTTTGAGTTCAATACTATATAGTAAGGTCTATATAGTGAGGTCCAGCCCAACTAATGCTATGTAGTGAGACCTTGTATCAAAACAAACACAAGAACTGTGTTTTTAAAGAGAAAGATGAGCAAGAAGATTAAAAGGGAACAGAAGAGAGTGGGAGCTCTAGGAATTTACTGCCATCATATGTTTCATTCAATAAGTAATATACAACCGGGCCTCCTCTAAAGAGAGGTACTGGAAGCCAGGACCCACTCCTGGAATGTCTTTATCTCCCTGCTCATCCCTAAGCTTGATTCACAATGGGGTTGAACTATTTTCATTTGCTTATTAAAAGACAAAGGGAAGCCAGGCGTGGTGGCGCACTCCTTTAATCCCAGTACTTGGGAGGCAGAGGCAGGCGGATCGCTGTGAGTTCAAGGCCATCATGGACTACAAAGCGAGTCTAGGACAGCCAAGGCTACACAGAGAAACCCTATCTTGAAAAAAAAGACAAAGGAAATTCAGACAACAGAAAGAGAAAGGAAAACAGCATGCAAGGCTGAAGACTGATCTGGAACTTTTCAAGGTTGGAGAGTAAGTGATGGACCCCACAGATAAGATGAGGTGTCAGGGCCATCACCCTAACATGACAGTCATTAACATCTTCATCAGAAACAATTATGGCTACTTATAAGCATCCTTCGAGACTGGCTCTCGGGTACTCCCTAGTGAAATCCCCTGCCAGCTATATTCAGTTCTGCCTCAAATGCACGTGGATTTGGGAGGTGATGCACAGAGTACACGCAGTATGGATGAGTCACTGGAGAGGATCTTCATCTATGAAGCTGTGGGGAAGTCATCCTTATGGGGACTTCCCAGAAGTCGTTGGTTTTGGTAATATAGCTGTTTTCAGGTCATCTACACTCCTGTAACTTCTCACCCATGCTCTGTTAGCAAGCCCAATAACCTCATGGGCTTACCAAACTGGCCTTTGGTGAGATCATTACTGTGGTCTGTCCTTGGTACCTTATCTGGGGAGTGCCTAGGAAAAGTCACACAACATATGCTTAGAATGAGAATCTCCTGCAAGTTCTCAGCAGTAGGAATGATGCCATTGAATATCTATTATGCAAAGGCAGGCAGTGCTTTGTCTCGTGAAAGCAGACGTTCCACAAAGTGCTTAGTAAGTGGTGCTCCTTCCGCTTCCATGAGCAAATCTGTGCTGATTATCATGTTGCTGCAAGAGCTGGGAGACATCTCATGTTCGGCTCTACACCCATGATGGGCAGTCAGAATCCATTTCACACATGCTGCTTCCTACCGCAGCATGCTGAATCCTGAAGACACTCGTTATTTACCAGAACAGAGAAGAATCTCTTCAGATCTGTTCTGAGCCACCAGAAGATTCTGACAGCCCTGTTTCCTGCTGCTTTCTGCTACTCATCTCTGGTCCATTTGCTTCCGTTGGAGCCTAAAAACGCACCAAGGCCTCCCACCACTGCCTAAGATGCCCTCCCTACTGGCTAATTTGCAGATGAAGTACTGATTATTTACATTTGCTTTCTAGCCCTGTGTTGTGGCACATGCTTTCAATATTACCTCTTGGGAGGCAGAGGCAGGCTGATCTCTAATTTCAGGGCTGGCTGGGTCAACATAAAGAGATCCAGGACAGCCAGAGCTACGTAGTGAGACCCTGTCTCTACATAGTGAGACCCTATCTCTAAAAACAAACAAATAAAATAAAATAACATTTGTTTGTTCTATGGGTTCCAGTTGAGCTGAGCTGGGCCAGCTGGATGAGACACCAGGTGAGTGAGTGGTTAAGGGCACTGTACTGGCATCCCGCTGCTTATATTTGAACCCAGGTCTAACTGGGCTTCTTCAGGCAAGTACTTAACAAATAATATCTATGCCGCATACTGCTTTTTCTATGAACAACTGGCAATGAATCTACAATAATTTAGCCAATATCTTCAAGTTGGAAAAACCACCTCTAACTTTACACTATTGTTAGCAATGCTATGAGAAACATGTTTTTGCATATGGTCATGCGTCAAAATATTATTTGACATAACTTCAAATGGATGCTGGCTGGGCTAATTAGTAAACCTACCAATTATGTTTTAATTATATCCCTGTCAGAAAATTGTCATGGTTAGTTGTCAAGATCTGATGCTATGGTCTTTTGTAGTGGATGTCACTGTTAGAGTTTGAGATGTTCCTGGTGACTTTCAGGACCTGTTTTTCCATTTACTTCCCTGTAGGAGGAAATTGCTTACATCTCTGATTCCCATGGGTCCTTTTAATGCCTCCAGAGTATCCTTACTACAGATCTAGAACCTGATTGTTCTCCTCTGTTCAATGTTTGTCCTGCAAGGATTTCTTAACTGCCTATGAACAGTCTTCTTACTAGAAGATTCTCTGACATTCTGTCCCCCTTCTGTGACCTCCTACATTGTGATATTCCATTATTTTTAAATTACATTTTATTCACTTATTATATTGTATATGCATATATGCATATATTCACATGTGTATGTGTTTGTATGTGTAGAGGTCAGTGGACAATTGGCAGGCGTCAATTATCTCCTTCTACTGTATGGGTCCTGGGAATTGGACTCAGGTCATCAGGATTGACAACAATTGCCCTCACCCACTGAGCCATTTCCTTGGTCTTCCTTACAATTTTACTAGTCTGCTAAAAGCAATGTATTCACTAGTCTGTTAAAGGCAATGGCATTTAAACAGTTCTATTGAGCTTATCAACCAAAGCCACCTTTTTAAGGGTCTGTGCATCATCAGTTTCTCCCTTCTGACAGTATTGGATTGCCCTCTGAGGCTCCTAGGAGTCTAATGATGGGCAGAAACTGTGGTTCATTGTTTGCATTTTTTTATTAGCGCTTATTTTCATCCATCTTCTCCAGTGGTGGGGTGTATTTCTAAGGTCAGCGTTTTCAGGTGCAGGGGCACATGATTGTATTTAGTCTCAGCTACTCCAGAGGCAGATACAAGAATATTGGGTAGAACGCAACATGTGGGAAGAATCTAGAAGAAAAGGGTCTTAGAAGACAGCTTAAGCCCCTACTCCTAATTTTGTACAGCTTGAGAAACCATGCCCAATTTCATAATAAAACTTCAACTGTTTGTAAATCAAACAAACAGACTCTCCCCACAGATCAATCTTACGGAGACATTTTCTCAATGGAGGTTCACAATAAACACAAAAATAGCACAGCGTCCAGAAAGCTCCAACAGTAATTTGGAAGCCATGTCTCCTGATGATCACAATACCCCATGTGCTTAAATGTCCTTGAGTCTGCAGGTTTCTCTCCTAGCTAACAAAAAACTAAGGCGCGCGGGGGGCGGGGGGGGGGGGGGACATTTTACCATGTGTGTATGTATTCACAAAGGGTCTGCATTCCTCCAGCCAACCCCTGTGGGTGTTTCTGGAAAATCGTAAGTAGTACCCTAAAAGGACGGACCAGTTTTTCATGACTTGGGAGGGGAAAAGGGTTGCCTTACTCTATGAACTATGCCACCCACCTCCTTTTCTTAGTGTCTTTAAAATCCCTAACAGAGGCCCCTTTTGAAACAGTATGCTCCTCTCTCTTTAGCGTGTTTACTTTGCTAAACTGACTTATTTCCTTTGAGAGCGTAAGAATCTAAAAACCAAAAGGATGGTTAAGAGCCCAGGAGTCTGAGACTAGCCTAGAAAGCACCATAGACGCATGCGCAAAAACACTCAGTTGACCGCCCACTTAACAGCAGTACGGGTAGGCTTTGGTGGGAGACGGTTGATAGACTTGCCACGCAGCTGAGACGGAAATTGCACTCCATAGCTTTTCACAGTCCTGTTAAGCACCGTTACTGTCCCCGTTTTACAGGTTAGAGTTCTAATGTTTAGGGGAACTGTCACTCAACTACAATCAGCCACCTAACAGGGGAGTGACCCTCACTTCTGAGCTGAAATAAAGAAAAACAGGCCGACAAAGAAAGAAAGAAAAAAAAAGTAAAAGAAGCAAGAAAACAGACAACAGCGGACAAAACAGCCCCTTTCCTGTCTCCTTCCGCGAAGCCAGGGCGCCTCACAGCGGCTGCCTCTCGTCACCGACACTTCCGGCTCCAGGATTGCGTCATTTGAGAGCGCCCCGCGACGCCCCCGGCCGCGAGCTTGCGCGTCGCCTACGACGTCCCGCAACGAGGCGGGTTTTCCGGCCTTGTCCAAAACAATTTCCGGCAGGGACCGGAAAAAAAATCATCCCGGATAGCCTTGAGGGGTGTCCGGTGCGTGGAGGTGAGGTTCCGGTGGCCGGCCCCTGTCCGCCCGCCGCTTGCTGCACGCTGCAGCGTCCAGTGTCGGCGCGGATCAGCGGCGGCCTTGAGGCGCCCGGGCAGCGATCAGCATGTCGTCGGGCCTCCGCGCCGCAGATTTTCCCCGCTGGAAGCGCCACATCGCGGAAGAACTGAGGCGCCGGGACCGGCTGCAGAGGCAGGCGTTCGAGGAGATCATTCTGCAGTGTGAGCCGCACGCGCCGGCCCCGGGTGGGGAGCGGAGCGGCGCGGCAGCGGGAACCCCCCCCCCCCCAGGCCGAGCCCCGGCCCCGCCCGCGTGCCCGCGCGCATGGCGGCCTCTGCGGAGACCTTGTGCCCCGCACGCCCCAAGTTCAGCGCTTTCCTTCTTTGACTTAAAACCTTAGAAGGGATCGTAGAGGGTTCCTCTTCCGCGTTCTTTACACGGGCATTGTTTGTGGTTGTAAATCTCGACAAGCCACTCGGCGTGGATGCATTTAGGCAGTCAAGCTCCAAAAGCATCCTGCCCATAAGGGATCAAGTTCGACATAGACAATGACTTTAAGCATTCACTTGAGAGATGAACATTCTCTTCGGAGTGCTGTGAAAGGAGTGTTGTTGTTTTTTTTAATTTCTCAGGGCCCCTCCATAGTTTTTGTACATATTTTGAGTTTTATGAGTTGTCTATTAGATCATACATAGCCTTTGCTGTAATTGAAAGCCTTAGATGAGAGAGAAGTGGTTTCTTTGCGATCTTGAGGATCCAGAATATCTTTTGTGTTCTGGTCTCTCTCTCTCTCTGTCTCTCTCTCTCTGTCTCTCTCTGTCTCTGTCTCTCTCTCTGTCTCTCTCTCTGTCTCTCTCTCTCTCTCTCTCTCTCTCTCTCTCTCTCTCTCTCTCTTTGAGACAGGGTTTCTCTGGTTAGCCTTGGCTATCCAGGATCTCCCTTTGTAGCCCAGACCAGCCTCAAACTCAGAGATCCACCTGCCTCTGCTTCCCGACTGCCGGGATTAAAGGCCTTGGCCACCATGCCCAGCCTATCTCTTTGTATTAAGGTGGGTTCTCCTGAGCATTTTCATGCTTCGTGTTCCTAATTTTGCCAATCTGTTCGACAGTTGAGCGAAGAAATTGTCACTCGTCGGTCCTAAGGTCCTGACATCTGCTTTCTGAGATAACCTGGGCAAAGTCTTCATAAGGTTTTGTGAACAGTGAGACTCGAAATATTAATACGTTTGCGTTCTCATTGGGATGAATCAGTAGTTTTCAGGCTTATCTGCACATTAGAATCAACTGGGTGATCTTTTTAAAAAATTGAAAATCAAAGACAGCTCAGACTAATTAAGCCAGTATAAATGATAGAGCTTAAGTATAGTTTTTGTTATGCTTCCTGAATGGTTCTGATTTGCATACAGAGTTTGAGCACTTTGTTAAATAATTGGTATGTAAACACCATCTTATGATAAAACACAAATGTCAGGTGCTCATAATCCCCGAGACAAAGTGGATCGTTTTTCTAATTTCAAAACTGGATGTCCTGTTGGTAGGAGAGTGTAGCCCCTTCTGAATGGTCAGAGATGGGGAGTATTTTAAATAATGAGAATTCTTTCCAAGTTCTGAAGGGCTGAACTGAGATGAATTTCAGGTGATCGGGTCCTTAAATAATACTGAACTTCGAGCAGGGAAAGCTGGGACATTTAGCAACAACCACAAAAGAAAAAAAAAATTTTGCTTGTATTATAGACTTCAGAGGGTGGAATCCGAGCTTGCTAGGTTAGTGAAGGCACGAGATGGAAGATAAAGCTGTGACTTAGGAAGCTAGTACTACTGTCCCACCCTACTGTAGGCTGTTAGATGCTGGCATTTGTCAGTCTACAGAAGGTGCTGGAGAGCATGTACGGTGGCTGGTCAGTGCTCCCGGGGCAGCCTTTGTGATCCTACTGAAAGAGAGTAAGTATCTTTGGTCAGTCAAGTTAAGGAATGTCTATTTGAGGAGTCAGGAGAAGAGAAAACAGTATGAGAAGCCGGTGGAGCAGGTTGGATGGACAGCCTTTGCTTGCTTAAATCTTTCTTTATAGGCCAGGGCGTTGAGCATATCTGTAGGCATGTATTAAATCTACTTTATTTGGGTTCTTATATCTCTTTCTCCCTTCTCCTCCCCAATCACTTCCAACATGCCAGCATCAGTTAGGAAAGAAAGTTAGTGGGGAGAGGGGCCGGGGTTCTCCTTAGCTATTTCCTGTTGGTTAAGGTCATTGGGTTCCTTGGGGAAAGTCCAGTCTTTGTTTCAAGATATCTCCAACTTCTCATCAAACTGCAGCAACAGCAACCAGGGGCATCCCTGACCCCCACTCCCCACTCCTGGCTCTGGCATTTATTTCCTCTCAGAGTCTTGTGCAGCTGACCACACCCCTCTCAGGGCCTGCACACAGGCAAATAATCTGCTGATGTGGACAGTCTAAAGCAGCCTCATATCCTACACCTGAGATTAAAACACAAACATATTTGTACAACATAAGAGTTTTTAAAGACACCAAAATGTCCTGTTCACATATCTTTTCCTGTTTGACTATTACCTAATTCATTCTAACCTTTGCAAGCTGGTCAATTCTGACCATCCATCTTGTATTCCGTTTGTAGTTCCTGTCTAAGCCTGAAGAAAAACATGAAAAGAGGCCTTATGTAGGTATAGGCTTTCTTATGTAGGAGGAAACCCTTATGAAGGAGCCCTCTTGGATACCTACCTACCCACCCTTATCACAGGGTGTCCATCTGTGGTCAAACTAAATGGCACCAGATTTTAAATTTGTTTGTTTGTTTTGGTTTTTCAAGACAGGGTCTCTCTGTGTAGCCTTGGCTGTCCTGGGCTCACTTGTAGACCAGGCTGGCCTCGAACTCACAGCGATCCACCTGCCTCTGCCTCTTGAGTGCTGGGATTTCAGGCATGTGCCACCACACCGGGCTATTTGTTTCTTGAGACAGGGTTTCTCTTTATAGTTTTGGCTGTCCTGAACTTGCTTTGTAGACCAGGCTGGCCTCAGACTTAAAGAGATCTACCTGCCTCTGCCTCCCAAGTGGTAGGATTAAAGGCGTGCAGCACCATTCCCTGCTTTAATCCCTCTTTTTGTCATGCTATTCAAGGAGCCACTTCCTCCTGAAGTTCATCAAAGGCAGGAAAAGGTTCCCGCGTTCCCGTTTTCAAGGAGAAGCGGCGTGACCACCATGCCCGGCTTTGGCTGTAGTTCAGATCTAACCACAGTTCTACAAGGGTCCCATGGCCAGTTTCCTGTTCTGCTTGGTGATGTTGGAACTCAGAAGGTGGCGCTTTAGTTTTGAGACTGGGTCCATAACCCAGACTGGCCTCCAGCTCAGATCCTTTTTAAGCCTACAGAGTGCCAAGATTAGAGGCATGGCCCCTGACTTAGAGCTGTCCTTTGATTTGTGGAGCTGTGTCTCCCGTTTTTCCCCAGGCACAAGTAGAGTTCTTTTTTACCAACTGAGAATTTTTTTTTCTGTTGGTAGTACTGTGTCCTTGAGCCCTCTAGAGACTAAAGCCGGCTAGACTACTGTTGAACTGCACCTCAGCACATAACGAGAAAACTTTTCAAAACAAATGCAGTTGCTCCACATTCTCTCCCTAGTTATCTCACCAAATAAGTAGGAAAAACTAGATCCTGGGAAAGGGAGTCTTAAGCCTCACTGTCCTGCCTCTCAGTTGGGTATTTTGCACGGCTCCACATGAACAGACTGGCCATGTTTCCTTTCAGTTGTAGGCCTGCAGGCTGTGACCTTTTGTGGAGGGATTTACTCTCATTTGTGCCCCTGAGAGCTCCCTCATTTGGACCTTATTAGACTATACCTTTGTATGTCTTTCAAGCCCCCGCCTGTTCTTTTGAACTCCTGTGCTATTTACTGTCTCTCTGAGCAGAAAGAACTCATTGCCAAAGTCTTTCCTATGGAGTTTAGACATAAACCCCCATCCATTTGCCTGCAAGAGAAGCCTCACACTGGTCTTTGACATCTTTCTAATCCAAGTTTTTCATGTAACTTCACTCCTTTTACACTGTCTTATTTCATCATTGCCAAAAGAAGTCTAAATGTTTCAGGCTTACACCTTTAATCCCAGCACTTGGGAGGCAGAGGCAGGCAGATCTCTGAGTTCAAGGATGCCTGGTCTACAGAGCAAATTACAAGACAGCCAGTCTACTAGGGAAACCCTGTCTTGAAAAAAGTCTAAATATTTTGTCCTTCTTTTTCCTGTGTTGGCTCCAACCTTTATTTCCAGCCCACCAGACTTTCTTTTTTCCCCAGTGCCCTGATCTAAAAAGTAATTAAATTCCTCAATAGAGTCAAGTTCTATAATACCAAGCATTTCCTCAAGCTGTGGTGCATGGTATCTTGTTCCTATCTCTGAGGTGGAAAACAACAGCCTTGGAGATAGGAAGCCGTTTTGGTTTTCCTCACAGGGGCTGTTCTTGCAGGTGTGTGCCCATGGGTTTCTGCCTCTGAGGAATTAAGTTCCTAGATTGCTACAAGAAGTGGCCAACCCTCTGCAAACATTTTAACATCTAACAGTGACACATGCTCTTGGTTCTAAGTTTTGTTAAAATATGTGCATGGTACAATAATAGCGTTTTTCCCCTCCTTTATGTGTATGTATAGATACCAAATTGCTGGAAAAGTCAGATCTTCATTCAGTGTTGGCCCAGAAACTACAAGCTGAAAAGCATGACATGCCAAATAGGCACGAAATAAGGTATTCTGAAACAAATTTATATTGTACATTTTATTTGAAACCTGTCTTAGTGTGTGTCTCCTCCCTCTCTCCCTCTCTCCCTATCCCTGCCCCCCCTCTCTGATGATTTAGTCTGAAGGTGAGGCCCCAGCACTGTGGCCCAGGCTAGCTTTGAACTTGAGGCGGTCCTTCTTCAGCTTCCCAGATGCTGGCATTATAGGAGCACACTAGCATGGCCTGCTCCCTTATCCCTTTCTAAAGCAAACGGACACTGTTTTCTAGCCTAGTTTTTCTCAATTTCCTTTAAATAACTCTTTTTTTTTTTTTTTTTCCCTTTTTCTTTTTATGGTTTTTCGAGACAGGGTTTCTCTGTGTAGCCTTGGCTGTCCTGGACTTGCTTTGTAGACCAGGCTGGCCTTGAATTCATAGTAATCTACCAGCCTCTGCCTCCCAAGTGCTGGGATTAAAGGCATGCACCACCGCCACCTGGCCAAATAAAAACTCTTAAACTCATGTAACTAAAATAGTTGTTCATAAGACACATACACATACACTCTTAGAAGCTCTATCAGTACAGTGTTATCAAGCTCTAAGCCCTGTTCACGTGGTACCTATGTCAGTCTCTGTTCTAACCCACTGGGCTGTATTTTTGAATAATTGGAAACGGGCTAGGTCTGATGTTGCACTCCTGGGTTCCCGGCACCCATGAGGCAGGCCGGACCGCTTGAGTTTGAAGCTAGACAAACACAGCAGGTTCCAGGCTGGCTGAGGCCACATAGTGTGACCCTGCCTTAAAAAAAAAAAAAAGTTGAATAATCACAAACAACTGGGTTCCTGAGTAGTCTTTCCAAAGCCTTGTTAAGACAGGATTAACTGGCAAACAAACACCGATTGCTTTTTATTATAGTGTTGGCCTGTTTGGTCCTTTTTAGCATGGGTCTTTCAGCTTTAGCTTGTGAAATCAAATTAGCAGGTTGCAACAGGCTTTCATTTTTCTTTCAAGAACTAGATTGGAAAAGTAGCAGTATGCATTAATGGGAAAGGTAAGTCCTGATAAATATCCATGAATGTTCATGCAGAATGTTTGACTTGTGTTCTGGGCCTTAGTGGGAGGCCATACTTAAGTGCAAATGGGGCTCAGAGTCTTCCTGCCTCTCTCCATACTGTCCATGACGTCTGCATAGTTGGTGGCTTGTATAGGAGAAGTGCCCATTATTAATGGAAAATCTATACTTTTTGTGTGTTGACACCAAGTAATTGTTAAAAACAAGGTAGCTGACTTAAGGTTTTAAGATCAAAACCAGAAACAATAGGTGTGACCTACCATTTACTTCAGCCTGTATGTGCATCTTCCATGTAGCCTTCTGTCTGGCTGGCAAGGTGGTCTTCTGGGCGATGACATGGTAGGAAGAATCCTAGAGAAGAGATGGCTCTGCTCAGCTTGAGCTCTGTCCTCTGCTTCATCACAATTCAGGGGATCCTGCCCGTGTGGCCTCACTGCTTTCACCTCCTGATCCTTGCTTTCGAATGCCAGGCTAGAAATGCATTCGATGCTTTGTACATTCCATACTGCTTTGCTGTCAGAGAGGTTGGTGAGATCCTTTCTAATCACTCAAAGTCGTTAAGGAAAGCTTTATACAAGGCAGTCTACTTTTTTGTCTGCTGGTTTGTACTTCTTGGGCTAAGATTAAAGAAGTGTCCAGTTAGTTGCCTTAAAAGGTGAGATAAATGAATATTTATACTTAGATGTATGATTTTTAAAAAATCCAAGTATAGGACTGGAGAAATGGCTTAGCTGTTAGCTGTTAAAGGCTAGGCTCACACACACACACACACACACACACACACACACACACACACAATCCAATTATAAGCAGGGGTTTGAATTATGACTTGTTACTATGCTGTTCTAAGACAGGGCCTCTCTATTTACCCTGGATGTCCTGGAACTCAGTGTGTAGACAAGGCTGGCCTTGAACTCACAGATCCTCCTGCCTCTGCTGGGATTAAAGGTGTGCACCACCATGCCCAGCCTATTATGCTGCTCTTTGTCGGCACCCTCCCCTTTTGCACTGTACCCTAAATCTTAAACTGTTCCCTCCCTTTTAAGTGTGCATGTTCTAGGGGATAGAGAGATGGTTCAGTGGTTTGGAGCACTGTGCACTCTTCCAGAGGTCCTGAGTTTAATTCCCAGCAACCACATGGTGGCTCACAACCATCTGTAATGTGATATAATGCCCTCTTCTGCTGTGCAGGCATATGCAGGCAGAGCACTGTATACATAATAAATAAATCTTTTGAAAAGTGCATGTTCTAGTTACTGTCTAGCCTTCTTCCTTTTTTCTATCCCCCTTTTCAGATCAGTCAATACTAATTATGAGTATCTGGAGCTCCTGCCAAGACCCTCTCTTGAACCATAAATCTTCAGTTGTAGTTAGCCAAAATTTTGCAAAATCTCTGAAATAAAAGTTTATTTCTGTGCAGATGCTGCACCAAAAAAGCCACTGCACTTGTCAAAAGTGTGTAGTCACTATACCTGGTCAGAGCTATTGGTGGCTCTCTGTTTTCCCTTGAGCCTTGGGACTGACAGGCATTCCTTGAGAACCAGTTACTTCTGGATCTGTTTGGGTTTGAGTCAGATATTTCTCTGAACAGGGTTTAGTGGCCCTGGAGCTCTCTTGTTGTGGGATTTAAGTCTGGGTTTCCACATAGTTTGTTTTGCCAGGAGCTGTTAACTGATTAACTTCCTTTATGTTTACCCTTCCACCCTTCTACCTTTATAATTTGGAGCCTTTCGTTAGTTTTCATCATAGTCTTATTTCTGAAGTAATATCAAGTACCTGACAAAATTCTCAAAACAGAATGACTATTGTGGTGACCTGTACTCCTGCCCTGTGACCTGTGCCCTTCAGTGTGGATGTCCATAGCAGAATCCTGCTGTCCTTGCCTAGACCTGCTCCTCCCTCCCCGAGTCTTGCCATACGATTATTGGTACTTGGTTTGCTGGTTGTTCAAGCCCAAAGCCCCGAGTCATCCTTGATTCCTGTCAGCCTTTCATTCCCCACATGCAAGTGCTGTAGGCACACTTCACAATGGGTCTGGACTCTGAACTGTCTCTAGTGGCACTGCTGTGGGTGAGCTGCCTTCTGTAGTAGAGTTCCCCAGTGTCTTGCTAATTGGTCTCACTGTCTCTGCACTAGCACCCGCTCCCCACCTCAGACTGCTAAAATCCTTCATCAGTGAGTCAGTGCCACCCTACAGTCCAGGGCAGTGGAGGCTCAGCAGTAGCTTACTTTCTGTGTCCTGACACGTATTCCTCTTCCCTGACGCTCTGCCTCTCCCAGGTCTGTAGAGTGCTGCGCCCTCTACTCAGAGGAGCCGTCTCTAAGTAGAGGGAGCATATGCCGTGCCCTTCGTTGCTTTCTGGTCGCCTTAGAGCAGCCCTGTTCCCTTCCTTCCGTTTGTGCTTCTTTGTAACATGTGGCTTCACAAGTTACTTGTTCTGCCCACCTCCTATTTATTAATTGTCAGATGCCTGAGAGCACAGCTGTGTGCTCCCTCTGCTTTTCCCGTCAGAACTAGCAGTACCTGAGCCCTGCTGGTGTGTAGATGAGTGGGCGTGTTGGTGGTGCATCTACACTTCATTTTGGAGCCCAGCCTTTGCTCCTGAGCTGGCTGGCAGCTGTGCTTGTGTTTGGTTTGCCATCACCAGTCTCCTGCTTTCTACCCATAATGGCTCAAGATTGGCTACTGTTTCAAATGCCAAAATGGGTTGGTAGATTAGACAGGTTCAAATCAAGGCGTTAGTGCTGTATTGCCTAGGAGGGAAAGGCCTGGAGTCTGATTCTTTATCTCACTGTCCTTTTTTCATGATGTCTTCATGTGCTTGATGGTGATTTAGCCCTGGACAGGACGGTGCGTGGAATGATAGTCAGCTACAGGAAATGGCCCAGCTGAGGATCAAACACCAGGAAGAGCTGACTGAACTGCACAAGAAGCGTGGGGAGGTAAAGAAAGCCCTCAGCTCTTTGTAGGGTCCTCTGGGAGGAGGCAGGAAAACGGTCATGTGAAACTTCGCAGTAATCTGGTCTACTTTGGCATTACAAACGCTATGGGGGATGAGGGGACAGGACACAACAAAGAAAACCGTCAAGCAGCATGCGTCGTGTTAGCAGGAGGTGAGCCAAAGCCAGACTGCTGCTCTTAACAGCAGCATAAGAGAAATGGTAGGGGAGACTTGAAGAGAAAGAAATTTACTATGTGAACCCTCAAATATCAGAGTCACTGAGGGAGAGTGCTTTACCCTGGTTTCTGGTTTTATATAAGACAGCTCTAGACAAGAAACTGCCTTTAGTATGTTCCCCTTAGTCAGTTAGGAGGTGGAAGGGTAGATGATGTCTTCTGCACATACCTCAGATCCAACAAAGATTCGCAGTCAGAGGCAGCAGACATAGCCCCAAAGGCCCGCTGCCTGCCCTCTGCAACCGCCTCCATTTTCCTTTGAACTTTACCCAACCCACAGGTACTTCTTTCTTAAAAATTAAGGAGACAGTAACCCATTATGAAGCTTGTGGCTGAGAATCAAGTCTCTTATTGATGAGAATACTCTTTCTCTCCCAGTTAGCGCAGCTGGTGATTGACCTGAATAACCAAATGCAGCAGAAGGACAGGGAGATGCAGATGAATGAGGCAAAGTAAGTAGAGGTCATGTCTTCTGGGGTCTGCAGTGGGGCGCACACTGGCTCTGCTGTACTGAGTGGGGCTGGTAGCTACACTGCGCTCAGGATTTTATTACGGTGCTTACAATCTCTGGGGTCTTTGCTAAGAAAAGCAAGGCACCCTTGGGCTCCTAGGTGCTGAACATCTGCCTGTGGAAGTAATGATGGCCCCTGCAAATGAATGCTGCAGAGGATTCTCAGCTCTCTGAGACACTGGTGTCATCTACTAGGGGCAGCGCCACAGTGTCCAAGCACATATCTCTTGGGGTGGTGGAAGATGCATTTGTGAGCAGCAAGATTGTTAACGAGCAAGAATTCTGACAGACAAGAGAAACAGACTCCAGGGTTAGTGCCCTAGAGCTGTGGAGAGGTCCTTGCAAGGCCCTTTGCCACTTGGGAAAGGCCTAGAGCGTCCCCTTCCCTCAGATCCTGTTTTCCCAAAAGCTACAGGTACTGGCTGTTTGCAGTCAGGAGGTGCTTCATCATGGGTGTTTGCTAATAGAACTAGTCTGCATAGCAAGGAACTAGATGGGCCAGGTATGGTGGCCAGTGCTCCCACTGCTGCTCGCTCAAGCCCACCTGGGTGCCACTTGGCCAGGTGCTCTGGCTGTGGTTACGTGGCTCTGATGAGGGAAATCTCTCAATTTGTACTTTCAGAATTGCAGAGTGTTTACAAACCATCTCTGACCTGGAGACTGAGTGCCTCGACCTACGCACCAAACTGCAGGACCTCGAGATAGCCAACCAGACCCTGAAGGATGAGTATGATGCCCTGCAGATTACTTTCACTGCCCTAGAAGAGAAACTGAGGAAAACTACTGAGGAGAACCAGGAGCTGGTCACCAGGTGGATGGCTGAGAAGGCCCAGGAAGCCAATCGCCTCAATGCAGAAAATGAGAAGGACTCCAGGTAGGGTGTCTAGCTGTGTGTGGTTAATGGGTTCTGGGGTGAGTGGAGCAGAACCTGGCTCTTTGAAAAGAAAACCATGCCTGGCAGTCGTCAGTGTGGTGCTGGTAGAGGAGTCATGAGCCAGAGAACAGTAGCCAAATTAGCCAAAATCAGAGAAATTTGCATTTGTAAGACCATTTGAAGCTGAGCAGAGGGGTACACTGTTAAGCAGCATGTCCATGTTGCATGTTCCCCTACTGCTGCCAAAATGAATTCTTTCTTTCTTTTTTCTTGCAAGACAGGATTTCTCTGTGTAACCTTGGCTGTCCTCAACTTGCTTTGTAGACCAGGCTGGCCTCCGGCTCAGAGACCTGTCTGCGCTGCCCCCCCCCCACGGGTGCTGGGTTATAGGTGTGCGCCACCTTATCCAGCTACTGCCTCCCAGTTCATGAGGCTCATGAGGCTAGTCAGACCTGGACAAAAAGTCTGATTCTGCTAGTGTGTGAGGACACTATAGTTTAATCTCAGGAATTTAAAAGAGAAATTCTAGGCTGGAAAGATGGCTCAGCAGTTAAGAGCACTGGCAGGAATCTTTGCCAGAGGACCTAGGTTCAATTCTCAGCACCTACATGGGAGCTCACAACTGTCTGTAACTCCTGTTCCAGGGGATCTGATACCCTCACACAGGCATAGATGCAGGCAAAATACCAATGCATATGAAATAAAAACAAATAAATCTGAAAGTGAAGTTCCTAGATGAAATTCATTGCTAATGTTTTTAATACAGTGAAGTCTGGTAGGATTTATACCAGAAAGTAAAAGATAGGTCACTGGGGTGTCAGTCAGTTAAATGAATGACATTGAATAAGGAATTTTACAACCATTCGGTTAATACTATCCCACCAAGTCCAGATTAAAAACCCCATAATCCAGGGTAACAACAGCAAAGCTTTTGAAAAGAAAACCTGTATGACCAATATCTAATACTTGAAGGCTTTTTGTTTTTATGTATACAATATTCTTCCTGCATGTACACCTGCAGGCCAGAAGAGGGCACCAGATCTCGTTATAGATAGTTGTGAGCCATCCTGTGGTTGCTGGGAATTGAAAAGCACCTGCTGCAGCTGGGCATGGTGGTGCACACCTTTAATCCCAGCACTCGGGAGGCAGAGATAGGTGGATCACTGTGAGTTCGAAGCCAGCCTGGTCTACAAAGTGAGTCCAGGACAGCCAAGGCTACACAGAGAAACCCTGTCTTATAAAACCAAAAAAAAGAAAGAAAGAAAGAAAAGCGCCTGCTGCCAAGAGTGACGACATCTGACATGGTGGGAGAAGAACCAGCTCCTGGAAGTTCTCCTCTGTCCTCCACACATGAATCCCCTGCGGTTCCTATGTACACACACAATGTAAAAAGAAAGGCAGTAATAGAATTCAAAGGGGGGGGTGCTGGAGAGATGGCTCAGAGGTTAAGAACACGGGCTGTTCTTCTAAGGGTCCTGAGTTCAATTCCCAGCAACCACATGGTGGCTCACAGCCATCTGTAATGAGATCTCTTTCTCTCTTCTGGCAGACAGAACACTGTAAACATAATAAATAAATATTAAATAAATTTAAAAAAGAATTCTAAGTGGAGGTAAGGTCTTCACAGAGGGATAAATTTGCCAAGGAAGGGAGGAGACCACCTTGGCTAAAAAGTAGGAGTTCCTAAGGTTAAGCCTTAGGAAGGGGAGACGTGATTCTGAAAGTGGTGGCAGTGGGCTCACCCTGACCACACAGTTATTACCGAAAGCCAAGACTGCCTGGTCTGAGTTCTGGACACTGCCAGTCTGGGGATTTCAGGGTGCTTTACTTGGGAACAGTGATACAGTTGTCCTTGGCCCCACATCTGCGGGCTGCATATAATTATTTAAATAGTGTTTGCATTTCCTTGGTATCCTGAGTCATCTAGAGATGATGTAATAATATGAAAGGATGTGCATAAATTGTATGCAGGAACTATGCTGTTGACTTGAGCTTCTGCAGACTGTGATGGCCATCGGGTTTCTTCTTATTTTTGTGTCATGGCTGGGTTAATAGGTAATTCACTACAAAAAACTAAGTCATAGCCATATCGAACCATGGGATCAACTTGAAGCACCTTTTTGTCCTCAGCAGCCAGTTTTCTTCTGTGAGAGTGTACACTTGCCACAGTTTATATGTGGTTCCTAAAAAAGACTCTATAACTCAGGCCATTAGGCTTAGTGGCATGTACATACCTTTTCACTGGCCCTAGAGCCTTTTTATAGGGGAGAACCTCATCAGTATGCATTGGTGGGTATTTGGGTGTGTTTGGCAATACATTTGAAGAGCCTGAAAAAATTTTTTGTGTGGGGAGGAGCAGGAGGTATGTTCAGTGCTCAGTAGGTGTGCTGCTATGTGACTACCTTACTCCTTGAAATAGACTTGCTCGCTGAACCTGAAGTTAAGCTGGCACTGATCATCCTGTCTGCACTCCCTCTGGTGTTACAGGAATGCAGCCATGCTGGGCCTCTAATTAGATGCTAGGATCTGAACTCAGGTCCTTGTGCTCGTGTGAGTGAGTGCTCTTACCCACTGAGCCATCTCTCTAGTCCTGAACTGAACATTCCAATATGCCTTCAGAACTAAAAGTTTGTTGAGAGTGATACCTAGTGCTTTCCTTAGCAGGCATCAATTTACATTTTGTTTGTTCATTTTGTTTCTGCAAACAGGCGGCGTCAAGCACGGCTGCAGAAGGAGCTTGCAGAGGCAGCAAAGGAACCTCTACCTGTTGAACAGTAAGTACGGAGAAGTTATGATTTTATTTCTTTAAAAGATAGAAAAGTCTTTATTTTGTTATGGGGAGGTACTGGGGATTGGTGCTACAACTGCAGCCCGAACTTAACTAGTAAAGACAGAAAATAAAAACACATTATATTACCACCACTGAAAAGATGGCATACGTACAACCATGTTTGTTATTTTTACTCCGGTGGCTTCTCATTGCACTTAGGAATAATGTACTGAAAATGGCCTTTGACTATATTGCAAATCAGCTACTTGGGATGAATTTTTTAAAGTAATATGTGTTGACCTTTAGGACTTGAGATATATCACTAAATTGCTTTCCAGAGAATTCTTGTTGACAACAGTCAGCTGCTTGTGACTAACTTCCTGCGCAGAGAGCCACCTATTTCCTCTAGACTCATGGATCACTGACCTTCCTCTCATTAGACCTGTAGTTATGTGATCTGGGCTGTGCTTTCAGTCTCTTACTCGCTTGGCTGTGACCTTACTAGAAATTTGTCCAGTCTCTTGAGGCACAAGGAGACCAGTAGTTCCTTTGCAAAAAGAAACGAGATGGAATCGGCTCTCCCTAGTCCAGCTGCTGTAGATGGAGAGCCTGGTACTGGCACTTCTGTGTTAGGTGATGGGTATTTCTGTAGTGATGCTCCCTGCCCTGACTCCAGATGGGTATTCTGCTGCAATGTCTGAGCTTCAGAGTTATGACCCTCTGTTTCTTAGATGATGGATACCTGGGGCTGATAGATGCTCAGCAGTTTAAAGCATGAGTTGCTCTTGCAGAGCACCTGGGTTCAGTTGCCAGCACCCACATGGTGGCTCATAGCCATCTGTATCTTCAGTTACAAGGGATCCAGTGCCCTCTTCTGACCTCCTGAGGAACCCAGCATGATACATACATGCATCAGGCCAAACACTCATGCATAAGTAAACTTACATTAAAAAAAATAAATTTATATTGTTTCCTTTTAAGTGGAGAGTAGTGGGAATAAATCTTCTAAAAGTGAGGTTTGGTTCCTTTAAAACAAAAAAAGGAAAAAAGAAAGAAGTGTCATGCCTCTGCCTCTTGTTTGTGGGTGTAAGCCAGTGACATGATTAAGAAGGATCCAGCATCCTGCCCAGGATCCTATTGGAAACAGAGTTTGTTATAGAGATTTTTCTAATCTCTATATTCCTGGGGAATGTCACAGAGTGTGGGTCCTAGACATTTACTTGGGGACGGGGTGATGAGTTGACAGGACCTGGTATTTTCTGGGGTGTGGGCCTATGTACACTTCCAGGCACTTTAGAGTCCTGCGACTCCATCACAGAGCATCACTGAAGGCTTGGCTCATGTTGTGCCTCTTGCCATCTTTCTCCTGTCACTCTCTCAAACTCCAGGTCTAGAAAAGCCAGCCATGTAGGAAATCAGGCATAGCCTTGGTCTCCTTATTTTCTTTTATACCCTAGCCAAGAGTGTGTCGCAGTTATTTGCAGTCCTAGAGTAAATAAGGGAAAATAAATTTACCTAGTCATGGTTTAACTTGCTTGGTAGAACAGGTTTTTAAGTATATATGCTTATAATCCAGATAGTCATGAGAAAGGGGGGGGAATCTAGCTTTCAAATTCTTAAGAATCCAAACAGTAGGTAGTGAACTCTTAATATTTTAAGGTATTTCCCCCCATGAAGGTTGTAGCGCAAGGAATCATTAAGACCAAAATAATTACTTACCTTCCCCACAATCAAGAAAGATCTGACCTGTAAGAATATGTAGGAAGAGGATTTCCACAGATGCCTGCCATCCGCTGGGAGAACCAACACAGAGGAGCGGGTTGAGACCACAGGAAGTGTGCAGACCCCAGCCGGCAGAAACACATGCATTTAGGTTTTGTTTTTGCAAAGTTGCCATTATTGCTTTTGAATAGGAACATGGTTTATGTTTCTCAAACCTGATGTGGTTCTCCTTTCTCCTTCACCATCACTTTGCACCAAAGTCTCAGGGAGTCCATCACTAACTAGAATGTGGTACTGGCCTTTGCAGAGCTCCCATTGAAGACGACGACAGATTCTCTCATTTCTTTCCAGGGATGACGACATCGAAGTCATTGTGGATGAGACATCAGATCACACAGAAGAGACCTCTCCTGTACGAGCCGTCAGCAGAGCAGCTACGTGAGTGGACCGGCTGGGTGGGGAGAAGGCGAGCTCCAGCATCAGTGTGACTTACATTTGTGGACATGACATGAGATTAGTCAGATGTACCCCGAGTCCCCAAACCCCTTCCGCCCCACGAGAGGAGAGTGGGCGGGAAGCAGAGTGGCCTGGCATTTCAATGACCATCCAGATCCCAGGACACAGGGTAGATACACATTGTAGGGTTTTGCATAGGTAGGCCTGAAAGACGCATGGGGTTTATCATTCACACCAACAAGTTTGGTGAGTTAAGCAGACGCCTTGTCATTTACAGGGACATCAGGTTAGTCCCGGGAGCTGTGTTTCTTTTGAGACTGGGCCAGGCTCTACCTTCTGTCTCCTTACTATTTCCTGGTGGTTCAAATGCCATGTTGAGTTTGTCTTGGCTGGGATTTGGGAATGAAAAGCGTACTCCCAGCTACTTATTTTTAGGGGCTGTTTTGATTTGGGGGCAAAATGTTTCTAAGGTTTAAACCTATCCTCCCCTCCTCTTTAGTAAGCGACTCTCGCAGCCTGCTGGAGGCCTTCTGGATTCTATCACTAATATCTTTGGGTAGGTTAGAAGACCTTCACCTTTCCTTTTTAAAATGTGTAAATATACCTAAGCATATGTATGTGATGTATTATTTATAATGTACACCAGAATTTCAGTGGTGCCAAGAACATGGATGCCTTAATTCAGCTTGTCATTTAGCTTCTTCCTCTTCTGCGACTTCCTTTCTCTTTCTCTTGCTGCGAGCTGATCTATGGCCTTTCCCTGTAGTCTGTCCGAATCTCCCCTTTTGGGACACCATTCTTCTGAGGCTGCCAGGTGAAAATATTACCCTCTCTCAATCTGCCCGGCATGTGAGTGTGGGTTGTTGATAATCGTGCTGATCACGCTGTGCTGCCCGCAATCATCGATGTCTACATGCTAACCAGGGCGCTTTGCATGCTCCTAGGAATGAATGCTGCAGCCCTGGAGCTGGGCAGTCAGGTTAAGCTTCGTGCAGTCATCATGCGCTCGACGCTCTTCCTCCTGGCATGCGTCTGACTCTGCCTTGACCACAGTGTAAAAGCTAGGCATGGAAATCAGCTTAAAACAGTGTTTCACAGTGCTAGAGGTTTGCCTCTAAGCTAGCTAGTGTGTTAGGTTGAGAATGTTTCCCCTCAGCTCACTGACAGGGCAAGCAACTTTTGTTTAAGACTACTTCTGTGCTGAGTTTTGGAGCCCATGAGTTAGCAAACAGGGAAGTAAGGTGTGTGCTAACTCTTTTTTTGTCATTGTAGTGAGATGGTATGAGTCCCGAATTTTGGAGAGTCTAGAAAGACAATAGCTATTAGCACAGGCACACTGCTTAAGAAGGGCATTGTTGAGGCCTGTCTGGCAGTTTGATGGACACTGATCCTGTGCAGTTTTGTATAATGGCTGTCTTTGTGTTGTTCCTTAGGAGACGCTCTGTCTCTTCCATCCCAGTCCCCCAGGACAGTGTGGATACCCATCCTGCTTCTGGTAAAGATGTGAGAGTCCCAACCACTGCGTTGTATGTCTTTGTAAGTATGCTTTGCACCCAGCCTAGGACCATAGCAAGGTCCACACCTGAAGGGTCCTTGGGGGCTGCGCCTAGGCTTCCCTTGCTCACTTAGATGTGCTGGCTTTGTGACCTGTGAGGAATGAAGGCATGCTGTGCTTACCTTCAGCACACAGTTTGTTAAGAGACATCCTCTGCAGCAGGTAGCTGGCTGAAAGGCTTGCTGGCTTGAGCAGTGGGGCAAGAGAAGCTAGGGATGGAGAGGAAACTGTAATTTGTGGGATTGATTTCACCAGTTAGCTACAATTTAAGGTGAAATTCCTGATGGGGCTGTGTCTTTCACAGGCACTAGAGAAATGGCTCAGGTTAAAAAATGGGAAGCTAAGAGAAGACTCAACGGTTAAGAGAACTAGCTGCTCTTCCGGAAGACCTGAGTTTGATTTCTAACACCAATATGGCAGTTTACAACTGTCTGTAACTCCAGTTCCAAGGAATCCAAGGCCCCATGGGCACCAGCTATATGCATGGTGCACAAATAGTGAAGCCCACCAGGGCAGCTGTTGGTTTCATAAATCAAACTGTGTCTGGATGACTAACCACTAAGAGCATATGATTGGAAGCAGGGCACACACTGCCTGGACAGGAAGCACTGTATGACTTGGGATTCTAAGTTGGGTTTTGGCAGTAACAGTTAACCTTGGGGTAGAGAGCAGAAATTGGTCCAGCCTGAGAAAATGTGGTCTACCTCTCTCAAGCTTTCAGAACAGAGGGGAGGCAGAGAGCCATCATGACTTGCACTGCCGGGGGTTGGTTAAGGTGGGTTTGGGGCACTGATTAGAGAGGGACATGCGGCTCAAAGCAGCTTGCTTTCAGTTAGTGCCATAGAAATGGAATTGCACCTGGGTGGTGAGGGGGGAAGAATTTCATTGGTAGTCAGTCACTGCCATATGGTGAGCTGAGACCCAGGTGCTGAATGAGCTCTGCTTTGGAGGAGGAGTTGGACAGCAACAGAGCCATACCACCCCGCTCCTGTGATTCCATATTGGGTTGAGTACCTTACAGAGGTCAATGATGATTGGTAAAAGGTCTGATTGCACGGAGTGTCACAGCTCCTTCCCCGCCCTCCACTCCCAGCAGCCCCTTTATGTCCTAGCACATTGAAGTCATGTGCATGGGATAGTGGGGCAGCTGATATTTAGGATTCTGCCAGTGTGTGTTCCGAGAGTAAACGGTTCACAGCTGACTACCATCCAACAGAACCCATCATACAGGAGTCTTGATGAGTGGCGGATGGATGTGACAGTGCATGATCTCAAGTTTTCAATCTGAGACCTCAGGGACTGCATGAGGTGAAAAGGTCAGGTCACATATCAGATTTTCAGCAGGTGGACATGAGCAGGAAAGTGGATAATCATGTCACCAAAGTGCTGGTTCCATCCCAGTCAGTTGGGGAGATGCTCTCCCTGGCTTGTTGGACTTGAAGCAAAACCTAGACAGAAGCTTTGTCTGTAAGCAGTTGTTTATTCACTGTGTGCTGGGAGGGTGTTAGCAACACCACCTTTCATTCTTCCCCTTTTATCTGTTCTCATTCTGAACATGGATGCTCATCCGTATTAATTGCCCTGGGAAAGGGCTGGGCATAGAGGCAAATGCTTTTAATCCCAGCACTCAGGAAGTAGAGGCAAGAGAATCTGTGAGTAAAGGGTAAGCCTAATCCAGAAATCAATTGCCAACCTATCTCAAAAAAGGAATTTCCGGTGCTCACTTTGGCAGCACATATACTAAAATTGGAACTTTGCAGAGAAGATGAGCATGGCCCCTGTGCCAGGGTGACACGCAAATTCATGAAGCATTCCATATTTTATCATAGTTCTTCTTGCTGTAGATAGTTTATTGTATATATGTGTAATAATTGTATATGTAAAAAATAAAAGGTGTTTAATTTAAAAAAGGAATTTCTGTATGAAGAACTTATAATTCTCCTAAAATAGCACTTTTATTGGTAGTTCATTCACTTTTCAAGCACAATTTGGGTCAAAAAAATTTTTCTGGTAAATAAACAAACTGAAGCCACAGGAAGTTAAGCACTTGATTAGCCTCACATTGTTAATACATGCTAGAGCTGTTTCCAGAATGAGCTACACAGACTCACAGTGTTAGGATTAGCCAGGACCTTGCTGGGCTGCATAGAGGGCTCAGTGGGTGAGAGTGCTTGCTGTGATCTATGAGGACCTGTGGCCATGTCCTTAGACCCCATTAAAAAACTGAATAGCTTTGTGCCTGTGACCCTAGCACTGGGAGTAGAGAGCAGCACACTCAAGCGTGCTGGCTCGCGTATACATACATACACACACGAAAGCTTTCCTTAGGGTGCTGTGTATTGTCAGGTACATAGATATAATATTAGTGATAAGTAATAAGAGTAAATCTACTACATATCTGACATGAAAGAGGCACTTTGGAGGCTGGAGAGATGTCTCAGTAGTTAAGTGTGCTTTGTTGCTCTTTTAGAAAACCTGAATTTGCTTTCCAACTCCCTCATCCCACAGACAGCTCATAACTACCTGTCACTCACTTTCAAGGGATTCGAAGCACTCTTCTGGCCCTCATACATACACTCAAAGTGTTAAAGAAAAAAACAATTCACTTATTTACTTTTAAGCTAGAAGATTAAATAAATCATTATGATTCTTAGGAATAAAATTAATGCAAAGGCAAACTTTAGGCAGTATACATTAATTTTAAGTGTTTTTGTGTGTGTAGAGGGGTACATCATTTCTGTTTCCTGTCTGGCCTTGAGCTTCTGGCAGTCTTTCTGCTTTCTGAGGGCTCAGGTTAGAGAGAAGTGTATGCTACCGCACCTGGCTGATTTTTGAATACTTTTTGTTAAAGTGAATAAAAATCAAACATAGTAGCAGACTTCTCTAGCCCTAGCACTCAGGAGCCTAAGGCACGAAGAGGATTGATTGGACTACACGGTGAGAAAGCACTGTATTCAAATGAACAGATTCATGCCACTGTAGCTGTAAGAGTAACATGAAATCAGACGCTGAGGAGGCTTTGGATGCGGAGTCCGCTCAGTTTATAGTTGGCTCCAGCTCTAGTTAAGGGTGCATGTTTGGCCTAGGGTTAGGCATTTGGAGTGTGTAAAAAACTCTTAGGTGCCTGGGTGACTCTAATTGAGCTTGAAACAGGTACTGTCTTACAGGATGCACATGATGGGGAAGTCAACGCAGTGCAGTTCAGCCCAGGCTCCAGGTTACTGGCCACTGGAGGCATGGACCGGAGGGTTAAGCTTTGGGAAGTATTTGGAGGTAAGAGCCTTAGTGTCCTGAGAAGGAAGCTCTGGCAGCATCTGAATGGCTTTTCACTTTGCTTTGAATTTCATTTTATTTTATTTTGAATTACATTTTTGTACTCTTTGGTCTGAGACAGTCTTGCTGTATGCACAAGTTAGCCTGGAACTCATGCTTCTGCTGTGTTTTCCCTGGGGCTGAGGTCAGAATCTCATGCTTTCAACCCCGAAACCTTCTCTAGGCTCTAGAACAAAGAGAAAGATGCAGTTACTGCTTTTGATGTTTACTTAAGCAAGAGCAGTCAGTTAAACCTTTTTATATTGATCATTGTTGAAGCATTGTACCTGTCTCCTCTGAATCTGATTTGCAGGAAAGTGGCTCAGTTAAACCCCTGAATCTGTTGAAGCCTGTGAGAATGTCATGTTTTTCTCAGAGACTTACGTTAGGACAGACAGAAGGACTGAAGTTGTTAGACGATCAAGCTCCACCAGCAGGAAGTAAATCCTGGCAGATGTGCTTTAAAAACATTAATCAGCTGCAGATGGAGCTCAGAGTCCAACAGGTTTTTAGGCTGTGTGAAATGAAGATTAACAAAACAGGAATTATGAAAATTTGGTCATCACTTTCAAAATGTTAATTTCTAACAGTAATGATGATGCCCAAGCATTGATGTAGCAAATTCACTAGGAAACATGCATATGACATGCCTGAATCTGCAGTTGCGGGACTCAGATTGCAGTAGAATGCCCCTTCTGTTTTCCTCTGTTTATCTTGTCTGATTCTTCTGTGCTGCACAAAAGCTCCAGTTCAGTGTTATGATTGACTTGCCCCCTTGAAATGCATTTACTAACTTTACTTTTTAAAATTTCGTTTCATGCAGATAAATGTGAACTCAAGGGCTCTCTGTCTGGCAGTAATGCGGGAATTACAAGCATTGAATTTGATAGTGCTGTAAGTACCTGATGTCTGTGATTTTAGGTTGTTTGTTGGTTTGTTTTTTGAGACAAGGTCTCTACATAAACTTGGTCACTATGTAGACCAGGCTGGCCTGCCTCTGCCTTCCAAGTATTTTCTACCATCCTGGCCTATTTTAGGGGTTAAAAAAAGAATTTAAGATATCTGATTTTGAAAATAAAACACAACAACAAAACTGCAAGACCTCTGTGTTCGTTGCAGTTTGACTCCAGTCACACTGGGGGGGTTAGGAGTAGACCAGAGGCTAGGCTTCTCTTGATTCTCACTACTTTGATTTGTTTCCCAGCCCCATTCAGTATGCTTACGTGCATGTTCCTAGGGGTCAGGGTGCTGTCTGCTCTCAAGGAATTCCCCTCTAAAAGAACCAGACCAGCAAGGTAGCTCAACAGGTGAAGGCACTGTTGCCTGGCCACCTGTGTTAGATCCTTGGGACTCACATGGTAGAGCGAGAACTGACTCCTGACGGTTGTCCTCTGATCTACACACACACACACACACAGAGAGAGACTACATTTAAAGACAATGGCAGGAAAGTATTGAGTTATACGTCATAGTACTAAAGTAATATAGCTCTGGGGTGGCTTAAGGAACAAAGAAGCCCTTTGAGGCAGACCTCAAGGTCATATGCCAAGGGCAGGCATTGCAAGTGCAGGCAGAGGAAGCAGAGAGAAGACCTGGAGCATGGCGGGTCCAGTAGCTGGTGAATGATGGCAGCATCCCTATTGCTCAAGAGTAGTCAGTGAGCGGGTGGAACCTTTTCTTTGTTTTCTGAAAGCAAACAAATGTTCCTGAAACATTTTGTTGCCTTCCTGGGGAAAGGTACTTTACGCATCTGCCTCTTACAAAGCTGAGAACATTATCTGAAAGGATGAGCACTGGCTAGGTGTTAGTCATCTTTATGCCTCAAGCAGTGGTGCCTTGTTTATCAGGGAAACATAAGGAAATAAGACTAGTTAGTTGGGTGGGCCAGGAAACATGTGATGTCAAAGGTTTAGACAACCATAAAGCTATTCTGAGAGTCTTGAAAGGCTTTCTTAGCAGTTCTGGGGATCAAAGCCCCAGATACTTGGGTGTACTACACAAATGTCATACCTCTGAGCTACCTTAGTTCCTGAGAGATTTTGAAAAACAGGTTTGGAGTAAAGAGGCCGATCTAAAATGTCTCCTGAAAGCCCAGGAGGGCTGAAACAGTGGCCTTCAGAGGAAGGAGCAGAACTAACACGTGGAAGATGAACAGCCTCAAAGGTGGTAGGAGATGAGTTAGAAGGGTGGGGCCTCCAGGCTCTCTGGTTTGATCAGTATTGTAAGGAAGTCCCTCTTCTTGTTAAGGACATTGGTGAAGGGAAAGTGAGAGGGCAAAGGCGAGTTCCACTATGAACTTGAGGTGTCTGCTGCACTCATGTACAGTTGAGTGAATTCAGGAAGGACTCAGCCTTAGACTGGGTCAGGGTAGTTATCAACACACTGGCAGTATACATTATGTCTAGCTTAGAGGTGTAGTGGAAAGCATCTGAATTCTTCTTGGACCTGGCAACTGGGGAATTTGTACTTTGCGAACTGAATTTTGCTAAACTTTTTTTTCTCTTTCTCTCTTTTCTTTTTCTTGTAGGGAGCTTACCTCTTAGCAGCTTCAAATGATTTTGCAAGCCGAATCTGGACTGTGGATGATTATCGATTACGGGTGAGACCCAGTTGAGAAAGCTAGCACAATTGTCGAATTGCATGTGGCGATCGATGTGTGAAATTAAAAAAAAAAGTGGCAGATGTTTGTATGGTTCTCTCTGGAAATTATATTTAATTCATGCTTTTCTCTGGGAAAATATGTGGGGTTTTCCTTTGCAATCTTAAGTTGCCAAAGGTCTTATTTCAACAAATTTTCCATTGATAGTCTCAGGACTCTGTTCCTAAGAACCAGTTATATTTAGTAACCTGTTTTAGCTTAACTTGTCAAATTATGACACCAGCATGTGAGTTGTGGCTCTTAAGAGCCTTAAGCCCTAAAAGTTTGCTCATAGTTGGGAATTAGGGTATAGAAATCCATGAGTGTACTTAGTGAGTTAGCTTATGGGTAGTAAAGCTGGGAAACAGGTGCAGGGGCAGGAGTATGGTGGACTGCAGCAAGGGGCTGCTGCAGCTTCTGTCTGTGCATGCACACGTTCTCAGCTCCACAGTTCAGCGTCCTAAAACATGGACAAGGTGCCTGGCCAGTGCCGTGGCTGCACAGTAGCCTCCCTGTGGTCAGCTGTCATTTGTTTAACTTTTTTTTTTTTTTAGATTTATTTTTACTTTTAGTTGTATTCCTGTGTCTGCATGGATGTATGCACATGAGTACATGTATCTATGGAGCCTAAAAGTATCACAGGAAATTGTGAGCCACCAGCAAACAAAGAGCATGCAAGCACACACAGAAAGTATGCGTGCCCATACACCTTTTTTATTTTTTGAATCAGAGCCTTCCTATGTTATCTTGTCTGTCATGAAACCTATTGTATCAGCCAGTTTGGTCTCTACTTTGCAACAATCCTCCTGTCTCTTCCTCCTCAGTGCTATGATATGACACTGCACAGCTCTCTTTATCTTTTATTGGGCATTTAAGATTGAGTGAATACTTCAAGGAGTTAGCTTGTTTAAAGAGAAGGCTTTTCTTTTTCTTTTTCTTTCTTTTCTTTTTTTGGGTTTTTTTT